>CAOKZL010000244.1:0-1200000 GCA_948472985.1 Iguana delicatissima
AGCTGCTTAGGACTACGGATCAGGTCGTATTGCTTATTCCTGAATTCATTTCTATTTCCTATTTCTTATTTAGTTAGTGTGTGATTGCTGTCTTATTTGTTTACTTTTCAATAAAACATTAATTGGTTTATTCTGAATTTGTTTGGCTCACTGATTTGACTCTGTCGACATAGAGCACAAGGTCCTGCTGACGTTACCCTGCCTCTTGTAAAGCTAAGGCAGTGCTCTGAGCTGATTTCCCCAATTTTGTGTTAATATTGGGTCATTTGGGTGTCCTTCTCAGGACCCCAGAGAAACAGGGTAAGAGTGGCAAGTTGTGGTTACACAAAACCAGTAAATAGGATTATTGGAAAGACAAAAGAGCCATGCCTTAAGAAATGTAGCAGTGTGTCATTTGCAAAAGATCAAAAGGGAGGGGAACAATTTGAGTTGGCAGAAAAAAAGTATTATTTATGAGGAAGGGGGAAGAAAATATATTTGAAAGATAACCAAGGGGAATTCCAGATGGTGTAAGGGTGGAATTTATGAGGGTGCATGCCAGGATAGACCTAAATTACATTTTAAAATGCAATCGTTAAATGCAATTAAATTTTTTCCAATGCAATTCATGAGGGATGGGAGTGAATGAGGACACTGACCTGTAACAAGCTGTTTTCCCCAAAGAGTCCCAGTTCACCATGTAACAGTCCATGTTGGCTTGCTCAGGGAGGAGGAGACCACCTCCTTTCTTGCCCCCTCCAGTCCCAGCTGGTCTTCTCCTTTTCTCAGGTACTTCCACCATCACCACTCATCCAAGGGAAATAGAAAGAGAAGAAGCAACTGCTGTCATCTTGCACAAGGGCGAAAGGTAGCATCAGCTCAGCTTTCTGCTGCCCCTGGATGGAAGGAGGAGGGAACAGCCCAGCCAGGTTCATTCAAAACCATCAGCAACCTAATTGCTGCAGCCTTTTGGCCCTTGTGCTCGCAAGCGATGTGGGCTGCACAAAATCCTTTGGTGGGCCTCAAGTGGCCCATGGGCCATATGTTGTGCAGGCCTGTTGTATGCCTACAAGTTGTTTCCAATTTATGATGACCGTAAAGGAAACATATAATGGGTTTTTCTGAGGCAGAGAGTATGTGATGCACCCAAGGTCAGCCAGTGGATTTTCATGGCCAAACAGGGAATCAAACCCTGGTCTCCATTGTCATAGTCACACATTCAAACCGGTACACGATGCTGGCTCTGAATTAGGCTTCAGAGGGAGGTGGGAGGGAGGGTCTCCCTTGAGACAAATTTGGAGGATATCTTGCTGCCTGCAGTCATTGGAGGACAGGCACTGTTTTCTGCATTCTGCAGTTGAGTAATGTGTGTGACTGTCCAGGAAATCACGGTGTCATCTTCAATCCCAAACAACCAGAATCCACCTGAACATTCACCCTCCACTTCCCCTTTCAGGTATAGGCTGAAAACCAAGCAGACGGATTAGGAAGTCTTTCACTTTTTCCTTTTCCTTGCCAGACTTCCATGGCTTGGCCATTCTGTCATCAGGGAGGAGTTGTTTTAAAGTGTGCCTTTCCCCTACACGCTTCATTTATCAGAATGCACCAAAACTTAAGGTCCACCTCCAGCAGTGCTCATTTTCAATCAGTGTTCTCAGCCATGGGCCTCTAATGGGCCCAATTCTTTTGCAGTTGTTAATCCTTTTGGAAGAGGGCTAAATCTTTCAGTTATCACGATTCTTCAAAACTGGATGCTCTTAATCATTCTCACTCCCCTGAAGAGGACATGGGCCCCAATTCTGTGTCCATACTTGCCTCTGAATGTGAGGAGGAGGGGGAGATGTCAGGGGAGAAGGGGCAATTCAAACACTCCCTCCAGTCTCTTCCTCTATGAAGCCTTTTAAACTAAAGGACTTTTGTGTTTTATTATGTAAAGCTTATTCTCTAAATTTTATTTTGTAAAGACCTGTTTTGACCCTTTCACATCAACTATGCTGATAGATCCCCACCTACACCAAGGTAATGGAGAGAGTTTACACAAATCCCCTCCTCTTCAGGTGCTTCATTTCCATCTGATTTCATGAATGTAATCAGAAAGGAGTGGAACCACCTAGCCACCACTGGGCCCGATGCCCTTCATGTCAGAAAGTTTTGTAATTTTTCCAAGTCTGTTATGTCAAAACTTCAAATGCTGCTTGTTGATACTCTTGTGTCTGCTGTACTGTCCTCTTCTATATATACAAAGGGTGAGGAGGACATTCTGAAACTTCCTGAGGAGAAGAAAACCAGAACAGTGCTTAAGAGAATCCATGAAGCGACTTCTCTGGCCATCAGGGCAACCTCTACTATGTTTATTTTTAAGAGGCCTACTTTCATTTTGGCCAAGGAACTCCTACTTCGGTTTCCTTAGGGCAACTTGAAGTTAAAATAGGGTATTAAGGGCAGCCTTCACTGCTGGTACCAGCTTGGACATGACCAAATTCAGCACTAAAGCTCAAGTAACTGAATTCATATCAGACAGCAGACAGGGTTTAAAAGTTGTCATGTGGTGGACTCTGACCAAGATGGCCAACCATTAGCAGCACAATTTACATGCTGCGCTAGCTTTGCAGGTTTTATTATTATCTTTAAGCACATAAAGATACAGAAGGATTCTGGATGGGCAGAAACACAGTCTCCTGGATAGCCCTCCACCTCAGGAGTGGGTTGGGGAGCCATCTAGTAGAGATGCAGAACTTGGAAATTACAATGTTCCCCACTACTAAGCTGAAGAATCACAAGATTAATAATAGTTGGCTAGACAGGAGATTCTCCAAACAAAGATTAATAACATCATTAAAGGCCCTTAGATGACCCATGATAAATAGGGAAGGAGAAACTTCCTGGTCGGCTGGTGATTTAATACACTCGAATGAGAACAAACAATTTGCTTTGTAAATATTCAAACTGCAGGTTCCATTGATGAACTACTTGAAAAATGAAAGAGAGACAGATAGCATAGTGCTCAGAAAACTGATGATTAAATTAATTGGTAATTTGGACTGGAAATAAAAGAGATTTAGCATCTCTAAGATTCAAAGAATTAAAAGGTTTATATGGAAGTAATATTTCAGAAAAGGGGAAATAACTACTGTCTCTGGCACTGGAATTTAAGCAGAGATTAATTTTTAAAACATCATAAAGATGGTCACCAGAAAAATGTCTAGATCTGGCTTAGACAAAACTGAACCTTTACTTATTAAAATTCAAGTCTCAATGTCTGAGATATCTAACTAGATTTTAGATTTGAATAAATGTGGGACAGAAAGTAATGGGAACATAGAACAGAAACTGGACTTTTTAAAGTCAGAGATTACAGGATTATAAGAGATTATAGGACAAGTGAACCATTTTAAAGAGTTTGCTGAAAAACAGTTCAAAGAGATCATAGTGTCAGCTCAGAATCTTACTGGTATTACACACAAACATGAACAGGAGATCTCTGATAGTTTGAACAGAATCATCATTTTACAGCAGGATTTAGATAAGGCACAGGACAGAATTATGATGATGGAATTAAAATCAAAGGAAATACAGATTAGGTTTAGAGCTGTGCCAGAAGAGCTGACACACAGTGCCAAAGCTATGGCGGAGCTTATAGGTGAAGAGTTTGATAAGAAGACTGAAGCAATACATAGGCAAAACTCTGCTTATGCACAGAGGAAAAAGCTTCCAAGAGATGTGAAAAATTGTTTCATACATAAAGGTGTCAGAGATGAAATACTGAAAACATGTTTTAAGAAAAGGCTTCAAATAAATAGGAGTGAAATAATTATGGTTAAAGAAATTCCACAAAGAATGCTGAAGAAACAGAGAGAATATTAATTCTTGGTGGATGCAATCAGTAAAAAAATCATAGCCTTTTACTGGATAATTGCAGATGGTTTGATAACCACTTCTACAGATGATAAATATACAAAAAATTCTTTGAAAACAGCAAGAGATATGTTCAAAAAGTTGAAGGAAGAGGTCCCAGAAGGAGACATTCAAAAATTTAAGAGTTGTTAAGAAGATATAATAAGAAGAATATAATAAAACAACTAAAATGAATATGAAAATAATTTCATGGAATCCATTCTTAAAATATCCCATATATGACATTATTTATCTTCAAGAGATGCACATATGAAAAAGAGACAGTAGGCTTTTGCAGAATAGAATTATGGGCATAGATTTTGTGTCTGCAAAGAAGAACAAAAGAAATGGAATAGTCTTTTCATAAACCAAACACTACAACCTAAACTGGTGTATTAAAATGGACAGGGTAAATGTGTAATTGTGGAAATCAACTGACATGGCAAGATAACGCATTTGTTACCCTGTTTACTGGGGGTCCTGGGAGGGACACCTAAATGCGCTCACAATTAAACAAGTTGGGGAGATTAGTCAAGAGCACAAGCTAGCAATACGAGAGACAGGGCAATGCAATGGAATCTTTTACCCAGTGTCTACGGGGTCAGGCCAAACCAAGAAGCACACCAGGTTATAAGAATAATTGTGTTCTTTATTAAAATACAGACAAACAGTGTATGCAACACAATCACCCAGAGAACTAGAGGAAATAAAGATTTGAGTGAGACAGAGGGAATTTTAAGAGGGATTGTTGATTTGGGTGATACTACACTTGTCCTGAAGCCCGGGTAGATCACTGCAAAAGTTCGAAGGTGCGTAGTCTCAGTACGTGGGACTGAGGGGACAGCTCACTCAGCACAGCAGCAGCATGGCGGGATGGAAATTGGGAGTGATCCGATGAAGGTCTCGGAATCAGGGGTTTTTAAAGAGGGAAATGTGACCAGAGGCCATTCCGCATTTGGGAAAAACAATGAGTTTTGGGCTAGAGACAAAGCCTCAGAAAGGTCAGAATTTAGCATGATTGAATTAAATCCGAATTGACAATAGATTGGACAGTATGCAAACACAGAGTGCTTGACAGGTGAGGACACTTCTAATTGAGCTGCCTGCTCAGGGCAGGGAGTTCTTTTGTGAGCTGCGTGCATACATAATTGCGCACATGCCTTTGAGGTCTCCTGAAGCGTCAGGACAGCTATTTCTGGCCAGCCTGTACTGTGTGGAGTATTACCGCAATTATCAGCCGTGCCTGTCTTGCGGGCTTGTCTGGTGGCCTTTCAGATATGTGGAGAAGGGTGGTAGAAGAGAGCCGAATTATTGATATCAAAATGATATCTAATGTCATTTCAAAAGTGGCATGGCAGTGGTGATAATACATTTAATGAATATTTATGACTCTAATAATGAGAAATCAACATTTTATGAAAATTTATTAAGAAAGATATCTGAATTGGATTTATGAAACCTGATTTGCATGGGTGATTGGAACAGAGTTGTTGATACTAATAAAGATAAATGTTCCAGTAAAAGTATCACGGAAGAATTAAGGCTAATTAAGACTAATGTACAGAGTACTTTGTTTTAATAGACAGGTTAAGATATTTGCAGCTAAACTCTAGAAGCTATAATTTTTTTTTCCAAATCATCATGAACCTTTTTTTCCAGAATAGACATATTCTCAGTTTCTAACAATATAGCTCACCTAGTAAAGAGGATGGATATTTCACCAAAAAAAATTTCAAATCATAATCCTACCATGATGTCCCTGAAAATGGAGCAAACACAGTTTAGATGGAGACTAAACGTATACCTACTTTTGAAGATGGAAGTATTACAACAATGTAAACAAGAATTGAAGAAATTATTTGAGCTGAACTTAAATAAGAGTACAGAGCTTTTTGCTTTTTGCCACAGCATCACACTGTTGACTCATTCCTAGATCTTTTTCATACATATGTCTGTCAAGCCAGGTACAACCCATACTTGGGAAGAGGATATGCTACTAATGAAAACAAGCTGTGGAGCCACCAGATGAAGAACTGAGGCAATAGACTTCCAAGTAGGAATTTTTACTCTGAGTTCTACTTAAGTGATAAACCCCCTAGATTCTTAGGCCCTTTTTGCGTGGTATTTGCCATACGAAAGGGCCCCGGAGCGTCGCACGATTGTGAGGAGCGGTCCACATGACACACTCGCAATCGCGTGACACTTCAGGGTCTGGCAAGCGCCAATCGTACACTATTTCATTTTTGGCTTTGAGCCGAAAATGGTGTGCAATTGTGCATTGCTCCAGGGCCCTGCACACATTTACCATGTGTAAGGAGCTATGAAGCCGTGGTGCTCGCGCTTCCTGCTCCAGCGCAGCCTGGGAAAATCCCAGGGTGCTCTGTGGAAGGAAGAGGAGGGGCTCTCATGCTACCTGCTCACAAGCATTGGGGACGCAAGAGCCTCTTGCAAGAGGCTGCTCGTGCTATCCCCGCACCCCAGCTCCACAGAAAGGTAAGCTGCGGAAAGGGCCCAAAACAGTGGGCTATTTGGAAAACTCACTGATAAGTCAAGATAAGCATTGGTATTCTAAAATAAATGCTGAGGAAATGAATACAACTGTTGACAAAGTTAAGAACATCAAAATGATGGTTTTATATATGAATCCAGCACTGGGTGCCCATTCAGACAAGCTGCTATTTTTAAAGTGCCTCATTTAACCCCATACTAAAGCAGACCACCACTCTGATGCTTCCAAGATCCTCAAAAGAATACCCTCCACCTCATTTTAGGTACAGTGTGATTCTCTTTCCAATTATACTACATCAATAACTATGCAAAATCTTGCCCACCTGTGCAGACTTACTCTTGTCACTTTTTTAAAAAAGTGGCCTCAAAAATACGTTCACCAGATTTCAAAGTGCTGCTTTGTTTAAATGTGTCTTGTTGCTATTGTGTGCCTTCAAGTCATTTCCAACTGATAGTGACCCTAAGGAAAATCTATCATAGGTTTTTCTGGACCTGAGAGTGTGTGACACACCCAAGGTCACCCAATGGGTTTCCATGGCCAAGTGGGGAATTGAACCCTGGTCTCCAGAGTCTATATCCAACACTGAAACCACTGCTATGGTGGTTCTCTCAAATGTGTCTTACTCCCTAATAAATGCTTCAGATTGTAGACATAGAAAAATACAGAAAAAAACACCTGAGGAAGAATTTGCAAGATCTGACAGTTCATAGTTTGTAGCTGGTACAAACAATTTTTTGACATAATTGTTTCAGTTGAAAATAATTAAATATATTTTAGTCCAGTGGTACTGCTTCTAATAGCAATTTCTTTAATGTTACCATTCTCCCTTTTAGAGTACAGGTGTGGGATAGAGGGGGCTTCCATGTGGACTATAGAATGAAACTTTAGCTCACACGGAAATCTGCTTTTTGTTAAGGAAAGAAACTTCCAAGTGCCTGGAATCTGTAGCAGCATAAGACAGTTATTCGAATGAAGTTTGTTCAACCCATGAAGCAACACAAGAGGAAGAGGAGGAATGTGACTGGTATCCTGCTAGTGATGTATGATGGTGTAAACCCAGCTAATGCCATTATAAGGTTTTGTTTTGTTTTTTAGTTGTTGTACATGTTGTAATTATCAATTGACCTTTCTCAATGACCAAAATGCCTCCAGGATTCACTTTTTTAGCTGCTGCATCCACTAAATGGCTGTGGAGAATAGGGGACATCAAAGAAGCATCTGGCTATGTCCCTATGGCCAGAAGCAGAATGTTCACATTATTGCCCTCCCAGATAAGAATTCTCCCCCTCATGACATTTTCCTTCAGTGTTTGGTCTTCCAACACTGCAGAGAGTGAAACATTGAAAATAGTTCAACACCTAGAGCTGTTAGATTTGCTGTGCTTTCATTCCCTTAGTAACTTTCCTTATCTCTTTTCTTTGGATGTCTAAACTGTATTTCAAAATGCTTAGCTGAAGTTTTAAGTTACAGCAACTGAAGATAAATTTCATCAGGAGAGCAGAATTCTTGTTTGGGTGGTGGTGGAATGCCTTCATTTTGCTTCCCCTGTAGCTAACAACAACGCTACCTCTTTTGCAGTCTCACCACTCCCTTGCTATCAGCCACAGATCTATACTTTCCCCACATTTGTTAGGCAAAAGTCACTTTCCATTCACTGCTGGGAGAGAAAGTTCACACCTCTAAATTAGAGGATATAACAATACCTTGTGAGTCATCTTTCTAAGACTGCTCCCAAACACCCAAATCCACCTGAAAAGATGGAAGTGGAACAAGAATAGTTTCTGTGTCTTTTATACAAAGTGGCATCTTGATTTGAAATGACCTCTAAACAGCTAAATCTTATTTTGGGGATGAGAGAGGAGGCCAAAATGAAGATGGGAGGAGATCAGAGTCATTCAGCCAAGCCTTGCTTTCTAGAAACAGGGCAAGGAACGACAGGGTAAAAAGTGATATGTGACAGCTGCATTGAAGTTTATACTTTTTTCCCCCTCAGCGAATTTTTGATTCATTTATCTTGTTATAACAAGATATATATATATAACAAGATATAACAAGAGCAATATCATGTTACCTGCCAGACAGAAATTGCACCAAAAAAGCTAAAATACATGTAGATAGAAATATATGAGGAAGCGGTAATACTACCATAATACCATGATGCCTAAATATCCTAAAGGCACTAGATCCCATCTGATCTTGGAAGCTAAATAGAGTTAGTCTTGGTTAATGCTTGGATGAGAGAGACCGCTAATGAGATACCAGGTGCTGTATGCTATATTTCCGAAGGAAGAACTGACAAAACCTCCTCTGAGTATTCCTTGCCAAAGACAACCCTATGCAATTCATGAGGTCTCTGTGAGTTAACAAGTGACTTGAAGGCGCACACACACACACACACACACACACACACACACCATGATGCTAGCTGGCATGGCAGAAAACTAAGGGAAAACATCACCATATATTTTCAAGTAAGGTACGTAGTCATTTATTCCAAGAGCAGAAAGCTAGTGGTACTTGTTAGAAAATGAAAAATCAAACTAATAAAAGATCGGGATGTTTTTCAAGCAGAGAGAAGAGCTGAGGAAAGAGAACACATCTCATGTTTGTCATCAGCATGCCCATGATAGGTGCAGATTTTGCACCAAGAAAAAGAACCACAACAACTTAAATTTTCCAGCATTCTGGTATGAAAATAGTGCTGGTCGTGAGAGGAATGAAGTGTGGATGGATTAGACTGAGTTGTATATCATATGAATGCCGACAGAATAAGACTCTTGTGTGATCCACCCCTTTAAACACCACACTATCCTAGCTAACTTTGCCCAGTCCTGATGCCATTTTCTTCTAACATGTCTAAACTTCACATTCCCTACTCATGGCTTCTGTGGCATTGCATTATAGCTGAATCTTTCACAGGGTGTGACTTATGGTTTTTGAAGGAAGACAGCATTTACAATTTGCTCCTTTTACAACCAAAAATTGAAAAAAACAATGAGCCAGACAAGCACAGACACCTGCTTAGGTTAAAGATTGCTTAGGCAATATGATTGGTTATTCATGGTCCATTTAGTCAGGCTGACTTTTGTGATGTAACTTCTTACTTGCACCAAGTCAAGAAAGTCACTTATTCTAATGTGTAGGCAAAAGACTTTATCCTACCCACCACCATCACAGCTGCAATGATGGGGAATGCAAATGGAGGATGGATATAATTACCAGTGCTGAGGACACATCTTTGCATTTACTTTTCTGTAAACAAAAATAAACAAATCTGTGTTCCTTTTGGACATCAGAAACAACCTCCCCCCAAAAAAACTGAATATGATTGGACAAATAAACATTAAGCCCCCATGTTATATATGTTTATCCCAACGTTGTGCCCACCAGTCAGAGCAGGACTTGCTTCTAATAATATATATGCACAGGATGGGTCTATAAGTAATACTTGACTCAAAGATATATTTCCAAAGTTAAGATCTTTGCTATGACAACAAGAGCCTTCTGCACAGCCAAAAATGTTGTTCAAAAACGGGTGTTTTCACTTAATTGGTTACAAGAAATGAACACATTTGACACTAAGTAGTTTCAGATGGAGGAAATGGTGGGTTTTTAGAAGCTTGTTCTATATAACTGCTGCTGCCTTATTATTTTCACTTCAGATGACTCATGCCCTCACCTGAAAAATCCAGTGGCCATTCCTTATTTCACAATAAAGCCAAAATCTTAAATTTGCCCAAACTACAGTTGCTTCTTCATTTGTTAGTTTCACTTTATCACTAATGTATGCTCTAATTTGGTATCATGATGGTGCATACATCTCTAAAACTCTTCCCTCCGCTCCATCCCTCTGCCCAACTTAGATGACTTCCTATCATCTTGCTGAAAGGAACTCTAACCATCATTGCAATGGGTGCCCCTGTAGACCACTGTAGCTTATAATCCTAGTTCCCTATAACTGACAAAGCGGCACGTGCAACAAACTACTGCATATACTAGATCAGTGGTTCTCAACCTGTGGGTCCCCAGGTGTTTGTGGACTTCAGCTCCCAGAAGCCCCAGCCACTATGGTCAATGCTCAGGGCTTCTGGGAGCTGAAGTCCACAAACATCTGGGGACCCACAGGTTGAGAACCACTGTACTAGATCATGCATCACAAATCAAGGGCACATATAGTTCTTTGTTTTACTATAAGAACAGTAGAATTCAAAGGCATAGCCACGTTAGTCTGGATGAGAATACAAAGCAATCTTGTAGCACCTTTGAGACTAACTGAGAGAAAGAAGTTAGTAGTATAAGCTTACATAGACTAAGGCCATTTCCACACTATATGCCATTAGCGCATAGTACTGTTACAGTCTTGGCACTGCCATTCACAAGATGCTGTTGAGTTAAGAACACTCTTTCCCACACCCATTTCCACACCCTTCTGCCTTAAGCAGATGAGTAGCGGTATTGCCACCCCTCTTCCTTCCGCATTACAGCATCCTTGGCCACTCCTTTGCCCCGCCTTCACCCCACCCCACTCCCCCTGACTGGGCTTTTTTTTTGTTTTTTTGTTTGGAAGCCGTGCTAGCGCAGTAATGTTGAAACAGCATGACACACCAGTACACTATTGCACTTTTGTGCTATAATGCAAAAAATGTATTTAAAAATATAAAGTTTTAATTCAAAGGAGAAATTTAAAATAAACACGGAGAGTGGATAGATTTGGAAGTTATCACATCATGGGAGTAGCTGAGGGAGGGACAAGCTGGGCATGCCCACAGCCCGCTCACTGTTGGAGCTGTGACAACAAGAAGCATTATCAAATGCTATTATGGTACCACACTGAGCCAGTTGACAGGATTGAAGTGCTGTGGGAGGCTCTTAACATTTTTTTTCTGGAAACAGAATATGGCCATTTGGTGACACTTGGGGTGGGATAGTAGCTGGATAGCGATGGCATCGTGTGATAGTGTAGCTCTTGGACTAGAAACAACCTGCTGCTGTTGCGCTATAGCGATGTTGTGTGGAAATGGCCTAAGTTTACTTCATCATAGATGCAATTTAAATCTTAATAATATATGGTTTATATATGGTTTATTAATAAGCATTTGATGAGAATAACAATAGTCTGTATGTCTCCTATACTTTCTTGTTTCATATTAACTTTCTATTGCTTCTGTATTTACATGTTTACATTTATTCATTATGCTCCATTTAATTATAATGCTCATTGCTAAACCCACATGTTCATCATTGTCATTGACTAAATCTTTCAAGTTTGTTTTCAGATTCTGCTCTTTTCTGGTTATTACTACTACTATTTTACTGGACCAATAGAGCTAAAATACGCCTTTCCCCCACTATGTACCTGGTTGCTAAATCACCATGTCTGACAGAGTAAGCCTACAGAGCTGAAGATTTTACATGTACCTGAACCAAGATGGTAGCAGGCGTGGAGTGGTGGCAGCAACCAAATTGTTTCATACAAAGGTACAACATATGGAACTACGTCTGGAGAGCAACACATTTCCTACCATAGATTTAGAGCCAACTTGGGCCCTTTCCTCACGGGGGGGCCAAAACGGGGCCGCGCATGCAGGAGCAGAGCTTACCTGCGAGCGGGTTGCTCCGTCCCTGTGGAGAGTGCGGATCCGCCATTCTAAATGCCGCCGAATTTCGGCGGTGCTCGGTGGTGCTTGGCGGCGCCCAAAATGGCGGCCGGCGGCTTCCGGCGGCGCTCCGCCAATCAGGACAGCGCGCCCGTCGGAAGCCCACCCCCGGGCATATCTGCAGGGATGCGCTACCGCGTCTCTGCAGTTCTTCACCTGGGGCTGCCACGGAGCAGCGCGGGTGAGTTTTGTAAAAACCACTTGCGAAGGTGGTTTTTCTAAAACTCGCAGCGCCACCCCCGCGGCTGCGCTAGAGCAGTTTGAGGTCTAGAACCTCACTTTTTTTAACTGTGCTAGCGCACCTCGCGGTAAAGAAGACCTCCAAGAGAGGTCGCCCTAGCGTGGGCAATATGCCCGTGTGGAAATGGCCTTGGTGTCTGCATGGACTGCACATCTCTACACCCCCAACAAGCATGAAAAGTCCAGACTTCTGAAGGGGGGGGGACTCACAAAGGGCAAATGTTTCTCATCCCCTTGAAGGTATTAAACATGGCTCCTGTACTGCACCCCCACTGCTAGTTGGATTTTACCACACACAGATCCATCATATGTTCTGTCTGGGCTGTTCAGAAGAGGACTGATACTAGGAACTATCCTTTCTATCTACTTCTGTTTTTACTACTCTGCTGTGACACTCAGACAGACAAGCTAATGGGGAAAAACAGCATAAGGCCAAGTCTGAACCCTAGTGGTCAAATACAGAACTGTGCACCAAGGAAAATTAATGTTGAGGTAAAGAGGAAGCCAGAGTAACACTTGCATCAGATCCAGCTACAAAGTCAGAGCAACATGCATTCTTGGGAAAGAACACAGGATGTAGTAACCAAGAATGTTTTCCTATTAAACCAGTGTTGAACTCTACCAGGAAAGTAATACTAAGAAAACAAAATTGAGCAAGTAGTAGTAAGGTAAAATAGGTAGGAAAATAAGGTCTGAGACTTAGGGAGAAGTATTGCAGATATGCAATGAGTCTCTAACAGGTAATGTGAACATTTCACTTGCTAGTGCTTCACTGGAATGTTTGTGGGTCCATGTTCCAGCCTGGAGGCACATCAGATTGACACATTGACTTCAGAATCAAGTTAGCTTTATATTCCCTTCCCCACTCTTCTTCCACATCTTGCCTGATGAGGAAAACCGGAGCTCTCTAAAGGTTGCAGACAACTTTGCACACTTCAATAGTAATTTATTATTTTATGTATTCTGTTGAAATATTTATATCCTGCTCTATGATAAAGAGTATCAGGGTGGTGTATAATAAAATCAGTTTGTAAACTATCTAACAAATTAAAATAACTTAAAAGGTGCATGCAGCGGATAAAATAATTAGATCCCAAAGACTATAATAAAAACTTATGTTTTACCTTGGTGCCAAAATGAAAGTAACAGTCAGTGCCCCCTGGGCCTCTAAAAGGGCCCAACTGGTACTATAACAGAGAAACACCAATTCCATATCTTTGTAAAATGTATGGGTTTACTAAAATACAATAATAAGATCAATTTTACAACTTTCAACTATGCAGGGAAAGTAACACAGCAAATAGCTGCTTCTCAGTGTTTTGGCAAGTTAAAAGCTTTCAACACGTCTTTTAATATAAGTTGCAGGTATCTGCTTCACTTCTATGCCTGGAGATTTCAGTGAATTCAATAGGACTTATTTCTAAGTAAAAATAATTTGCACTGTCAATATTTCTTTTATCTTCCTGTGCACACAGAGTTAACATGCAAAGCCAATCTCAGCTGCCACCCAAAACATTATCCATCTCTGAGTTTGCTTATATACAATTCAGGAAATATTTAATCATTATAAGAGAGATTTCGCAAAAGAGGTTGGAGGAAATGAGTTGTATTTAGGGTTGTATAAAGATGATGACTATGTAATAAAAAATGTGTACAAATGTATTTTGAAACTAGAGATGAACCTGTAAAAGAGTATATGATAAGATGGGCCCAAAATTTTTATCACAATGTTCAAATGGATGTACGGAGAAAATGTCATCAAAGAGATATAAAATTTAGTTTGCATAATAATTTAAAAGAAAACATGTATAAGATGATACATAGTTGCTATATAACCCCAAATAAGCTGTCAAAAATGTCTAAATCTGTTTCAAATCAATGTTGGAAATGAAATAAAGAGAGTTCTTTTCTCCATATGTGGTGGATTTGTAAGAAGTCAAAAAGTTGTTGGCCAAGATTTACATGTTAATCCAAAAATTTTAAAGGTGGATTTTGTAATGTCACCAGAAATGTTTTTTTACTGAGTATTATAGATAAAGAATTGGATAGTAAATATAGACTACAGTACCTCTTTAATATATGATAATTGCATGAACAACATAGTTTGCTCAAACCTGGGAACAGACTGAAGCACCAAAAAGGGAAAAATAGATTGTTCAGGTTGCTGAGGTAGCCCATATTGCCAAATGGATGTGTGTTTCAAAGGATAAGCCAACTGAAGACTTTTTTTTTGAAAGATTAGAAGCCATTTATGGACTTTTTGAGCAACGAGAAAGTTAATGATGCAATAATCCATGGATGGTTGCATCAATAGGAGTATGGTGTTTAGACTGAGGGAGGTAATGGAACCACTCTATTTTGCTTTGGTTAGACCTCATTTGGAATACTGTGTCCAGTTTTTGGCACCTCAATTCAAGAAGGATATCGACAAGCTGGAGCATGTCCAGAGGAGGGTGATCAAAATGGTGAAGGGTTTGGAAGCCATGCCCTATGAGAAGTGGCTTAGGGAGCTGGGTATATTTAGTCTACAGAAGAGAAGGTTAAGAGGGGACATGATAGCCATGTTTAAATATTTGAAGGGATGTCACATTGAGGAGGGAGTGGGCTTGTTTTCCGCTGCTCTAGGGACTAGGACAAGGAGCAACGGATTCAAGCTACAGGAAAGGGGATTCCACCTGAACCTCATGAAGAACTTCCTGATGGCCGGAGCTGTTCAGCAGTGGAATATGCTGCCTGGGAGTGTGGTGGTGTCTCCTTCTTTGAAGGTTTTTAAGCAGAGGCTGGATGGCCATCAGTTGGGAGTGCTTTGATGGGTGTTCTTGCATGGCAGGGGGTTGGACTAGACGGCCCTGTGGTCTCTTCCAACTCTATGATTCTATGATTCTATATGGTTACTATTAATTCTAGTAGGATTATTTAGTTGAATCTGCAGTGGTAGAATAATATATTTTTTCTTTTTAAATTCTTTTTTTTTAAATTACAGTTTGGATTGGGGGGGTTTCAGAACCTTTCTGTGTTTCAATAAGTTAGTGTTCAGTGTTTTAGTTTAGTGTTTTAGTATTGTGCTTTAGTTTTAATTGTAGTTTTCATTCCTTTTCTTTCTTCTTTCTCCTTTTTCTTTTTCTGAATGTATATTACTTTGATTTTGAATTAGATTGTATTAAAATTAATAAATAAATAATTTTAAAATGCATGATCCATCTTGTTTTCAACAGAAGAAAATGATACTTGTTATTGCTGGGTTGCTTCTATTTGTGGATATCTCTGCATCATCCTTCCTCCTTGCAGACCCATCAACTGACAGCTTCTGCCAGCTCCTGTGGGGGCAGGCCCACCACTGGTGGCTGATGAGACAAAAGAGGGACTGCCTTTGTAAGGGAGAAGAAGAACAAATGGGCCTGTCCTCCTGCTTAAGAGAAGGGGCAGATTGTATATTCCCAAGATTTAGCTGCAATGCTCCCCGCATTTATCATCTGTGAGAGCACTACCAGTTTACGATAAGAAGGATGTGTTTTCAGAGGAGAGATACTGAGTCTCTGGGAGCAACAATCGAGGCAGAGGAAGATATAGATTGACAGACAGCTATACTTTAGTGGGAGAGGAAACTGTAATAGAGTACTGGCTGCCTCCAAACTGTCCTCCAGCTCAAATAACCTATATAGCTCTGGCAACAATATACCTGGGTTTAAAATGCTGCTAGTGAACACCGGGCAGGTGAATCATAAAACAACTGTAGTTCAGGGGAGGAACCTGCACTGAGATCAGGTACCTGTTTTCTCACCTAGTATCCTCTGGGCACCATACATGCTGCCAAAAACTTCCAGCAAAGTGAAAGTGGCTGGGGGGTTTATTTCAAGTTTTGAAAAACTGGTAGTTTTAGATGTTAAAGGCTCCTTGGAGAGAAAATTGCACCTTTAGGGGTTGAGAAAAAGGGGGCTTCAGGGAGTTTTGGGGGACTGAGAGCACCAAAAACTCTTTGGGGTGTCTGCATATGGTCCCAGGGCTACACCTCCTGTAATAGTTACAGAGGCAAATTTTATGGACTTTCAGTTCACCTTCCACAAGTGTCTGGTGCAAATTGTCAACCCTTATGTGAGAAGTTATATGCTCATGCCCTTTTTCTTAAAAAAAGACCCACATAGATTTAATATTAATTGCGTGGTGAGGAGCAACAGCCTCCAGGTAAAGAAAACACAACAACCTTCAGTTGGAGAAAGAAAGGCCACCACTTATTGGCTACAAGCATGAACAAAGTTGGCGTAAGCATGGGCATGGATCCAGGCATCGATCATCCCACCTGTTGACCAATGAACCCAACTGTCTGGCCCAAAACTAGATAGCACGTGGCCCACCGTGAACCTACTGCCACCAGGGGGTGCCCACTGCGTGCCCACCTGAGCTGGGCACTCATCTCACCCCCTGACCCCAACAGGGACCTGACCGTCCCCTAGCATGTGGCAAAGGTGCTTGCTATCCCAGATCCAACAACCATGCGACCGCCAAAGAGGCAGGCAGGCCACCCTGAGTGCCTTCTGCCAACCTCATCCCCGCAGCCAATAAAGCCGGGATCCCAATGTCCTACCATGCCCCACAGCGGGATGGGAGTACCTGGCCCCACTCACTGTCCAGTTGTATCCTGGTTGCAGCACATAGGCCCGACAAACCCCAACTCAGGTCGTACATAGCCCGCATACGCTCCAGATTTCCACCTCTTGATCCTCTTGATGACCGTGGTGGGAAGGCCACAGGCAGCCACCTCCATGGCCACTCCAAAGTGGAAGGAGTGGCTCCCGAACTCAGAGTAAGGGAGCCTTGCACAATGTAGAGCTGCCCACAGTACTGCGACATACTGAAACCTGGACAGTGAGGAATTGTCCTGGTGAATAAGTAGGGGGCCGGTGCTGGAAGGCCGCTTCTTGAGCAACTTTTGAAGCACCCGGACAGGGCAAAGGCCTTCCCCGTGAAGGGGGTGCAGGTGAATGAGGGAACCTTTGGCTTGCTGGTCAGCCTTGGACCGCCTGACCCGAATGGTCATTACTTCTCCAGAAAAGGAGATGTCATCCACCTGCAACACCCTGTCAGACCTGTCTGATCTGGATCTGGCCACCAGCTCCCCAATACCAAACAAACCCAAAGGGTGATCACGAATGGCTGCTTTTCATCCTGGAGAGAAGTGACTAGTGGGGTGCCACAGGGTTCTGTCCTGGGCCCAGTGCTGTTCAGTATCTTCATCAATGATTTGGATGAAGGAATAGAGGGCATGCTCATCAAATTTACAGGTGACACCAAATTGGGAGCGGTTGCTAATACGCCAGAGGACAGGATCAAAATTCAAAATGACCTGGATAGATTGGAGAGCTGGGCCACGGCTAACAAAATGAAATTCAACAGAGAGAAATGTAAGGTCCTACACTTAGGTAGAAAAAATGGAATATAGAAATATAGGATGGGGAACACGTGGTTGGACAGCAGTACATGCGAAAGGGATCTAGGAGTCTTAATAGATCACAAGCTGAACATGAGTCAGCAGTGTGATGCGGCAGCCAAGAAAGCCAATGCAATTCTCGGCTGCATCAATAGGAGTATGGTGTCTAGATCAAGGGAGATACTGGTACCACTCTACTCTGTTTTGGTTAGACCTCATCTTGAGTACTGTGTCCAGTTCTGGGCACCCCAATTCAAGAAGGACATGGTCAAGCTGGAGCAAGTCCAGAGGAAGGCGACCAAAATGGTGAGGGGCCTGGAAGCCGTGCCCTATAAGGATAGACTTAGAGAGCTGGGTATGTTTAGTCTGCAGAAGAGAAGGTTAAGAGGATACATGATAGCCATGGTTAAATATTTGAAGGGATGCCATGTAGAGGAGGGAGTGGGCTTGTTTTCTGCTGCTCCAGAGACCAGGACAAGGAGCAATGGACTCAAGCTGCAGGAAAAGAGATTCCGTCTGAACCTCAGGAAGAACTTCCTGACGGTCAGGGCTGTCTGGCAGTGGAATACGCTCAGAGTGTAGTGGAGTCTCCTTCTTTGGAGAGGCTAGATGGCCATCTGTTGGGAGTACTTTGAGGGTGTTCCTGCATGGCAGGGGGTTGCACTGGATGGCCCCTGTAGTCTTTTCCAACTCTACATTTCTATGATTCTAAGATTCTATGATGTGCAAGGCCCCAAAGAAGGCCACCACAAAGGCCAACTTGAATAGCCTGGCCTCAAATTGCGAATGACAGATGGCTGGAAGCTGATGGTTACCCTCTTCAGCAGCTGGAAAAACAAAGGCCTCCTGCTGTCCTTCACCTGTGGCTTCAGCCGCCTCCAACCTTCGACTATCTTCCTGACGATGAAGCCAGCACATGGATCAGGAAGTCTGCTGGCCTTGCTGAAGGAGGAGATCCCCGCCAACTGAATGGTCATGGAGAGTGGAGCCATGCCACTATCCTTCATATGAGCCAGGAAGTGCAGCACCTGTGTCTCTGGAACCAGCCATTCGTCCGCATAGCCTGCTGAGGCCTGGAAGCTCCAAGACTTATTCAGTGCTCTGAGGTAGACCCTGTGTGTTGCAGGAGCTATGGAATGCATAACTCCCAGGATTATGGAGTGTTCCCAAGCTGCCACAGATCCCCTGGAAACGTCTCTGGCATGGGATCTGCTGCTGGTGCCAGCAACCGAAACCTGTCCTGCTGGAAGTGAAACAGAGAGTCTGCGATCCTGTTGTGTAAACCTGGAACATAACAGGCTGAGAAAGATATGTTAGCAGCTAAACACTCTAGGACAAAGTGCCTGACCAGACCCATGACCCGGCTGGACTTGGAGGACTGTCTGTTGATGACTGCCACCACCGCCTTGTTATCGCACCAGAAACAGACATTCTTGTTGTGAAAACGGTCTGCCCAAATGCAAACCACAAGCAGGATAGGAAAAAATTCCAGGAATGTGAGATCCCTGAGTATCTCTTGCTGCTCCCAGTGAGGCAGCAATTTTGCCGTGCACCAATGGCCCTGGAAATAAACCCAAAACCCAAACTCCCTGCCACATCGGACTGGACCTGGAGCCCAGATCTGGCTTCAATGCCTCCTGACACACCGAGATCCCATTGAAGTTACCTAAAAAACTGAGCCACACCTGTAGGTCTTCCTTGATGCCCCATGTAATGTGAATGCAGTGATGAGGGGCCCAGACCCCAGCAGTAATCCTGGCCAGGTGTGCGCAGAAGGCGCTGCCCAGTGCCACCACCTTGCACGCAAAGTTGAGGTGCCCCAACAGCAATTGCGCCTCCTTGGGTGGCCTTCTTGCAACCCGCTTAACCACTGCTGCAGGGCCTCGAGTTTGTCCTGGGGCAGCATGATGCTCCCTGAACTGTGTCAAGCAGGATACTGAGGTAAACCAACAAAGTGGTAGGCCCCTCGGTCTTCTCCTGTGCCAATGGGATGCTCAGTTCAGCCGCTACTGCCTGAAATGTGCCCAATAGCCTGTTGCAATCATCCTCGTGAGCCCTTCCTATCATGAGGAAGTCGTCAAGGTAGTAAGTGATGAAGGGGGACCCAGACCTGGAACAGACTACCCACTCAATGAATGTGCTGAAAGCCTCAAAGACCACACAACTGACAGAGCATCCCATTGGCATTGCTTTGTCGTAATTTTGTGCCACTGCAATTAAAATTCGTGAAAATATGGTTTTAGTAAATGTTTAGGTTTTATTATAGGAATATGTACCTATATTTTATGTTTTATATCATATATTTTATACGATTTATGTTTATATTTATACTTTGCTAATGCTAGCAGATGTATGTATAACATGCATGTAGATGAATTTTCGAATCTGGTCATTGACCGCAATAAAAATTTATTGATTGATTGATTGCTTTGTTGTAATACCATGCACCAGCAAACTTGAAACTCAGCAAGCACTGGTCCTTCGGGTGAACCGGGAGGAGCCGGAAGGCCAATTGGATGTCACACTTTAACAAAAGAGCCCCCATACCGCATGCCCTGATCAGTCGAACTGCCTGCTCAAAGGAGGCATACCGCACTGAGGAGAACTCCAGTGGAATGGCGTCGTTGACGAACACCCCTCTTGGGTAGGACAAGTGGTGGATGAGTCAGAACTCACCAGGCGCTTTCTTTGGGACCACCCCGAGAAGGGACATCCTGAAGTTGGGAAAAGGGGGTTCGGAAAAGGGGCCAGCTACCCTCCCAGCCCAGCACTCTTTCTCTATTTTGGACGCGACCACATGGGGGAGCTCCTGGGCCAACTTAAGGTTGCCGGTATCAAATGCTAAGCATGGGCCAGATGCTGGTATCCTGAAGCCTTGGGAGAAGCCCTCTCTTAGGAACTTGGCTGCCTGCCGATTTGGGTACGCATCCAATAAGGGAAGGAGCACCTCAAGACGCATGTGAGTGTCCTCGCCACTGCCTCTTTCGCTGCTGATTGTCATTGCCGCTGCCGCCACTGCCTCTGCTGCCAAACGCTGACTGCTGAAAGCCCAGAGACCTGCCAGGTAAGTACCCCATGAGCGGACCTGAGTGAAGCCAGGATGCCCTCACACAGGCCCGCTCTCCTGGCCAATGAGTTCAAAGCAAGGCACCCTGAACTCATTGGCTGTTGGAGAACATAAGGAGTGCATGTTTGCACATACGCAAATGCACACGCGCGAACATGACTGCCACCATTTCCGGGCGTCTGGGGAGGGACGCTGAGGTGGAGGATGCTGTGCCCCAGCCCGCAAAGACACCGAACAGTGAGTCGTTTGCTGCTATAAATACAAAAAAATAAAATGTTTTTACTGTTGTCAGAGGCTGTCAAGTTGACTTTGACTTATGGTGACCCTATGGATGAGAGAACTCAAAGATGCCTTATCATCAACTGCCCTGCTCAGGTCTTGCAGATTCAGGGATGTGTCTTCCTGGATTGAGTCTTTTCCATCTGTAATGTGGTTTTCCCCTTTTCCTACTGCCTTCTACCTTATCAAGCTTTATTGTCTTTTCTAGTGAGTCATGTCTTCTCATGGTATGACCAAAGTACGACAATTTCAGTTTTGTCTTCTTGGCTTCTAGGGAGAGCTCAGGTTTGATTTGCTCTAGGGACCCATTTATCAGTCTTTTCTGCAGTCTGCAGTATCTGTAGAACTCTTCTCCAGCACTACACATCAAAAGAGTTGATTTTCTTCCTATCAGCTTTCTTTACTGTCCAGCTTTCACAACCATACACAGAAACTGGAAATATGATAGCATGGACAATATCTTTACATTTGAGGATCTCATCTAGTACCCTTCCATGTCCTAGTCTGCAACCTGATTAATGACTGGGGTAAGGTATGAAATATCTAAATAAAGTATAGCACCAGGAAAAAGCCTTTCCCTAGGAAGAAAGACTGAAATTTATTTAATGGCCTTTGCACTGATAGACTAAAGGAGGAGGAAGAACAGGAGAAAATGAAAATGTTTAATGTGGATAAAGTTAAGACACATGCTGAATTTAAAATTCATTGTATTAGAAAGGCTATTTTATTATAGTATAATAATCTTTATTATAGTATAATAATAATAATATTTAGTATAAATATAAGCAGCTACTTTTTTCTAAGATAATATTAGCCACCTCACCTCAGGGGCCAATGTGGTGTAGTGCTCTGAGACTGGGACTACAACCCTGGAGACCAGGATTCAATTCCCTGCTCAGCCATAGAAACCCACTGGTTGATCTTGGGCACATCACACATTCTCAGCCCCAGAAAATCCCATGATAGGTTCACCTTAAGGTCACCATAAGTCAGAAACTACTTGAAGGCATGCAACAGTACAACCCCAGGAAGCATTTTTTTTTTTTTTTAGGAAAGAAGGGTTAAAAATCAGACACTGTTGTTTTATGATGACTTTTTGTATTTCAGAAAAGACAAACTGGGGATTTAAATCAAGTGAGATGCTTTGTAAGGAAGGTAAAAATCTTAATTGGTTTGCTTATATGCAACTCAAGGACAGATTTATCAATATTAGAGAGATCTAGCCATCAAGGTTGAGTAAAATGTGTTTTATTTAGAGTTTTGCAAAGATGACAACCATGTAATTAAAAAACTGTACAAATGCCTTTTGAAAGTGAAGACAGAAGATTCACCTATTAAAGAGTCTATGATAAAGTGAGCCCAACATTTTGGGCACCATGTTCAAATTGATATATGGGAAAAAATATGGTGTAAACATAAAATTTACTTTGTTCAATAATGTAAAGGAAAACATGTATAAGATGATGTATAGATGGTGTCTAGTCCCAAATTAGCTGTCAAAAATGTCTAAAAATGTTTCAAATCAATGTTGGTGATGTCAAGATAAGGAAGGCTCTTTTGTTCATATGTGGTTGAACTGTACAAAGGTGAAAAAATTATTGGTCTAAGATTTACATGCTTTTCCAAAAAAATTTTAAAGAGGGATTTTGCAATGTCACCCAAAATATTTTTGCAGGATATTATGGATAAAAAAATTGGGTGGTACATATGGATCACTTCTGTCTTATAACAGTGGCAAGAACATTGTTCGCTCAAACTTAGAAACAGACTGAAGCACTGACAAGGGAAGAATGGATTGTTAAGGTTGGTGAGGTACCCCAAATTGCCAAACTAATGTGGGTTTTAAAGGATAAACCAACTGAAGATCTTTTGAAAAACTGGAAACTGTTTATGGACTTTTTGAGCAATTAGAAATCTAAAAATGCAATAATTTGTGGCAATGATGACTAGTAATTGTAGTAGGATTACTTAGTTGGATCTGTAATGGTAGAATGACATACTTTTTCATCTTTTTTTTCTTTCATTACAGTTTAGATTGGGGGGTTAGAGTCTTTTTGTGTTTCAGTGTTATTGTTTAGTGCTTTAGTGTTTTTTTGTTTAACGTATTAGCATTATGTTTTAGTTCTTTTTCTTCTTTTTAAATACTACTTCTACTTGTGAATTTGACTATTTCTTTAAAAAAACCCAATAAATAAATATTTTTTTTAAAAAAGAAAATGTTTCAGGAGAAATCAGATTGTGATCATCATCTAAATCTACTGGACTAATCCTGAAATGTTAAAAATGGAAATGGGGATACAATGGTGTTAATGAGAATATGAGAGGAGTTGAATAAAAGTAGTACTGAATATTTGGGGTGTGGTTAAGTGTTGAGACATGGATTAGGCACAACCAAGAAACCACTGTGGGATGTCAAATAAGAAGATATTGAAGTTATTATGGGGAAGGGCTTGATAATGAAGGCAGTGACTGTTGGGAACCTATTTTTCTGCTTCAGGCAAAGCGACCATTGTTGATATCCTCATCTCCTAAAATCACAAGTGTTGTACTCAAGGCTAGTCAATTCAACTGAAACAGAAAATACTTTATTCATTTCTCATTCTGTCTGTCAATAAACATAAAAACAATATATTAAACCAGCAATTTTCTGCCCTTTCATGACACTTCAAATAATACACTTGCCTGAGGTAGTTATCTCACGGACAGAGTTAGTGTCAGCTCCAATGGTGGATTTATATACAAGCCAAATAAGCTAAAAGCATCTGAATATTAGGGACCTTTCAATATTTATTTAAAACACTAAAAATTATGCTAGAATAGCATACATTTTGGTAAATGCATAAGGCTTGATATTGTTTAAGGGCAAAATATGTCTTAGTCCTGCACTTATTCCTTTACTATTCACATGCTTCAGAGGCTTAAATTTTGCAAAGTATCTTTCAGATCAGGGCTCAGCTTGTAACAGACCATCCTTCTATTTCTAGCCCACTGGTCTTGGCTGGCAAAATCTCTTGGCGACCTGGGAGGCAGGGAGACTTTCTTTCCAACCCTACCACCTGAGAGCCTTTCAACAAGGGATGCAAGGAGGGAGATGGGGGTGGTTTTCCGGACTACAAAGCACCCGCGTTGTCACTGAGCCTGTGATGCTTCAGTGAAGGGTCACCAAGGCCAGAGCAGGTCTAACCGGCACTATATGAGTCCTCCCGCCACATCTGCTAGGGTTAGGGGCACAGGAGCCCCATGAAAGTGGAAAAAAGCGAATAACCCTAGGCCTTCCCAAACCATATTTAACACACAAAAAAGTATGATCACCATATTCAGCCCACTGCGGATTCCTTTGAGGCACCAGGGCTCCTTCATAAGGCAGAAGCGGGTGGCTGGTGGGCTGACTGCCACCTCCGCTGCTATTCCGCACCATTTTTAATAGGGACGTATAAGCCTCCTTAGGGACTTCTCAGTGGCATGAGGCTTGCAGTCCCTATTAAAAATGGCACAGGGAGGCAGCAGGGGTCACAGCAAATAATCCGTGAATATTCAAACCCGCAAAAGGGAAGCCCGCAACTGCGGAGGGCTGACTGTAGTGCTATCTGTGCCCCGTTTGCAAAGACAGAGCGCCACCAGACCCGCGCCTCTTGCAGGGAGGATGGGGGGAGGGGAGGAGAGCAGGTTATGCCCGGGATCTCTACAGGTGATGCTGCGGGGACCGAGACGGCGGCAGTGCGTGCGGGCCGCTCCTAGAAAGCGGGATTTCGAACCCGAGCCGCCGCTGCCGGTGCCAATGCCGGGGCGAAGCCTTGCCCCGCGCTCAGAGGCGGAGCCGGCGCGAGCGACGGACGGGGGATCCGCCCGCTCCAACCCAGCCCTTGCGACTTCTGTCGCCCTGCTGCTTGGCGTGTCCCTGCCGGCGATCCGTAGCAGGGCGGATGTTGTGAGGAGCCGCTGCCGGCAGGGCTGGGCGAGCGAGGAGCCAGGCGTGCGGTGGCGGTGAGTGGCGGCAGCGGGCGCTCGGTCGGTCGGGCCGGGCACCGGGGCGAGGGCAGCGGGGACGCCTGGCCGAGGGCCGGCTGCCGTCGGAGGCCTGGCGACTAGGCCCGGGCCGGTAGCCTCGGCAGAGAGCGGCAGTGCCAGGGCTAATGCCGCCGCCGCCGCCGCCTTGCCCGTGTGGCTGCCCCTATTTTTGAACCCCCCTCCCCGGCGGCTTGCCAGCTCCACCCGCGGACGGCGCAGCGAGGCAGGGGCGGCCTCTCGCGGCTCTCGGGCTCGCCGTTGTCGCTCTCCGCGTGGCGGAGAAGCCCGCCGTGGCTGCCTGCGACAGCCGCAGCGACAGCGCCGCCGGCCGTTCCCTGCCCTCTGGCGCGAGTGTGCCCGGGAGGCCTTTCTCAGGGGGCGGCTGCGGCTCCTCGTCGGCCTCCTCCGACGGCCCTTCCCAGGCAGACCAGCTTCCTTCCAGATAATTGCCTGCCTCCGAGGCCCCCCTGCTCTCCCCCCGTTGTGTTCCCGTGTGTAAATACACACGCACGCACACGCGGCTGTGTTGCGTGCCTCCCTCCAAATCCCTCGGCGCGCAGTTGGCACAGACTCTGCTGCTCGCGGGAAAGCGGCGTGACTTCAGTCCCTCAGCCGCCCCCCTCCCGTCCAGTCGGTGGAGCAGAGCCGCCCAGGGATGCCTTGCGGACTCAGGTCAGGTGGAAGGGATTTTCTGGACCACCTTCTTTTTCTGTAGCATCATTTGGAGATGTAAAGCCCGCTGAGTTCAGTCAGACTTCTAACGTGGCTTACTCTGAAGTAGGCTCCGTTTATTTCCGCGGAGTTTTCTCTTGAGTAAGGCTTCTAGTAGGCTGGGGCTCTTCAGTGTACAACTCTTACCGGACAGTAGAAAAGCCTGTAGAGAAGCCAGAGAGAGGCCTGCTGGCTGTTGGAAATATTTTGGATTGGTGGTTGGGATTTTTTTCTCTGTCACCAGTGGAAACCTTGAAGAGATATAATTATCCTACCCTATGTGGAATTAACTTTCACAACACTTGGATCCAGAATTATTGCAACATGCCTTGACAGAGAGGCTATAGTGCTGTTCTGGGCTGCAGCTGGACTCATGATCCTTGTTCTGTGTGCCAAATCCTAGAAATAGTTTGAATCTTCCTCAAAAAGTACAGATCCGGGGGAGGAATCTCTCTTGTGGGTTTTCAGCTAAATCGATTTGTTGGAGCCAAAACTGATACCTGCATGGTTTCCTTTCCTTTGATGATATTGTTTTAGCTAATAAGTGGCTGACATGTTGTCATGTAATTAATCCAGCCATCAAGATAAACTAGCAGTCAAAATAACAATGTAATTAAAACCTGTACAAGTTAATGTCCTGTGTCAATTTATTCATAAAATCCCAGTTCATGTGGTGGACTGAAGCTTCACTTCTACATACACTTCCTTGGGAAGCAAGTCTGTGTGAGCTCCATAAACATAGGAAGAGCCCCTATGGATCAGGTGAAAGGTCTGTCTAGCTGAGTGTCTGGTTTCACTTTATGGCTAGCCAGGTGCCTCTGGCAAGGCCATACGCAGGTCACGAGGGCAATACCTCTCACTGTAGTCCCCTGGCAAGTGGCATTCAGAAGCAACTGGCGCTGAAGGTATCATATAGGTATCATAACCAGTAGCCACGGATAGCCTTATCATCTTACGTGAATTGTCTATTGTCCTTTGAAAGCAGTCTTAATTTGTAGTCATCAGCACCTCTTGTGACAGCAAGTGGTTTGATTGTGCATGGTGCAAAGGAATAGTACTTTCTTCTGTCCAGAACCTCTTGCAAATCAGCTTTGTTTGATGACCCTGGGTTCGGAGGTATACTGGTATGCCTCTTTTAACAAGAGCCTCTGAGAAAGGAGTTTCTTTTCACAAAGTTTTTTTATGCATGTCCAGCCCCTCCTTCCTCCTTGTTCTCTGTAACTAGAAGCTGTTTTAGTAACATCAGCACTGGGAAGATGGTGAAAGAGGACTGGAAAAGCATGTGGCATTCATCAGCAGCATGTCTGCAGTAAACCATGCAATAAATCTTGAGCTGGGAAAGAATGGGATTTTACTCTAGCAGTGTGTGTCAGCCTATAACATGCAAGGTGAATACTAGCTACCACCAGAATTCCTTTATTGAGAATGTATGAGCAGTAAGAAATGGGAGAGCAGAAAAGTCTGCCTCTCCAGCTACTCCCAGGACATAAAAAAAGGATAGCTGTCTAAGGCCCTTTCCACACCTTACCGGCATTTCTTTTCAACGTTGACAGTGTCCTTCTTGAGATGCAGGGACCAGAAGTGGGACTTACTTTTGAATAAACCTATATGAGATTGTGGTGTGAAGGTCCTCTGAAACTAGGAGTATCTCTGCTCTTACTGGTGTGTCATAAAATGATTGTCTCTTTCTGTTATGTTATGTTTTATTGACACAAAAACTCAGGACTGCTTCCATATATGCTTTTAATGTCAAAATTCTCAGTCCAAGGATGATTGGAAAACCATATCATGTAGTCTTGGAAAGAGCTACTTGCCTGGTGTGGACTGTGTGGAAATTGCTTCAGTTGCCCCAGCAGAGAAGGTTTATAAAAGTTAGTTCATTTTGACTTCGAGGTCTCCAACAACTTTAAAAAGATATGTGGCCAAGCTGACGAGAAATGTTTGGTAACTTATTTAATATATTGCTGTACTGTTAAAAAAGCATGTGTAGTGAGGCCCTTATATTGCTTTTGCAATCTTAGGGATAATTTCTCATGAAATTATTCTGTTTTCAACAAAATGTGAGGATAGTGAATATGGCCCACTAAGGGATAGCCTGACTGAAAATGTAGTTCGAAACAATACAGCTAGTTTTTGTGCATTCGTATACATTAAGCTCAGCTAACCTGTGAACCTATATCAGTTTTATTTATGGATGTTGCCAGGGTTACTTTTTGTGTTATAGAGTGAAGGGCACTACTGAGTTGTGTTAGGAGGGCTTCACTATTAGCACTTGCAGGAAAAAACATGGGTCCTTTGGCTAATGTATGAAAAGGACAAGCAGATATATATGATGTTCAAGCTGAGACGGTTTGAGGCATTTGCTATATACTTGCTGCTTGTTATGGAACAACACTGGCAAGTTGTTGCATGCAGACTTTGAGCATGATAAAGCAATTACAGTTGGGGGCATAGAACAGATGAGGCTCCTCAATATCTGTTTCAGTTGTCTCGTAAATGGAACAGTTTGTGTGGAAAAAAGGCCAAGTTGAAATGTAGGTTAAAAAAAGGGCAATGGTGGGAATTTGTAATGAGAATGGAGGGGCTATGTGTCTGAATAAATATCAGCTTCTGGAGTGTTGCTGTACTCTGTGATCTTGTGTATGCGGTTTGTGTATCTGCATCACAGATTGTATTTTCACTCTAAGACGTGCTGACTTCACTTTCTTTTTTCTTCAAGTGTTGTGCTGTGTTTGTGCACAAAACCTACAGCTGCTGTTAAAACCATTCGTTATAACTTTTGTAGGTAATGAATGTCTACTGACAAACAGAAGTTGACCATACAACAAAGCATCAGTCACATCATTCTCTGGGCTATTGAATACGTGTATGCTACATGAATATATGTTCTGTGGAAATGTGTTTATTAGCCTATATTTATTACTTTCTGGGGTAATTTGTATATTTGGCTTGGATTAGGTTGTTTGGGTTAGAATGTTCTTTTTTTCTCACTGCCTCAGTGTGCCTTTAAAATCATAATTTTGAATAGTTCTAATGATTTAATGAACTTGTATACTCCTTTTTGTGTGTCTAGGTTTCTGGTTCTGTTAGGAATTTGCAGTCTCTTCGAATCCTTTTCTTACTTGTGTCAGATGAAGTAATGTTAATTATGGGGTGGATTTTTCTGCATATCTACTTCCACTTATTAATGTTAATTGCATTTAACTCCAGAACGCTCTAACACTGTCTGGAGACAGCAAGACGCCTCACTGTTTTAAAGCACATTCTTAGAAGCAGAGATTTCCTTGCCAGATGTTACGAGGATGTATTACCTCAGAATCGGAGAAATGCAAAATTGTTAATGTGTTAATGTTGCTGCTCCCTTGCAGTTTTATGAGGAGTAGCAAAACCTTTACATCCTTTCACTCCCTTGCAAATGTTTTAATTTCTGATCATTTCACTTTCCCTCCAATTTCAGCTTTGATGTTAGTGGCCATTCACACGGACCTGAATTATGACATCAAGAGGTTCTGGCACAACATTTTCTCGGAAGAATTACAGGTTAAGCACAGAGCCAGAAAAGTCCAGGGCTACAGGTACGAATAATGTCATGGATTACCTGGGCAGGGTGGATGGCAGAAGAAAAGAGGAGGTCTCAAAAAACAACTTGACAAATACTATTTAGCAGAACACCATGAAACTTTTGTTGCAGCCTCTTTGGCCATTTCTGCCCTACACTGTTACAGTACTATTATTCCACTTTGAACATCCTGGGGAATTTTGAGGTTTGTAGTTTACTGAAGCCAAAGAGCCCTCTGGCTGAGAATTCTAAATGTCCCTCCCTCAACTGCAAACCCTAGGATTCCATAGGATGTTGAAAGAGGAATAATAGCATTGTAACAGTGTAGTGCGGAAACAGCCTTAGTTAGAGAAATAGAGTTCCCACCTGACCTACTTTATCACTTGATCGGCAGATACCTTTTTGCTGTACTTGTTCTGTGAAGGCCAGTAGTGAAAGTACATGTTAATTGACATATTTGGAACATCAGCTTAATTTGTAAATCTTTAGTAGCACTAAGTAATCTATGTCAGCTGACCAGATGCAAAATATGACAGATCTCCAGTACTTTCAGTTGTTATTGTAGACAAAATTTCAGCATATGTGGCTCTGGGGAGTGGTAGAAAATATGTCCCAGCCCCCTTTTCCACCCCAAAGTCTTTGCATGCTTGCCCACAGGTACATACATGTGCACACACAGAGATAATTTTTTCTCAGGTTAAAAACTGCCAGGAGGCCTTGAAGAGCGATGATATATCCTTCTAATTCTTCTGAAAGTGCCCCAACAAAGCAAAGTAGTTGCAGCCAGAAGTGCCTCCTGTTTGTGAATTTTGGCTGAGAATGGGATGGTGGGTGGATGGGTGAGACAGTTTGTCACGTGTGCACAGTGGCTAAAGTTGGTTGCTGCCCAGCCACAGTAGCCCAAGTATGGCTTGTCATGGTAGCGAACTCTGTTTCCAGGTAGTATAAATATAACCTGGCTTCACATTATTTATCTCTATCTCTATCTCTATCTCTATCTCTATCTCTATCTCTCTATCTATCTATCGCCCATTAATGGCTAAAAATGTATACCAGCTCTGGGGAATCTTTGACCCTTCAGGTGTTGTTGGACTCCAGTTCCCATCAGTGTCAGTCAGTGTGATCAGCCTCATTTTCCCCACTCTTGAGTTATGCTTTCATTCAGTGAGTGTAAATAATTCTCAGAGGGGATAAAGAGCTTCAGCAGAATATCTAACCAAGGGTGAGAACCATCCTACCAGATGTTGTTGGACTGCTAAGCATAACAATTCTAGCCAGCATGGTCAATAAATGAGGAAATCTGCAGTCCAACAAGTTCTGAAGGGTGTGTGTTTTAGCATATCGGAGTGCTGAAAAGTCAATTGTGCCACAGACCTTTTAACTACGCAGTGTTGCAGTGTCCGGTCAGAAGTAAGTCCCACTCATTTCATTGTAACTTTTTCCTCAGGTAATTGTGAATAGTATTGCATCTTAAATCTCTGAAGCACTCTTCAAGGTTAGGAATTAGCAAAGCTATTTGAAAACAAGTTGATATGAAACCATCTTACCCTGTGAAGAGGAGGGGTAGACATGGCTGAGGATTTGTTTTCAGGTATATGCAATATTGGAGAAAATATGTGTGTCTTATTAGGTCTGTGGGGTCTTTTTAATTCAGAGGACTATACAAGGCTCTTTGGCTTTGGTTAAGTGAGCCTTTATTATGCAGTGCTTTCAATGTATGTAAATAAGACTTCAATTACATTTAAAGACAGAAGGATTAATGATATCCAAAGTGGCAAAAACATGTGTCTAATAGAAAGTGGTATGAAGTTCATTTCACTGAAGAATGTATACTCTTCAGGAGGAGAAAAAGAGATAAAGGATAAATAAGACCAAGCAAATAATACAAACTTTCTCTGCTGCAGTGGGACATTTTGTTTTTACATTTTCCTTGTGGTTGAATTGTACTTGTTTCCTGGTCATAGGAGTCATTTAATTGCAGTACAGAGTAAATAGCAAGTCAGCATGAGTTCGGCAAATTTCCCAAACTGGGTCTATTGACTTATAAACTATTTGAAATATCTTGATTACAAGGGATTGCAAAATTCATTGTGTGGGTCAAAATGTTTATGTGAATCTATCTTCAGCTGTGATCAACAGATAATCTGGCATGAAGAGATTGTTAATATAAAGAAATACTAATTTATGTTCATTTGTGGAGTCATGATTTAAAGCAGACTGATGCTCCTGCTTGTCTCAGAACAGATGGATTGTAAATATAACTAATGCTTAGTATGGTAGTAAAAACAGGGATAGTATAAACCCATGCTTATAGTTTACATACTAAACTGCAGCTATTAAAAAAGCCCCAAAGTAGGATGTGTTATGACAAAACCTGTCTGTACACTTCTGATTTATTTTTGATTTGGCTTGTCTGTCATTGTTCCTATGGTGGTCTTTGCACATTTGCAGTATGCATGTGCAAAGAGAAGCAGAGAAATAACAAGGACAGACCAAACTGATCTGCCATTTCAAGCAGCATGCTGCAGTTCCCCCTGCCAAGAAACTCAAGAGAATGTGTAAACACTCAAATAACAGCATGGCAACCATGACAGACAGGAGATACATTAATGTGCTATTTGATTCCTTCAGGCAGAGCCTTCCTGTGTGTCATCTTGAATGAATTTTATTAACATTCCCATGAAGGAATCTGAAAGTCGATCAACATCCATGACAGTTTTTCATCTGCTTGTTGTACTTGCTGGGAAATATTGCATCAAAAGACTTTTGGTGGGCATAGATCCTTAAAGACAAGGGCTGCAACCTTATCCATGCTTAGGTTTGCCCACTGAACTTAGTGAGACTTAGTTGCAAATAAATATGATAATGTTTGGGATGTAAGTTGTTGGGTGTGATAAGATCTTGTTAAAACTGTACTCTTAAACTGCAAGTTTCTGTTTTTCATTGACTATGGTATAGTTCCAAATATGCAGAGCAGGGCATGATCGAAAGACATGTATGCAGTAGCCTTGCTGAACTGAGGCATGCCTCAATCTGAAGAATACCAGGATAGGATGTCATGTATACAGCTTTGAATTCTTTGGAAGAAATATATGGAATATATGGAATATAATTGAATTAATTAATAAACCAAGGAGTCAACCGGATTGTCTCTTATCTCACCTATGGAAGTGAAATTATTGTCTTTGGTGTTATACCTGCTAGTTCATTGCTGATCTGTGTCTTGATATTAATCACAGGAATAGTGAACAGCAAGCTCCTAAATGATTACCTGCATCGCGTCTTCCCCAGCGCTGAGGGAGTTCAGCCTACTGCTGCCTATAGGTATTGTGCTCCTGATTCACCCAAGGCCAAACAGAGTTGTTGTTGTGCTGTTGCTTTTGTTGTTATAACTGTTTTCATTTATATCCTGGTCTTTTCTCCCAAAATAAGGCAGCTGTACTGACACAGTATCTCATTTCTGTGCTTTTAGTTGTTAATCACCTTTACTTTCTTGGGAACACAGAAGAATATCACTGATGTTAGATGAAACAAAACATTCATTCTACTACAGAAACGTTTTTTCAGAATTGGCTTGAATGAATGCTTTCATTTTAGAAGGTGTGTGTGTGTGGCAGAGATAAAGTGTGAATTACTGATCTAAATTTTCTGTACATCTGACAATATGCCGCTACAAATGGCCGATAATTGTGTTAGCTAGATATTTTTTAGTATCTATAGAACATTCAGAAAAGAATTAATAGTAATATCTGACAAGATGTTTGCAATTTACATTTGTGTGAATGTGAAAAGAATGTTCATAACATTAAGAAAACTAGTAACTAGTATGTCACAAACTGTGATATATTTTATTTAATTACATATACAGTTTTTTTTGTCTGATTATCATTTTTTTAGTTGTTCACATTGATCTATTATCACTTGCTTATGCACTCAGTTGAGCCAGTAGAAAAATCACAAAACGAGGTCCTAAATAAAGTCCTTTAATTTCATTTTTATTGATCACTGAAGTCAGTTATATTAATTTCACAGAATATATGCTATTGTTTAAAATAGCCCTTTCGTTTTCATTCCTGGGAGTACACATTAGTTCAGGATAGTGCTAGTATTGCTTGAGACACCTCATGTGAATGTTTCTCTGGCTGAATGACTGTTGTATATTTGTATTTAAAGATCTGCTAGGTCAAATTCCACGCACTATATACTTAGCTTCTGAACTCACAACTGAGTTGCTGCTAAAAATAACTTTCATTCCTTTTTATTTTTGATGACCAGAGGTTACCAGGAGGAGGAAAAGGAACAGAGTGGCTTCTTGTTTTTTCACAGTTGCTTAGGCATTGTATTCTTGAAGTATTCTATTTCACCATTTTTCCCTTTTTTGAATTTCACAACTCTTATCATCAAGTTTCTTTGATTTGTTTCTTGAGATCATAGCCTAGATAGGAAAAGAGGGTGCTTAGTACAAATATTACCTTTTGTTGAATTGAGGTCTTACTTTAGGCCAATACAAGTTAAGATGCGGCAACCAAAATTCAGCTCACTTGCCATGTATGGTAGTGGAGATTCAGGAAACCTTCTGATTTTGTTCCCTGGTTGTCACAAGTTGTATGAAGCTACCTTTTTTATTGGTTCATTGGGAAGTTAGAAGGAATTTTGTCACAAGAGACTTGAGTTATTATTAGGATTGTATATGAAATTCAGATTGGAAGGAAAGACTTACCACAATGTGGAAGCGGGAACCGCTTGGGATGCAGGTAGAAGAATGATCTTTTTTCTTCTAGAGTTTTGTGTTTATAGCACAGCATAGTTAGTTGGTATGCTGGAACATGAGAAATTCATGAAATAAGCAGGAGAGAATGTATCTTAGAATTCATGTTGTCAGCTTCCCTACAGAAGTTGTCCTGTTTGTCTAATTGATAGATAGATAGATAGATAGATAGATAGATAGATAGATAGATAGATATGTTTTGCACGTAAATAGTATAGTTAATTTGAACTGGTAGTTTATGAAAAACAATGCTGAAATATTTAAGGGGTTCTAATTTAAGAATTGTGCAGGTTCTTGTGAAACTTCTGAAGGATATTTCATTTTATTTCTAGAAAGCACCTATCCTTTCAAAATCTACAAGAACACATAGAACGATTGCTGGCACAAAATGACGGGTCTGAAGATGGTCAAGGTAGGTGTACATAGAGAATCTATTCAGTTTAGGATTTCTGAAAAGAGGCAAGCTAGCACCTTATGAAAACTTTCCTTCTGGGTTTAGTTACCTTTTTATTCTGTGACAAGCACTGATGTGCTAATTTGCAGTAGATCTGTACATAATTTTAACAGTTACTTTCTAATTGGAAGCAAAGGAGAGGCTGTTTTGAACTAACTAGTTCCTTTGAATTAACTAAATTTATTAGACACAACTCTCAGATTGTATTTTAGTGAAATGATTGCCCTTTCTTCTTAACATATATTGGAATTTCTCCCCTTGTAAATCTGCACAGATTTATTCAGGTGCAAATCCCTTTTACAACACAAAGTTTTTACAGAACAGGTTGGGAGGATGTATTATTTTAAACTAAACTGTTTTTAATAGCTTTTTATTTTTTAGAATGTCATTTTGTTCTTTTAGCTTGATGTTGTGTTTTAATACTGTGTTTAGTTTAATTTTGATTTAATGTTTACTTTTTGTATGTTTTTAATTATATTATTCTTTTATATTGTAAGCCTCTTTGAGTCCCAATTTTGGGGGAAAAGTGGAATACAAATAAATAAATAAATATCATCATTATCATCACCATATTTCACATACATTCTGTAGTCTCCTTCGTTGTATGCAGTGTCATCCTTTTAAGCATTTTGTCTGCTCAGTTACTAGAATTCTTGTTGAAAGATCATTAATGGCTGCTGTGGTGAAACCACGTCTATATTTACTATCTGAATGTATTTGCTATTCCTTAATCTTATCTTATCATCTGCAGTAAATTCATTCTCCTATACTCCTTTTGGATTTTATGGGTGACAAGACATACGTTTTTTGATTTCTTGTGAGAATATACAGTGTGTGACAAGTGTAACTATGACTATATGTTTTTTCTGTTTCTTTAGAAAACTTATGTTGGGTTCTCCTCTGTGTTTCTTCTTTCTGTACTACATAATATCTTAGTTTGCAACAGAAGTCTTATTACTCCCTTTTTCCTATAAAATTGTGAACAGGGTTTAACCTTGGTCACTATATGCTGTTGTTTTGTAAATCTGTCTCACTATGATCTTTATTTCAGATCAGGTAGTGGAAGGCAGACTTGGTCCTTCTACTGTGGTGTTGGATCACACCAGTGGCTTTGAGGGACTCTTGCTGGTGGATGATGACCTGCTTGGGGTGAGTGTGAAGTATATAATGTACTCAACCTTAGGAACTTGAAACTGCTGTTTACTAGGAGTTAAAGGGACTTAGCATTTGATTGGTGTTTTCTAGCTACAGTGTTTTTCTCATATATTTCCACTTCCCTTCACTTTTGGGACTGATGTAGACATAACACTGTCTCCTTCTTAATCATAAATTAAATGCCAATCCTGGAAATGTGCATTTCTTTCCATCACACTGTTTTCCTGCTGGAAGAACATCCCCTGCCTGGTTAAATAGTTTGCCAATACTGATGTTAGCTGTAGTTAAAGTTAAAGAGAGCTCCCATTTAACTTGAATCTGAAACTGAAGTTTGAGGTAGAACTTAATATAAGGGAAACATTAACTGTGGCTCATATTGTTGGCAGCAAAATATTTAACTATGGTTAACAGAGATATAGTGGAAATGTAGGGAGAAATGTCCTGTTCAGATAGTTGGCTTCTGATTCATTAACTATGTTTCAACATAAATGCAGCATTGTCCTTTCTCCAATTCTCTGTGCTAACAGAAGATGAGTTTTATCTGGAGAAGCTGAGAAAGACTGTTCCTGCTGACAAATTATAGATTCTATTACCAAGTTGTCTTCATACTTTTCATTACTATTACAGCATTTTTATAAGCCCTCTGGTATCTGCAGTCTTGACACTTTTTCTTGTCTGTAGTCTGCACATTTTTGTGTTATGCTTCTTGTCTATTGGCTGCTACCACAAACTTCAGTTTAATATTTTTGCAGTGTCCTGTTAAATTCTATGCTGACTTTTTGCCGTCTTTTTATGGTTTTACTGATCTGCTTCTGTTTTACTGTTATCTTTTTAGTTCTCTGTCTCAGTGTCCTGACATGGTTAGTTTTTATTTCACATATGTGCTACTGCTGAAGTTTTTGTGTTCTGGGAATCACTTTTTTTCTTGCCACTATATCTCACCTGCGAGCCTAGGTTCCTAGCCTCAGCCCAGGAAGGAGGGACAGAACCACCTTTGCTGTGAATTTAACAGCAGCTGTTCATTGTCTGGCTTATCAGTCCAGACCATCAAATATCCAGGGTGGCCTGGAGGACACAGGATGGTACTCTTTTGTGTTTACTATGTATCTCCATTCATTATGAGTACTCTTCTCTATTGTCATAGGCATTATCTTAGGACTAGGGTGTTGTCCTGTCTGCAGTCATTTGTGTTTTAGGTTCCTTTACCATTCCATTTGGCATTCTCTGTCTTGGCCTTGCTGTTTCTGGCAGATCTTTAGGCTTGTTGTCATGCGGCCCATCTGGTGCCTGCAGTTGGCAAACTCCAGCCTCTTAGTTCATGCTGATCCCCACCTGTCTATGTAGCTTATCAGGCTGATTGTGGGGCCAGCAAAGGTTGTGGCAGTGGCTTCCTTATATTGCTACCAAGAGTTTTTCCTAGTAAAATGGAAGCTGACTGCTATTGTCTGAACACCCTTTTTTGTTATTAGTGCTCCTGTGCTTTTGTGTGCTTGCAGGTAGCCTGGTTTCTTTGTGTACCCTATTTTGGTAGGAACAAACTCCTGGTGATATGCAATGAGACTTAAATTCTTTGAAGAAAACTGATACTTTTTTAGCTGTCTCTGTAGGGTATAATGAAATCCTTGAGATAGGAAAACTATTGTTAATAGTGTGTAACAGTTTTCTGTCTTTCTTTCCCCCCTCAAATCAGGTAATTGGCCATAGTAACTTTGGCTCAATTAGAGCTACTACCTGTGTGTATAAAGGTAAGAGAAAAGTGACGGAACAATAATATTCAGTCCAGGTGGAAATACATTTGTAACAAGTGGAGAACGATTCATAAACACATTATATAAATCACTAATCTTTTACAGCATTGGTATTTCAGTTAATCTGTAGAAAAAGTTTAGCATTTCATTGTTTCCACCCAAGTAAGCCTATAAATATATTACAGGTAGACCTATAAATATTGATCAAAACACTGAGTAGGTAGGGACGGAGAGAATCAAATCACCCTTTTTGAGTTCCTCTGGGTGTTATACCTTTGGGGCTGTTTGAGTGTTCCATGTTGTTTCAGCCATTTCAGGCGTATAGCATTTAACTAAGGTTTTGTCATGTGACACTTTTGCTGCTGTGTTCTGTTTTTTAGGAAAATGGATCTATGAAGTTCTGATTTCTTCCCAAGGCCTCATGCAGATTGGCTGGTGCACTCTCAATTGCCGATTCAATCAAGAGGTAATGTAATAGCATTGTATAGTTCTAGACTACTTTACCAAGTTTCTCATTTCCTTGTCTCTGAATGTACGAGGCTGAGCAAGTTGTTGTTTTTCTTGTGTTGTAACTTTCCTTATAGACATTGCATTCTGATTTAGTTGTGTACACTGGAAGGACCTTATTGGATAATCTCGTTCTTGCAAGCTTATACCAAAGGCTGGATTGGGAAATTTAAAACTTCCTTTCACAGCATGTGCTCTGCTTTAGTTGGATACATAACTTGATCTGATTATTACTGAATTCAATTAGTACTACAAGTGTGTACTGTCATCTCATATTTTGTGTTGCCCCTTGTGAGTGGTTCGGACTGTGTGTTTTCTCAGTTCTTGTTGGTATGAGGTTGTGAGTATTTAATGGAATAAGGGAAGCAGTACCCTGAAAAAAAGTGTCAAAGGCACAAAGTATATGAAGTGCTGAAATACCACATTTTAAGATAAACTCCTTTGCTCTTGTGTTGTAGATATTTTGTGCTAGTAAACTATTGGGTAATATTAAGTCACAGCCTAAAACTTACTCAGAGTTCTTATGTCTGGGTTGGTATGTGGAAAATCACTTCTAAAGGCAGGCCTTGATTATGTTGAATCTTGATAATTGCCCAAGTATTTTGGCTTAAGGTTACTTTCTTGGCTTTCATTTTATAAAGGAGGGAGTTGGAGACACTCCTGATTCATATGCCTATGATGGGAATCGAGTGCGCAAATGGAATGTGACTACAACCAACTATGGTAAAGTGAGTGTATACCTCCAGTTATTTTCTTGCTAAAGGAGCAAACTAAGTGTATGAACTTGGTTCCAGAACTAGGCTTAGTTCCAGAATTAGGAACCTAGGAAGCAGCCTTACACTAAATTAGACCATTGGTCTATCCAACTCATTTTGTGTGTGCGTGCCTTCAAGTTGCCTGTCAGCTTATGGTGACCGCATGGATTTTACAGGTTTTTCTTAGGCAAGGAATACTCAGAGGTGGTTTTGTGAGTTCCTTCCTCAGAAGTATAGCCTATAGCACCTATTATTCATTGGTGGTCTCTCATCCAAGTACTAACCACGACTAGCCTGCTTAGCATCCAAGATCATACAGGATCTGGTGCCTTTAGGGTATTTGGGCCACTGCTGCTTTAACTGGCTGCAGTTCTGAAGTTTTGTACAGGGTCTTTCCCAATCCTCCTTGTAGATGTAATAGCAGTTTGACCTTTAGAATGCCGTGTCAATGTGAAACTGTTGTTCTTCCATCTGTGGTGTAGGTGTGCTTAGGTGCACGTAGAGACAACTCATCAAACAAATCTGCACCATCCAGTGTTATGGTTCTCTTGATTTATCTGATGAAATAAGCATTACCCCATGAAAGCTTGTGTATTTAAGGCCATTGATTTGGAAGGTACCCCATGAATCATCTAATCCATTCACTGTCATGTGAGAATATGCTACTAAAACACTTGAGAGATGGCTATTCAACCTCTGTTCAAAAATGTCCAGTGAAAGTGAACCCATCCCCTTTTGAGGCAGTCCATTCTACTGTCAGACATCTCTTACCATCAGGAAGGCCTTCCTAATGTTTAGGTGGAATATCTTTTTCTACAGTTTGAATCTATTGGTTCATAACTTAGGCCATTTCCACATTACACTGTTATAGTGCTATTATTCCACTTTCAACATCCTGTGGAATTCTGGGGTTTGTAGTTTACTGAGGCCAAAGAGCTCTCTGACTGAGAATTCTAAATGCCCCTCCCTAAACAGCAAGCCCTAGGATTCCACAGGATGTTGAAAGTGGAATAATAACACTGGAACAGTGTGGTGCGGAAATGGTCTTCTGAGACAGAAGAAAGCAGGTTTGCTCCATCTTCAGTGTCAGTGCTACTTAAAGTAGTGGTCTGAGGTCGAGTACTGGTCTTTGAATCATTGGATGCCTGTCTGCAATGAGTTTCCAGAAAAGAAGGGCAAAAAACAACAGTTGTAGCCAATGTAGCAAATAGGGTGCCAGCTCCTGGCACACTGGGGAAATAACCTGGCCTGTCCCCCACATCAGATAGTTTAAGAAGCACTGTTTTATATCACATTCCTTCAGATAATGTCAAGATGGATATTTATTGGTTTCATAGGGTTTTTGCCATAGGAATTGAAAGCCAGTGACCAGGCAAAATCTGAAGAAGTCCTATAGTATATTTACTCTGCTTGCATAAATCAATATCTACCTCTTGTTGCTTGGTAACAGATTTACTATGAATTCTGTAGTAGTTGCAGTTGCACAGCCTTTTATGATGAAACAAAGTGTATTAATCTCTTAAACAAACCAGCAAAACAGTGTGGTTCAGGTTCAGATATATTCAAGTGTCTTTATTAAGGAGAATTTTAACTTGTCCCTGGGCATACCAGGGAAAGCTGTTTCAATCGGTTATCTCAGTGTTAGGTTATCTCAGTGTGGTCGTGAGCATGTATGCATATTCATTCACATGGCATATAGATTTGCTTTCTGCAGTCTTTGCATATGTGCAAATTCAGCCCTTCATACCAATTATGTACTTTCATGCATATACTTCAGGAAACTTTATCTTCAAAATTTTGACTTGGTACATTGTCTTAAGATACACATACCCAGGGCAGGCTGCCCAATGTAGGCTATATGTATACATGCACCTTCATGTAGTTACTTTGGTCAACACCCTGCTTTCATATGCATTTCTTACAACCTCATCTGTCACTACTGTATGATTTTTGATTTCCAGTTTATTGTAATGTAAATATAGAACTCTGTATGGTGTAATAATTAGCAGAAGGGGAAGGAGAGGCTGTATTGGTCTAGCAGGGATGAAAGTGATTGGGCTAGTGGAGACTGGCAATATTTTCTGGAAGGGCCTTGGACCATGGTCTGCTTTACTGATTTAGAAGCAGTCTTTATGCTTTTGACAATGACTTATCAAAACTGGACATATGCATCACTAATCTCACATAAATTTTCTCTTCTACAGTCTTGGGCAGCAGGAGACATTGTCAGCTGTTTGATAGATTTGGATGAGGGAAACATTTCCTTCTGCCTGTAAGTATGCTTAAAGATCTTTCCTGGGTTTTGGCTCATCTGCTGTATTCTGTCCTCTCATATCCCTAGTATATTTGCTGAGGGCTTAAATCAAGCTGCACCAAGAGGTAAATGCTGAAGCAGGATTCAATAAGTGACCTTTCGTCACTGCCTCTGAATTGTTCTGTGGGGCTCTAAATGTTTTATTTTTTGCATGATGTTTCATTTATGAGGAATTTGGTATTTCTAAACACTTTATAAAAATAGAAATAAAATAGCTCCTATCTATGGGGCATGGGGGCAATCTAATACAGGTGATGCAGAATTTTTTAAAAAATAAGAAAGGATGAAGACAGGAGCAAGTTCAAATAGCTTTGCTTGAACTTATATAATATCAGCAATATGACCTGATCAAGACAAATATGTGACATGATAACCATGTTTAAATATTTGAAGGGGTGTCATGTTGAGGAGGGAGTAGGCTTGTTTTCTGCTACTCCAGAGGCTAGGACCAGGAACAATGGATTCAAACTACAGGAAAAGAGATTCTGCCTGAACCTCAGGAAGAACTTCCTGACGGTCAGAGCTGTCTGGCAGTGGAATATGCTGCCTCAGAGTGTGGTGGAGTCTCCTTCTTGGAGGTTTTTAAGCAGAGGCTGGATGGCCATCTGTTGGGAGTGCTTTGTTGTGGATTCCTGCATAGCAGGGGGTTGGACTGGATGGCCGCTGAGGTCTCTTCCAACTCTATGATTCTATGTCTCTGTGCCTTTAGTACGCATGCATACACACACCATCACCATTCAGTTTTCTTTAGTGTTCAGGCCAATCAAAGAGTCAGTGTACTTCCTTTCAGGTTTGGACTCCTGGGGCAAATGGGTAGCTAGAGCTATTTAGGAGAAGGAAACCAAGCTCCTACATCAGCTCCATCACAGGCTAATGGGTGAGGCTAGCCTTGTCTTTTCGTTGCCATGATGTTCTCCCTGAGATTCAAGAGATACAGCCTTCCAATGGCTTTCCTTCTGTAGCAGATGCTGAGGTCAGAAAATGCATCCCTTTAGCTCTGGAGTCTTATGGCAAACTGCTGCACATTTAGATGTCTTTTAAAACCGAACTGGTTCTTTAAAATAATTTTGATCCCATTTTTTGTTCAGAGGCGATGAAATCAACTGTTTTGTTTTAGAAAATGACTAAGATTTTGTTATCCTCATGCCTGCTTTGCCTTAGGCCTTTCCTCAGGAGCCTCCCATCCTGGTGTGGAGATGGGAAAGGAGCAGGACCATGATGATGCTTCTGCATGCTGTCGTTGCGATCCTGTCCTCCTCCCATCATCAGGCAGCATGATCATGGGTTAAATCATGGATCGGTTTTACCTGTCAGTCACCCACAATTGCATGACCATCCTGCTATTACCTGGCCTGTGGATGCGACAGAAGCGTGATGGAGGTGCTTCCTTCCCCAGCACAGCCTGGTAAAGTGCCTGGCTGCTCTGTGGAAGGAAGAGGCGTGTCCATTGTGCTTCCTTTGGCAGGGAGCAAGCCGGTGTGGATGGGAGTGTTCATGTCCATGCTCTCATCCTGGCAAAGCCACTGCCAGGACAACACTGGGATGGTACCAGAGACAGGTAAGGTGTGGAAAGGACCTCATGGTACATTGCATTTCATCAGTAAAACTGAGGATGAAAGTTCAATGATCCTTGTCGTTTGTGTGTTAGGATATTTGGTAGCAGCAAAGTATTTCTGCAGAACTGGAACCTGGGCAGCAATTATTATGATGGTTATACTACAAAATGATGAGTACTATTGGTAAACATGATGGAACTGTTTGTTCTTTTGACACATTTATGCTTCTGTTGAGAAAGTAAGGCAAGTTTGAGTCACTGAGTGACTAAACAGCTTTCTTAGAAAGAACAGAATGTTGAACAAATTTCTAGCAATGCTAATTTATATATTTTTAAATAAAAATTAAGACATAGCCATGAGTGAATTCTGCATGCGGGGATCAGAATTTGATTTTATTTTCATCAGCATTATGATGCAGAAGAAAACTCACTGGGCTGTGACTGCTGTTGCTTTTATATTGTATCAGACACATAAATCTTCTGTGTCTAGGATTCTCTGAGAAAATGTATGAGCTCTTCAAGGATTTTTCTTCCTCTTTCCATTTTACTTCAGAAATGGTGTATCTCTAGGGACGGCTTTTGATAACATCTCGCGAGGCTCTGGGATGGCCTACTTCCCTGCCATCAGCCTGTCATTCAAGGAATCTGTTGCTTTCAACTTTGGAAGCCGCCCACTCCGATATCCTTTGAACAGTAGTTTTAGCCAAACTCCAGAAAGGTTCTTTCAAAAAAATGTCAGCATCACAATGTACCATTCTTTTCCCAGGATAAGATCCATGCTATGCTTTTCTGATGATCCTGTGATTCTCGTTTATATGATGATTCTTAGGAAAATACTGTTTAAATGCTGCGTGCTCAATGTGCTTCACATAATTAATTTCAATAATCTCAGAATTATTTGCTTTTAAAAATATTCTGATTAATTTTTTATTAATGTAAATAATTAGTAATGTTTATTTGATCCCTGCATTACCATCATCATTCAGTGAGTGTTAGACTTCCTAACTCAGTGCATAGGTTTACAGTCAATATACTTTCAAGTGAGTGGAGAGTACTCCAAAGCACAAAATTGAAGGCTATCCCCTCCTTCGGGGTAGCTGTGCTCCCCCCAGATATGAAGCTCCTCCACTGTCGATGTGCAGTGTGACACAATTTGTGTCTAAATAAGATAGCTGAATAACTTTGCCTTCAGGTTTCTAATTATCAGACAAAAGGCTGTTTCAGTCTCTTTGAAACTGAGTATTAGCTGAGAATAAGAAAAAAGTTGATGTTCGTGAGTAGGAAGCAGGGTTCTAAGCTCTTTGTCTTTGGGTGTTTGTTCCAGTGCATACCGTGCTTGATGCCTACTGCTTTTCAACTGTAGTGCAGGACATGGAAGCATGTGAAATAGCAGTGAATATAGTAGGCTTCTTGGAAGCTTGGAATCCAAGATGAAAGCAAAGCTCATGAAAGTAGTTTCTCCAGTGAATAAAGTACATATTATATATATGTATATTTTTTTCTTAACAATTTCATACATATCCGGTGGAGGGATATCGGCCCTTACAAGATAAACCATCTGCAGATCTAATGAAAGCCCACAAACTGTTGGGATACTTGAAGAATGTTATTAGTGTTGGAATAGATGTTTCGGTAAGATCACATTTTTGTTAATAAATTTATTGAGAATTGGCTAAAGTTGCTTCCACATGAGCTTTATTAAACTAGGAGTGTTTTATTTTATTAAATGTTATTAACTGCTCTTCACCAAAATTTTTGGCTCTCAGATCCTCTTATGAAGAATAAAACATTAAAATATAGGCCAATTACGCATATATTGATAAGCATCTATAAAACCCCAACCTTCTATAAAACTGAGGAGTTTAAAGCCTTGAGCGTATATGAAGGGTTCTGTCTGTTGCTGAAAGGAGAGTTTGGGGTGGAGAGAAGATACCAGGTGAATTTCTCCAGAGAAATAGGTTCTGGTATACCAAAACTGTAGAAATATGTATCTAACAATAAAATTCTATATGCTGTATTTGCTGGTGTATAAGACTCAATTTTCCCCCTGAAAAATACTGTTTGAAAATGGAGTGTATCTTAAACTCCGGTGTGTCTTATACGCTGGTGTGTCTTACACACCGACAAATAGTATTTGTCAGTGTATAAATGGGGTGTGTCTTATGCAGCGGTGTGTCTTATATACTGGCAAATGCAGTACAGCTATTTGGAAATAAGCCCCATTGAGTTCAGTTGTTTTGTTGCCTTGAATGTGCATAGGAAATTGGGAGACCATTTCTGCCATCATTTAATATGGCAAGAAATTCATGATTGCATTCAGAAGATGTTGTTCACTGTTTGTGACATGCTAGCTACTGTCTTCTTTGCTTCTTTCTGTCTTGTCACCTCCACTATTGATATAGGCAGTGGTAGCAGCAAATTACAGACCTCTTCAGTTTTTCAGCAGCCATTTCCCCCTTTTGCACACTTGATCACTTAGGATGTTGTGTCATCCTGGGCCACGTGAAGAAAAAAATGGAAGTTAATATAAAATGGGAGCTACCAGTGGAAGACACATGGCTGCTTCTAAGAGTGAGACTTCCCCTTGCATAGTATGCTCTCTGGTGGCAAATTTTGTGGCCTTCACAAAAATTCTCAGAATGGTTCCCTGTATTGGGGGTTTGATATTCTTTCTCATACCCATATGTCAGGCTGAAAGTGTTCCTGTGAGAATTTTAGTTTTAACCCTAAGAAAAGCCAGTTCTATCTCATTTTTTTTGGACTAACTAGGAGAATCCATGGCTGGCCTGTGCTGATAGAAGCAATCTTAATTCTTAATGGATGGTACCAACAGGTTTATGAAACCTACCTAGTCCCCACTTCAGTTTTGTCACTTCTCCCATAAATGTTACTTTTCTGTAGAAAAAAATAAGTTGCTGCATTTGAGGAGGTGGTTGCACTAGTAGTAAGAACCCGCTTTTTTCACTTTCTGACAGTGGGTAACCTGACATTGACTTAAAGAGGTTATGAAGACTGTGTTTTGTTTTCAGAGCTGTATATGTTACTGAGAGTGTGCAAATGATGGTGTTAAAGCTTAGAACTGCAAGTTCTCAATAACTAATGCCAGCGTAATGGTTTCATTTCCTTGTGTATTGTTTTATTCATTGAGGATTATGTGGCATTCATTTTGTATACCAACCCAATATCTCAGGTGGAAGATTTGCAGTTTTATAAAGATTGATGTTTGTATCTGCAGAAGTCTCTTTATATCTGTGGCCTAAATCCGGTGGGGTATAGCTGCTGACAGAACTGCTTCCTTCAGCAGAATCCGGAGAGGGTGATCTTCCTTCCCTCCAGCAGTCACACATGTGCTCCAAAAATGTTCTCTGCAAGGTGCAACCCCCCCTCCCTTGAGCTGGTTTTCAGGAGGTGGCAAGGTTGGGAGCAGGGGGAGGGAGAGAAGACTGTTCCATCACATTTGGAGTGACATTGGCTTTAGCCTTTTGAGCACAGATCAGAAAAATTGTATCTCTGTATCATGATGATGCATCCTGTGAAAAGCTAATTTGCATTGGTGTTGAGGGTGTGAAATGGCTAAGAGGGAAGGGAAAGGATGAAAACCAAGGGACAAACTACAAATCATGGGGCATGCATGGCTGCTGCCGAACCCCATTTGTCTAGTAAAACAAAACAAAATGCTATAACACAATTGGACTGCATGTTGTTCTCCCCCTCTTATACAAACGTCAACTAATGAATCAAGAGGAGATAGGGAAGCAATAAGTATGATGAAGTCACACAATATAGTACTTTTACTGGATGTCAGCAGCAGCCTTATAATACCTAGCCTAGGATTGGAGCACCTGGGGCTTCCATATGTGGATGAACTCTTACTCCTTTTCAGCACCTGGTTAGGTTGTCTAAAGCTGGTAGGGGATGGAGTCAAACAACATTGGAGGGCCACAGGGCCCCCACCTCTGGTGCCAAATCTGACTTTAGAGGAATGTGAAGCTGTAGAAGTATTCCTGTTCTGTGGAACCAAGATACATAACTGAAGTACAAGTTTGTCCAGGAGCTTCCCTACATTTAAGCAAAAATGTACTGTAGTCAAATTAGAGTCTGTTTAAAAAGTTGTGTAACCCTGCATTTTGTTTTTTAGGAAGGGAAGCTGGTGGAGAGAGACTCTTCCACCTGGCAACTCCAGGGGGAACCAACGGTACTCATCACCCTGGCACACATTTTTAATAATTTTGCACCACTTATGGTGAGTTTCTTTAGTTTTCACTCCCACGTTTGTAGCAATGTTAGTATCTTATCCCTACAGTACTGAGAGACACAAATCATTATTTTCCTGATCAGAGGAGGGACTGTGCTTGTCTTTTGTCACTGAATTCCTTGCAGCTAAGGCGGGGAACATAGAAAGCAGCATTATACTAAGTCAGACCATTGGCTCCTCTAGTCCAGTATTGTTCTACACTGATTGGCAGTGGCTATCCAGGGTTTTAGACTGAAGTGTTTCCCAGCTATGTCTGAATATGGGCAGGATGGAATCTGAAGCTTTTAATATTAAAAAAGTGTGCCTTCTTGTTGAGCTGTGGCCCTTACAATCTGTGTCTGAATTGCAGAAAGCAATAGGGGAGAAGACCCCTCTTACCTTCTCTGCTGGTCCTTCTAGCTTTTGTTTTTTTAGAAGGCTGTGTTGCAGCATGATTCAGCTAGCATTGCTTTGGGGTGTCATTAATCTCTTTCCCCATAATTGGAGCACTGACACTCACTACCTTCTGTCTGGCTAAGAGGAAGCAAGGTTTTTAAGCTTATCCTTCCTTGCTGTGATTTGGTTTCTGCTGCTCCTTGAATATATGCAGCCAGTTGTGTATAACAAAGAGGAGTGATCTGTACTCTTCCCTGCTCCTAACACTTGCCTGCTTGTGAGGAAGCTAGCCCACTCCCCAGCCCACTGTGTATACAGTTGCAAGAAGAAGTTGCAGACTGCAAAGGCTCCTCTGTAAGCAGTTCACTTATAAGTAAGTGTTGGAGTCTGCCATATACAACATCTCTTTGTGAGTAGATTTACTGACAATGAAGGGAATAGTGACCTTCAAAGTGTCTGTGTGGGCATGTCAAGTTACAAAGCGGGAAATGTGAGTGTTTTTCTAACAAGATGGTCCTTAAAAACCAAACACACTTGAAAGTGAAATTTGAATGAAAGATGGTGCAGGGAAGACTGCATCAGCAGTTCCCTAGATGCATGCCAGGAGGAAAATGGCTCCTTTGGGCATACTCAAAGTTGCATCATGAGAACTGTTTTTGTTGGGTGATGTCTGATCCTGATTGTTTCTGCAACAGCATGATGATAAAATTATCCTTAGATGTGCTGATTTTAAAATTCTTTCTTTGCAGTGCAAAGTGTACTTGGTAGAAGATGTACTTATGAACTTCCTACTCAGCATCCTGGAAGGGGGAGGGGCTGTGGAAGCGCACCCACTTATTCAGCAGTTATTGGATCTCATGTGGCTTCTCATGGAGGTGAACCTTTTTGGGTGTTTTGATTCTCTTAGCTTCCCTTTTTATTTTGGTGGTTGTTGTTATTTTGATTTATATTTACATTTTTATTCATTCTTGCCGTTATGCCCACTTCCATTTTCCACAAAGGCTAATTGACTCCAGTATTTTCTAACCCATGTTTTTCCTCCACTTAGGACTATGAAGTACATGAATGCCTCAAGCAGCTGCTGATGTCCTTGCTCAGGGCTTACCGATTCTCTCCCATTGTTCCTGATCTAGGCTTACAAGTAAGTGCTATTATGTGTGACACCACAGTAAACTGAAGAGCAAAGGTTATATGTTGAGGGAAGTGGCCCCATTCGCCTAGCTACTCTTTTAAAAACATTGTAAGGTGTTGTACGTATACTGTCTTGATAGTTCTGGTTCACTGAGTGTTGCAGCTTACCTTGATTATCTCTTCTGTTCTCTGTCCAGATTCACTATCTCCGTCTCACTATTGCTGTCCTGAAGCATGAAAAATCCAGGAAATACCTGCTCCACAATGTCCTGTATCCTTTGTTGTATCTCTGTTTGTTTGTTTTTTGAGTTCTCCAAATCTTTTGATGATGCAAATTCACTTAGACCACCAAGAATTTAAGGCATAAGCTCTGCAGAATTACCACACTGTAGCAAGAAGTGGTTCTGTTTTTTCTCGTGGCCTCATACAAGGGTATCTGAAACCTAATTTTCAGGTGCCATTTCTAAGTGGAACCTTAATCTCTCTTTACTTACACATGCACTTTAGATGTTCCTCTCTGCAGTAACCTTTGCAGATAGTATATGTGTATGCGTGTGCGTTAATTGGCAGTATCTTCACATTGGAATCAATGAGAAGGTCATGGTTATGGTAATTGTGCTGCTATGGCATCTTTGCTTTCCATTCATGCATAATCTGTTTTGATCACTCTCAGGGGATAATTAGGTTCACATTATCTTTGCCAGCACTGTACACATCCTACCTAACTGATATATATCATGTTATGCAGTATAAATGAACGTACATGGTTAAAATTTAAGGAAGAAGCTGGAAGAAAGATGATGAATGGTCTGAAAACGAAATGCTGTGAGGCGTGGTTGAGGGAACTGGAAAAGAGACAGTTTAGAGGTGATATGAGATCTTCCTTCAAATTTGAGGTCCTCCTTCAGTTGTTTGAAGTGTGGTCCCATGTAAGATAGAGCCCACATGTTTTCTCCTCTTCCAGAAGGTAGGATTTGAACCAGTGGATTCAAATTACAAGGAAGGATATTTCAGCTAAACGCTGAGAGGAAACTTCTGATGGTAAGAGGTGTTTCACAGTGTAGTAGACTGCCTTGGAAGGTGTGGACTCGCTTGCTGGAAATTTATTAACCAGAGGATGAAGAGATGTCAGGAATACTTTAGCTTTGAATTTAATGCATTGTGAGGTGATTGGACTAGAATGGCTTTTGCAGTCCCTTTCAGGTGTGTGGTTCTATGATTTTAACATCTCAGTCTGGGAAGATAACCATTCCATTCCTTTCCTGCTTTTCATAATTACCATACCATGTGGAAGGGCGTGGCTTCTAATTTAACACTCTACAAACAAAAGCACAGCAGCAGGTTTGAGAGCATACAGTCTTGTCTCAACATATAGAGAGCAGTGGGATGGACAGCTGCCTCAGTGCTGCCTTTGATTGGAGTTGCTGAAAATGAGCAAAAACTTGCTAATATTTGTCTCACAATTATTTACCTCATGTTTTGCTTTCCTTAGTTATCTTATTTGCTGCATGATATTATCCCTCTACCTTCCAAGCACTATGCAGAGTTGGCTGTTATGGGGAAGCCTAAATATTCACAAGGTGGTGTGTGTGAAGTTATTCTTAACTTATTGCAAGATTGCTCTTTGTGACTGAAATACCCACCTGTCAGCTTCCTTAACTCATTGCAGATTTGATGTGCTGCGCTCAGTTGTGTTTTTTTACATCAAGAGCCCGCTGCGTGTGGAGGAGGCTGGTTTACAGGAACTGATTCCCACTACTTGGTGGCCAAACCGCTTCAACAAAGAGGTAAGCAATATTGTGCCTGCAGCTTGTGGATTTTAAAGGCTATCATAGCATAATTGCTGTGATGTATGTCTTGTTTAGGTATATTCTACACAAAATAAGTTGTGCAAGTGTGCATTCATTTTGTACCTTTCTAGGTTGCATCCTTTTATCAGCTGTGTTGGCATTCATAAATGTTTCCCGGCCTTGTGAAGCCATCTTTTTTGTTTTTTGCTAACAAAATTGTTAACTGGTCAAATTTAAACACAGGGAAAAGAGACTAAGGAGGTCAAGGAAGAGAGTGCTGAGGAAAGACTGAGGAGACGAGCATATGAAAGAGGCTGCCAGCGGCTCAAGAAACGCATTGAAGGTATGAGAGGGAAATTCCAAGTCTAATTGGTATTGCAAAATATGCATTGCTGCTATAACAGTCTGTGCATCCCTACTTATACATACTGAGATGTGTTGTTCTCCAGAGTGTGGATGAAAAAGTATGTGCCATTAATTGGTCATTGTTATATTATCAATGTGTTTGACAGTCGTGTTTCCAAGTATACCTTACTTAACAAAGTAGTTGGGTTTCTGGGGATTACCTCTTTAACAAAAAATTTAGTATCAGAGGCAGAAATAACATGGAAAGAATAGTTAGATTCTTGTAGCACGAAAAAGAAGAGCAGTTGTGTTTTTCAGCAATTTTTTTTAGTCAGGACTACAGTTTGCACATTTGAAATGGAACAACTGTAGCAGATAACCCTTGCATTATTAAACAAACGAACAAAAATATTGAACTTTCTAGATACTACTTGAAGCTTCTTCCAAAATGCATCCAGGGTGACTTTCACCAGGCTCCACTTTTCTTATGATTTCCATTTTGGTAGCCAAACTTACAGCCAATGCTTTGTTAACAAGCTAGTGGTAACTGGTGAGGCAAGCTTTTCTGCTCTCCCCTTTTCTCTTTGTTTTGCTCTTCACATATCTCCAGTAAGAGTTTCTAAAGGCAGCTGCTGTTTACCTTCCCTGTTCTAGTCAGGCATACAGAGAGAGAGAGTAGGACTGCTAGAGTAGAATCCCCTGCTTTCAAGCTTGATTGCATTGCTTACTGTAGACATGCTGCTGCAACCTGGCATTGTAAGTGTTTCTTCAGTCTTCCTTCACCAGTTTCAATGCTGGCAAAAAACTCCAGCTAGACAAAGGACAAGGAGAAAAAGGTAAAGCTCATGGGTATAAAAAGCTTTTGTAAAAACAAGCTTCACTGACTGAGGCTTTGTTATCTGAGCTGTGCCTATACTCTGCTGATAAACTCCATCTTCCTCCTTAAGGATAAATGCAGGTTTTCCACTGATAACTTTGATGAGAGTTGGTTCCTATTGTCATTCAAAACACTGTACTGAGGAATGTGATCTCTTAGAATTGTTCATCAAAATTAGATCAAGTAACATCTGAGAAAATGGGTTTCTTCCAGGGAGTAGGGTTGAATGTCATCACTGTTAGTTCTTCAATAGCAATATACCTGTATGTGATGCACTGTATGTAATGGCGTGTTTGTTCATTTTCAGTGGTGGAGGAACTCCAAGTGCAGATACTGAAGTTACTGTTGAACAATAAAGACCATGGAGGGGTAAGCTCAATTAAAATATCTTGTAGACAAGATATGCAAAAAATCCTCTGAATATTTCTTTGATTTTATTCTGTTATACCTTTTCATCAGATGGCTGTGCCTGCTTCTTACCTGAAGCCAAATCCACGTGTAATCATGCAATGCTAAATTCACAGCCTTAGCTAGATGTACTGTGGACTAGATATTGGCAAGCTTTATTACTGGAACCTGTATTTTACCTGTTAAATAAATCAAACGTGTTACTTCATTTTGAAAGGGGTATCTCACTGACTCCTTGGCTGTCATTGAGCTGAGCTTTTAGCTTAGAATTTTAAGTAAGCAAGGTTCCCTGTATGCTGTGGAGCAGGCATAGAGAAACATGTGGCCCTCTGGATATTGCCAGAGTGCAACTCCTATAAGCCTTAGCCATCATAGCCAGCGCTGAAGGATGACGAGAGATGCATTTCAACATCATCTGCAAGGCCACACATTCCTCATAACTGCTCTAGAATATTATATTAGCAGTTATTCCCATCTACTGTATAAAACAGTGAACACAAGCACTCTGACAGAAGCTCAGAAAATGCAGAGAAAAACAAGTGACATGAAATCATAAAGCACGTGTTTATATTGTGGAAGCCCAATAGTCAGAGAACCTGTCCTTTTCCAGGGGTCATCTACCCCAGTAAAAATAGCACTGATTTTGTAAAACATTGAATATTGGAACATTGTATGCTTGATAAAGAATACATAGAATAAAGATAATGATTCTTCTCTGTATCTTATTAAATCACTCATGCAGATACCTAATTAATTCTTTGGAAATTGAGAATATGAGTAGAACTTTTGAGAATTAGCATTACATGGTACTCTTAAAGCATAGGTAAATGATGTATGAAAAACTACCTTGAGTTTACACCTGCTTCCGTGGAGGAAAAATTTTGTCTTGAATAGTGATGGGTAATATAAGAATTCCATTTCTGACATTCACTCTGTGATGGCTGTTCAACCTTTCACTTGATCCTGCAGCTGTTGAAGAGTTCATTTGTTTTACTTTTATTTATATCCTGCCAACATAACTTTAGTTGGATCTCTGGGAGATTTCATAGGAAATAAACAATCACAAACAGCAATAAAAACAGCCTATAGCACAATATCTCAAAACTTTGTAGGTCAAGTCAAAATCCAAATTATTTTAAAATTACTGTTCAAAACAGTCAAAGAAAACAGTAGCGGATAAAAGACTCCCAATTTAATTTAAAAAGCAAGGAAATGATGGAAGAGTTATGCCAATACGTAAGGAAGAAAATGCATGTGTGAACTTGTCTGTACAGCCTGACTTCTAAGAGTTACTTGAAATGAGAAGGTGAGCAAAAGTCAAGCAAAACAGAGAAAACTTAATTTTAAGATTTTTTTTTTTTTACCTTGACTTTAAACACCTGATTTTGCTTCTTTCAGGGAGGAGCATCAAGATACATCTTTCTAAATAAATTCCGCAAATTTCTTCAGGAAAATGCTAGTAACCGAGGGGTAAGTTCAGATTGGCATAATCACAGTGCATTTTACCAAGCCTTGCACTTTCTGTTAAAGAAGAATGCCCTCTTACGTTGTTAGATAAAAGGTGCCCCAGACATGTTTGCAGCAGGGATAACATTTATACCTTGGTTAATCTATTAACAGTTTCTTTTTTCTTTTTTTTTCCTGGTGGATTCTATAGTAACTTGTGACCTGTACAGCCACTTTTTTTCTGATGCAGATTAGCAGGCCTGGTGCCTTTTCTTTTCAGGCAATTCCCATTCATTGATTGTTCACTAAGGTGTCAGTGAAGCTTACTAACCTGCTTTTGAAGTAGAGTATAATGACAGCACACTATTTCTGTAGCAAGTCGAAACACTGGTCTTGCTGATTCAAGGGCCTGGATCTGTATAGTAGGAATACTCACCAGTCCTTTCATTGTGTTCTCTTTGTTTTGTTCACTGACAAGCAATGCCAAGTCTGTCTGGCACAGTCCAGTTTTCTTTCTTTCCCTGCATTTCTGTTCCCAGCTGACTACCTTCCTAGGGTAAGGAATGGATAAGTATAGTGAAGGGAGCTTCTCAGCAGATAATAATGAAATTGCCTAAGGTTCATACAAGGGACTGGCTGTTAAGCTTTGTCTAGATATTTCTTTTCTAGATATTTCTCCTGTCCTGAGCCCTTGAGCAAACAAGAGAGGCTTGGCCAACCAGAAGCTGCCAGTTTCTGCCTGTGCAGTCCCTGTGCCCTCTGTCTTCTTTTCCCCTGTGGAGAACGAAGTGATAAGTAAACTCAACAATTACACTTTTCTCTCCCTGCTCCCCAGGGAAAAATTAGCCTTGGGTGCCCAAGTGGCCAAAGTACTGATGAGGTTTAACAGAGAAAGATAGTATTTGTGCTAAATAAGAAGAATTACCTTGTGCTAGTTTGGTGTCTTACAGTTTGAAGCACCTCTTCAGATAATTAACAAGAAATTGCAGAGTTAGAAGAACAAGTTACATCAAAGTACCTGTGGAAGCAATAACCAGCGAGGAGACCTAACAAATCACTGATGCCCCTAACTGAATGGTTTCTTGCTATTTACATAGAAGCACATGTTCTATTCTTAGATGTACTCAGGGAGCCAGGAGTCCGACTTTTCTGTGTCTAGCCTCAACTAGCACTGCCTCAAATTCATACCAGCAATGCAGAACCAGAGCAGGAATGAAAGAAAAAAAAAGCAGTAAGAGCTTTTTAAGTATACCTGGTCCCTTAAGATTCCAGTGTTTTGATACCTATTTAACTTGCCTGGCAAAAGGTAACTCTCCTGAATGTATATAACTCTTTCCCTTTGATACTTAAATTAAACATTAGTTAACTAGATGAAGTTGGTTCATAGTAAATGGGCAATGGCATAGATGGGCATTATTACAAGCTTAGCTCCATAAAAATACTAAGTCTGTGGAATACATATCTCTGGGGGGAATAATGATGGTGAATTGTTTGACAAATTTTAATTCTGGAAGTGGTCGTCCACATTCTTTTCCTATAGAAATTTAACTGCCTGATACAAAATAGTTGAAATTGCAAAATATGAAGGAAATGGGGCTCTTGTGTAACTGAATCAAATTTCAGAACATAAATTTTCATCTCCCCAGTAATCTCATTGCCTCTCCCATTAACAGCAGAAACAAAGTACATTATGTGCAATAATCAGGCACTTGCAAATTTGGTGCTTTTGCCTACTAACAGTTGCATAATGAAGGTTTTTTGGCACAGAATGTTGATTCTTTCTTCCACAGAAGATCACACCCCACCATGATTTAAAGGTCTCTCAGTAACTCAGCAAAAACTCAATGATATGTACATTTTAAGAGAAATATGGGAAAATTCCCTATGAGACCCCATTTTGCTCTTGTGATATTGGTGCTATAGAAGCTACAGTCCACGTACTTTTGTATTGTCAATTTTATAGGGATATTTGCCAACAGCTAACTATCCTGCTTCTAACCAAATTCCCAGGACATTCTGGTGTTTTTCACTTAGGCTATCTGTTGGATAATCAGGAACAAACTGTTGTACTTAAAGTAGCTAAGTTTTGCTACATTATATGTTAAGATATGCCTTCAAATGGTTAACAGTTATTGATGTGAGATATCAGAAGTTAGTTTTGTTACTCGCTTTTTATGACTGTATTCATTATTTTATTGGACAGTGATTGAAATAAAGTGTCCGCAGTCTATATACATTTTATTCTTTTTTTGACTTGTTGAGTTCTCTTGTTTAGAAGCCAGTCTTTTCTGACAATGAGAGAAGTGTCCTTACCGACACTTGCTTAACATACCTTTAGGTTACCAAGTTGACCTGGCCTCTTTTTTTCCTTGCAGCGTAGTACTACTCTGCTTGCTATTTCTTTTTAGAAAGTAGATGAGAATCAGTGAAAGATACTGGCTTTATCAGTTTGTAGAAATGTTCTATGCTATCAGGGGAATACTGTCAGCAGGGATGTGTGTATCATACAAGTCTTCAGGGGGTAGAATTCCCTGTGTGGCTCTTGCATTGGCACAGTTAACAGCAGAGGAATTTCTTGCTTTTCTTTTGTCCTTAGAATTTGACCGTTCTGTGCCCTCCAGAATATATGGTATGTTTCTTGCATCGACTCATCTCAGCCCTGAGACTTTACTGGGATGAGTACAAGGTGAAGAATCCTTCAGCGCTGAGCAGTGAAGGTAGGGAAGTGATATCAGAAAAAGTATTTCCAACAATCTGGAACAATAAATTCTTGTTTTGTTTGGTAATTGAGTTTTCAGTAAGGATTATTCTCCCCTCCCAAGAAAAACTTAGAGACTGAGTGGTATTTGAAGGTGCAATCTAATGTTCAATATAATTTTTAAAAAATGAATTCTAGGTGACTTGAAAGCACATACGCCCAAGAGGTATTGCCATGATCATCATCATCGTCATCAACGACAAGTTTATTTATAACCTGCCTTTCCCCCAAGACTGGGACTCAAAGCAGCTTTCACATTAAAAAGATTAAAACATAAAAAGTCAACATTAAAAGCCAATTAAACTATTAAGCATATTAAAAACATAATTTTAAAAAGATTCAGAAAGTTAAAACAATGCAGTTTAAAATAATGTAGTTCATACATCCATTTCCTCAAAAGTCTTCATTTCTAAAAGCCTGAATTAAAAAAAGTCTTCTCATGCTGATTGAAGGACAGCAAGAGGAAGACCATTCTAGCTTTTCTAAGGAGAGAGCTCCAAAGTCTGTGGACAGCCACTGAGAAGGCCCTCTCTCAAGTTCCCACCAGTTGACATCACTCGCAGAATAAATTTATTCTGCGAATGCAGAAGAAACCTGCAAAAGAAAACTCCCTTTACCACTACGCCTGCCATGATACAGTTCGTCAAGTGGGCTTTGATACTGCATTTTCAGCCTCCCATGTTTGGTAATTATTTTCAGCACTGTATTGTTTTGAAATGCACAATCAGTAGGTTTCCCATCCTCCTTAATTTAAAGAGAAGGTAGTTGAGATACAGTAGGATGGTGCCATGGAACTTTATTTAGATAATATGATGGTATTGTGTTTAGGGAAGGTGGTGTAACTCATTGATGGTCACCAGCCTGTGGTCCCTAACAAGCAGCATCATTACGAAATTTTAAACAGGCTTTTAAAAGTCACCTGTTCATGATTGACTGCTTTTGAGTTCTTCAAATCAGGAGATTAGAAATTGCTAAGCTGTTTTTAAAAGTTTTAATGATAGGACTTTAACAATTGAAAGTTAAAGGGCTATTTTTATTCTCTTTTGAAATTCTTTGGCATATATGACAGTTCTCTGCTGTTGTTTTATAATGGTTTGAATATATTTTATTTTTGTCATTATGTAAGTCACTTTTTGAGGGTTCTTAGCTAAATGATATGATAAAGAAGCATATACAGTTAATATAAATGGTTGCAAATAGTTGTCCCAGTTATTTGGAGTTAGTGAAGATTAGTTCTTTGATCATCTCCCTAATACGTGTCTGTCTTTTCCCCCCCAGATGCATATGTCCCTCCTCAACTCTTCTATAATGGCAAAGTGGATTATTTTGATCTCCAGCGACTTGGGGGACTCTTATCTCATCTCAAAAAGACTCTCAAAGGCAAGTGCTTGCTCTAAAATGTGATGTACTCTGTGGGCTATGCTTAGATAACCCAGGAATCTTCACTTAATAAACTTTGATGAGACCAAGTAAAGCTTGCTTCATTCATTTGTGCTTCACCCTTCCTCTTGCATGAGTAGATAAACAATCTGGAATAGCATAGCTTTGTTTTACAACTGGTCCAAACATTTATAGTTAGCTAGACTCAAGCAAACAAGGATAAGAGGGCATCTTTTAGCCAGGTTTGTAGTTGGGTTACTAATACTGGCATGTCTGATTTTACTTAACCATAACTGCAGGCTGGAACATAATACAAAACTACCTGTTACTAATTTGTGCACTCCTACATAGAGAAAGTAAAATGGGAGTGAATATGAATTGTGTACATTGGCATGCTGGTCATTCACAGTGCAGCTGAGTAAGCCAGGATACCTTAAAGCAGTGGTTCTCAACCTGTGGGTCCCCAGATGTTTGTGGACTTCAGCTCCCAGAAGCCCCAGCCACTATGGTCAATGCTCAGGGCTTCTGGGAGCTGAAGTCCATGAACATCTGGGGACCCACAGGTTGAGAACCACTGCCTTAAAGCAACATCTCGAAGCTTTTGTGTCATGTGTAAGCAGATGGCATGGAAATCTTGCCATGAGAACCTTAAGTGTGGAAAGTATTGGAAATTGCTGAGACATGGAAAAAGGTGAAGAAAATATCACAGAGTTGATAGTTCTGGGAAGTTATATATATATAGTGAGTGCTCTGGTTCTTCCTTTTGATTTCATTTAGAAGACCACTGATTTCTAGTTCACCTAGATGTTGCCACTGATGTGCTGAAATAATCTGTTTATTTTTTCTATCTGTCAACTATTAAGGTGAGCTTATGGTATCATTAATGACTGTAACATGCAAATGCTAACCGAGCATCTGACACGGCCCTCACACAAACTCAGTTTTCTTTGCCTGTGACCTTCCTGACAGACTACATATTTTAACTTGAATGTTATATAACAGCTGTGACACAAGTGTGGTAATCTTTTTGACTGTTAATTTATATACAGATATTCCCAGCTAATTTAAATAGCTTGGTTCCCTTGAAGGGTATAAGTGTGGCCACTGAGGCTAAAAACAAGAACTATTCTCCTGGGGCTTGGAGATAAAGCGGCAGCTGATGAGTCTGCATCTGTGAAATCCTGATTAATGCTTGCCTTTTTCTTCTCTCAGGTGCTCTTCAAATCAACAGAGCCAGGCTTGGGGGGTACTGGGGCTGCTTGGCTGTGTGTTTATCAGAGATAAGAGAATGTGAAGTGCACGCACATTTGAAAATGTTAATAAATGTTGCTTGAGTTCTTCCAAAAGGAGGATTCACTACCCAATTTTTTGTTTGCTCCTTGTTTTTAGCTCTGGTTAGAAGGATTTGTCCATTCCTCCAGGGAGCATCAGCAAGGGCAGAAAAGGGAGAGGAAAGCTCCGGAAATCAAAAAGAGGGTCTGAAAAGACCAACAGTGCAATTTGCATAACAGGACTTCTTATTTATTTAAATAATTTTAATATCAATTGCAACATGAATTTCCAGGGTGGTTTACAGAAAAAAATATGATAAAATATGACCATACAGTGAGTGTATGAGTGTATGGAGATTCCTTTAGAAAGCATGAGTGTATGGAGATTCCTTTAGAAAGCAAACCTGATCCTCACAGTCTAACCCAATTAGGGATAATGATGTGACCATTGGCATGGAGTTGTCCAGGGTCAACTAATGCAGGGGTGGAAACTTGTTCCTCTCCAGATATTCTTTGGCTGCCTCTCCCATGCCTTATGCTGGCTAGAGATTATCAGATTTGCAGTGTACGCCTTGAGGGCCATGCATTGCCCACCATAAAAAAAAACCACATTTCTTCTTCATGGTCTCTGTGCCTCATACATTAGGAGCTTTCGCGCCTGCGCGGTAGCGTTCGGAAGATTCTAGAGCTCGTTAGCTTTGGCGGGAACCCCTCCTCCACACCGGTACTGCACATGCTCCTCCCGCCGACTAATGGTCTCTCCTCAGTTCTTTCTTGTCCGCCTCAGTGTACAGAAGGTTCTGCTTGTTGGCTTGCTTTTCTCATTGTGCTTGTTGGATTTTGGTGTTTTTTGACTTCGGATTTGGTTTTTTGACTACCCCTCTCGGATTTCGGACTTGGCTTTGTATTCCCTCGATCGGTTTTGACCCTTTTCTGGCTGTTGACGATGATTTCGGATCTCGGACTGTGTTTGGCGTTCTCAGACTCTTTCTTTTTTGCCTTGCCTTCGGTTTATGTCGGCTCTTTTCAAACGGTGCGGCTCCTGTGGAAGGAAAGTCGCCCTCTCCGACTGACACTCTAAGTGCCTGATTTGTTTGGGTGAGGGGCACAACGTTCAGGGTCAGGCCTGCCCTATTTGCAGAGAGTTTACACACCAGACTCTCCGTAACAGGGCGGCAAGGCTTAAATCCCACTGCTGGGAGGAATCTCTGTGTGTACAGAGACCCGAGACGATGGCCGAGAAACGCCCGCCGTCCTCTTCCTCTTCGGCAGCAGTGGCGGCTGCCATGCCCTCGACCTCATCGGTATCGGTACCGGGCTCGGTACCGATAATGAAGTTGCTGAAGATACCGAAGATCTCGGAAACTCGGGCACGTGAGGACCCTGCGAGCTCGCAGCCCTCCTCCTCCTCCAGGCCACTTACCCCGGCCCAGAAGAAGCGCCCCACCACCGAGGGCATGGGGGAGAAGAAAAAGAAGAAGAGGAAAAAAGCGGCACTCTCCACCGATGGTAGTGCGACCCCCGACTCCACCACCCACCCAGCCCACCGAGGAACCTCAACCGATGGAGCTCCCTGAGGAAGAGGAGCCTCCGGAGGAAGAGGAAATCCTTGAGGTGTCGGATGAGGAGCAGGTCGTGCAGGCCTCACCCCCTCAGCCGCCCGAGCTGATTGCGGAGATCACTCCGCCAAGTTGCTGTCCACCCTCGGCAGACCGCCGAGAGGAGGCTGTGGTCAGGCGGCGCCGAGCCTCTCGACACGACGAGTCCCGCTCACCGGAGCAGAGGGCCAGGCCTCCATCCCCGCGATATCAGGAGATGCGCCTGGAGAGACGCCGCTCGGGCGAGAGCGCCTACTCTCCTGCCTACCTAGGAAGGTACGCCCAGGAGCAGGTGTGGCACGAGCCGGCCGGCTCTTACTATTCCTATTCGCCGTCATACAGGGACTGGTACCATCCAGATCCAAGGTACTGGTCACCTTGTTGCCGGTCTCGCTCGCCACCGCGGGAGGCTCACTACCCCCGCTATGAAAGGTCACCACTGCGTCGTTTGCCGAGTCACCGTAGGTCCCGGGAGCCCTCACCCCGCTACAGGGCTGTTTCTCCACCCCCGCGGACGACGGCCACAGCTACCTGCCCGACGCCACAGCCCACCATGGCCCAGCCGGCAGTAGCTCCGACCTCTACCACGCAAGCGGCACACCGTCCTAGGCCTGCGGTTGTGCCCTTGCAGGTGACTCCGATACCAGCCACGACATCGGCCGCACCGGTACCGACGCAACCTGCAGCTCCAGCAGTCACCCTGGCACCTCCGACCCGTAGGCCGGCTGAGGAGAAGGAGGCGGAGAGGTCGCCAACTCCATCTGGCGACTCTTACAACTCGGACTCCGACTCTGCTGAGTCCACCCCTTCTTCTCACGAGTCCCCGCCGCTGGTGTTCGGGGAGCCAGGCCCGGAGTCTGCACCGGAGGACGTCCGCCAGTTCTCCGCGATCCTCCTCCGGATGGCCACAGCCCTTGGCCTGAAGGTGACCGAACCTGCTCCACAAGCCCAGGACCCGGTCTTCCAGTACTTGGAAGCCGACCCACCATCGACCGCACCGCTGCTGTTCCTACCAACCCTGGTGGAGGCGATGAAGCAGCCATGGGCGAAACCGGCGTCAGCGCAGCCTATCCCACATAGGCTAGAGCATCTGTACAGGACCCAGAAGGAGAACGCGGAGTTCCTCTTCAATCATCCTGTACCGAACTCTATTGTGGTCGAGTTGGTCCAGACAAAGGGAGGTAATCGGGCGCATACCACCCCTCCGGACCGTGAAGGACGGAAGCTTGATACCTTTGGCCGTAGGTTCTATTCAGCATCGTCCCTGGTGACCAGGACGGTGAACACGATGGCATGCCTTGCGGCGTACCATCAGAACCTCTTCGACCGACTCGCTCCACTCCTCGCTGGCCTGTCGGAGGAGTCACGAGCCTCAGCCACACAGATCTTTGGCGAGGCCGTTGGCGGTGGCTACCCAGCAGACCGTCACCTCGAGGCACACCGTGGAGGCCACCTCAAGGGTGATGGTCGGTGCTGTAGCCCTCCGACGCCACGCGTGGCTCCGGTCCTCTGGGCTTCAGGAGGACAGCCGTCGACGGATTGAAGACCTTCCGTTCGACGGTGAAGGGTTCTTCCACACATCCACTGACGAGGCCATGGATCACCTCGTCAAGGCCTGGCTGACAGCGAAGAAGATGGGCATCAACCAGCCTGCCCAGTCTCGCCGCACCTTCCAGCCGAGGCCTTCGTGGAGAAGGTCCTCCTCCTCTTCGGCGTACCAGCCGCGGTCCCCGCGGTCGACCGCGTCGAGGCCGTCGACGTCTTCGGCTTCGAGGAGGCTTCCTAGACGGCGCCCATTTTCGTCGTTCAAGAAGTCGTCCTCCGGAGCGAAGTCCTGGTTTTGACGGCCTTCGCAGGACTCCACCCGTGCCATCCTTCACCCTTCCGGTAGACCTGATCCACCACCCGAGCCTGGCCAGGCACCTCGACCGCTGGTGGGAGATCACTGCGGACTCCTGGGTACTTACCATCGTCCACCTGGGGTACACCATCGAGTTCCAGGATATTCCGCCACGGGGTGTCTACTACTCCACCCCGGCCAGCTCGGCTCTACTGGAAGAGGTCCAGTCCCTCCTCGAGAAGGGAGCGATCGAGAGGCTCCTGCCTTCAGCCAAGACCACTGGCTTCTACTCGAGGTACTTCACAGTGCCGAAGGCGGACGGATCCCTGCGGCCCATCCTAGACCTCCGAGGGGTGAACGAATACATCCGCCCCAAGAGGTTCAAGATGGTCACACTGCCTTCGATCCTCCCCTTCCTTCGCCGAGGGGACTGGTTTGCGTCCATAGACCTCAAAGACTCCTATTTCCACATCTCGATCCGCCCGCAGCACAGGAGATACCTTCGGTTCGCGATCGACGGCACCAGCTACCAGTACCGGGTCCTGCCGTTCGGACTTTCCACCTCACCGTGGGTGTTCACCAAGTGCATGGCTCCGGTTGTGTCTTTCCTGCGGACGAAGGGCGTCTCTGTCTACCCTTACCTGGACGATTGGCTATTGGTGGCGTCCTGCAAACAGAAACTGTACAGGGACATTCATCGGACTTTGTCTCTTCTCACTCAGCTCGGGCTCAGAGTCAACCCCAAGAAGTCCCATCTCGAGCCCACCTGGGTTCTCGACTTCATCGGGGCGACCCTTGACTCGGTATCGGCGAGGGCCTTCCTACTAGATGAGAGGGCGCGGACGCTTCGTTGGGCGGCGTCCGCTGCCTTCGAAGCCTCGACGATGTCAGCGAGGAGGATTCAACAGCTCCTCGGCTACATGGCCTCGACCACCGCCGTAACCTACCTCTCCAGGTTACGCGCACGGCTGCTCCAGCACTGGTTCGTCAGGGCCTTCGATCCACTCTGGGACGACCAGCGCCGCCGATACCGCCTGCCCCAACAGGTACACCGATCGCTCCTGTGGTAGCAGTCATACAGGAACCTCCTGTCAGGCATGCCGTTCCGCAAACCCAAGCTGTCAGTCACGGTAACGACAGATGCCTCGCTCTTCGGCTGGGAAGCGCACACCGGCGATCTCCAGGTCTGAGGCCGGTGGATGGACGACGAGCTGTTCCTCTACATCAACGCTCTCGAGCTGCTGGCGATCCACAAGGCCCTGAGAACGTTCCGACACCTGGTCACGTGCCGCACGGTGTTGATCCTCACTGACAACACGACGGCGGTCTGCTACGTGAACAGGCAGGGAGGGACGCACTCTACCACGCTGCTGGGCATCGCCCTCGACCTCTGGAACTGGTGTGTCCCACTCCGGATACACCCTGTGGCGGTTCACCTGGTGGGGCAGGAGAACACCACAGCCGATGCCCTCAGCAGGGACACCACTTCCCACCACGAGTGGTCCCTGTCCGATGAGGCCTTCTGGATGCTTCAGGACCGATGGGGCGAGCCGACCATCGACCTCTTCGTGACCAGCCAGAATGCGAAGTGCCGCCTATTCTGCTCAAGAGCTGGCCACGATCGCCACTCCATTGGCGACACGTTCCAGTTCCCGTGGGACGAGGGGCTGATCTACGCCTTCCCTCCATTCCCGCTCCTGGGCCGCGTGATTGCGAAGATCATCGCGGACCGAGCAGAAGCGATCCTCGTGGCACCGTACTGGCCGAGGCAGCACTGGTTCGAACCCCTGATCGAGGCCGCCCAGGGCAGGACTCTCAGGTTTCCCACGGTACCGGACCTGCTGTCCCACTGCGATGGACTGGTGTTGCACCCGGATGTGCCGGTGTTGGCCCTCCATGCCTGGAGGATATCACCCTAGACGACCCGGCTATCGGGAACGTCTTGACCGCGGCCAGGAAGGAGTCCACACGAAGGAACTACCACTACAAGTGGCAGCGCTTCGTGGCCTTCGCTGAGGAACGTCGAGAGCCTGTATCGCCTGTCACCCTGCGTACCGTGCTCCACTTCCTCTTTCATCTCCGGCAACAGGGCCTGGCCTTCCCGTCGCTCAAGGTCTACCTCGCCGCAATCATGGCATACCAGCCGCCACGATCCCCATCGGCCGCGCTCTTCAGGGACGGTACCGTGAAGCAGTTCCTGAAGGGCTTACAGCACCTCTACCCGCCGGTATCGCCGCCTCTACCGCCGTGGTCGCTGTCATTGGTGCTGTCCCAGCTGACGAGGCTGCCCTTTGAGCCCATGGCCACGACGGACGACAGGCTGCTCGCGATGAAGACTGCGTTCCTAGTGGCCGTCACCTCTGCCAGGCGGGCGGGAGAGTTGACGGCGCTACGGTGCGATGAACCACACTTGGTCTTCCATCATGACAAGGTGGTCCTCCGGCCTGACATTTCCTTCCTGCCGAAGGTGGTGTCCAGCTTCCATCTGAGCCAGGACATCATCCTGCCGGCCTTCTACCCTGACCCGACTACACCTCTGGAGCGGTCCCTCCACTCCCTGGACGTTCATTGGGCGCTGGCCTTTTACAAAGACAGGACTGCGGCCTACAGACAGATACCCCACCTGTTTGTCTGTTATGGCAGGCGCCGGAGAGGCCACAAGGTATCCACCCAGCGCTTCTCCATGTGGGTGGTATAGACTATACACCTGGCATACGAGCTTGCCAAGAAGCCTCCGCCAGACCTGCTTCGGGCCCACTCCACCAGGGCCGTGGCGACATCTGCTGCCCTCCTGCGAGGCGTCGACCTGTCGGAACTCTGCCGTGTGGCGACCTGGTCCCAGCCATCAACCTTCGTGCGCCACTACAGGCTCGACTGCCGTTCCAGGAGAGATGCCCGGTTTGGACGTACTGTGCTGTTTTCTGTGCTCTAGGATCTGGGACCTGACCCACCATCCTACTGGTAGGCTACACAGTCTCCTAATGTATGAGGCACAGAGACCACGAAGAAGAAGAACAGGTTGCTTACCTGTAACTGTGGTTCTTCGAGTGGTCATCTGTGCCCTCATACATCCCCGCCCTGCCTTCCCCTCTTTTCAGGTCCCATCTGCTTCGGCGGACCAGAACTGAGGAGAGACCGTTAGTTGGCGGGAGGAGCATGCGCAGTACCGGCGTGGGGGAGGGGTTCCCGCCAAAGCTAACGAGCTCTAGAATCTTCCAAACGCTACCGCGCAGGCGCGAAAGCTCCCAATGTATGAAGGCACAGATGACCACTCGAAGAACCACAGTTACAGGTAAGCAACCTGTTCTTTTTAAGTCTAGAGCAACACATTGCAGGGGTTCTATGGTTCTTTTTCTTTTGATTTCACTCATTAGAGGATGTAAGTACATACTCATATCTTCAAAGTAAGGGGAAAGGGCCATGGGGAAATAACTTATTAACTCTTTTTCCCTCAACCATTCTTTGTTCAAAATCACCCTGTCTTGTTTTAGTTCCTGGAAAATTAAAGCCACAAGTCTTTGGATTGTTTTCTTCTTCATAGCCAGAAAGGCAGCTCTCTCTGTGCATGACTTTGATCAGACAAGTATTTGGGAATGAAACCCCCATCTGGTTTTCTAGTCAATTTGAAGCAAACTTCAGCTGCTTTGCTGGATAAGAGATTGTTCTTGGGACTATGAATACTATGTAGTTCCATGCGTAAAGGTTTTAACACTTCTGATTTAATGCTAAAAGTACTGAACGAGAAGCAGCAAATACTCCTATGTAGATGTCCTCATCTAAAAGACATCGTTGACTTCTTTATTCTCTCAGATGACCTGGCCTCAAAGGCAAATATTGTGATTGACCCTGCGGAAATTCAAGCTGTGACAATGGATGATCTTGATGAAGATGATGAGTCAGCACTGTCAACCGCACAAGTGAGCCTAGCAATGCTGCATGAAATGGGTCAAAGTTTAACTCAAGTAGGTCTCAGTGAAAGGAGCCCCTTCATAGGGAAGGAGGACAATTGTGGCTGTGTTAATTTGTTTATGGAAGTAGACATCATTTGGGATGGTGGGAACAGCAAGTGAGAAGTCTTGCATGTGTTACATACAAGAAATGAATCCTTTGCAAATTGTCTGTCCAGTGCTCTGTTGCTGGGCCAGTTTCATGGTCCCTTAGCAAAGACATGCAGAAGCTTGCCCAGATTCATGGTGTAAGAGTGCATCCTTGGATATTTAAATCAGGGAAAAATTCTGAGAGAAAAAAAAATCTCAGGGGAGACATTTGGGTACCAGAGACACTTTTTGAGTTGTGGCAACCAAATGATGAAACACTTTTGCTAGAAATATTGCCTTGCACCTTCTTTTGGAACCAAGCAAAAATCTTGTTAGATTCCCAGGTTGTTTGGAGTTAATTTAAATCCTGCTGATTTCAGACCTGCCATGGAATCATGACAGGTGATTGGAAATTCCCTGTGTCAGATCTACTGAAAATCCAAATACTCTGTAACTTACATTAGCAGCATTGCACTCTTGCTCTGGGAATGTGGAGAATGTTTGATGAAGGCATTTTGCTGTTGCTCCTAACAGCGGCATGGGACACCATGCCACTGTTAGGTATAGCCTGTGGACATGAAATGCTATATTTAAGTGCTCCATGTGTCTCTGTCACACACCCTCTCCCAATACCTTTGTGCAAAAAACAGTTTTCTCCTCTTCCTCTTCCTCTTCCTCTTCCTCTTCCTCTTTCTCCTTTTCCTTCTCCTTTACCTCCCCCTCCCCCTCCCCCTCCCCTCTTCCTTCTCCTTCTCCTTCTCCTTCTTAATGCTCTCCTTGCTTTTTGTTGTGCTTTGCTTCCCTCAGTTGTTTCAGGGCCAGGAGAGACCTTTTTCAAGCAGGTGGTAAGCTGGACATTAGGGGGAAAATTATCTCCTCGGTTTACAGCGGCCCAGAAATTTCCAGAACATGACAGAATTGTCCACCAAGGTTCCTTTGGGTATAGTGAAGTTTTTCAGTAACCCTTTTCTTGACGCAACAAAGTGTTCCTATGGCCCCTGGAAACCAGTGCAAACCCCTCCCCTACACTTGCCCATCTCTTCTTTGGCTTCTTAATCCTCAGCACACTTACTTGAAAGGAAGTCCACCAAGTACCTTAGTACTTGTTTTAAATTAAGTTGCTTAATATTCAATGAAACATTCTCAGCAGTCTCTCCATCTACCCAATAGCTGCCTAACATATGGTGACTGAGTCAGGAGCTGGATTTTCTGGTATTTGGCCAGTGCTGCTAGTAATAGGAAATGCTGTTCTCTTAAGCTTGATGGTTCTCATAAAGAACAAACAGAAGAACAGTGTAACTTGCCTTCGTATAAAAATTGGTGTGTTTTAGCTTGATTTGGTAATCGTGTTTTATTTGTGGTTCTTACAAATTCATGCCCTAACTTACTGCCTATCGTAAATATTTTGGCATACACAGAGCACTAGGAGAAGGGGAAGATTTGCTGTTAACTTCATAGTAGAAGTTGCAGAAGCAGCAAATGAGACTAAAATGGACACTTACTGACTTGTCCACAAGCCCTGCATGAGGTGTATCAAGTTTTAGAAGAGAAAAAAAGAATAGCAGACACTCTTATTTTTCCCCTGTGGCTGGTGTGAGAGAGGTTGGCTTCATCACACAAGGTGCTCTGAAAAGAGAAAGCCATGAAAGAGACACTATTCACCTCTTACCTTTTCCAAAGCATGTTGCAAAGTAACAGAAAAATCCTGACCTTCAAATCCTTTTTATGTTTCCCTGTGGAGTGGAGCAAAGATTGGTCTTTGTTTCACTTCATCCAGAGCTTCTGAAAGTGTCACCTTTTGTGCTGCTTTTACCTTCTGCAAAAGTGTGATGGAGATTGAAAAACCCTCTCCCTACAAAAAAATTGCAAATTTTATTTTTGTGCAATTTACCAGTAGTTTGAGAAAGATACCTTTAGATTATATGTCTGAGAGAAAACATGGACTTCAGAGGGATGAAGGATCAGCCACCGTAGTGACCTGGTGACCACATTTGTAGAGCATTGGTTTTGGAGCTGCTGGAAGCTAAAATAGCAGTATTGACTGGTGGTGTGTCACACAGAGTATGATAACCAGGGGCAGGAGGTCTTCTAAGGCTGAACCTAGTTTTTATAATCCAGAAAAAGCGTGGTAGAGATGGGAAGTGCAGCTACTATTATGTTGTCTTAGCTTGGGGAAATGTTCCTGCCCCTGAAAGTGTTACCACATTTTGCTACAAGTACTATTGAACTGGAGATTTCAGGGATTGTATTTTAAAACAATTAAGATATAGAACAATACTGATAGATAGTTAATAGATATATAGATATTTATTGTGTGTCCACAGACCCAATGAAGCAAGCAAAACAATAACAACGTAGTTGGTACAAAAGTTAAAAGCATGATTGTTAAAACCAAACTCATTTAAACATATGGATCTTAAAAAAACACTTAAAGCATGGGGCGCATATTATGATTAAGACAGTCATTCAAGCATTCTTAATTATGGAGTCATGGATCATCAAAAGCATGTGAAATCCATTGTGAAAAGAGAGTTTAAAACAGAGTAGAGAACAGACAAACTAAAAGGAAGCATATAATCACAGACTCGAAGTGTTACATATTTGTCTTAATCATATTTTTACGAGTATTAACAGCATATAGGACAATGCTGTGCATGGATAAAGTAATGTTGTGTTTCTCTCTTTCTTGGTCTCAGTTGTTTCTCTGTTAATACATCTTTGGGTAAAGCAACCTTGCAGCTTGCCTTCCTTCCCTCCCCAGGCAGGTTTAGCCTGGAGAAGAGAAGATTAGGGGAAGATGTCCAAGTGCAGGACTAAACTACCAGGTGGAAATTTCAGTAGATTAGATTTCTGCTAAGTATTAGGAAAAATGTCGTAATGAGGCATTCTGTTCAATGGTGAAACAGACTGCCTGTGGAGATGATGAGTTCTCATTCAATGGAAGTGTTTAAGTGCATCTGTTAGGAATGCTGAAAACCACAAAGGCTGAATATTCTTTGGACTTTAGCATAGTATCATAGATAATAAAAGGCTTGCCATTCTTAAAATTACACAAGAACATCTTGTATGTGATCTAAGGAATTTAGTCGTTGCTGGCATTTGGATCTTTTAAAAAGTGACCCCACATCAGTTGATGTACAAGCAATCCAGCTTGAAGCAGAGTTTGTGCAAACTTCATTGTGTGGCATTTGGGCACAATACAAAATCACCCTGTGGAAATAAACTAACAAGGATACCACTTGCACTTCCCCAGCTATGCTTGCTTTTATAAGACCCATCATATTGTTCCAAGGGTCTGACAAGTGAGAAGAAAATGTTTCTTCTTTGTGGTTCTGTCCTCACATAAATGAATTTTCATGCCTTTGCAGGGACCCAGTCAATACATTCCAGAACTGAGTAGCCTAGCAAGGGTTCCCCCCAGCCCATCTACCTCACAAGTTCAAGCCCACCAAGCTACTCGTCTTGATTTCTCTTTGTCTACCAACAGAGTGATTTCTTTCAGAGTGTTCCTCTTCTGTGGTTGAGTAGCTTCATCCCTATTTCACTTATCTTTCTTATTGTTGTTCTTGTTGTTTCTTTCTTCCACAGCTTAAAAAAAATCAGAAAACACTTTTGTTTTTACTTTGGGGCTCAGCCTGCCACCCTTTCTCTTTTTTATAGCCTCAACGTCTCTCTTTAAGCTGTGTTCTACTTCCGGGCTAGAGGATCTTCTGTCTGATGGGCGTTCTGAGTGTCTTTACAGCTTTGGTGAAGGATACCTGCTTCAGCAGTGCTTCATTGGTGGAGGCTTCACTTCTCAAACATTGAAGAACTGAGCTTTGCAGCCTATCTTTTACTGTTGGGAGCAGTCTCTGCAAATCACAGGCCAGGCTGCTATAAGCAAGCAATCCTCTTTTTTTGGAAGGGGTTGTCTCTTCAACTACACTGAAACCTTGCAAACTCACTGCAATTAGAAATCTAAATTAGTTCTGTACTGAAAGTGACTTTGGTACCAACACAGATCTTGATATCAATGCTAAGACTTTTTTGGTACTGACAGTGCCTTCAGTATCAATGGTATTCTTGATATTGGTTGCTTCTGTTGGTTCTGGTGACTATTGCTATATTGGTAGCAGAGGATTCTGTGCAGCCAGCTTCTCCAGTACATGGATTGAAGATCTCTTGATATACCCACTCAAAATCTCTCCAGAAGAAGGGCATCTCCACAGGTGGAGATTGAGGAGAAGGAAGGAGTCAGGCCTAAAGGGAAGACTTCTAAGTGTTCTAACCAGCTCCCCATACTAGCATCAGCAACCTCTCTGAAATCAGTACTGACCACACAAGATAGTTGGGCACTGACTTCTGTAACTCATTTGGAAGATTTGTCAGTATCAAGCATCATCAATATCCAGCCTCTCTCCATACAAGATGTAGAAGCAGTTCTCAAACAGAATGTACTTGCTCCTCAACCTTTTCCTAGTGTCACTTCTGAAACCTGCACCACTTTTTCTCCTTCACATTGTGGCTCTCCTAAATGCAGGCCACTACTGCCATCTCCAGATCTCCTTCCAGGAGGGAACATTCCTATGCGTCTTTTCGCCCTTCCTGTTGGGATTATTGATACTGAGAAGACTTGCTCTGTACTTCAGTCTTTTACATGAGCCAATACAGACAGGAACATCTATGGAGAGAACTTCCTCGATGATATCATTCTTATTCTCCTTTGTATCAAGATTGTTACCACTACTATGGATTTTCCCACTGTCATTCTTCATGCAACTCTCTGTATCCTCAATTCCAAAGTTGCTCTAGGTCACCTCACACACATCTGCCACTCTGCGCTTCTCCATGTCAGTCACTGTCATGTCTGCCTTTGTGTAGGATAACAGTGGCCCTACTTATACCACTTCCTCCTCCTGTTCCAATTTTGGTGCCCCCAGCTATTTCTCTAGTGACTTCTACAGTCTGCTCTGATACCACATCACTATCACTTCCACAAGACATAAGATATTTTTACATACATAGTGCTGTGCATGGCCAGTTCCTTGGGTTTGAATGAAACAACTCCACCAACTCCAGTTTCTCACCCAGTCTTTCAGATGGTAGATTCACAAACAGATACGCCAGCTACAACTCCTTTCTTGCCAGCACTCCAAGACGTGATTAAGAAGTAATAGCTCAAGCCAGCTTCACTACTACCAGCTTCTTGCCATCTTGAAAACCTATACAAGATTCAGCAGGAAGGGGTTTCCTTTCTCTTCAAACGTCCTGCACCAAACTCCACTGTGGTCAAGGTGTCCCAAACTAAGGGTAGTTAGAGATCTCATTCAGTGCTTGCTATTCAAGAAGGCAAAGATCTATACATCTTTGGGTGGTGTTTCTATTCTTCAGTGGCCCTTGCAGTGTGGATAGCTAACATGCAGGCATATATGTCTGCTTACCAATGCTTCTTGTAGGAGAAGATGTTAGTTTTCATATCTTTTCTTCCTGATGACCAAAGAAAAGTGTCTCTTCTTTTCTAGTGGGAAGCCCACTCCTTGACAGCACAACAAATACAGTCAGCTCACCACTCTGCTGACGTGCTGCTTAGGGTGGTGTCAGGAAGGGTTGCACTCTGCAGGACTTTCCAAGGATGCTAAGCATTGCATTCAAGATACTCCATTTGATAGGAAGAGCCTCTTCAATTCCAGTGGATCACTTTTTCAAAGTTAGCGTGAAAGTGAAAGTGAAAAAGATGGGATTTGACATGCAAGATCAACAACAATGGTTGTACTGATCTTCTTGGAAACATCTCCCATCATTATCCTTTTCCAGGTCTAAATCACCATATAGACCTTCATGTTCCTCTTCTTATCAGTCCATATCCTAGCAAATGTGTCCTTACAAATACCATTATTAGCTGGCTTCTTCGGAGAAATCTTTCGGCTCATCAAGATCTTGACTATGACTGTCTTCTCTGGAAGTCATCACATCAGCCTTTCATCTTGCAAGCCCCCTTCCATTTCATTCTCCAAAACTGTACCACAATTATAACACCTGGTGGAATATTACCACAGACTCTTGGGTTCTTACCATTATTTGTCAGGGCTATGCCATAGAGTTTTCAAGTATTTCATCTGTTGGCATTTTTCATCTCATTCCTCCTTCAAGAGTCCTAATAGACAAGATTACTATCCTACTATGGAAGGATGCTGTAGAAAAGATTCCAAATCAATGCAGAACAAACAGTATTTTACAGTCTCAAAGAGGGATGGTGGACTTTGTACCATTTTGGGTCTTCGGAGGGTCTGCCAGTACATACAAACACGAAAATTCAAGATGGTGACACTACACTCCATTCAACCATTCTTTTGTGGGGGAGACTGGTTTGCATTGATAGATTTCCAAGATGCGTACTTCCACATTGGCATTAAGGCCACAACATTACAGGTTTCCCAGGTTCACCATTGGCAGGGATCTCTGTCAATACAAAAGCGCTCCCCTTTGGTCTCTCCACAGTCCCAGAAGTCTTCACAAAATGTATGGCAAGTAGTAATCTTTCTGAGGACTTGAGGAGTAAAGATTTACCCATACTTAAATTATTGGTTACTGGTGATGTCCTGCAAAAGTAAGCTCTATTGAGACATTCATCAAGCCCTGTTACTCCTCCAGGACTTGGGTTTCAATGTCAAACCCAAGAAGTCTATCTTAAGAGCCAGCAAGAATAATAGACTTTGTAGGGGTAACACTGGAATCTTTTATGGAGAGAGCTTATCTCCCAGTCAACAGAGACAAGGCACTCAATGATAAAGTACAAACTGTATTGTCTAATCCTTGACATTCTGCTCTGATGATACAAAGACTTCTAGGCCTCATGGCTGCCACTACGGTGGTTGTATATCTAGCATATCTCAGATTCCAACCTCTCCAACACTGGTTTCTTAAACATTTCAGTCCTCTTCAGGATCACCAATACAAGAGGTTAAACCGTACCTCCACAGGTGCTTCGATCTCTCTTTTGGTGGACAAGAATTTCAAGTCTCCTTCCAGGCCTGTCATTCAGGTCTCCAGACCCATCCTGTGTGGTCACTATAGATACCTCTCTAACAGGATGGGGAGCATACTGTGGAAATATGACAGTTCAGGGACATCAGGCAAATCGAGAGTCCCAGCTCCAGATCAGTGCTTTATAATTCCTTGCCATCATCAGAGCTTTTTGTGCATTTGAGAGGAAACTGCTGGACAACATCATTCATGTTGCTTCAAACAACACAAGAGCTGTTTGCTGCATCAACAAAGGGGCGCACATTCTGCAGTGTTGCTCAGTCTGACCATGGCATTTTAGGATTGGTGTGCCAGGAGGCCCACTCATCCTGTAGCTGTTTATCTTGCAGGTACAGAGAATGTGTTGGTCCTGGCAGATTCACTCAGCTGTGCTCACATTCTCCAGCACAAGTGGTCTCTGTTGCATTAAGCCTTTCACCTCATCACATCTATTTCACATAAGTCTCTTCATAACCTTGGTCAGCAAGAAGTGCCCCTACATCTGCTCCATGGCAGGAAAAATAGAGGAATCCCTGGGAGATGTGTTTCTGCACAAATAGTTAGGTTGTCTTGTGTATCTGTTTCCTCTGTTACCGTTACTGGGAAGGGTGATATTGAAACTCAGCAGGAACAAGCCCAACACAATTTTCGTGGCGTATTGGCCCAGGCAGCCCTGGTTCACCCAGTTTCTCCATTTGTCCAGAGGTTATTGCATCACACTCCCCACTCAGCCAGATCTATTCTCACACTCCCAAGGACAAGTTCCTCACCCCATCATCAACATGCTGTAGCTGATGGCTTGGAAGATAACTCCATAACCTCTTTTTGATAGGCAGTAGTCTTGTCAGCGCCAAGAAAGGAATCTACTGAACAGTCTTCAGATTACAGGTGGAAACTTTTTTACTCCCCCACTTTTTCCAGATCTGAGCCATATCTTCCAAAAAAAGTGGCTGTAGTACAGTACTACACTTCTTACTGCACCTTTAAGAACAGAGCCTTACATTTTCCTCATTGAAAGTATATTTAGCTGCAGTCATAGCTAGTCAGTCTGTGTCTCCATCATCCACTACTCTGTGCTCAGATCCAGTAGTGAAGAGGTGTTTTGAAGGTCTAACACATCTCTGCCTACCTGTTTTGCCTCCAGTTCCATCCTGGTCTGTGTTGTTGGTTCTGTCTCAACTGATGTGTAAGCACTTCAGACCTCTTGCGTTGATAGATTATTGTCTTCTTGCCGTGAAGGTGATCTTCCTTGTTGCAATCACCTCTGCAAGACAAGCAAGTGAACTTCCAGCTCTTCAGTGTGATGAACCTTTCCTTTCTTTTCACCATAAAGAGCTCATCCTCTGTCCAGATGTTCCTTTCCTTCTTAAAGTGGTCTCTTGGTTCCATTTGAATAAGGACGCTTTGTTACCTGCCTTCTACCCACAACCATCATCACCGTTAGATAAGATGCTCTACTGTTTAGATATTTGCCAAGCATTAGCCTTCAATGTACAGCTATTTTCCGTTATTCAAACAGATAGTTTGTTTGTTATGGAGGGCCCAAGAGGGGGAGAGCAAGTGTTCTCTCAGCAACTGTCAGAGTGGGTGGTGGAGGCTATACAGCTTTCTTACGAACTCACCAAGCAGCCTGTTCCTGTTGGTCTTAAAGCACACTGTACTAAAGCTGTTGCTTCTTTTGAAGCTCTACTCTGTGGTGTATCTTTGCCTGAACTCTGTAAAGCTGCAATGTGGTTTCAGCCATCTACATTTATTCAGCACTATAGACTACACTGTAGAGTTAGGACTGGTGCCCAATTTAGCCGTGCTGTTCTTTCAACTATTGTCCAGTGCCCTTACCCACCTCCTTTGGTAAGCTTTGTAGTCACTTATTAATGTGAGGACAGAGACCATGAAGAAGAAGGACAGATTGCTTACCTGTCATTGTGGTTCTTTGAGTGACCATCTGTGCCCTCAGACAACCTGCCCTGCATCCCCTCTGATTCAGGTCTCAGTTTATTCTCTGGAAAACTCTGAAACTGAGGGTAGTAGCTTGGCAGGCTTGGATGCATGTGGTAGATGGAGGGCGGCATTTCCTCTAAGTTACTCAGCTCTGGAACATTCTAATTGGGTCCCTGAGCAGGCATGAAAACCCATTTGTGCGAAGGCAAAGATGACCACTCAAAGAGCCATAGTTATAGGTAAGCAACCTATCATTCAGAAACTTTTTTCTTTGAATGGTAATATCTATGGTTTTCTGCTTGAACTAACAGGAAAGATGTGTGCATGGTTTAAATCAGCTTAATTTGTTCTTCAGAGAAAAAACAGTCATCACTGAATGGCTCCCACCATCTTGACACTCTCTGCCTGTCTCTTTCTCTCTCAGCGTCCAGCTGCTGCATTGGCAATTGGAGGTGCCTTGGCTAGGCCAAGCTGGCTCAGTTCACCCACCCTGGGGCGAGCGAATCGTTTCCTCAGTACTGCAGCTGTCAGTCTTATGACCCCAAGGCGGTCACCTGGTGCTCTAGAGAAGGTCAAAGTCCGTACACTGAATGTGGAGCAACGGACCGAAGAAGACAGTGAGTATTATATTCTGAGCCAGGATTGAAAGATACTGCAGGAATATAGCAAATAAGAAAAATAAAACCCAACAACAGTCCCAGTAGTTACCTAGAAATAATATATTAAGATGTGGTGTAAGCAGGTTTCACATATGTTACTTGCATCCCTGATTTTACTCTGCAGTTCAGCCTTCTAGTTGAAGGAAGATGTTTGCAGTTCATTCTAGACCGTGTATGGATTCTTTGTAAAGAAACATGACTAAAACACAAGAGATCTGTTTTCTTCTTCAAAGATTGAGAGATGTTCTTGATTAAGGTAGTTTGGAAAAAGCACAGAGAAGTAAATGAATGTGATGTAATTATTCAGATAAACCTGTTGGATGGTGAGCAAGACAAGATAAATGTGTGTTCAAAGGGAAGTGAACCAATAAGAGAAAATATACCTAAAGGAACCAAACCCAGCTAAACCTAAAAGTCTTCTGATCTGAGATGGGGTTTCATTCAGGCATGGTTTTGGAATAGATGACGTGAAAGAACATCACAGTAAAATGGAGTTGGGGGCAGATAAAGAGAGAATATCAAAATGGATATTTAGAACTACCGTTGTCCGTTTTCTTCACTCTGTCAACAGTGGCTTGCTCAGAAACTCTCTTCTGTTTTAATGACAGTTGAAGGCAGCCATGGAAACGAGGGCTTATTACTGGGGAAACCTGCAGAAGAGCCAGACCAACCAATAACTGAGAACTCTCTTTTGGAAATCTTGGATGGAATAGTCATGATGTACAACCTCAGCGTGCATCAGCAGCTTGGTAAGGTGAGCAGGATTCATTTCAGGGGAGTTTATAGTACTGTTCCAGTCTCACAACCGGGATTTAGAACTCTATTAACAAGGACACCAGGACCCATGGCGAGAGGGTTGGGAGTAGCCAACAGGGCCGCTGGGTGCCAAAATGTTACGCTTCTCTGCTCTGTATCTTTGATGGCAGACTTATTGTTTTGTAACACCAATAAATCAATGGGTGGGCATTTATTTACCATTGAGAAGTAGCAGGTTGTAGATGGGATGTTAGACTTTCAATCTGCCTCACTTCCTACTAAGGGGAATTCAGAAGTGAAAAAGAGCTTGAAGGGGAATAGATTTGCAGGTGAAAACACGTAAGTAAGGGGGAATGTTGTTGCTGCTCGAAATTGCTCTCCAGCCTGTTGCTTTTACTCCTGTTTGGCAATTACTCACTTTCAAGGGCATGGGTCGGTCACTATTGCGTGCAGTTCTGCCCTTGAGCTATTTGATTTTGCATTGTCTGCAATAGTAAAATGCAGGTGTGAGGACTCCATGCAGTATTGGGCCTCACAAAAAGCTTATGTTGTATTCATGTTAAGGTTTCTTTTCTTCTGGCAAATAACCCATATGTGCTTTAATTTGCTTAGAAAAGCTGCCATTGCTGACATTTAGTTGTGTTTCAGATGGTAGGTGTTTCTGATGATGTGAACGAGTATGCCATGGCATTGAAAGACACTGAAGAAAAGATTAGCCGATGCCCAAAGAGAGTAAGAAGCTTTCTTTCTAGCTTTTTTTTTTTTGAAACTGGTTCATGTGGCTTCTAAGGGAGAAGTAATTGTATCTATTCTTTCATACATACTAGGAGTCTAAGAGAGACATCTAGAATGGCTTTACACCGATTATGCACATAATATAGGGATTCTTATGTTCACCCTTTCTTAAAATAGGGTAAAATACTGCCTCCATGCTGTGCTTCTGTTACATTGCTTGAATGCTATGTTTCTTGAGAATCATTCAGGCTCTGATAAGTACTCTGCTCTTACTGCTTTAATCTAATTTCCTGATGCCTGTCTCTTACTGAGAAGTAATGATGGCTTGATATCCATTTGGACAGAATACAATTATTGTTTCATGGGGTGTTTCTATAATTATGATAAACTCAGTTAATTCCTGTGACACCTATCTGTGATACATGTGCTATTGTGGAGAACCACATGCTGCTAAATTAAGAGCTTCCAGGTTGCAAAAGACCTCAAAGAACTGAGTCCAGGTTGCCTCTCATCTGTAATTATAAAAATCTGTTTCCTTTTAAAAGTTCAATTATAGTTCTAAATTGCAGACCTTTTTCAGTCCCTGCCTCTGCAGAACCTGTGAAATTAAGTCTGTTGGGTCCAGTGATATACCAGAGGCCAGCACACTACGAGCAGCTCACATAGTTTGTCTTTGTTGAGAATTAACATGGCAGCCACAGATTCATGCAAGATCATGGTTCCCTTTCCGTGATACCTATTTTTTTTTAAAGGAGACACTGTCATAATCTTGCATCTGTTCTTCTCTCCCCAATATGCTGCTCTGGCAAGTAGGCATGTGTAAACAGTTTTTAAACCATAGGCTTCCCCAATAGTCCTAGAATCAATTATCAACTTTGTAGTTCATCTGTTGTGGTGTAACTGCTTCTGGTTAAATTTCCCTGTGTGCTTGTGGGTTTGAAAAGTGGTATATATTGCAGCTGGCCACATTTTGCCTGGGATGTGTAGTATTCCTGATCTCACTGTATTGATTACTCTCCTGTGTGGCAGTGCGTATTTTCCTTTAAAAATGAAGAAACTCTTACAAATGTTACTAGGCTTTTTTGAAGCTGGAAAGCGTGCCATGTACATATTTCAGAAAGGAGAGATAGGTATGCAGCATTTGTCTTCAGTTTTTTCTTCTTCTCCCAATTTAGAGAAGAGATATCTATGAGGAGCTGCTGAAGAGCCAGAAGGTTTTCTCTGAGAAGCTTAATCACCTGAGTCGTCGGCTTGCTTGGATCAATGTTACTATATATTCAAAGGTAAGAGGCAAAGTACTATATAAAATAGAGGACTATACTGTCTCCTCAGATTACTCTGGAGGGCCATGTATTCTATTTTACCTCCTCCAGACTCCCTGCAGCCAAAAAAAAAGAGAGGGGGAGCCCAAAAATGATAAAGGAGTGGGAGGAATGCCTGAAATTCCCCCCAACCCAGAGACTTGGAAAATACTATTGGCCATTTCGGTCTAGAAATCTAGTGGGAGACTCAAACATTTGGAGAAGTGAAAAATGGCCACACTTTCTCCAACCCTGGTATAGGGCAATAGTCCTTGAACCCTTTTCTTTTATTCCACAGTAGTATTTACTCTGATCTAGTCTTATAAAGCCACTGAAGTTACTAACCTGCTTATAGGATTGTAGTCAATGTTTCTCTGCTTACTACATAACTCCCTCAGGGAATGATGTTTTTTTTTAAAATATATATATATATTTCAGCCAAACTGTTTGGTGAAAGAATATGTAGATTAGTCCATTACCACCACCATCCCGTGTTTCTGTGTAGAAGAGAAGACTTTCTTCTGTGGCCAGCACAGAAACTAAATTTGCTGCAGGGGAAAGAATGAAGTAATTCATTCTTCTTCTACCTGCCTGCTCAGTTATCTCCATGAAATTGCTGTTTACCTATGGCTACCAGGTGAGTCGTTAAATAGAAATTGTCTCTGATCTTTCACTAATGCTTATCTTTTCTGTCAATTGAAATATGAATTAACTAGAAATTACTTCTTTTACAGGAGAAGATGCAGGATATATACTGGCTGCTACGTGTGTGCATCCGCACTATTGAACATGGAGACAGAATTGGCTCACTCTTTGCATTTATGCCTGAATTTTATCTAAGTGTGGCTATGAATACATACAGTGCTCTCAAGAACTATTTCAGTCCAGTCAACAGCATGGAGGAGCTTCCAGGTGAGAAGAAAGTCTTTAAACAGGGGTGTCTCTGACTTTGCAGGTAGAATGCAAGGCCCAATTGAAAACGATCCAGCTAAAGTCGGATTTAGCCACACTGGCCAAGGCTTCCATATTTGGGAGGCATTATCGGATTCTCAGCATCTCCAGTACTGCCAGACAAGCCTCCTGTTCTTTGCATACAGAAAGCTACACAACAGATTCCAGGCTTCTTAACTTGATATTACTGGTACACATTAAATAGACATTGTTGTATTCTGTAGCTTGATGAACTAGTTTGCTGCCTGGCCACATATCTGCCAGCCCTAAAAAAATTCTGTTTCAGGTCATTCTCTGAGTTATGTTACCTTGGAACATTCCAAATAATTGGTTAACATAACTGTACAAACTACTCATGTACAACAAAATGGGAGAAAGTAAGGATATATAAACAATTGGGAAAGAATGGGGTAAGAAGGATGCCATTCATGCTGACTGGGAGTGATGGGAGATGTTAGGTTAGACATCTGGAGAGCACTAGTTTGGGGAAGACTTTATTCATTGCCATATTAACTCTTGTGACTTACATTATGTGAGAAGCCAAATAGAATTATCACTGTAGGACCATGTTGGCATAGTGCACATCTGTATCTTTTTCGAAAATATAATGCACTTTCTTACCTTACTCCACATGTGAAGTGCTATTGTTGTACTGATCATTTGTGTGTCCCAGCCAGACTGCCCCAGAGAAGGGAATCAAACCAGCATTATCCTCAGCTGAGAGGTCTGCGTGACTCCTTTTCCACCATTGATATGACATAAATATCCATTTGTCTTTATTTCTCTTTATTTCTATGAGGTGCTTTGCCTTTTATTTTTTTTAAAGTGTAAATAAATATTTAAGCAGCTACTTTTGGATCTGCTGTGCAGGCTTTTTCCTAAATATGTTATCCCATGCAAGGCAGGCTGGCAGTTGGCTTCAACAGCTCCCATCAGCTGGTGCCTTGTGAATGCCTCTGAAAACCTCAGGCAAGGCACAGGTCCCTTGACCTCATGCAGTTGTAGTGTGTCAATATTTCACAGTCTAAAGGTTATTACATCTTTTCATGTTTATTTCCAGTTTTACTGTGCAGCTTCATGGCACTAATTATTTAACTGTTGCATTATTTGTACTATTAAGGACTGCTGAAGTCATAGAAACAAAATTAAGCGCCCCTTCCTCCTCTTGTTATACTTTGCTACCCCTGGTTTTGGACTGTGCAGTGTTTTCTCTGCTCAGCCTGCGGTTATGTTGTTTTGGGAGACTTTCGCAATATCATACACAGTGCAATATCTGGCTGCACTCTGCATCTAATGGGAACTAGAGTGATGACACCTTCAGGATTACAGGTTTCCTTCCACTGGTCTAAAGGAAAATGCATTACATTCATTATATGCATGCATCAATGTAGTATATGGATTCTTACTGAATCTTTGTTACATTTAGCCTGTGCGTATTTCTCTAGTTATGAGACATAATCCTTTGAATTATAGGAAAGTCCCGTGCTTGTAATTAAGTGCTGACTATAAAGTGACAGCAGTAGAAGCTACTGTGTAGACTTGTTCTCCTTGATCTCTCAGATTTTCAGCTGGATTTCAGGCTGTCCTCCAAACTCAGGTTGATGGTATTCAGTTCATGTTTTTGCTGTATCAGCTTGACCGCTAAGCAAGGAAGTACATTCCCAAACTATATCTGGCTGCAATTTGTGGATTCTGTAGCTGTAGAATGCGTCTATATGTTTTGTGATCTTGCTGTCTAGAATATTTTGTTTCTAGGCTATGAAGAAACTTTGACACGCCTTGCTGCCATTTTAGCCAAACACTTTGCTGACTCCAGGATTGTGGGCACGGGTAAGGCAGCTCTTATTTTCCAAAAGTCTAACTATGCATATTTTGGAACCAGAGTAGGTAAAAAAAATAGACTGAACTTATGGCTTGTTGATTCTTCTCTGATTTCCAGTTAACACTTCTGGAATTGTAAAAGAACCTTCCTTGCAATTTTTTTTTTTTGAATACCACAGTTTAATGCAGAAGGAATGGATAATTTCAGGGACTGACAGCAGCCCTGTTTGTTTCTCTTTATCTTGGCTTCTTGTCTGCCTCCCATCGCTGCAGTGAACAAATGTGTTGTGATCTCTAATGTATTTTTCAGGAAATCTGTCTTACTATTACATCTGCTGTTTCATTAAAGTTCTGTCTATTTCTCTCTTCAGACATCAGGGACTCCTTAATGCAGGCATTGGCCAGCTATGTTTGCTACCCCCACTCTCTCCGTGCTGTAGAGAGGATTCCAGAAGATCAGTAAGTTCCTGGTTCTTCTTTCCCTGGATAATAACTTGCACTGAGAGAAGCAGACTTATCTTCTGTTTCAGAAATCAGGCATAATTCCTGTACTTATAATTCTGTTTAGTATGCATGTGGAAACTTTCTCTTATGTCTCCTCATGTTGCAGTTCTACTTCTTCACTAAACGTCTTGCCTTGGGTTTCCCTCCCCTGTTCTTCCATGGCATCTGCCCCTCTCAGGAGAGCTAATCTGTTTCTCTTATCCTGCTAGGCGTATATCCATGATGAAGAACCTACTGGCCCCCTATGAGCAAAGACCCTGGGCCCAGACCAACTGGATCCTTGTACGACTATGGCGAGTAAGAACAGATTCTCCCCTTACCTTTTCTTCACACAGGATGGAGAATTCTATTTTAGATGGAATTTATAGCTTGGTTTTAAAACTAGTGGTTGCCTGAATTCTCCCTTAATTTCGCTGTTTGAAGTTTTGTTGCCTTCAGAAAGTCTAGGTGTTGCTTTTAGGAGATAATCTGCAATCTTTTAAGAATATTTTCCCTACTTTTCTTCTCCTCTCTTGTAGGGCTGTGGATTTGGATACAGGTACACACGGCTTCCTCATCTGCTGAAAACCAAACCAGAGGATGCAAACCTCCCCAGCTTGCAGAGTGAGTGGGGCATAGGGGGTGGGGAGCATATGCTTTCCTTTTTACTTACATAGATAAATAAAGTACCATAGCTGGACATGTCCTAATCTAGAGAGCTATTGGCTCTAGCAGTAGAAGGAAGGGATACTGAAGTGTCATGCTCTCTGTCTCATTTGGTCAGCTGGTACATCAGTTGGTACTACTACTAACTCCTTATACCGATTAATATGGATATGTTCCTTTCCCTGACTGACTGTACATGGCAAACAGGAGGTGCATAATTACTACGTGACACATTACCAAACTCTCTTCTATATTGAGCCCAGATCCCTTTTTTTAAAGCATCAATACAGTGGTCATTCTCTCCCGGCCACCCAGTTGTTTTCAGTAGGTTACTTGGTTTACCTTGAGATTCCCATGTAAGGATAGGCAGAATTGGTTTGTAACCACAGAGTTTATGCAGACACAATAGTTTTAGTAACACTGGATGTAAGACAAAAACAAGCATGAATAGGCAAAGTCTGAAAGGATTCCCAAAGGCATAGTAAAAATAAAATTCAATTTAAGTTATGTAGACAGTTTCCTTCATGGGGGGCCTACCTCCATTAAACTTGAGCAAGCTGTGCCTCTCTTGAGGGCCCGGCCTCTCCAGTATATAAATCTGGTATGTCTTCAATCATATATACTGGTTGGTCTAATTTCTTCAGAGGTTTAGAGGAGCCTACCTTTTTTCTAGGGCATTTGTTCCTCACCTCATTTGGCAATCCAACATTACAGTAAAGGACTAAGGTACTAAGGACATCTTTATTGGGCATGGCGAAGAGCTCTGAGAGACTCTAGTTGCACACTGCAGGTGGAACTTTGACTTCTCCTCTTAGCTGACCACAGAAATGATGTCAAAATTCTTTCGTGTTCACAAGAGTTACTAGTTACTGCCTGAGAGCTGTGGATCCAAGTCTTTTTTAATGTTGACTTTGTTGATGGTCAGAGCTAAAAATCTGGAGCTGCTGACACAAAGCTCATTGTTGGGTTGGCCAGAGCTTTTGAGCTAACGAAGACATTGCTGAGCTCTTTTGTATAAGTCACTGTTTTCTGTGCTGCTGAGTGGATAGCGAGTGAATAGTATGTTATTAGTCAGGCCCATGGGCTTTTGGAGAGGGAAAAAATGTCTAATCTCACATTCCAGCAGAAGGTGGCAGCAATAGCACCTTATTTAGCTTGTCTGAGAAAATTTGCACCTATATTTAATGTTTCTCTGTTTGTTTGTTTTCCATTTCTTGGGCCCAGGAGATCTCTCTGTTGCTAGTTTCCAAAGTAAGTTTTGTATTGTCTCCCATGTATATGGTGGTTGAATAGTAAGGCTTAGCCCTTTAGCAGAGTCTTCTTTCCTTACGTCCTTGGTATACAGGCAGGTCCTATTCTATCCAACTGTAGGTGGGGCTCAGCATACAGAAATGTTGTGCTAGGAGAATAAAGGTGGGTAGATCAGCAGACACTAAGTGATGGTGGTAAGACCCATCCAAATATTTGTGATGGTGACCTGCCAGTTTTGCCTCGGTGTTGATGCACATGTGCCTATCTGCCTTTAGTTGGAGGGCACTATAAGTGCAAGGAAATGTGTAGTTGTTGTCCCTACTGCAGTTACCCTTTGTGGCTGTTGCTTCTGCTGTCCTTTTCTTCTTTAATATTCTGCATGCCTTCCTCTTCTTATATGTTTACTTCATCAAAGACAAGAGACAAGAAAGAACAAGGAAACTAAAATGTTCAGGAGATGCAGCTTTTCCTGTACACCACCCAAAAGTTTCCCCCTGTTTTAACCCTGACATGCAGCCTAGTGATCTGGTTGACTTTGCTAAGGCTGTCATGCAGCTCCATCCCTTTAGAATATCTCTGTTTGTGTGTATGTGTGCGTGTCTGTGTGTGTATGTGGTCCTACAGTAGCCTTGGATATCTCATGGGGAATGTAGCATTACTTTACATCCTTAGGTGTTGGCAAGGTCCTGTTTCTCTCCCCGTCATTTCTGCAGCTGGCTCCAAAAGGTCTAAGGAAGGGTACTGAATCCTCTGACTAGTGATCCTGTTCTGTGCTATTTTGTGCTATTCTGAGGTGTGCTGTAATGAATAATTAATTTCAAGTTAACTGAAAGGAGTTTGTCTACTAGCTGTCCTTGGGACATTGCCCAAGAGCGGCTGAGTTCCCCTCTCCCCAAAATTTTGTTGTGCTGCGAGGAAGGAGTGGAGTACAAACAAAAGAAGGAAGATCAGATGTCCTCTGACTTTTACATTTGTGTGGAATTTGAAATCCTTCCCACCTTTCATTTGCTAAGATTCCTCAGCTTCTGTGCCTAAAGCATTCTCTTGCTTATTAAAGGGCAGCAATTGTCAATTTCTTGGGACTCCAGGAATCAAGATCATCTTCTGATTTCTAATCACAGTTTATTTGGGGGAAACATTTTATATTTTTTTCTTCTTTGCTAACTTTTGTAACTGCTGATACTGATGAGGAGGAGGTTGTCTCCTGAATGAGGAGAGACTCAGAAGACTTGCTTGTGACTATCTTTCTTTCTCTCTCACATGGTGTGCATGCACACACGCACACACATATGCCACCTCTTCCTGCTTTAAGGGGTATTGCTAATTCTCTGTTGGCAGTTTCTCCTAGCCTTGGTATATTGCTATTATGGCTGGTTTGAGAGATCTTAAAGTTCACTGTCTTCCAGCTGCATTCCCTAGCAAGCAAGGAAGTAGTGTTCTAATAATTGTGATACTTCATGAATCATATTTAGGAGACAAGTTGTAATTTAAGATTCATCAGGGTTTGGAGGGGGGGAATCTAGAAGACTATTTATAGTTTTGGAGTAGCTCTTTATCATGCAGAAAGAAAAAAACCCCATTGAAATCTTATTTTAAAGAGTTTTTGTCTTTTTAAAAGGAAAAAAAACTCCAATTTGATTTGAAAATTCATTTGATGAAAATGATCACAGAGGCTTTCAGAATGGGGCAGGGATATTTGCCTAATAGCAGTGTATGTCCTCAGCCCCGGATTTGGCTCTGCTCAACGGAAAAAAAGTCCTTGGGTGGATTGCCATTGACTTTACTTATTATGTCATTTCCTGCTGCTTTTATTGCTGTGGCCCCTGTAATGTTAGCAGCATCTGCAGCTGAATTATAGTGTCGTTAATAATAGGTTTACATACCAACATCTACGAGGGCCCTACTACCAATCTGCTTTCAATGAGAAGTGGAAAGGAAAGTGTAGAAATGAATGTCTCTCCTTCATACTGTGCTGAGAGGAATTTCTTGAGGAGCGCCAGCAGATGTCCTGAAGACATTCTCACATCATCACTCCTTCCAGTGATTTGTGAAGGATGTATTTACATTAATGCAATTCACCTTAAAAAGGATACTGGTTGCAGGCTTGCTCTGGGGTCCATGAACAGCCTAGAAAGGGCATCAAACTTAATTTTTTTCTCCTTCCCTTTCCTCTAGATTTTTCACTCTTTGTCTTTTCAAATTGGAGCTATGCAGACAAGCGCAAACACATGTTGTACTGGCAGAGAGGAGTATAGGTCTGCTCTCTTGGCACTGATGCCCGGCTGAGGAGCTGTTGTGATGCTGTTTTCGGAAAGATTAGTTCTGAGTTGACCTGAGGCCTTGTGGAGATGAGTGGGAGGGATGCTTGACTGGAGCTCAGCTGTAGGGTACAACTTCTTATTTTCATGGGGAGAGCAAATCTGCATGACCACATCCCAGCTAATTCAGGGCGGCATTATGGCAAAGTGCTTCAGGCCTTGGAGGTGGGACAGGCTCAGAACAGGCCATGCAAGAGCTGGCCTTGAAGAGGGCACCTGCCATCTCTATTTATTGTAAAGAGGACCTCTGTGGGAGGAGGCTTAAAGAGTTCCTTGTACTTTTACAAGGCAAAATGGTGCTACGTGTACTAGAAGGGTCTGTGGAAGACAAAAGGTGTTAAACTATTTTCCTTTCCATGTGGCTACAACAAAGCAGGCAGGGCTCAGAGTGTAATTTTCCAGTACCTTCTGCCAGTGTGGTCTCTTCAGAACCTGCTACTGCTTAATTCCAGAGCCTTGTCCATCCACCCTGCTACAGCGACATATGGCGGATTTGCTGCGCAGCGACCGTGAAATGGCACCCAGTTTCCTTAATAGTGTCCTTAACCAACTGAACTGGGCCTTCTCAGAGTTCATTGGCATGATTCAGGAGGTAAGAGTTTGAGTCTGGAGTAAATCTAATTGGGAAGGACAGATCTCTGTCTGACGACATAGCGTAGGATAATAGGTCTCCCAGTGCTAGGTATTGATAGAGATGGCAGCACAGGTTCTAAGGGAATGGTGGGGTTCAGACAATTTGGCCATGGGCTAAGAAAAGAAAGAGAGAGATCAGACCTGGGAAAGTTATTCTTAAGTAATTAGTTATGGTTGTATTTCCAAAGCTAGAAAAAGTAATTTATTTGTGTTATAATCAGTACTTTTAAAAAGCAACTTTTATCTTTCAGTCTCTCAAAAACAGCTACAAATAATCACTTTTAGTTACAGTGCGCCTTCTTCTGGCACAACCTCCACATGGACAAATGTGAAGTCATGTGACACCTTGTGTCCCATTATAGTCAATGAGCAGAACCCCCACATGTAGGGTGGGTGCACTATACTTTTTTTAAAAATCCGGATACTTAACTATGGTTCAAGAGACATTCCTTCATTCCACCTTATCGCCCTCAACATCCATAACAGAGCATGAGGTAGCAGGATGTGGCGCAGTACAAACCAGCACTTGAACCATGTGATACTCCATTTAAAGAAGCCACACGTGGATAACTGTAAAAATATCTAAAGACTGCAGTTACACCACAAAAGAATGAAGTTACCCTTCTTAACTTACATTTCTAAAGGAATGCAGTCATTGGAAGAAGGAACTAATTGTTTGTAATTAGATCCAAACTCTGAGAGGAACTAGTGAGAAACACGAAAAGACTAGCAGCTTCATTTCACTGATGCTTATGTTATGTTTTATCTGGGTAGATCCAACAGGCTGCAGAACGTCTGGAAAGGAACTTTGTAAACAGTCGCCAACTGAAGGTGTGCGCAACATGCTTTGATCTCTCAGTGAGTCTGCTCAGGGTCTTGGAAATGACTGTCACTCTGGCTCCTGAGATCTTCCTGGATTGGAGTCGCCCCTCATCAGAGCTGTTACTCAGGAGACTTGCACAGGTACTCTTCGAGAAAACATTTAGTTGGATATTTGATAAGAGTCAAAGATTTTCCCACTAAGGATGCACCCATTTGGCCAGATTTGCACCATCTAGCTATATTCTTTTAAAAGTTGTAGAGCTGGTCAGCAGCCAGTTTGAGCACTGATTTATGCAGAACATCAGGTTTGTTTTCCTTCCCCTATCCTGTGCTACTATCATTCTCAGGCAGTGATTACTTAATGTATGTGCAGCACGTTAAGGTCTACAGTTCAGTGCTCTTTTTTCTTCTATGATAAACTTTAATTTCTGTGGAAGAAAGCTTCGAAAAACTATTTGCATCAATTTCATGAAATGTGAAGGAAATGTCTGTACAACATTCCCTCACTCTGTAATGTTATAATAATCTCCTCCTTTGAGCCTCAAACCTTGCTTACTTTTGTCAGATGTCTTAATGCAACCTTTTGTTTCTTTAAATCCTCCAAGCCAGAATCCATCAGTAAATACATTCTCTGCTTTGCCTTCCTCCAGCTTTTAACTGGAAAAAGTCTTTTTTTTTGGACACTTCAAGGATGTCTTGTTCTTGGTTATCATTTTACTTTTGTTGCAGTTCCCTGCTAATCTGCCAAATCCTCCGAACCAAAAGAAACCATGCAGAGACTTCAGTACATTTCCTCTTTTAATTATTCGTGGATTTACAAGCATTTCCGGTACAGCCAACAGTGGATCCTTGCGGCCAAAATTGGCCCCCAGACCATTAGGTGTGCATGTGAGCTGGGATGTGCTTCCCAATAAACTTGTAGCAGTTGCATAAGATGACTGAAAATGTACATAGTTCTGTCACCTAGCCAAATAACTGTTAGCCTCTGTGTGCAGCTAAATTGACCCAACAACTTAGGTCTTTGGGGTCTTGAGCATGAAAGAGATCTAGTCAAACAATCATTTGCTGTGTAGTACGCCAAAACAGGTTAACCCTCCCATTCTCAAGCCTTTTTTAAGGTAAGTTTTTTAAAATTTATGATGTGTCCACCCATCAGATATTTGCTGTTTATCTTTTTCAGAATTTTGTTATACTTTTAAGGAAGCATCAGATGCCATTTTGGAAAGATGAGGCATTCTTGACTATGCATTTCCTTATTTTACCAGCTCCTGTTAACCAAATACCTCTTTCCACAAACCTTGTGTGTAGTTTTTTTCCTTGAAGTTTCAGTGTGTGCATTTGACTTGTCCAAATTTGACTTGTTCAAATAAGGTCCTGCTGGGCTCTGCCAGTTACCAGGAGCAAAAGAAAGCTGGTTTCCATTCTAATAACATTTGCAGTGGAAGAGTCTGTAGCATGAAATGTGAACTGATGCAATGTGACCATTGTTTTTAGCCTGTTACTGCTGAGGGCTTGGCTTTTCTGTGACTGGCTCATGTCTGATGGGTATCTGCCATGCCATGTGATCTAGGGAGCAGTGCACAGACTGCACAAAGCATTATGGTGCTTCTAGCTGCTACCTCACCGCTTGCTGTTTGAGTAGGTTCTTTAAAAAGCTTCCTGTGCTATTTTGGGTCTGAAAGTTAGAAAGTACCAACATGTACAGGAAGAAACAATCCTCAAAGTGCTTCTTCATGTCCTGTGTTGTATTCCAATACACTTTATCACAGTGCTGTGCTCAATATTGTATGTGCTGTCAGAGATATTTCAGAAAGGGGAGTGCGAGTTTGGAGGGTTGGCTTGTTTAAGATTTGCTTTTCAGACTGCTAGAGCAGGAAGCTATGTGTGTGATTTTTGGTTGGCCTCATTAAGGTATCACCACAATATGCTGATCATCTTTGCTTTAAGAATTTTTCCATCTCATATCTTTTCCTCATAGCTGTTAAACCAGGTGCTAAATCGTGTGACAGCTGAGCGGAACCTGTTTGACAGAGTGGTCAATCTTCGCCTACCAGGTGAGCTGCCTTCTTCTCTGTCTTACAGCTCCCTTTGGGAGAGGACTCTAACTCAATGAAAGAGCACATACTTTTAGTCTAGAATGTTCTTGGTGTCTGAAGATTTGATAGCAGCTAATGCGAAAGGACTCTGCCTTTTTGAAAGACTTTTTCTAACCCTAAAGAGCTATGTTAGCCATTGTCAGTCTGAGTAGTCAACAGTAGGTTGTGGATTGGTGTGAGGTAATGTTGTATGTTCTTAATTCTCCCATCATTCTTGAGACATTCTCCTCCTTGTTCTCCTACAACCACCCAAGAATGTTCCTGCAGGTTCTGGATGTTTCTGGTATATGCATGAGCAGTCCTTTTGAAAACAAGTAGAAAATGTCTGTGGGTACAGAGTTCTGCCATGCTTTTGTGCTGCATTGTGCTATCAATGCAGTTTACATAGTCCCTGCTGTTATTCCCAGCTGCTTTTCAGATAAGCAGGATACCAGGAGGGTGTGCATCAGAATGAAGAGCTACATCTAGTCCTGAAAGAACACCCTGTGCAGTCTTGCCCATAAGTGAATATAAAAATATGTAAAATTTACAGCTGCGGTATATGGGACCTCCAAGCATTACCCAGAGATAGTCATTAAGTGATGGCCACGTGCCTGATCTACTTAAGGCCAATGGACGTTTTCTCAGTACAGAGCTTGTTAAAATATGAAGTAGTCTGTAGAGGAGTGAAGATGTACGATAAAAGCTGAGAGAGGGAAATACCAGTGAGTAGGCAGGAGCTGTGTCCAGAGGAAAACTGCTGAGCACGTTCCATTTATTCTGTAGCTCCATTATCCTGAGTCCATCATTTTGGTTGCTTATCCTGGTGTCCTGTAACAAAGAGAGGTCAGCATAGCTTATCAGTACTTTCTGTTTTGTTCTCTGAATCAGAAAGACCTGCTTTATTCATGCAGCATTATCAAATAACTGCTGTGGCATATCTTGTGCATTAATAGTTGTGCTTCTGTAGTTCTGTGACATGCTGGTTCTTAATTGGAGATAAACAGTATTGCTGAGTCAGTATGTCTTTGTTTTTCTTCCTGGGAGACAAAGCTCAGTCCTTCTCTTTGAATATGCCAATTGTGAATAGAAAGAGGCTTAAAACATTCACCTGTCTCTATGTTTTGAGAGATTCTTTCATCTTTCTGTAATATGTTTAATACCTATAGAACATAGCTGGGGTGATGACAAGAATGTTCTAGAGCAGGTAGCATTTTATCACTTAAGGTCATTAATGCTGAAAGAAGAATCAAGCCGTCCTTTTAAATTTGTGAAAATGTGTCCCCCAACTCCACTGAACATTTGGGGTTTGTTTTTAGGCATACTGGCATACTCCCAGCTTGGGCACCTCTTCCATAATTGGAAATACGGGGCATACTGGCATGTGGGATAACCAGTTTATGTAAGGTGTATTCTTTCCGTGTTTGAAAACATGGACTGCTTTAACACTTACCTAAAAGCAATGCTTTGTAGGCATGCCCTTCTCAAGGTTATTTCCTTGGGGAACTGGGGCCAAGATCCTACATGCGTGCATAGCTCTGCATGCTGCCACCTTCTGGGATTGGTCATGCCTTTTGATGGACACGTACTGTGGTGTTTACCAGTGTGGAACGGAGGAGATGATTCAGTCCGTAGAGAAGCAGCTGTTCTCAGCTTGGGGGAAGGAGGAGAAATTGAGATGCACTCTCAAATAAAATCCATCCATTTTGCCCTTTCTCCAACAGCTCAGGTCAGTCAGATATTCATGATCTGAATCACCTCCCCGCTCTCTCCCTTCCCCACTGGTAAGAGACAGCAGTAGGAGTCCCTCCTGAGGTTTGACAGCTACAGAACCATGGTAGGTTTTTTGGACATAGCACAAAAACAAGAGAGTAGCCCCCTGAGCCCTGACCAAAATGGTTCTTAGAGACACACAAGCTTTGCTTACACACATATGAAATCATTAACAGAATGCCGGCCTGTGTGTGTGTGGACAAGTGAGAGTGGGGAATGTATACTGGCTGGAAGATGAAAAAACACTATGACAGAACTGAAATATTGAACATCATTCCAGATTTTTGCATGGGAGGAACAATTTTGCTGCATTCTCTCCCCTCCCCCCTGGTTCTTAAGACCCAGGGAGAGCCTTTTTTTAAAAAGCAGAAGTGCCCCTTCCTAGTTCAGGAAAAGGCCTTTCTTGGGCTTAAAACAGATATGAGGAGAAAGCATGGTGAGCTTGTGCCCCCTTACGTCCTACAGTGGCCAGGGTCATTTTGAGTAGAGAAAACAAAGGGGTTCCCCCCCAGTGGAATAGGGGGCTCCAAGGTCCAGAGTGGGGCAGTAGCACCCACCACCTGAAAGATCTTGGGTAGTTGCCTGTTTCTTTCCTGTCTTTTCTCATTGTACATTATGTCTCTGAATCTCCGTTTTCTCCTTTAGGACTGGAGAGCGTAGACCACTACCCAATTCTTGTGGCTGTAACCGGCATTCTGGTCCGGCTCCTTGTTGATACAGACTTCCAAGGGTAAGTTTTCTCTGGTTCTACTCCTGTTGAGTGGAGAATTCACTGCTTCTGTTCTTGCACACCCATTCTGTTATTGTTCAGATTGACTAAGACGGTTATCTGTATAGTGTTGCAGGTTGGATAGTGGTATTGATACTGTCTTCTAATTTTGCTCAGATTTTGTATGCTCATTCTGTTGCAGAACACAGTGGCTTCTTTTAAGAATTTCTGAGTTGTAAACTTATCTTACTGTATTTTTTCTTTTTGGACTATGGGAGATGTGGGAAATACATAGTTGTCTATACATTGGAAGGCCGCAGCTCCCATTATTCCTAACTAGCATTGCTTCTGTTGAAGGGAGCTGCAGTCCAACAGCACCTGTAGTAGGGCTGCATGTTTTGGACTACAGAATACAAATAGTTTGTGCAAAACACAAGACAGAGAAATCCATGAGTCCTTTGGCATTTCTGCAACGGGATACTTTGTGTGCTCCTGCTGTCTGCTTTTAGGGCACCACTTCTGCTTTCTGCTTGGTGGTTTGATGTGCTGTGTGGAGTCACAGCTGATTCTGCTGAAGGGTAGGCAGCTAAGTTCCATTCTGTTGGTGTAAAAGTTTAAAAAAATATGTTTTCCCTCTGTATTTCCTTTTCCCCCCCTAGTTCTTTCTAGGAATTACATACCTCAAGCTGTAACAATAATAGCCATCTGTATCTGCTAACTGTACGTTCAGTTATCTTGGTAACTGAATAGTGCTAGCCATAAATCAGGCAGATGGACAAAATTTCAAAGACATGTAGTGGTTGGTTGTATTAAGTATTCAGTGTCTCTGGCTGCAGTAGCCTATTACAAGGGAAAAAAATAAACAAAGTCCTAAGGGAAGGTGACTACTGACATGTTTCTCCAGACCTTCCACAGTGTGGCTGGTGGCATTCTGTTTTTTTCTCCCCTTTCACTGACCTTGTCATGGTACTTGGACAGAGTTGCAATTCTTGGTTATTTCAGGCAGAATGGTTTGACACTCACTCATCACTGATGCTGTTTTTCTTTTCCTTGTAAACACATTCTTTCTATAGTAAATGAGGTGCCATTAATTATAAGGTACCATTAGTAGTTATCATTTTGATTTATATAGTCACCAGCTTAGGAAATGTTACCTAGTTTTAGGAAGGAGTCAGGAGGACTGATTGCTTTCTGGGCTGGGTACCTTTTCTCTTGTTGTGAAGTGAGAGTTGAGAAATGAATAAGAAAGCAATAAGATATCTTCTCTTCTTTACCATAAGGGGTAAGATAATGGTACTTTTTAGAAAGTCTTAAATCTGGAAAGGAAAGAGATCCTTAAGTTTACCTGTTTTTACTTTACTGCAGTATGTTTGATCTGAGCTTTTCTATGTAGGGCTCAGAATATGTTGGTTCAAAGCCGCTGATTTCTCAGAGACCTAGGCAAGAGAATTATATGTTGTGTAATAACCTGAGATATGAATGGCCTTTTTCTGCATACTGTCCTTGCATTGTCCCTTCTTTCAGTAAGCCGGGAAGTCTTCAATTAAATATAGTTTCTTATTATATCTAAAACTGGAAAATTGTGCTTGCCAGGTTTGGAACAAGTCTTAAAACATAGTAAACATAGTAACCCCATTCTCTGGTTCAGATGTAACAGGAACTGGTTTTAACTTAAAATGTCAGGGGTTGGTTACTGTCTGGTGAGAAACAAAGGAGCTTCATATGTAGGTACAATATTCATTTGTATCTTGGCTTGCTAAACTGAGATATGATCATCCAAGTTATGTCAAAAGCTTCTCTAGCAAATCCAGATGAATCAAGTCATTTGCCATTTCTTAATTTAATTCCACTCTTTTGGATGTCCACTGTGAACATCACCTACATTTTCCTAGTCACTGCAGCTTGGGGATGGAATCAGGTCATTAGACAAACTGAAAAGCGGTATTGAAGTGAAATTTATATGAGAAGAAGGGGACATTAATTCCCTATGGAATTCATGCAAATACCCATTAACAGCATGTGTAAAATATACCTCAATAACAAATGTGTGTGTGTGTGTGTGTGTGTGTGTGTGCGCGCGCATGCACACACACACACACACACACCTTCAAGTCGCTGGTTAACTTATGGTGACCCCATGATTTTCACAGGATTTTGTTTGGCAAGGAATACTCAGAGGTAGTTCTACCAGTTCCTTCCTCTGAAATATAGCCTACATCATCTGGTATTCGTTGGTGGTCTCCCGTCCAAATACTAATACCTTAATAGAACAACTTGCCATCATTTTTGAGAAATCTTGGAGAATGGGTGAGGAACCAGAGAACTGGAGACAAACGAATATTGTCCCTCTATTCAAAAAAGACAAAGAAGATCCAAGAAACTTCAGGCAAGTCAGCCTGACCTTAATACCAGGAAAAATGTTAAAATAGACGATATAGGAGTTTGTCTGAAAGTATCTTGGTAACAGTGCAGTGATCAGCAGGAGGAAGCATGGGTTTCTCAAGAACAAATCCTGCTGAACTAATCTTATGTCTTTGATCAGGTTACTAGTTTAGTAGATAATGGGGATGTTATTTGTCTGGATTTCAGCAAAGCATTTGATAAGGTCTCCCATAATATTTTGATTAACAAACTGAATAAATATGAAATAGAGGGAACACTGTCAGATGGATCCATATTTGGTTGGAAAACTTTGCCAAGGGAGTTATCATCAATGGCTGAACTTCAAACTGAAAGGAGGTCTAAAGCAGAATGCCTCAGGTTTCTATCTGAGGGATATTACTCCAGCATTTTTATCAGTGTCTTCAGGTGGAGAGAATCCCTATCAAGTTTGTAAATGGTACAAAACCAGGAGATGTGGCTAACATACGGAAAGAGAAGAATGGACTGCAGAAGGACTTTGATAAACTAAAAAATTGGGCAGAAATTAATAAAATAAAATTCAGTAGAGACAAATGCAAAATTCTACATTTAGTCCACAAAAACCAAATGCACGAGTATATAGGATAGGACAATACATGGCTCAGTTGTACTGCATGTGAAAAGGATATTGAGATTATTGATGATCCTAAATTGAACATGAACCAGTAGTATAATGCTGCAGCAAAGAAGGCAGATGCTATTTTAGCCTGTATTAATGGAAACATAGTTTGCAAGTCAAAGGATGTAATAGTTCCCCCATATTCTGTGCTGGTCAGGCTCATCTGGAGTACTGCATTCAGTTCTGGGCACCTCATTTGGAGAAGGATATAGACAAGTTGAGGCAGGTTCAGAGAAGGGCAACAAGGATGATAAGAGGTATGGAGAACAAAACATATGATGAAATATTGAAGGAGCTGGGTGCATTCAGCTTGATGAAAAGAAGACTGAGGGCTAACATGATTGAACTCTTTAAATACTTCAAGGTCTGTTAGGGAGAGGAGGGGGCAGGCCTGTTCTCTGTTGCCCCAGAGGGTAAAACCAGATCTAATGGTCTGAAGTTACAGTAGAGTAGATTTTGCTTGAATGTAAGAAGGAACATCTTAATAGTAAGAGTGGTTTGGCAGTGAAACCAATTGCCTAGAGAGGTGGTGGAGTCTCCTTCACTGGACGTCTTCAGGAAAAGGGCAGACAGCTACTTGCTGGAGATACTTCAGCTGGAGATCCTGCATTGAGCAGAGGGTTGGACTCAGTGGCCCATGAGGCCCCTTGCAACTCTATTATTTTATGATTCTTGGTGCAAGAAAAAATAAATTTGTCAGGTAGTTTGACGTTGAGCCCAGATATTAAAAGTAATGAAAAAAGTGACTATGAAATAATGAGAATAACCTTGTAAATGCATTATAATCTTTTAACAACATTAGGTAGCGTGTCAATAATTTACAGAATAGTTCTTCTCAGTGGTTCTGGAATATCAAGGTCAGCTATAGTTGAGGAGGAAAACAATTTAAAGGAAGTTAAATTAGATATAAAGCAAAGTATGAGCAACAGTTAAAACACAAAAGCCAGCATGTAAATGTATTTGTGTTTAAATGCAGCCAAGTCAGTTTTTCAAGGGCTATTAGCATACCTACTATTCTAGTCATCCTTCTCACTGAAGTGCAGTCCATAAGAAGCCTTTATTTCACATTTACAGATGCCATTTGGCGTTTCTTACTTTTCACATTGTGGTCCTTGCTTTCAGACAGCTGATCCCCATCTGGCTGGGCATTTTAACTCTGTAGCCAGACTATATCTGATCATATCCATCCATGCCCCATCAGGGCCTTACAGATAGGCACAAATCAACCTAAATATATCTTCCCTCCTGTGGTCAGAGCCTTGCAGCCTTGAGCAGAAGCATGCCAAGTATTCTGTGGCCTTTCCTGTATAACCCCCAAAGAGATTTTGTTTCAGACACCACATTATTTAGGGTGGTCATGTGCACAGGCGGACAGGACAGGTGTACCTTTAACAGTTGGGTAGGATAAGGAATTTCAACACATGTTGCTTTCTCATCTGACCATCTTAACATACATTGCACAGATCTTTGTTGTTTTCGGCCTGGATCTGGGAAACTCTTGAGGTCCAACTCCATTTGCCTCAGTATCAAGTGAATGGTCCTTACCAGGAGTTTGTGTATGCATCACAGCTTTGGGTATTGCTTACAAACTCTATGGCCATATCCGCACTACACTCCTATAGTGCGATTATTCCACTTTCAACATCCTGTGGAATCCTGGGGTTTGCAGTTTAGGGAGGAGCTGGCTGGCCGGCCCCTCCCTAAACTGCAAACCCCAGGATTCCACAGGATGTTGAAAGTGGAATAATTGCGCTGTAAGAGTGTAGTGAGGAAATGGCCTATGTCTGCCTACCCTCCAAAGAAAACTTTCACCACTGACCTGCCTCACTTCCAGTGGCTACACTGGCTCCTTTACGGGCCAAATTGTATGTTGACAGCCAGATGCAATTATTACAAACCATTCTTGCCCTTGTTTTCAGTGCTCATTTACTTCAATTTGTTTGGGGCAAGCGTACCATCTTCCCTGTTTGGTTCATGTTGGCATCAGAAGTCTCCTCAGTACTGATAGATTGCTTATCGCCAGTGGTTATTTTGTATCTTTTCCTGGAGAATAGGCAAATGAAAATATATTGTAATGGAGCGTTTCTGTCTGGCTGTGAGGAGTGTGCAGTGTACTACAAAGACAAGATACATCTTACAAAGATAAATCAACAGCTTCAGGGTAAAGTGGGCTGCATTTTCAAAGGGAAAATAGTACATTGCTTAACAACCACCAACAGAGACTTTGCTGTTAATTATAGTGAATTATGGCCCTTCTTTCAGTGGTGTCTGTTGTAGCTCATTACACAAACTTCCCTGGGTCATTGTTCAATTATAAGGCTTCCGAATTATTTCTAGAGAGTGAAAAGCAGATGAAAATGAAGCTAATTGCCAGCCGCTGTGGTCTATAACTACTTCACACTGCTGGCTCTCAACAATGAGAATTCAGGTTTGTTCTGCTTGAAGTCTTTGGAAGGAGCTTGAGTCAACAGCCCATTGCCTTTTCAACTAACTTTAGGAACTCCATGGGAAAGCCATGTTCTGCATTTCAAATCTAATCTAAGTTTGGTGGGAAAGCAGGGGTGCATCTCTTTCTGGTGCTGGGATTTTGCAAGAAGCAGAAGGAACACCTTGCTGTTGCTGCCTACTGTGAAACATGGGCATAAGAGACAGAGACAAGTCAGGCCATGGGAAGGGGCCTAAACAGTGGAGTGCATTTGTAGAGCCTTGGTAGATATACGAAGGCTGAGATCCAAAGAGGTACTTTAGACATGTCCCAACGACTGAGTATGTAAGCCTAGTAAGATTTCACACCACTTTGGACAACAGGTCATAGTGCAGTGTTTTTGAAATTTCTCTCTATTTCAGAAGCAGTACGTTATTGTCATATAGAGAGTGGTGAATGAAAAGACACAGGAGTAAAGCCTCTTGCTGTGCAGAAAGGCTGCGTGATTCTTGGAACCTGGGTGAACATAACAAGGCAAATACATAGCAGATACAGACTTTTTAATTTGTATACTTGCAATATTTGTCTTGTAAACCATTGATCGGGAAATGTTTATCTGCCACTACAGAAGCATTGATATATTTTTGGTATTTCTGCTGTATTTGTATTTCTTTCCCCTATTCCTGGCTGCCTTGAATGTTTTAGGAAAAGCAGGGTGCATTAAAGAAAGGGGAAAAAAATGAAAGAAAGTGCTAGTAGTTATGATAATGCTGGCGGTGATTTACAAAGGTTTGAGTAATGGCACTGGGAGGGAAGGCAACACAGGGGGAGACTGGGACTCTTGCATGGCACTGACTGTTCTTTGAAGATATTTCATTATCACAGACTTGCCTTTGGCATTGGGCTCTTACAGCTCTTGTGAGCCTTTTCTTAATACTTCCCCAGTTGTTAACCTTTTATTTTGGAAATGTATATTCTTGTCTTTGACAAAAATTTTCCGCTGCACCCCAGCTACTTTCAAATATAGCCTCCCCAAATTATTGTGGAGTTGCATTAGTGATCTTAATTGCAGTATTATGAAAGCTTATGTTAATCTGTAAACTTGCAGTGAAAATCACAGGTTTCTTTTCTACACAAAGTCATCTAATGCCCTTTATAGTAGCCTTAAGAATAGTAAGGGTAAAGTGTTGAATCTGGCAAATAAGGTGAACCTTCCACATCCCTGCCCTCTGTCTTTTGGGAATGGAAAGCTTTTAGAAGGGGGTGGTGTCAAGTAATTGGCAATGGGATGGTACTTGTAGTTCTGTGTCCTACTTGGAAAATCAATCTGCTTGTGCCATGGGTCCTTAGTTGAGTTTTAGATAATGGCTATAGGAACTGGCATTCTCCATGTTTCTCATTCTGTCCATCATGAGCTGCACTGGGCATTTGTGCTGTTTCACTAGCAGACTGTTGGGAAATTCTTCTGTTGAAAAAAGAATAATTAATGTGTCAGAGTGATAGTTTGTGGCAGGAATGCAAGACAGCATACTAAGACTTTGTAGATTACTAGGGCTGTAATCAGTCATCTGCTGTTGAATTCCTGTTATAACTGAATCTTGCCATTGTTAAACACACACAGTAGCATGATTGCAAAGTGGCAAGAGCACTGTAATAGATCCTGGGATGGGTATTGCGTGGTTTCTTGTTTCAGTTCACACACCTGAACTTGAGGAAAAAAGAGTCGCCAGTGGACAGATGGCAGTAACAATTATGCTTTCCAATATAATTAGGATTTTTCAGAAATAGGATGGAGTTGTAAATTATATGAAGAAAAAAGCTATTGTGGATGAGTAGTGCTTTCTTTTGGGAGAGTGAAGAATAACGCTGGATTATGCAAAATGAAGCAAATTATGGTCTTATCTAGGAAGGAAAAAAGTCTCTGGAAGTATAGAGAGTTTTCAGTTTTGTTTTGTTTTTAAATTTTACTGGCATATTCATGATTTTACTTCCAAAATCTTCCTTGAAATATTCTAGATTTTTCTTACCCATCCCCCTTGTATTTGTCCTCCTCCGCCTCCCACTGATCACACGTCACATCGAGACTCAGCAACATTTCAGAAATGGACTTTCACCAATTCTCACTATGCCCTTTTAAATTATTATTCAGAAGTTATAGTCAAAATACTTTAAAAATATTATACTATTTAAGTAGTAGGGCCATTTTCTTTTTATTGCTAGCATTCCTCTTTCCCTTGCTTGACCACTGCTGAATCTGGGTCCTGGAAACAATTATTGTGTTTCCTGGCTGCAGCCATCTTAGCTGGTTCAGCTATGGAGAGTTACATTTCATTTGAGAAATACTGGGTTAATTTGAACTGATTTGAGGAGTAGGAATGAAAAGTCCTTGGTAATGCCTGGAGTTCCTTGGGAATACTTTGGGATGGGAGAAATGTCATGTAGATCTCCAAAATAAAATTGGTTTGTACAGAAACAAAAACTGGGCCTTTTAGAGACCTGTTGTTGTTGTTGTTGTTGTCGTCAGGAGAAGCTCCAAGATAATCCCTCATATTGTATATAACCTTTGTCTTTTGTTTGAAGTCATCTTCACATTTTGACTTCATTGTGGCAGGACTGAGATGTGCACAGTACAAAGCTATTGCATGTGCCTTTGAGATGCTGTCAGAATAAACATCTGCTTAGAGGTGCATCTCTCAGAGCATCAAATACTTTTAGCCTGTGCTTATGAGCATGGAAGAAAATTGTCTGAGTTGTGAATCTCACCTTTTCACAGTGTAGTAAGTTTTAAACTGGCAAATCTATTGTTTGTTCTTTAAAAGTATTTGGACAGAAGACCCCTTAGCCCTTAAGATATGTAACAATATCCTCAACTGGTGCTTAAGCCTTAATATAAATGTCACTAGTTTAAGAGGGAGTATCATAAATTCCAGCCACTGTTGTGTGCCTTCATGTCATTTCTGATTTATGGTGACCCTAAGGCGAACCTATCACAGGGTTTTCTTGGCAAGATTTGTGCAGAAAGGGTTTGCCTTTGCCACCCTTTGAGGCTCAGAAAGTGTGATTTGCCCAGGGTCACTCGATGGGTTTCCATGGCTAAACAGGGATTCATACCTGTTTCCCAGAGCTGTAGTCCAGCACTCAAATCACTACACCATGCTGGCTCACTTCTGTCTGGTAATAGATCCATGAAAAGAGTACTGTAAGCAGCAATGACTCCTAAGTGCTTTTTCACATTAAAGATTTGGGGTTGGAATAAAAATACCACTTCTTCTTTATGTCCTCACATGGCCCTTTGGGTATGCTGGAATGCTGTAGTTAACACCATCAGACTATTAGGGTTTTATGAGGAGTTGTTCTTCTTTGATAACTTCTGCATTATGAAACCCCCTCCCCTCAAACTTGCGTCAACCCCTGACATGCTGTGTTTAAAATCAGTGTGGAACAACTTGTTGGTTTTGGTGTTGTTGTTGTCATTGTCATTGTCATTGTTCTGTTTTAAACTTGCTAATAAGTATGGTAGGGGTAAGTAGTACAGCTGGCAGAAGGAGACAATAACAAATTGAGATAAAAGTGAAAAGAAACAAATTGCATCAATGGAGAGATTTACAGCAGAAGTCTTTATGCTGTTTCCAGTCCTATAACCATCAAAAGATCTTCAAAACAAGATTGCTCCCATCAGTGAGGAGTAAACAATTTCTGTGCAGAGGCTACTGTGTGCAAATAAATATGCTGCCATTTTGGATGATGGGGTAAAGAGCAACTTGGTAGAACAGGACTGATTCCTATATAGGAATGTCCCTCTTGAGGAAATGGAATCTTGTTCATTTGGATCAAGCCTCACTTAGCTTTTGGCTGTGCCATGGGAGAGAGTGACGGACAGAGACTAGGGGACCATGCTGCAATACTTTTTGTGCCCCCTTGCAAAAAAGTAAATAAGTAAAAAATAAAACAATTTTTTTTTACCTGCAAATACCCTTTAGATGTGTGTATGGAGCATTTTGCTATGTTTGGAAGAGGGTGCTAGGTCATTTGAAGCCAAAAAAATGCCTTTTTTCCCCCCAGGAAATTGCCTGAAGGATCCTACCGTGCCCTGAAGGACATTTGGAACCATTTTTTCAATTTTTAAAAAAGTACCCGTGAGGGTCCAAAGGACCACAAAAACTGCCCAGGGGGGCCGTGTGTGACCTATGGCCTGTGGTTTGCCCACTCTTGCTGTAGCATGTGGTGACTAATCAAAGGCAGAACCAAGAAGAGTCTTTGTCAGAAGCAGCAACATAAATTGACTTATCTCCTTTAGATTTCCAAACTAACGTGCCAGCCACTAAGTATAAAGTGGACTTGGTTCAGCTAGGCTCTCTTCTTGCTTACAAGATGAACAGTCTTTAAGAAGGGGATCAAAATAAAGCTAACAATATGCTTAGACTTGGAAATCTAAGGACAGTTCAGGTCAGTGCACCTCAAAAAGGATGTTAATGATCTGGAAAGCTGCAAAAAAGGGGGGCAGCCAAACAGAGCAGGGGTCGGTAGGGGTGGAGCAACTCCCCTTTACAGAAAGATTGCAGTGTTTGGAACTTATTACTTTAGAAAAAGACAAGTAGTGCAGCAGAGTGAGGCATGTTAGAGATTTATGGAATTTGGCATGCTGAGGAGAACGGAATCAAGAGAAGATGTGTTCCCTTTAGAACTCAGGCCCATACGTTAAAACTGAAGGATAGAAGACAAGTGGAAGTTCTTAACTTGGAGCTTGGTTACAGGAGTTTGCTTCTAGAAGATGTGGTGATGGTGCCCAGCATAGATGGCTCTAAAAGGAGATAAAGCAAATTTATTAAAGATAGAGTTATCAGTGACTTCAAGTTTAGAGGGAGTGTTATCTCTGAGTACTGTTGTCAGGGGACAACAATAGAAGAAGAGTAATGCTTTCTTTGGGCCCTCCCAGGCGCATCTGGGAGCAAGCAGAAGAGTGGACTGAAGTAGTTTTTGATCTGATCCAGCAAGCCTCTATTTGTTATGGACTGGTTCCATATTCCCGCCCCTCCAAATTGTACCTCCTTTGTATGAGAATGATTGACTTTCCGTAACACTGAAGTGAAGACTGTGCTGCCATTTAGCTGACAGGCTGTGGCTCCACCATGATGTTGCTGCAAATAGCACATGGAGCCTGGAGAGAGACTCTAGGGAACACAGCCGTTCTGTTGAAGGGCATCTTTTGAGCAGCAGGCTTCAATAGCAGTCTCAGTTGAGTTCCTGAGAAATTACTCAGAATGCTGGTAGCTACCAATTTGGGATGAGAGCTGGCAGTTCCTAGTGTAGCCAATATTAGAAATGGCAGCCTTCTTGCAAGATACAGTGCCCAATTCCCATGGTTGTTGGTCATCTGATTTATGTTCTGGCCTGAAATAGGATTATTTTCCTTCTTTTGTGACTTTCTAAGTGTGGCACAGTAACAGAAGGTGGCACCATCAGTTTTTATTCTGTAGGAATAACCCTTTCTACAACCTATTTCTTTACGGTTGAGTGCTGGCTGAGGGGCATGACTCGGCAGCTTCTTGCTTTTTCTTGGTAAAACCTAAGTGCTGCTATGCTGACCCATTAACTTTTATGTACAGGCAGTTTAGAAACTTCAGACTTGGCAGTGGAATGTGTTCTTGATTGCTGTTGTGTTTTCTGAGAGGGTATGGTGCATTCCTGAGGGACAGTCATTAAACTTTCAAAGTTTTGTTTATCTGGGAAGCTGCTTTTCTTTACTAATGCAATCCCTGTTTTTTTTTTTAAATATTGGAAATATTTTTCCCCAAATAAGCTTCTTGAACTCTGAAAGTTTGTATCTTAAGTGCATCTGCTGGTAATGAGGCACTGGACTTATTGCTACAAAACAGCTGATGTTGTTGTTTCCAGACAGTTCCTTCAATCTGCTAGGTCTGAAGGAAATTCAGCAACAGCAGGCTATTTCACTCTGTGTAATGCTGCTTCCTCCAGACCTCTTGGTGTTGCTTTCACTTGTGTATTTTATTGTTTGTTGGATTGTTTGCTGTTTTTCTGGGGTGGGGTGATGAGATGTTAATGGATTGTGGAAAACTGGATGGGAAACTTGCTTGATGGTGCACTACCTTCTTCAAGGGGCTGAAGACTGATGGTGGTGTACGCTTAGCTTAGGTCTACAGTAGGGTGAGTTTATACATTCAGGATATATGTGCCCTCCTGTGGTGAGAGATATATATAAACAAGGGAAGAGCAGATGAATTAATATGTTTGTTGCATGAAGCCAGAGATCCAACACATATTGGTATTAGTATTTTCCACCTAGTATTAAAGACTTCTGAACCCAGGATATTATTCTGAATAGCAGAAGTGAGCTGAACTCAATGCCCTGAATTTCCCACTGCAAGCTTTCTTCATTTCAGCTCTGCAGATTTTTTTCTTTCTTCTTTTGAATGCAGGCAGATATTGCACTGTTGTTATTGTTGAAAGCCAGAAGTTGTCGCTGGTCAGTTCCAAATAACTCAGAGATCTACCAGTAGATCTGGACCTGCCCACTCTGAATATACAGCATGAGTTTCAGGAACTGAATGTTGTGATTTCACTGCATGGGGGCATGTGTATACATGCGTTAACAATGATATGGCTGGGGGGAAAACATCATAATGAACCTGGACATTAACATTAAGCCATTTGGGTTAAAAATATTTGGGGCCCCATTGTCACAAGGTCTGCCTCTTCCTCCTCCTGTTGCTCGTTCTTTGGACTTTCCATAGAACAAATCAGGTTTCACTGGGGTCTCCTCTGAAAGACATTTCTAGCAGCTCAAAGCAGGGAATTTTCAGGAGTCTCCCAGGAAAGTAAATCTGATGCTTTCAGGCCTAGGCTTGGAGCATTTGCCCTGGCAGTTCTTTCTCCTTGCTTTGCTGAGTTAACATACTGCTTTCCTTGCCTGAATCCCCACCCCCCCACCCCACTTTTTATTGTGCATTGAGATGACACTACTAGAATGTATGCAGACTATTAAGCTGAGCACCGACAGGATGGAGTTGAGATAGGGTGGTTTTTAGGCAGTGCACAGATGGTGGAATGCGGTTGCAGAAACAATTATGCTTTGTGTGTATTTGATTTTGTCTGTCTTTTAGATGAAAAACAAACAGCACTCTGCATTTGAGGCAGGAGTAAGACAGTTTGGAATGAGGCATAGCTTTTGGGGGAACCTCATTATTATTGAATGTTTGATTTTACTTTTAATGATTTTGGATGTTGCTCTGAAATTATGCCTTTGTTGTTAGATGAGAAGAGATCCTTTCCCTTTTCTTGTTATTTGCCTTTAAAGATCTCACTACGTCTAGGTTTTTGAAGGCTCTCAGAATACTGGGGCAGGAGGGACAAGACTGGAATTTTGAAATGCCATTTCTAACCGTAGAGAATGTCTGAAAAATACTAGGTGCCTCCTCTCACCCATTATATGCTTGGATGCTGCTCCTTAAAGTTTTGGTCATTTTCCTCCATCCAATGTGATTTCGACAGTGAAATATTTTTCCAGCTGTGCTCAAATGTATAGACAGTGAAATGATGTGCTGAAACAGATTATTAACTGTTCACTTTTAATATACAGAAAGAAGTGGGTTCAGACATAATAATGCCAGTAGCAGCAGCAGCAGCAGCAGTAGTAGTAGTACATGAATGAACCAAAAGAAGTCTAGGGGTCATCTTCTTGCCACCTTTTGCCAACCAGTGGTTCCCTTCTTCCCAGTCTGGAAAGGAAGAAAAGGAAGAATCTGATCCCAAAACTGCATTCTGCTCATTCATGAGAAGCCAGCAATCACTTGGTGTTACATCTGCATTGCCTCTAATTGACCTAAATATTGGATTTCTTTCCTGCAGTGGCTCCACAGCAGTCTGTTTGCTAGGACTGTTGTGATCAGGAGCCCTACGATGAGGTGGGCATTACGTGGCTTGCCATTCTGGAAAAACATGTACTAAAAATAGACAGAAGCTCCTCAAAGGCCCACAGAAAGCATTATTGCACATTTTAAAACTAACCCCCCCAAATATTTTGGAGGCCTGAAATATCTGCTCCCCGCCCCAAGAAAAAACCTAGAAGGACTGACCATTCAGTTCCAGTATTGAAAAAATATGTTGGATACAGCCTGCAGAAGACCCTCAAACCATCCACAGTTGCTCATACCTGCTGTACAGGAATATATCTATCTGAAGAAAGAAGAGAGGTGATCTGAGTGTAGGAAGAACCCCTGTAGCCCAGGTAGTATCCTTGAATCTTCCTGTCATTTGGGAGGAATGGCTTCTAATGCAGTATACCCAGTCTGACTTACTCAGTAGCTTCCTCACTGAGCAACTAGGAAAGGAGCTCCAAATGGACAAAATAAACAAAAATTCATTTTATGTTTTCCTCCTCTGTGACAACCTTGGGCACAGTAAGATTTACAAGGGAAGTGGGGCTTCAGTCTTCAAGCCAGCCCCTTTTCCCCTTACACTAATGAGAGAGAGTCATCACTGGGATTATGCTGTGGTATTTTGTGAAGGTTTTCCACTGTTCTTCAGCTAAAGATGAGTGGAGCCTACTCTGAGTGATTTTTACTGCATATTAACTCAGTTTTTCTGCATGACCCATGGCAAGGATGGATACACCATCCACTGTTTCCAAGATGTAAGAAACAGTACCCCACTACCAAAATAGCACTGCTCTTTTTTTTCTCTTCACACAATCTAGTTTAGAGAGGTTATCCTCTCACCTCAGTGGTTCTGAGGAATTCCAGGTCTTTCTGAGGCTAGAAGTCCCTTCCTGTGTTGCATCAACCCAGTCTGTGTTCTCATCTCCTTTGGGAGTGTTTTCTACTTTGGCAAGCCCCAACCTTGGATAACATCAGATACTTGGATCTGAGAGAGAGTACCCCAAAGTATAGGATTGTGCCTCAGGGATCAGCATGCTTCAGAGAGATGTGTTTCTAGCAAATCGGGAGTACATAATCTTATTGCCCTTTGTTCATCTCATAATCAGATCAAAATTAGTTATCATCCTTGCAAACACTTGAAAATGTTTTCTCCCTTTGAGATTCTTAAGAAGAGCTGTGCTGGGCCAGGCCAAAGGTGTAACTGGTCTAGTGTTCTGTATTCTTAGGCTGGAATCCTGTTGGTTCACTTCCCTGATGTAACTACACAGGCATAGCTGATGGCAGCAGGAGGAAAAAAAGGCTACAGGTGCAGCAGGTGTAAAAATAGTGAGCATTTGATGAAAAAGGCTGCCTGGAGTCAACAGATTTTTCTTGCCTTCTCTTGCTGCTACTGCATGACTTGGGAAAGAAGTACAGGGGATAGCATAGTGTACCAACAGGCTTCCAGTCGTAGTGACTAAACACATACAAATAGGAAGACCATAAGCAGAACAACATCATCCTCTTACACCTCCAACAACCAGTATAAATATTTTATTGTCTTGTACATGTATATTTTGGCATTCCCTCATGGGAACTGGAGCAAGTAGGAGACCAAAGGCAGCACATTGCTGAGGCAAGCACATAATGGTTTTTTTTTTTTCATTCTACCAAGAAAATGTTCAGTGACAAAGCACATCTTCCCCCCTTCCCATTCACCCCAATCATCATGGCTACACATTTGATCTACTTTTTTGCCAACATGCGAAGGCATTTGATTTGGCCAGGGATGTGAGGTCAGTGTTGTCTTGATGACTAAAATGCATAGCGGACTAAAATCTTCAGTCAAGAGACCGGCACAGATTCTGTAAGAGGAGCAGTAGGCTCCTTTGCATTACTTTGTAGCCAATGATTAAATAAAGTTTCTGGAATTTATTGTCGCTTCCTATTACTTTATTTTATGAAAATATTTCTAATATGCCCTGTATCTGTAGCTCTCAGGGCACAATACAGTTAAGTTAAACAACTGAACATAAAACTATATCAATATAAAGGAAGCATTAATAACCTAGCCAAATAAATCAAATTGATCTAAATGGTTTTGTAAATAGCTGGGTCTTAACTTGGCATCCAAATGAGACCAGGATTTGTCTTAACTAGCCATCCAAGGACTGGGCATTATAAAACTGACTGAGAAGGCCATTTCTCAAATTTCCACATAATTTACGGCTCCTGATGGTGGGAAGCAGAAGAGAGTCTCCTCAACCCCTGCCACACGCCCCAGATCTTACTGCTCAAGCACTTTTGTGCAGATTGCATTTCTATTGAAGAGCTGTGCTTCTGCTGAAAAAATATGTAGAGAGGTGATATGGACATTACTTCCCGTTAAGACATTATAGGATTGATGCATATTCATCTGGAGAGGCTCCATTAATGCAGTGCTACTCAAAGCAGTGGTCAATGGACTAATGCTAATCCACAAATCTTCAGCTGCTGGTGAGTTTTTCTGGGGGCGGGGGAGCAATTGGAGCCCATAGGCACAGATATGATTCTGGACCCTGACACACAAGGGAGGGAGCAGGATTTGCCACTCCCTGACATCATATAGCTTTGGATGACACCATCTGAATGAACAATGGAATTGTTTGTCTACATTGTTGTAGGATAGACGAGATGGGTAATGTTTACTTATTTATTATACTTATAAAGTGCCTTTCTCCCACAGTGGGACCTAAGGTAGCTTCCAAAAAAGTTAAAAACATTAATAAAACATTTAAAACAATGAAAAATATGATAGTCTTTGTTGCAATAGGTACTAAAAATGGTCTTCTACATGAATCCAGGTAGAATTGCTATTAATAAAATGAATGTTATACCAAGGATAATCTGTGTTTTTGAAAACATAATAATATTTGTGTCTCTAAGCATATTAAAATAAATGGCAAGCTATATTTTCAGATTTTATGTAAGTCACAAAGAAATGGATCAAGTGTTACAGCAAAAACTGGGGTGGGGGAGAAGAGGAAAGGTGAGAAAGTTGGACTTAAAGGACATAATTTTGTCCCATAATGTTAACTAACACATTTAAAGGTGGTTTTACATGGTGTGTAAAGTCAAAAGTACACATTGCAATATTGCCCCAATATATTGAAATGAATTTCAAATACCTATGGACATTAGTAAATTACAGTCCATTGATTATTACTATAATGTAAGTTTGGGATAATCTTAAGAATTTTTTCTGTCTAAATCTTTTTTTGATGGCATCATTTATTTACAGTTATAACTTTACATTAGGTAGAGGTATTTCAGATTGGACTCCCATTTTGGGGGAAGGCAGAATATAAATGCAAGAAAGGAAGAAAATATAGATTTGTTCAAATGGTGACTAATGAAATTTGTATTTCTTGATACATAACAGAAAAGACCCCTTTTTAGTTGTACTACAATCAGTTAGGCTCTTCCACAAACTAATATCTGAAATAATCCTACAGTTAATTTCAGATCTAGCTGCTTTTGACCAATTTATGAATTTATAAGGTGGAAAGGTTTGCTATCACTGCTCTGTGTATTAATTGTGGAAATGGAAGGAAATAAAGACTCCGGTTTCAAAATGAGATGGGAGGGTGATTGTCCACCTTATTTCATCAAAGCCTGGATAAATATATTTTTATACCATGGTAATTATGTACTGCTATGAAGGAGAATCATGGTAAAATATTATATCAGTATGATCTGACACCTAATCAGTTGAGCTCTATCTATGAGAATTACAAGGATAAGTACTGGTGACAGGAAAACAGAAAGATGATTTTATTTTCCACCTCCTGACTGAAGATTGTGCTAGAGGCTTCAAATACACAGACCCATTGAAAGTAATTAAAATTAATGCCCTTTTAAAAACCAAACTAACCATGAGAGGCATGCCTCTTTGTTACCCTTAATATAGAATGCCCTATAGAAGGTTCACAACACCCCAATTGATTTTTCCACATTGTTGTGGAATATTTGGGATTGAAATGGTTTCAATGGATCCACTTAGATTTTAAATGGATTTAAATGGCATTATCACCATTTGAAGTACACAAAATATTCAACAATGTGAAGATGCAAAATGTTCTTATTAAGGCGCAAACAGTAAGTAAATAAAACTACTGGCATTTTTTGGTTGCCTAAGTATTCATGCCTCTGAGTCAATACTTGGTCGAAACACTTCTGGCAGCAATTACAACTGTGAATCTTCTTGAGAAAGTCCCAGGAGCTTTGTACATTTGGATCCTGCAATTTTTGTCTCTCCCCCCCCAATTTTTAAATTGTTTGAAAATAGCATCCCAAAAGTTTGAGGCACGTAGCAGTAATTTTAAGATCTATAAGCTGGGGAGATCAAATAAAAACCAACACTCAACTGCATATTAGCCCTAGTTGCCAGAATCAGGTAAAAAAGATTTTGAAAAATACTGTTGCTTTGATAATTTATTATTATTTTTTACTTCAGTACTTATACATTTACAAATACTTTTTAAAGTCTGGATGTTTCTAAAGAGCTAAATACTGCAAACAATGTGCGCAAGTGGGAATAGAGTCTTATATTTATATAATTCACTTTTATATTGAGGAACATACTAACATTTTCTTGGTAAGGAAATGAGGTATGAGCTTATGGGACAGACCAAACTTGAAAAAATTACTTTTTAGACTGCAGTTCCCATAATCTACCAGCCAGCATGGACAGTGGGGGTTGTAATCCAAAAAAGTAACTTTTCTAAACTCATAGTATAGAATAATAGCACTTCTGATTGATGTTCTCTTGACTGTTTCTCCCAGGCTCGGATTGACTCTGGCTTCAAGCTATATAGGAATATCAGTAGCTCAAGTTCTCTCAACTTTTAGCCCGGCCTCTCTGTCATTTTCCTCATAGCTTGCAAATTTGCCTTTTAAAAATAATTTGTTCCATTTACTTTTCATGGTACTTGAATAAAACCTTATTGTCATTAATAGTTACAGTGCAAAAGAAGAACAACTGGTTGTATTGTTCTTTGTTACTTTTTGTAAAAAAAAAAAAGGAGGGATTGCATAACATTTTAAAAATTCCAGTTAAAAATGTCTCTGAAAATAACTTGAAAACTTGTTACACTGATAGCCTGTCCATTACAATAGTTTTTGAATGTTACTTCTATTACAGTGTGGTTGCTAAGGAAATAATAAACTCACAGGTTACTGTTGTTCCTTATTTCTGAGATCTCTTTTCCTTGTGTGCTGCATTGACTCAGGTTTTTGAGACCCAACACAAAATTATAATGAAACTGATGATCTATATATCTTTCTGTTTTGAAGGTCAGGATTCCCAGTGGCCAGTGAAATATGTTTTAGAGGAAATGAGCAAAGACAATAGGGTTGTAATTTCTGATTATTTTTTGTAAGCTTCTAGTCTAGGAATACCCCAATCATCTTGGATGGTAATTTGTCAATATTGATGTGTTCCATGGACTTTTCTAGCTGTGGTGAACAATATTCTATGACTGTCAAAGGTGCAGGCTTGTGAGACCCTCTGGCAGTTCAATTCAGTTGCATAGCATAGTTTGCTCTGGAATATTCATGTTGACATATCAGCACCTCTAGCCCCATTCTCAGCTCATTCTTTAAGCAGTCTCCTTGGTCTGAGATATAGCTGACCTTTAACGAGATAAGACCGTATAGTAACTACTGGCCTTGGGAAGCAGAGATTAAGACCAAATGCAGTTTTGTGAGGAGAAACTTTGTGTTTGTATGGGTGCACAGTAATCAAATGAAATCATTTTAATGGGAGAAACGACTGCCCCGCTTCTTGCTTAGAAGGGGTCAATATTCTTTCCTCCTTAATCAAACATTGCAGGAAGGAGACGGTCTTGTTTTAACTGAGCCTCAAGTCTTTGGTAATTCTGGAGTAGGAGCAGACTTCCTTCCTCAGTTTTAGCCCTGTAGTCTCTTCCAAAAAATGACTGAGGTGAGAAATACCCTTTGTTCCTTCCTTTTTCTGTTAAGGAGATAGATAGAAGAAGAGTTCCCACCTGTGTACTAAGGTTGGTACTAATGATCCCTTTTCTTTTGTGGGGCACATCTTTGGCTGGAGCATAATCAGTGGTCATCAAAGATAAACTTCCTTGGGCAGAAGGAACTATACTGATGGTTTTAACTGTACAGTATTGTGGAGGGCACTGTGACCTTACTAGAATTTATTTAGAAACGCTTGACAAATGCAGGAATAGAAACAGCTAGTGCTGCAGCCATTTGCTTTTCCCTATCCCATTAAGCTTCAACAAGGTTGCACAATGCTAATAATGGAAAGTGGGGGTAGATGTAAAATTAAGATTATGGGGGAGCTAAAGCTTGGATAGGACATAGTCTACTGAGATTGCCAGTCCGAAACTTGTCCATTTTGTGCTTACCATGTGGATTAGAGCTTACAGTCACAGGTGAAGTGGAGCTTTGACAGCGTTGCGCTTTCTTATGCCAACCTGGGGCACAAAGCCATGTGGGTTTGGTAAGACAACACTGAAACAAAAATGAACTAAGACACTTGGCTAGGGTCTTGTCCAAATGTCAACCAGCTATTTGAGTAATAGAACATCAGTTATGTGGGCAGAAAGCTGAAATCCCTGTCTTGGAATATTTAGTACACTAGTATATACATGGAACAGAGCTAGAGAAAATTTCAGCATAGCTGCATCTTCACAGATTACCTTTTTTGGGTTCTTGATTATTCTTGTTTTATAAGCAGGGCTGTTGTGCATGATGCAGAATAAATTTGAGTTTCACCTCAAAATAAAATCCACTAATTACATTAAACTTTGTTTAATTGGTAGAGACAATTCAGCAAAATCTTAGTATGTTGACAATGACTGAGATTTAGTGGGACATGTTGTTTCTGGAATCCCTTCTTGACTCCCTTCTGTCCTCAATTCTTAGTTTTCCTTAGACCTTGTGCTCTTCCAAATGTTGTTGTATTGCAGCTCCATGTAGGCAGCAGTGAGAGGTGATAGAAGTTGCAGTCCAACATCTGGACAGGCACAGGTGTTCTAGCCCTGCTGTAAATTTTAGGGAATCAAATTCAGTATCAGATTCAGAAACAAAACATGCCCTTGGGTGCACATGATATCTAAGCAAAGAGAATTTTACCATCTCTTCTTCCAACCCGTACATAGAAAGTCTGTTGAATGAGGATCTTCTAATCTGCAGAATTAGCAGATGTAGTGTTAGAAACCCTGCAGTATGCTCTGAACAAACCCTAGAGATGCTCTGTACTATGCTTGGGCAGAAGTGGAATGCTTTTCCCCCCTTTTTTTTCTTGAAGGGATTCAACTATGTTCCACTTCCTGCAGGAGCATGAACCTATAAAGTATGTGAGGACTGGTACATGTTCATTCCCACCCACTCCCCATCTTGGTCATCAACTGAGAAGAACCTGTTGATTGCACCCTCCATGTTTCAGATTTGAATTGTGAGGATTCATAGAGTATGCTTGGTGGCAGCTTTTGTCCAGAGATTAGCTTTCAGCATAATGCAGGATATCCTTTTTTAAATTTAAATTTAAATTTTGTTTTTGTGGCCAAGGGTACACTTGGAAATTCTGTAGTGATCTGATTGTTTACCCATTCTGAGCAGGGGTGGGGATCCTCAAGACCTGGGACTAAATCTAGTCTGCCTGTGGTCCCATGCCAATGCCTGTGAGTTTCGCAAAGTGACTATGTTCTCTTCCTCATGACACCATTGGTTTCGTAGCTCTTTTGTGGTTTTCCTTCATTCTGAAAAAATGAAATTCCTCTCCTAGCAGAAACAGATTGTCAGGTACAACATGCTGGGATGTTTGGTCCCGCTCCTTTTCCTGTAGCCTCACTCATCTCTACAATGTGGTCCATGAGGATTATTACTATCATCATTATCACCATCATCCATCATCATCATCTAAAAACATAAAAGTCAAAGTTTGTCTGTGAATTTGTCTGTTTGTCTGCGTCAGGCAGGCAAAGGTCTCATATGATTGGCTGTGTCAGGTGAGAAAACCTCATATGATTGACTGGCTGTGGAGATTCTATGGAATCCTGGGGTTGGCAATTTAGGGAAGAGCATTTAGAATTTTCAGCAGGAGAGCTCTTGGGCCTCAAGCTGGTTGCTATGGAGACAAGACCTAGCAGCAAGGAGAAAGCCACTGTATTCCCTTAGGAACCCATCCTCTGTATGTTAACAACTCTGAATACAGATTGGATTGGGGACTATGGGGAAAAGTTACAGGTACTAGACAAAATAGATTGGGGAATTAGAGACACAGGGTCTCAAATCTATGTATTTCCACCACGTCTAATTCCTAAGGTAAGGTAAGGTAATTCCTAAGATGTTTTTAACAAGAATTACACATGAGAAAATAAAATCCCAGGCGACACTGGGTGAATACACTAGTTTATTTATATAGCACCATCTCTGTATATGGTGCTTTATAAGAAAAGCAATCAAAAACAGTGGGTCTTGCCAAAAACATATAATCTAAAATATGTATATACACCCAAACAGAAAGGGAAGGAAGGAATAATAAAACTATAGAAAGGAATAATATAGAATTGCTCTGAAATTTAATTTGGCCCTTGGGCTGAAAGAGGTTTTCTGTTTTACTTTAGAGAAATGAAGGGCTTCTAATAAGGTATTAACAAACAATAAGAAAAATTGTGCCATATGATGAGATACCGGTGACTGGAGGCATTTTGCCCAAATTTTAGCCCTCGGAAATATACCGTCTTTAACCCCCAGTTATCAATCTAGAAGTGAGAAGAAAGTAGTATCTGTGGTAACAGACTTTACCGATAGGCCACTTTGCAAGGCGTGGGGGAAGGACTGAAGCATTAACCCAAGAGCATTCAATCCCTTCTCCAAGTGGCTCTGTAGCAAAACTCACTGCTGGCTAGGAATTACCTCTAACCTTGGGTCTGATTTCTGAAGAATACAAGGATTGACAAGGTTGTGCCAATCCTCAGAAATGTATGCACATGGTTATGTGTTAATTAATAAACAGTTGTACTTCGTTGAACTGCTAATGCTGTTGTTCATCACGTCCACTGTTGGCATGAATGTTGTGCATACAGCCATGTTACCCTTAATGTCTAATGTCATTTTTGTTGCCATGTTTGTGTACCATTTCATGTCTAGGTATTACTTGCCATCATCGCTGTTACCACCCTTGCCTGCTTATATTATGCTTAAAAGCAAAGAAGCCCGACATATGCATGTATGTGTATACACACACACACACACACAATAATGACAAGTTTCCTCCTGCAGGCTCAGAGTTACTTTTATATGAAACTGTGCATTCCATTCCTTTCTTTGCACCTTCTGATCATAGTCACCCTGTCAAATACAAATTGTGTTACAATTTGGATTTACAAGCAGAGACATCTGTAACATTTAATATGCTAGGCTGCCTGTACACAGATTAGAGTAGATGTCAGCTCCTTCTGAACTGAGCAGATTAACATGGGATGAACAGACACTTTGTGCATAAAATTTTACCTGGTCAAGGTGGAAGCCAGCTCTGTCCCATGCTGTAACGAGACAAAGACATTTTCTGACGCAAGAAACATTTTCTTGAAAATAGGGATTTTTATTTAAATGTAACTCAAGAGGACATCTAGCCCCAGGTTACAATTTCTCATTACATGTATTGGAGCGCTACCAAAATAGCTTCGTTCTCCCAAGCAAATCTGTCCCTCTCAAGGAGAAAGAAGTCGGGGATATTGTTCATATAAGATTTGGATTACATGATATGCACTGAACAATGCATGGCAAGGTGATTAGTATATCATTAAATGCATGAATAAGCTAATACATTCCTGAATGTTCATATTTACAGCTGTTTGGGTGGGGTGGAGGGGAGGAATGACAAGAAGTATTAGTCTGAATGGCTGTGTTTAGAATACATAGTTCTGTTCCTGTGTAAAAACTTAGATAAACAAGAGACAGTGCTTGCCTCTGTTTAATTTATCTAAAGAAGTGGGCCTGTCTAAGGTTAAGTGTACACTAAATACAATTAATATACTTAGTTGTACATTAATTGTGCAGATATGTACTTAATTGTACATTAATTGTGTATAAATGTACTTAATTGTAGCATTAAGTACTTTTAATTGTACATTTTAAAAAAATCAATACTATCACTATAGCATTCTTTTCAACTGTATATGAAACCCATGTTCTTTGGCCTCAAATTTTCTTCTGCTGTAGTGACAGCAAAGAGAGTAATTTTTGCTCTTCAAGCAAACAAACAAACAAAAATAATTTTCTGGCTTTGATTTTTGATAGTATTGAAAACTGTTCGAAAACATTGAAATCCCAAGCTAAAAGAAATGTATCATAGCTGTAATGCCATTGGGAAATGCAACCTTGAGAAAGCTTACTTCTTAAAAGAGAAACTCAGAACACAATTCTTTTAAGGAACAACCAGCATGTTTAGCATGTCCACTGAAATACAATAGTTTGTTAAGCTAGTTCAAGCAAAAGATCAACACTGGCACTTACATGATTGACTGTACGTATCCAAGGGTGTGAGATGGTTATCTGGAACAGGACTTGTGGCCTCCATAAAGAGAATATTGCTTCTGTATTTAACCATGCTATGACTTGTTCCAGGCAGTCTGGAAGTTAGAAAGAATGGGCTCAGGAATTTATTTTCCAAGTCAATAATGAAAGCTGTAGCTGGCTAAAGCAGTTAAAAAGTAAGAAAAGCTCCTCTGTTTGGGGAACAAGGGCATTTCTGGAAATGAAAACAAGGTTTCTTCTATATAAAATATTTATTCTCTGAGGGTCAGAGCTATAGTACAAACTTGTATTCCATAGCAATTCTCTAAAGCAAAGTACCCTGTGCTACAATCATGTTGTCTCTGCTACCAAGCAGGCTGAAGTCATCTAGGATGTGTGAAGAGCATTTATTCTCTTCCTTGGTAAGCGTGTTATTTCTCTTGTGCATAGTAAGTAGTTTGTTAAACAATCTGACCAGAATTTTTAAAAAAATCACACTTCTTTAAGGGAGAAAGAACAATAAATTATCCTTCATCCAAATAATATTTTTTAAAATTCTGTTTATGTTTTAGTGAAGGAATTCCTCATAAATATAGTTTGTTTCTTCTCTCCTTCCCACACTCCTGCATCCTTGCCAGGGGTTGCTTGCTACCCATCTGCTGGTGACTGTGGTCTTGCCTCGTAGGATGTGAAGGGAGGGTCAGAAAAGGCTGAACTGCTGGATTCAGTATCCAACTTAAGCTGCAGAAACTTGGAGGTTTTATCATCAGGGAAGTCCTCGCTGACAGCCAGCTTGACCTTGCCATTCTGTCTCTCCCTGATGGGCTCTAGGAAAACGACATGCTTGTTTGCACTGACCTTGCGATTTACGGGTGATGGGGTGGTACTGAGAATGGATGACTGGGCACTGCAGTCTTGAGGAGGGCTTACAGGCTTCCTGCAGCACTTTGAACAGTGACATGGAGTGATGTACAAGTACAGGAGAACCAGTACTAAGCTTACAACACAACCTAGGAGAGTGGTAAGGCCAGTATTGAAGGACTCAACTAGTTTGGGATACTGGACAGTGACATTGACTTTATGTGTCCTGTTGATGTTTTGTACCTCACTGATAGCTATGCACACATAAACTCCAGAATGCATAAGTTTGGCATTTGTTATCTTTAAGCTTCCGTTTTTGAAAGGTTGATGTGTCTCATCGGTGTGCTTCAAATATGTGAATAATTCATACCGGGGAGAGAACCACTGGTAAGTGGTGGTATTGTCCTGATGGAGGCTTGTGTTGCAGTCTATTATCAAGGAGTCTCCCACTTTGCAGTGCACTTCTGGAATAGCAGGTTTCCTTTGATTCTCAGAGCAGTTATCAAAATACTTGTTGTATTTGAAAGTTTTGAGTAATGCCCGTGGCTCATGAGCATAGATTTTGCAAGTATGCTCCTCTATGAAATCTTGCACAGAGCTGAAACCGTGATGCTTCCATTCCTGGAGCATCTGATGGACAGAACAGTCACATTTCACTGGATTGTTGTGAAGATACAAGCCATTTTTAATGTACACTGGCAAGGACTTTATGACATCAACAGGAATAGTGCTTAGGTTGTTTGTGGAAAGATCAAGAGTCCTCAGATAAGGATGTTCAAGTCTTTGAATGAATTCAAATGGAAATTTAGTTAGCCTGTTCCAACTTAGATAGACCTTTTGTAAACGGGTTAGCTTGGCAAAAGCGTTTCCATCAACCTGTACTATCTTGTTATTATATAGCAAGAGCTCTTTCAAGTTCACAAGGCCTTCAAAGTAATACCCTTCCACAGTGTGTAGGCAATTGGAGGACATGTCCAAGTGTGCAAGGTAGGTGACATTGTAGAATGCTTTTCGGGTGATGTTGCTGATCTTATTGTGGCTGATCCTGAGGGTTTGAAGGCGTGGTAAGGTGGCCAGCCAGGGACCATCGAGCCAAGCAATGTCGTTGTGGCTGAGATCGAGGGTCGTAGCTGTAGGAGGAAGCGTGAGAGGGACCTGTTCAAGGCTCTGGTTTGCACAACTCAAGAGATCAGCAGTGCAGATGCAACCATCAGGACAGTTTGCAAGAACATAAAACTTGTTTAAGGTGTGAAGTTGAATGCACAGCTCAAAGAATACTAGCAGTTTGCCAAGGAATTTCCAAATAGGTATAGTCAATGTCAGCACATTCATTGTGTAACAGTGGAGTTCACCTTGTGTTCCCAGCAGCATGGAACAACTCTGTCAAAAGTAAAATCCACACAACATTATCCTGCCACAGAACATTGTCATCTAAATAAACAACATTAGAAAGAATCACTAAAATCAGATGGAACCTTCATTTTTACTTCTGAGAAGCTTGTGTGCTTGGCTCATGGTAGCTTGGCATTGGGGTGATGCCGTATAGCTGAATGCAGTCATACAACTGCTTTTTGGTGTGTGCAGCTTTTAGAAGTTGTAGGAACTGGCAAGGAGTCTGGGTCCGGTTGTTGCTCAAATTATTTTAAAGAAAAAAAAAGCATCCATATAAATTGTCTTGAATTCTATTTCAGAAGCCTTGGGGAGATTAACAATGTTTCCCTCCAGCTGTCTTCCTCCAAATAATCTAACCTTCCATCCTTTGGGGGCTGCTATTTCAATAACTTTGGTGGACAGAGACATTAGATCCATTTGCTGCTTTGCTGAGCTAAGCTCCTTAGAGCCTAAAGTTTCCATAAATGGATCCTCATCTTGTGGTTAGGCAACTCCTCTCCAGGAGGGTCAGGTAAGAGCATGTCCCTTCTCCTCTGCAATCCCAAATGGAAGTGGTAAAGAAAGCAGCTCTTACCCTGTTATCTTCATTTCTGGGTTATACTGAAGAGCATCATTCCTTCTGGCCGCCTGTATCGTCTTCCAGCTGTGCTCAGTGTGTGCAAGCACTTTCTCCCTCTTCTGTTCCTATTTGCAAGCTGTCTGTGAAGACTTACTGAAGGGTAAGTCTTGTGGACAAAGAGCAGTTCTATTGGTTTGTGTAAAGAGGGAGTGATGATAGAAGGGGAGGAGAAAAGAGAACCAATAGAGAAGGTGCTTGTTTTTTGAATGGCATGTTGTTTCTTTGTTATGCCATGTGGGGGCAGAACAGTCCTACACACAGTGTCTATGGGACTAGCCATATCAGAATGGCACAGGAAACTGCAGTAATTGGAGCCAGCAGAACGGTTACAAGGAGACGCAAGAAGAAATGATGGGAGAGTCTCAGTAAATGAAGGGAAATAGTGACCTTGTTGAGCAGTCCAGACTATTTTGCTTTCCCAGTTGCTTCAATGTGTGACGGATAAGATTTCTCAGTTTAAGTAGTTCCTGGTTGGCTGTGCTAACCAGCATGGATTGTGATCTCACAGCAGTATTCACAAATAAGACTGTGATTCTGCTGATTCTGTTATTTTCTACTAACATACACAGAGTAGGATATACTCTACAATTGTTAGCCATTTTTGACTATTTAGAATGTATTTCCACATTGCATGGAAATGGAATACTTTCTAATTTCTTTATGACCTTCACGGTAATTCGTGCTAGCTTTTCTGATTAAATCTGTTAAGGTTTTTTTAATGGTCATGTCAATTTCAGTGAATATTAATCTTTTTGACTCTCATAGAGTGTACACCTGAAACCTTAATATATGAGTACATATACAGAGTGGAATTTAGGAGAAGACCTATGTCTATATTTGAGGCCACAAAGGTAATAATAAAAGCTAAGGCAAGTGTTACAAATTTTTGTCTGATGACTTATTCACATAGCTTTTTACCTCTTTGTGTTTTAAATATCTACATTTGCCCATGCAGAAAGCTGGGACAGACACGGTTTATAAATTCTGTGAGTAATTCAGGAGCAGATGCAAAATATTTCTTTACTCGGCAGTCTATCATATCCCCCTCCCACAAGCAAGGCAGGTTGAGAATTCTTTGATGTTTGGGACTTGAGGCTTCCACTTTCATTGTGATATGTAATTTGAGCCTTTCCTTCTTTTGAAGTTAATGAGTGACTCCCTTGGCACTGTTCTGAAACCTTCCCCACTGAGATTCTCACCAGGAAGGGGCGTGCTGAGGGAAGGCTCCTAGCTGGAGGCAGTGACATCCTTTCTTGTTGCTATGCTGAATTAACATCACTCTCATGATCCGTTCTTCCAGTCTTTTCCCCTTTACTGCTACCTTAGTTTTAGCATTAGTATAGCAATAGGAGCCGTATGCATCCTCATTATCCTAGCAATGTGCTCCAGTACTGAAGTTAAACTGTGTCTTGTACCACTGACAAATTCCTGATAGTTGTCCACTGCTGATGCTTGTCCTTGCATTGCTTTACTGCAGTCTTTACGCTAGTGTAATTAGACATCATTATTTGCCCTGCCATGCTGGACCAAAAAGACTTCTCTTATAGTCTGCCCCAATTGTCCTGCCCCATTTTCCAGTTAATATGGATAAAGAAACTGATCAGTCATTGCTCTTCAGCAAATGACTAAGGCAGAGATGCCAGCATTTAGGAAAGCTATCTGCCCTCCCCTTTCTTGAGTTTTACCCTTCCCATTTGAACTGTTGACCTGCGTTGACACAATGATTGTATGTGAGACAAATAGTGGGAGTGGGAGGAAGAAGATTTAGTGAAAGTGGAAAGGAAGGAATTCTCATGGACAGGTAAAGTAAGGTTAGAGAAAACCAGCTACAACTATTGTTCTTTATCACTGTTCAGTGCATGCTGCAGCTAGTCTATTACACAGTTGTTTAGACACTTATGATTTAACTCACTTTGATTTCATTTTCATATATGATACTTCTTGAGCATTTTCTCTCCAGTGCACTCCAACATCCTGTCTGTCTTCACGTCATATCTCTCGGTAATTGTACCTTGAATTCTTCACTATACATGGGACTGCCAGAGATGAGAGGCTGCTGAGATTATTGGGCTGGAGTGCAACAGGCTGTCTCAGATCAGTATGATAAAACAAAGGGAGGTAGAGATGCTTAGAATTTATGTGCTAACTTTGACCCTTGGGAAAACTATTTTTGTTCTGCAAGTTACATGAGGAAAGAACAAGAGCACGTGCCCTCAATTTATCTCTTGCCCCTGCACTGCATAAACAAGTGTGAACGTTGGGGGAGTGATTGCTGGGGCAGAAAGAACAGTAGCTAGAGTGTAATTTCCAGTCTGCTGTATTTGAGAGAGGTGGAAATCAAAGCCAAATAGTTGGTTTCCATTAGGACAGCAAATGACTAATTTGGCTGCTGCAGTTGCTGGATGTGATGGGCACTTAACCCTCTATTTTCCAGTTGCAGAAAAGATGATGTGGAGGAGAGTTGCCAGATGCTTTCCTCCATGCAGGTGCTTTTAAATGTGTAATCTAAGGTGCAGTATGGAACTCTTCTATGCTCCTTTTAGCTGAAAAGCTCCCTCTCCCCTCACATATTCCCAAAGCTCTTCCAGGGATGAGATCTGGTTGAATGGCATGGCTTTGTTTCTTGGGTTAGACAACTCTTACTCTGTTGTGATGTCCTGTCTTGAAGTAAACATACTGCCCAATAACGTTTCACAGAATCGTAGAATCACAGAGTTGGAAGAGACCCCAGGGGCCATCCAGTCCAACCCCTGCCATGCAGGAACACACGTCAAAGCACTCCCAACACATGGCCATCCAGTATCTGCTTAAAAACCTCCAAAGAAGGAGACTCCACCATGCTCCCAGGCAGTATATTCCACTGCTGAACAGCTCTGACCATCAGGAAATTCTTCGTGAGGTTGAAGTGGAATCTCCTTTCCTGCAGCTTGAATCCATTGCTCCTTGTCCTAGTCTCTGGAGCAGCAGAAAACAAGCCCACTCCCTCCTTGACATGACATCCCTTCAAATATTTAAACATGGCTATCAAGTCCCGTCTTCACCTTCTCTTCTGCAGACTAAACATACCCATCTCCCTAAGCCACTCCTCATAGGGCATGGCTTCCAGATCCTTCACTATTTTGGTCACTCTCCTCTGGATACATATTCAGCTTATTGATATCCTTCTTGAATTGAGGTGCCTGGAACTGGACACAGTATTCCAAATGAAGTCTAACCAAATCAGAATAGAGTGGTACCATTACCTCCCTTGATCTAGACACCATACTCCTATTGATGCAACCAAGAATCACGTTGTGGTTACTATAATTGGCTTTCTGTAATCCCAAGCAAGTACAGCATACACACAATTTACAGACACAGAAAAAATTTCATGCAGTAGGAGAGATAATGTAGGCTTTTTTTTTTACTTTTTTGTTGTTGACTGCCATCAAGTTGACTTTGACTTATACCAACCCTGTGAATGGGTCTTACAGATCCAAGGCCCTGGCTTCCCTGATTGAACCTATCCATCTCTAATGCGGTCTTCCTCTTTAACTACTGCCTTCTACCCTATCAAGCATTATTGTCTTTTCTAGTATGTCCCAAGTTCTTCACATTTGGTATAGTCATCTTGATGTCTGGGGAGACCTTCCTCTTTGATTCACCATCTTAAGCCACTGAGTTGTGTTTAAGGTGCTGAGATAGGTAGTGATTGGTGGGGTGGTGGGGACTTCATTCCGTGTATTGTTGTGGTGTTATGTTTTTATTGTCTTTGTCCCTAATAGCATATGTTGATGTTCCACCCTTTGATGAAAAGGGCATTATAAAAAAGTGTTATTGTTGTTGTTATTTGCTCTAAGACCCATTTATTTTTCTTTCTGCAGTCTAGGGTGTCAGTAGACCATTTCACCAGCACCACATTTCAAAGAGTTGATTTTCTTCCTGTCAGCTTTCTTCAAAACCATAATAGAAATTGGAAGTATGATGGCATAGACAATCCTAACTTTAGTATTCAATGATATATCTTTGCACTACCGGATCTTGTGTAGTTTCTTCATAGATACCCTTTCAAGTCCTAGTCTTCTTCTGATTTCAATTCTTATTAATGACTGAGCCAAAGTATGGAAAATCTTTCCCTATTTTAATGACTTCATTGTCTCCTTTAAAGTTATGTAAATCATCTGTGGTCATTATTTTGGTTTTCTTAGTGTTCAGCTGTAAACTACCTTTGCACTTTCTTCTTTGCTAGTCTTTGCTATTTTCTGTTAGTAGTATGGTGTCATCTGCGTGCCTTAAATAATCCAGCTTTGCGAATATGTTCAGTGTACAAGTTAAATTAATGGGGTGATAAAAGGCAGCCTTGACTGACTCCCTTGTCAATTGGAAACCATTCCATTTCTCCAGATTTTTTCCTCACAGTGACCTCTTGTTCTGAGTACAGGTTACCGATCAGGAGAATCAAATTTTGTGGTACATCCATTTATTTAAGAGCAATCCATAGTCTTTCATGATCTACGCAATCAAAGGGTTTGTATAATCTATAAAGCACGTTGATTTTCTTCTGAAATTCTTTGGGTGTGCTCCATTATCCAGTCTATGTTTGCAGTATGCTCCCTCATGCCTCTTTCTTTGCTGAGCTCCACCTGGACATTTGGCATTTCTTGCTCCATATACTGTAAAAAGTCTTCACTGTACAATTTGAGCATCATTTTGCTTGCACTGCAAATTAATGCAGTAGTCCTGTGGTTACTCTAGTCCCCAGTGTCTTCTTTCTTGGGGATTGGAATGTATATTAAGCGTTTTCAATCTGTGGACCATTCTTTTGTTTTCCATATTTGTTGACTGATTTTAGTTAGAACTAGTTTAGTTTCTGTCTCTGTAGCTTTTTTATCTGTGTAAGCTTTTTTACTATCTGTTTTGTACTATGTAACATTTAAAGCTTGTGTATGTTTGAGCATATGAGATCCCTCCTGGGCATAGGCCATAATTGTCTCTTGAATAATCAGATTTTCCCTTGCTGCGTATATTCCATGGAGAGCAAGGAGGCGCTTTATCTACAGTAAGAGAACATGGAGAGCCTCCTTCCAGAAACCTTTGCCAAGTGAGCCTCAGACTAGAAACCTTTGTGTGACTGTGCCATGTGCTGAGACCCTGATTGGCATTTGTAGCATTTCTGCTGTTTAATATACTGAAGACGTGGACTGAGCCCACCAATGCAGAATAGTCATTGGATCCTCCTGGACAGGAAAAATTTTTGGAGAGCTCTAGGCTAAGCATTATTTGAGCAGGAAGATCTTCCTCAATTGTTATCCTTCAGTCCTAGCTTGCTTCTCATTCCTCTTTTCCCAGTTTGGCCTGTAGTCCTGCCTTGCTCATTGACCTTGACTTGTGGCTTGTTTCTTGTTCCTGCTTTGCAGTTTGTCTTTCATCTCTGCCTTGATCTTTAGTCCTGACTGCTGATTTTGTCCCATCTCATCTCATCTCAGAATTGCTGCCCCTCCCTAACCCTGAAAGCTGGAAAAAGAGACTGTCCCATTCAAACCGATCTGATTCTTGGGCCCAAAGAAGAAGATCTTACCTGCAATCTGTCTTCTTTATTAGATGGCAGGTGCAGTAGTTGGAAGAATACTTACTTTCCCTTGCACAATGTGATCTCTGAAGTACCTTCTCACATTAGATAAGCTTCAGTGGCACATTTTTTTTCCTGTGGCCTTAGCAAAGAGATAAAATTATTGAAAGTTATATGTCCATTTGCCTAATTTCATTAATCTGCCTAAGGAACTGTAATGAATACTCTGAAACATGGGTTTTGCCATTTTTCTCTTATATGTAATGTAGTAAATAGTTCTGGATATTTTCATTTGGAACACTGAAGGAAAAATAAAAGATGGAATTCCAGCCTTATTCTCTTATTCTTATTCTCTTTATTTTTATTTTTTTATTGCAAGTAGAATATTTTCAAGTAGAATTTCAAGTAGAATAATTTCAGCACCCACATCCCTAAATGTGGAAAAACGAAATGGAAACGTGAAATAATACTTGGAGGAAGTGTGTTTATGTAGATTACCATTTTTTCTGCCTGACTTTTTACTCTATCCAATTTTCAATCACAAATAAAAATCAATAGTTAATAGCTCGAGATACCTATACTTTATGTGTTATTAGGAATGGCATAGTATTTGCTATAAAGGATATACTGAATGCTTAAATGTAGATTTATCTGTTTGAAAACTGGTACGGCAACTACACAGTAAATTGACAAGATTTCAGCAAGTAGCATAAACTTTTTAATTGCTGCCTGAATGCTTCTAATGCCAGGCTATTGGGCTACAACTAGTGATAAAAGTCTGCTAAATTTTCAGTGAATCAGAGGTTTCACTGCTCTTGTTTGTAAATGGGATTGCCATTTAATTACACCATCGTCTACTCTCAGTGAACTCCAGCAGTGATTGCTTCATTTTTATAGACACCGATGATTAGTGCATGGTATTTGTAGTTATAATTGTGTTTATATTATTAAAAAACTATTGTAAGAACTGCTTGTCTGCTTTCTTGTTTGAAAATCAAACACCAGATGCCTCCTTGGGCCTCTGCTTTTAAAATCTGCAGTTCTGTGTACAAAAATCCTAAAACCTCTGACCATCAACACCCAAATCTGAAGGTTTGTAGGGGAGATGTTGGCCTCTTATTGGGGAATTTTTTTTTCCAGACACCCTAAATTTGGAGGTTGGAGGTGCAAGAGATTGCAGTGGAGACTGTGGCACTCCATAGTTTTGAGAGAAGGCCAATAAAGACCCACAAACCCTGGCAGTTGTCCGCTTCTTGCTTAGAGTGATGGTTTGTGTTAGTAGCTTCTTCTGTGACATGTTTACATTGAGATGGAAGAATTAACACTGTAAAGAGCTACTTTAATGGACACTTCTTTCTAGAGCAGTTCTGTGCTTTTTCTAGGGAAAGCAGAGCTTGAATATAATGCATTTTATTTCCAAATTCAGCTTGTTTGGGTTGAGATTCTATTTTACATATAAAAGCCTCTTCTTTGATTTTTAATACGAAGGATTATATAGATTTGAAGTCAATTCCAATTTTAACAGTTATGATTAAAGGCAGTAGCATGAGAGAAAATGTTGGTTAGGGTCCCAATTGCCTGCCTAAGCCTGAGGATGTGAACAGGATCCTTGGAGACGTGAGAGCCACCACATGTATACTGGATCCTTGCTCCTCCTGGCTTCTGAAAGCGGGGACTAGCTGAGTGGATAAGGGGAGTGGTGAATGCCTCGCTGCAGCAAAGGAAGTTTCTATCCTGCCTAAAAGAAGCTGTGGTGAGGCCATTACCAAAAAACCCTCCCTGGATCCCACGATTTTGGATCTATACCATTCTGAATAATTTTCAGCCAGTTTCTAATATTCCATTTTTGGGCAAGGTTCTTGAGCATGTTGTGGCCTCCCAGCTCCATGGATTTCTGGATGAAATAGATTATCTAGGTCCATTTTAATCTGGCATCAGGCCTGGTTGTGGGAGGGAGACATCTCTGGTCACCTTGGTGGATGACCTACTCAGGGAACTAGACAGGGGGAGTGTGTCTCTATTAGTTCTGCTGGACCTCTCATTGGCTTTTGATACCATTGACCGTGGTATCCTTCTGGGTTGACTCTCTGGGATGGGACTTAGGGGCACTATTATACAGTGGTTCTGGTCATTCCTGGAGGGATGAACTCAGAAAGTGGTGTTGGGGGACTCCAAATCCCTGGCCATTGGCCTGTGGGGTCCCTCAGGATTTTGTTTTGTCCCCCATGCTATTTAACACCTACATGAAACCTCTGGGAGAGGTCATCTGGAGTCTTGGGGTTCATTGTCACCAATATGCTAATGACACCCAACCCATCTGATTCCAAGGAAGTTAACTCGGTGCTGAACCAATGTCTGTTGTCAGTGATAGACCAGATGAGGCAAATACATTGAAGATTAATCCAGACAAGACAACACAGAGGTGCTTCTGGTCAGTCAAAAGGCAGATTGAGAAATAGGTGTTCTGCCTGTGCTGGATGGGGTTACACTCCCCTGAAATCTCAGGCTCGCAGCCTTGGTGTTCTCCTGGACTCGTCTCTGAGCCTGGATGCCCAGGTTTCAGCAGTGGCCAGGAGTGCTTTTTGCACAGTTAAAACTTGTGCGCCGGCTTTGCCCATTCCTTGAGACATCAGATCTGGCTACAGTAGCACATGCCTTGATTACATCTTGGTTGGACTACTGTAAGACATACTACGTGAGGCTGCCCTTGGAAACTGTTCGGAAACTTCAGCGGGTTCAAAAGATGGCTGCCAGAATGCTGACCTGGGGCCAATTTACAGCTAGCACATAACTCCTTTGTTAAAACAGCTTCGCTGGCTGCCTGTTCGTTTTCAGGCACAATTCAAAGTGCTGGTCGTGACCTATAAGAAGTCCTATGCTGCTTAGGTCCGGACTGTTTGAAAGACTGTGTCTCCCTATACGAACCTGACAGAGCTCTAAGATCTCACAGGGAAAGGCTTTCTCCCCTTACTTGGTAAGCTGGGCTGCCGCTCTCCTTGCTCCCCTTTTACCCACGGGCAAAAATGTTCTTATTTAAGCAGGCTTTTAATATGTGAGCAGGTGGGCTATAAATTTATCAAGTGGTTTTTAAAATTTTTGTAGTTTTTTTTAATAATTTTACATGTTTTTAAATTTTTTAAAAATTGTTCTAGATGTTTTATCAGTGTTTTTAACTTTTTGGAAGCTGCCTTGGGTCCTACTCTGGGAGAAAGGCAGCATATACAGTCAGTCCTCCACATTTGCAGGTTTCGCTTTTGTGGATTTGATTATTCACGGATTATTTGCTGTCACCTCTGCTGCCTCCCTCTGCCATTTTTAATGGAGACTGCAAGCCTCATGAGACTGAGAAACTGTGAATGAGGCTTGTAAGTCCCTATTAAAAATGGTGTGGGGCATCAGTGGAGGTGGCAGTAAACCCCACCAGCCACCCACTTCTGCCTTTTGAAGAAACCCTGATGTCTCAAAGGAGGGTTGAATATGACGATCATACTTTTTGTGTGTGTTAAATATGGTTTGGAACAACCTAGAGTTATTCTCTGTTTTTCCACTTTCATGGTGGTCCTGTACCCCCAAACCTACTGAATATGGAGGGATGACTGCAAATATAATAAATAAATAAATAAATAAATAAATAATAACCACAAAGAACAGAAATTATCCAAGAAGCTGATGCAAGACAAAGGAGAGTCTGCATCCCAAATGCCAACCATGTATTTGCAAGCATAACAAACAACAATTTCACAAAAGGAAAATTGGTGATGATCAGATAAACACCTACATAGACACACATAGACTATACCTTCCCTTCCAGTGCATTTCTGTGTACACATGTATAGACTTACACCCCGCACAAAGCCACAGACAAAATACACACATACTACAATCCAACTTTTCTGAGAAAATACATCCATCCGCACAAAAATCTACAGAAAAAAAAACATGTACACTATAACTACTACCACTACCACCACTGTGGCAGCACCAAAAATGCATGTATTAAAACAAGAGCAACTCCCCCCTACATAAGGTCTCCTTCCTCCTCTCCCCATGTTGTGCTACAGTTTTCTTCTATGAGGCAAAAAAATGGCATTGCTTTCCAATTTTCTTATATGAATAACTTTTGACTTTTTCATGTTCATATAACTCCTTCCTTTCCTATCTGTCAATTTTTTTCTTGAATTGTGACTCCAGAATATAACACAATGCATCTCCTGTGTAAAGTATATCATAAAGGAAACAATAAATTTCTCCTCTCTGATCTTGAACTAGACTATGCTATGGAGGAGTAAAACTTTGCTGACAGCCAATGTCAAACACACTTGTCCACAAAATGAATAGCACAGAGCAACAAAACCTTGCAAGAGAGGCTTTTTTAGTTGTCCTGTGTCTTCAGATCGTTTCTGACTTATGGCAAAACTAGGTGACCCTAACGTGGAGTTGTCTTTGCAAGATTTCTTCAGACGAAGTTTGTTTTTGCCTTCTTCTAAGGTTGAAAAAGTGTAACTTGCTGAAGCCTATCTGTAATTCAACATTATGTGAGCCTTGAGCTGGCTGGGGCCATGTCTAAATTCACACATCTGATGATACCTCTTTAATTTAAACTCAAACTTGGAAACCAGGCTGTTAGAGGCTGGGAAGCACACTTCATTTTATTTATTTATTCTCCCCCACAGCCATCTTAGGCTCTTCCAGACAGGCAAATGGGTCTGGAGGTTGTGGTATTTGTCACCATAGTTCTTGCTTTTGTTTGTTGTTTTGTTTTGTTTTGAATATCCAGTAAATTCTGATACCAGCTGCAACATTTCATTCCCCTTTATTCATGGATTTCTTTTTAATTCCGAGACTTACAGTGGGGGATATTCTCTGCTCCTCCATTCTCTATGTTTTACTTTTTTTTATAAAATTATAATTTTACTGTATCAATGCGTCAGGGAAATGGCACTTTTGCACTATAATGCTATAGAAAAAATAAAAGGAGAAAATCTGCCCTTCCAACTTGAGGACCAGCTCAGTAAACCACATCCAGTTTTTAAAAACCTTTTTGAAGAATAATGGTGTGAGTGCATAGAGTTTGATCCAAGAATAGGAAGGTTAATTGCAAAAACTTGCATTCCTTTAGACCAATCTGCAAGAACCTGGAATGTTGCCGTTCTTTAAAAATACAAAAGAAGAAACCCTTTAGAATAAAGAGTAGGTGTGGGGGACAATAAACTCCAGGGAGAGGCTCCAAAGACAATCAACAAATTTGTTATCTCCTCCCTTTCTGCACTTGGGTGGCCAGTGTGACATCCATATATTTCAAATATAATGTGATATTCCATATATTTCAAATATAGTGTGATATTTTTACCTAAAAGTTGGGTTGGCTCATCCACAGCTTCCTGCTTTTTAAATTTATATTTGATCTAGCATGTTGCTGTTTTTAGTGAATCTAGGTTCTTTTTTAAGAATTCTGGAAACTTTTAACAAGTTGTGTTAATGTTCATTTTCAGCCTTTGTAACACTATTGCTCAGCCTGTTTCTGTCCTTCGCTCACAGTTATGTCATTAACCCAAAAACTGTCTTACAGTAGACATTAAACATAGGAATGGAAATGGTGCAAGTGAAACATTTATTCATTTGGCTGCCACTATCCTCTGGCATTGTCAGCCTTCACCTGTCTCTGATCAGTGTTCTGCTCTTTGAAGACATTCTCCTCCCTTATTCATTGCAGAACATAGTCATCATAGAACCAGTCAGTGTCAGTCTCAATGTGGAGTGCTGTAGCAAGAGTCTGCCAATCTGCCCTTCTGGCATCATTTGAACACCAACTTTTTTTTAAAGCAATGCTTCAACATCATGCCATTTCTCTAGGTATTCATTGCATCATCAGTCAGTATCTTGGAGGCTTCCTTTCTGAATTTTCTGTTGTCAGCTGTAGGCAGATTGTCCAGAATGACTCAAACTAATATTCTATAGAATTTGTCCTCTCTTCTTCTCTTTCATTTTGAAAGGAGAGCTTTCAACACCATGGAGTTCTGTGGAGCTGATATTGCTACATTCAAGTTTAGATTGTACAAAACATAAACATAACCAAGAGGGAAAGATTTATATTCTTCCTCAGTGAAATTGACCAGCACAATCTTCAGACATTATTTTACACCCCACACCCACCAGTGCAGGCAGCATTGTAAAGTGGGTTAATAGTTGGTTCAAATGACAGCCCCCTTAAAAATTTGAAAGACCTAACCATCAGGAGATGGATGAACAGAATAGTACTTATTGAAAAACTGGGATTCAGAATCAAAAAAGTACATGGCCACATTAGGCAGTTAGGTAGTCATTCATTTTATTGGCTCATTAAAGAAATACCCTCTCATGCCCATTATCCTCACAAATTGAAATATTGGAAAAATCCATTTTGATCATCTTAAAATGATTCCATATACATAAAAATTTATCTCTCAGCTATTATGGCTTTATTTGCTCTGATTTGTTTTTACTGCTCATCTTAGTTTGCTACTATTCTTATCTGATATGTCAGTTTAACATTTTCCATATATGTTAATAGCAGCAAACCTAAATTAAAAAAATCCAAGAAAAGTGACAGCCACCTTGTTGGCATTCCATTTCTACTAACTTAAAAAAAAAAAAAGACAAAGGACTCTTTGTACTTATCCGAGAAGATAAATTTACTGTATACGTTCAAATAAAGGGTTTCTCAATCAAAACTCAAAGACTTCATTCCACATTTGAGGCAGTTCTGGAGTAAATGACATGTGCATTCCACTTGTATTAGTTGAGGATTAAACTGTTTTAATGTCTGATACAGTGAGTCTGTTTTCCCAAACTTACAGAGGTGCTGGTCAGCCACATAAGAAGGTACGCTGTTAATGTTGGGACCACTCTTTTGTTGAATACTGGTGATCAGTATGGCAATTATCTCACTCATTTTACAGTTCTCATTGTAAAAATAAAGGAAGTCATGCTTAAATCTCTCTTTCATAGAAAAGTAACATACAGTCAATGGGAAGAAATGGTTATATCCCTTCTTGGAGATGTCAGACACAGCTTAAAAAAAGTCTTTGCATTACCCAAGTGCTTAAGGAAAAGTTCTAGTAATGTTGGAGCCAAAAATGCTTTCTGCTTTGCTGGTTGCTTGATTTGGGGTGGTGGTGGAGGGATGTCAAATCCAGCAACATTCTTGTTGCTATGTGCCATCAAGTCAACTTCAACTTAGAGCAACTCTATGAATAAGAGATCTCCAGGAGCCCCCTAGTCATCAACTGCCCTGCTCAGGTTTTGCAGACTCAGAGCTGTGGTTTATTTGATTGAATCAATCCACTTGTAATGTATCTTGCGTCTTTTCCTACTGTCTTTCACCTTGCCAGACTATTGTCTTTTCCAATGAACCACTTTGTTTCATGATAGCAATGTTCTTAGAAGTATATTTTTTTGCCACAGTCTTGGCTTAAAAGTGGGAATAGTGGTAAACCTGCCCTACTTCAACTATTGCTACCTGATCTTCTTGGAAGGAATTTCTTTTGGTAAAAAGTGGGATTTTGTAACATTCTTTTCCGTTATTTCTCTTGATTCTTTGTGCTTTATGCTTTCAGGATCATTTCTTACTCCTTTTCTTCCCTAATAAATACTTGCGAGCTCTTGATGACATAGATGTTATGCTGCTATACACTGGGTTGAATTTGTGAAGCCAAATTTTTAATGCATCTTTCTTGCATCCTTCACCATTAAAACTACACAAAAACATTTTCTTTTTCGCTTACTGTTTACTGTCCTTCACCACTGCTGCTGACAGTTATTGTTTGAATGTTTTTATTTTGATTTAAGGAACAAATGTCTGAGTAGGATAGCACAGAGGTGTCACCTCTTAGCTCAGCAGATGGCTTCAAAATGCTTAGCTGTGGAGAGATATGTATTTTTTGAATACTCAGCAACTCTCTATCACTCCTGGTTGTCTCTACACCTCTGCTAGTCTCCTAGTTCCATTTTGCAACATCTACCTAGGACTAGTATTCACGATTTCCCCCCTCCTTTGCTGCCTGTGAAATCCTCCCGCCCCCGGTATCTCCTGTGCCTTAATGCTTAGGCCTCTTGAGATGAAAGGATGGTGTGAGATCATAATGATGGCTTGTCACGTCTCCAGTATTGGCCTCAAGAGGTTCCCAGAGATTGATGTCAGTTCCTGAATTCCAGGCCAGACCTGGAAGGTTAGTAGTTCTGTAGGCAGAGCGCAGTTCATGGTCATTCCAGGCCAACCTGGAGGATTGACCGTTCTAGTCCTAGCTGTGCCACTTCGCAGCTTGTGAGGATTCAGGCTACCTTTCTCTACTAAAAATGTCTCTACATGGGAAAGTAACACATCCAGAAGAAGGGCTAGCACTCTAGTTATCTCCCTGACATAGTCGCTTTCCTTATATAGGGAAAGATTCCATCATGTGAGTTCCCAAATGCACTTTTGAAATGGTACTTTTGAGACACTTTTTTACCACTTCAGTAAAAACTAGGCCTCAGCTGTGTGATGCACTGAGCGGAAAAAGTAATTAAATTAATTTCAATTAGTTTTAGCTACCAGGAAGAGATCTGCACGTTTGTAATTCCATTAGGCCTAACATGCTTGAATTGGACTTTCTTCTTACAATTTTTCAAGCTATACAGAACCTTTTAGTGACAGCAAATTGAGAAAATAATACAAAACCTATTAGCAAAATACAGCAGCCAAATTTAAACATAAAATGGTTTATGAAATGTTGTATAAGATTCCTCAACAGAAAGAGGCAAGTTCAACACAAAATGTCTGGTGATCATAGGGCTGTGGTTATTGAAAATTTTGTATGTGCTATGTCTGAATCTGCATGTGTGCATTGTTTCATGTGCATCATTTCACTTAGCAAAGTGCCACAGTAATATTTTACAGGGCCAATTTGTTTTAGTTGGTTTACTAATAGAATGCGTTGGGCCTCTACCACCAGGCATATGAGTTTTAGAGGCCTCCTTAGCATCATGCTCAAATGTTAGCAACTGCCCAGTAGTTCATATATGTAAGTGACCTTGTTGGATACTTTTTGCATTGGTTTGGCAGTTTGGGGCTGGGGAAAAAATAAGAGAACAAACTGGAAAAGTGGATTTTCCTCTGTTGCTAACCTGGTTGCACAGTTCTCGCTGCTGCTTGGGGGAGATCAGTCACACATGTGCACTTTGATTTTCTTTCTTTGCTTCTGTACTGTATACCCCTTGGGAGTCCATCTTCCATGGGCCTCACCTGGAGTAGGATGCATTCCAGCTCAAGGGCTCTCCATATGTCCATGACAGAGACTGAATCTGATCGCTGACCAAGGAATAATCTAGATAGAATTTGTTGGGGAGCCCCATTCTGCCATTCCCTGGGATGGTTGCTGGACCCCATTAATGAAAGGACTGGAATATTTCTCTGCTGTGTACCATCTGCTGCATCGTTTACATCATGACATATAGCTGAGACAACTTATATGCAATACTGGTCCTGAGCTCTCTTTGAACCTCTGCTAGAACTTCAAATCATAAATCTCTTTCTACTGGTATGTTGTGGGGAGTCACTTGCATATGTAAGCTTCCATTAGAAGGCAGTAGTCTGACATTCTGCAGTCTTGAGGGCATGGTTATGGAGCAGATATGTCGTAGCAATAGTGAAGGAGGCCATCGCCCTGTCCATGTTGCTGAGCAGGTGCTCTAAAAATCATTTATCTCTCAGCTGTAATGATTTAGAACAATCATACTGTCTTCTCTGTATTGAAAGAGGTACGTTTGTTTTCACTGGTCAGTTCTTCTTTCTGTATAGGAAGGACCTTCCTCGTTTAGTGGGTAGAGAGCCTGATATTGCTCAGGTAGCGTCCAGGCACCTCAGTCCCCTGCCTCCCCGTGCTGATTGCTGCACTGCTCTCTATACTTGATCATTTTGCCCTTGACATACCCTCAGAAGGAGACCATTTTCATTAGTGAATGGTGACTTCACCTTCCTTAGAGGGAAAGGGGTGCCAGACAGCAGTCGTCCCCACTGACAACTGTGTGTCACTGTAAAGTAGAAATATGTGCAGGTTCCTAGAGAATACATTGGACTGGATTCTGGTAGGCAGTTGTATTGCTTGCTATGAGAACAAAGAGTGTGGCTTTTTAACAAAGCAGTAGCCACGAGCACCACTGTTGTCCTGTCTGAAATATACTGCGTTGTCTCCAGGGAAGTTTCCCCCAACTTGGTACCCTCCAGATATGTTCAGCTGCACTCCCATTCCTCATAGCTACCAAATCAGAGTACTTGAGAATGTAGCAGAAGGGGCCTCAGCACTTTAACTAGCCAAACTAATAGTTTTTGTGGATCACTCTGGTCTCATTCTGTTTCTTTCCGTGTATACCTGTTAATCAGGGCATAGTCTAAGAAAAACGTTTGCTTTATTCTAAAGCTGTTCTGCAAGAACAGGTAGAAGAGTTATTTTGTTAACCATTGCCCCCAGTTGAACTAAACTTTGATTATATAGTCAAGTTATAGCCAAAATCTTGTGTCTAAATGTGGAAATTTCAACTTCAGCATTCTGCAGACCTCATTTGATTAACTTGTGTCAGCTTTCAGGTCTTGGAATGTCTACCAGGAGATCCAGTGATGGGATTGGATCTCTCTGCTGAAACCTAAGTCCTCAGCATTTATGTTTTCCTGTTTGCCAAGCTTTCTGTGATTCAGTTAATCTTTCCTCATAATTATTCACAAACCACAGGCACCTGGAAGTTTATGAACTATCTTACTTTTCACTTCTGCACAATAATCTCTCATCTTATTCAGTCTGGCACACTGACTGATAAGTTTCTGAATTAACCTGCCATACTTCATATGTGCAGGGTGGATGGCAATGAAGATAGGACTGTTGACAGTATTTACACATTGTCCAGTATCTTGTGTTGAGGATTTCTGCAAGGTATTCATACAGGCATGTGTGAGGAGATGCTCCCTGTGATTGGGACTTTTGCACAGTTGAAGGATTTTGATTAGCTGGAATGTCTGTACACCTCCAACTACACATGTATAGGCATCCCTTTGCAGGTATCCCACACAAAGTGCGAGCGACATGGCAGTATTGGGGATAAACAAGTAGAACACATTGTTAATCCACAGTATTAGCAACGCCATGGAGACACACCTGAAGAGGGCTACTGTATCTTCTGATTGGAGTCAGTCATTTGTCTTTTGATGAGATTCTATTTTGTGTATACATTTCATTCTTGCACAGGGCTGAATGAATAGTGCAGTCTGTGGGGTTTTTTGTTTTGCTTTTTAAGAAAATCCTCTTCTTTGGTTCTTTCTGTTTTAGGTTGCTTGTCTTGCTGAGTGTGGGAGCATATAGCTTTGTGGCATTGAGGCATGTCTTACAATTCTTTCTAATGATTTCTGATCATGGAGAAAAATTTCTTTCATTTAAAACAGCATGGACACATGCTAGAGTGCAGAGGGCTCCACCACCCAAGTTTCAGCCATTCTGGAGTAGTGTAGTATGCCATCTCAGCTACCATTTGGGGGAACTGGGAATGACATAGGATCAGTCCAACTTTTGGGGTTATTTCAGGAATTGTTTTTGCTGTTCCAGGATGAGAGGAGTCTTGAAACAGTCTTTGTAAGTGTCTTATCATTGCTGGGACAGTTTTTTTGGCTGAAAAAGGGAGGGGCTAGCAAAAAATATGCAAGAGTGTGGGGGTTAGGTGAGCTAGAGGAAGTCCCAAGGGCCACTCTGGACACACATGCCCCGTCTACATGCTTTGGGTGGGCCATACAATTCCAAAGCTTGATTTAAGAAAAGCGAGCAATTGTGCACATACTTCCTGCCCTCGTAAGTTTAAAGATAGGTGTAGATGTAGGCTATGTAGCTTCTCTTCCAAATGTTTCTATGTACTAGTTGAAAGTTGAGAGTGTTATGACTCTTGTGGATGGTTCACCTGTTAAGGCTTTTCTTCCTTACCATGTTTCAGCTTTGAATGGAAATAAGAGGAGGAGATAGTCAAACACTTTTGAATAATTATTCTAATCAAATATTACTAACCTGCAAGTCTCCATGCATTAACTATGTTTAAATGAAATCCTGGGTATTTATTCCTAAGTGTTTCAGGATTATTAATGTAGCAGATCCTAGAATAGCTTGAATACTGAACAGTTGGGTGGTTTTGATACTGCATCCTGGTTTTCCAGGTGCATTAATTATGAGAACTGAGTATTTGTAATTTTGTGTAATAGGCCTTTGATTGCAGCTATGTCTTTATTTTCTGTTTCTCGATCTACTCACCCCCATTACAGACAAGGTCAGTTTTCATTGCATTGGCTTTCCAATATTTTCAGGTATGCTTTGATCCTTCCTGTGTAGATGATAGAACGACCAGACCAAAGAATTACAGAAACATGGTGATTACCCTAGGTGAGCTGGTGGTTGGTCATTAATGAACATTTCAGAGGACCAACAACACTGTTTAATGACTCCTTTACTTCTTGATTGTTTGATGTATTTTGTGTACATCGTCAGATATGATAGATTTTGTTTGTACAATTTCTGCTCCTAAAATTTGCCTGCTTTCTCTCTCATCCCTTTTAAGCAATGTTGTGTAGCCTGCATGAAATCAGCCAGGAAGAAAGGATTTGTTTTCAGTGCATAGCCTGAAGCCCTTCAGAACTCATTTCTAATTATGTTGCCTCTTCTGAATATCTCTCATCTGTCCTCATTGTAATCCAGCTTGATCAAATAAAAGGGCAGGATGACTCCGTACACGAAAGGACTGAGCAATGCAGAACAGAGGAGGTTACTTAGTTCTCCAGGCCCAACTCACAATTCTTGCTCTCTGTCCAGACCCACCTCTTCCCCACACTTCTGGCTGTACTGCAGCAGCAGCAGCTGCTGTAGCAAACAACTGCCTTCTTTCTCTCCATGCCAGAAGTGAGCCTGACCTGGTCATGTGTTTCATCTACCTTTGTTGCAGTCTCCTTCTGTTGCCAGGGTGACCCTGGCTGAGGTTACTCTGCTGGGACAGCTCATTTCTTGCTCAGCTTAGATAGAGAGAAAGCCTTCCTTAGTGGGCTGCCAGAAGCCTAGCTAAGCCCACACTCTTTCAGTCTCCCCATCCCAGTTTGGCCTGGGAGCATGAAGTGGACTGGGTACAGGTGGAGAAGGATGACGTACGCAACTGCGGATGCGTATTTGTCAGGGCCTAGTGAAGGAAGTTCCCTTGATACACAGTATCCACCCATCAAGAGCTAGAAATTATGAATGAATCTGTACAACAGAGCTTTCCAAACTGTGTGTCATGACACTTTAGTGTGTCAGCTGTAGGTGTGGTGCTGCCGCCACCCTGGGCCGAGAAAGATCCCAGAAAGGGTGGTGGCGTCAGGCCAGGCTCAAGTGGAGGGGTTGCCTTTCCTGCCACCGTCGCTGCCCCAGGGTAGTAACTAGTTGCTAGTAACCAACCCCTTACAAGAGAAAAAGAAGATACGGGCACATACGTAAATTATAATAATGAAATGTATGGGGATACAGCATACCTCATGAAAAACTTCCATTTATATTTTAAAAAAATATATTATTTATGCTTTATTTATAATGCATGAAACTGAATTACTGTGTCATGAAATAATGCATGTCTAAAAAGTGTGTCACCAACATTAAAAGTTTGGAAAGCTGTGTTGTATGATGTAGTATTACATATGCATTGTGAACAAAATAAACCACTTGCACTGGTATAGTCTTCATTATGTTTATCAACTGATATGTCATTTAAATTATGTAACATGTTTACATGTGACAGTGGCAGAATCCAATAGGTTGTGCTAATTCCTATAAATCAGCAGGAAGGGTACTTTTCTTTCCACCACCCCATGTGAGTGAAGTGCAATATGGAAATAAAGGAGTGAAGCTAATATTCCCATCCATATGCCATTGTTATTTCACTCATCAGCATTTTTAGTTGTTTTCACTGAAAATGAAAAAAGAAATTATTCAGGGAAAATGAAATAAAACTGCTAAAAGACATAATTTGAGACAAGGGATGGGATAGAGGAGTAGAGGATTCTGCTTAGCCTTCCTTCCCATGATGTGCTTTAATTCTGACACTCATACACACCATTTTACAGTTGGCCCTCCGTGTGTGTGGGTTTTACTTTCACAGATTTGATTATTTATGAGTTTCTCCAACCTCTGCCCCCCACCTCTGCTGCTTTTTCAGGGGAACCTTCCCTTTTGGTGGCACCAGTCAGGCCATGGAGCCCTTTAAAAACCTGCCTCTGGTCCTCCTCCACCACCACCACCAGTGCTGCCTGGAACCCAGTTTCTGTGCACCATAAACCCTCTCCTGCTGTCCCCTCACACCCTGTATGGGAGATGGGCGAGAGAGAGGAAGTATAGGACCACTATACTGACATACCCCCCTTCCCTCTCCTTTCCCTAATCTGATTTGGACCTTGGGTTCCTGCTCTCCCCACCATGCCTTGGCTCCCTCCCCAAACACACACACACACACACACACACACACGTTGATATTTGTGATCGCTCCACTTTTCTGGGGGTCCTGTGTCCCTAACCCTGGTAAATGTAGAGAGCCGATTGTATAGGAATTCAGCAACAGACTCGGTGGTGATGTGAGTCTGCTGCAATCACATCCAGCCTGGTACCAAATCTTAGTTACTTACCTATCATAATTGTCTTCCTTAGAGCAGAAAGAATGAATTGCTGAAGAGGTAGTGAGAATGGGTAGACATTCTACGTTGTTGTCCATGAGCTAAAAAAAATACAGGAATTCAATATACAAACACTCATTCTTCTTGAGAGAAAAACCAGAGTACCCTTTTAACAACTATGCAGCCCAGACACACCCTCTTGTTTCTTTCTGCTATGTGTTCTCTCTGCAACCATTCTTGTTTTTTATAAGCTGTGGTTCAGGATTCACTGTGCTGAGCTACTTTAGCAAATGCAGTCTGGGAGCCAATCCAGTTGCTAAGCAGCTGTCTCTGACTCTTCAGTTAAATAGCAGTCAAATGAAGAGTAGAATGTCCTTTGTCCAGGATCTCTTTAGTTGCCAGAATGTTTTCTCTTTTGAAGAATTTTTGTCTTCTAATTATTTGAGACTCAATTGTTTCAGTTCTCGTATCATTAGAGTGTTTTGGCTGTTTCTTGTGTGCCTTTGTACAAGCCATTGGATTCTAAAGCTTTCAGAATTCATATGTGTTTTGGGAACATCCTCCACCTAGAAAATAGCTAAAGTTGTGTTAGGATAAATGGGCTTTTCAAATGTACTAGAGACTTCCAGTTTTGGCCAAAATCAGGCCAGATGTCCCCAAAAAACTACTCTGATCCAGGGCCGGAAATATTTTTTTCTTCTGAGTTTCTAGACCTTTCTTGTCTGTTTTTCCCTGTTCCTTACCCAGGCAGTATCTTGGCCCCAATAGGCCTAACCTGCTGTCTTCTTCTCTCTTTTTCCTTCTACCAATGTCATGCGTGCACTCTCTTCTTTGCTGTGCCAGGGCCCACTGAGCTTTGGGAGTAGTTGGTGACGGCCTCAGGACGGCAGTCTGAGTACAGCCTTTTGTAATGTGCACTGAAAGGACTTTGGCCTAAAAGGTCTGAGAAGAGTGTCCTTTCACTGTGCCAGTTGTCATGACAAAACATTCTGATGATGTACAGGAATTGCCATGAACAGTGGGATGCACCACCCTTCAAAGGCGAGGCATTTAAAGGAATGTCTGTTTTTCTGTCCAGAGCCAGCACAATGTGGTGGTTTGAGCATTGGGCTGCTCCGGAGAACATGGAAACCCACTGGGTGACCTTGAACAAATCACACTCTCTCAGCCTCTGAGGAAAGCAAAGGCAAACCTCCTCAGAACAAATCTTGGCAAGATAGAATCACCTTAGGGTTGCCATAAGTCAGAAACAACTTGAAGGCACGCCACCACAACAACCGCTGTCTTTCTCTCTTTCCAGAGCTGAGCGAGCAACAGCTGTGCTGCTGGCAGATCCTTGTTTCCAACTCCGTTCTATTCAGTACTTGTTGGGTCACACAGAGCCTGTAGCACTGGGAGTACAGTCTTCTCCTGCGGATAAGAAACATTTCTCCCTGCAGAGTTGTAAGTATCCCTCTAATCTGTTGTACTTGCATATGCCATGGACCCCTTTGGCCTGTATGTCTATTAGTTTCTTGTAAATTGTGTGAATTCTAGTTATTACACGGATAAAAAGAGGTCAGTGGCTACTGTATTCTCTGCTACACTAAATAATAATGAGTTGTAAATAATGAGGTGTCTTGTCATTATAATATATTTACTTAACCCAATTAACATCTTTCCCTACATGCATTTGATAGTATCCTTTTACAGCAAAACCACATGAAAAGTGTATAACCATAGTTACAATATATGCAGTGTAAGATAGCGACACTATAAAACAAGATAAGAGTTTAGCAGAATTGCTAAAATCTTGAGGAATGGATCAGTGATAAATCACATGCTTTGCATACTCTGAGGTCTCAGGTTCTGTGACATCTCCAGTTACAAGAAAGGCAACATGGAGACTAGGATGGACACTGACAACATTAAGTCTGAAGAAACTGTTGTGGTCATAGGAGGTGAGAGAGAGTTTTGTTTTGGTGGAGGAGGCACTGATTTTATGGTGAAATATTCCTTTGTTTCAGCATCCCTTCTTGACACAGGTATGTTCCCAAAACATCCTACTAAATCATTGAACTGAGGTCATCCTGAATACCCCCACTATTTAATGAAGGGAAGGCAATAAAAGCAGTGCTTATCCATGCAGAAAAGGAATTGCTGCTTAGAACACTCTCAGAAAGAAATATATTTGTCCATCTCTAAAGAGAGGGAGAGTATAGAGCAAGCATTTGTCCTTGACTTTGCCATGCCCTTGAAGTTTGCAAAGATGTAGGAGAGTGAGTGGCGCACCAAGACAGAGGAAACATTGACCCTAAGGAATAGCATAGGCTTTATTTACCCATCCTCTAGGAACTGTAAGTTCCATGGAGATCTCAAGCTGATGACGGAATAAGGCATGACGTGTTTGTGGTGGTGTGGTGAGTTGCCAGAGTGATTGAGATCTATTGAAAAGTCCTTGCAGCAGGGAGTGAAATGTCTGTTTTGCTTAAGCTCTCTTGAATTATGCTGATCCTGTCAATTTATCTTTCCATCTTCCTGTGTGAAAGATGGTCTCTGGCCTGAGGCCTTTCCAAATTTTGTTCTCCAGTTGAATGAATACAAATAAATACAATTGCTGAGTGCTTACAAGACTGAGGCATCTGAGAGTGGCCATTTAACTGATACAATAAACCACATCTTAGCTCAAGTATGATCTCTGCTTTCTTCTTTTGTAATGGTTCCCCTGTGAATCTCCACTGAGCCCAGAAGAACTGCATTCCCAGGAAATGGAAGGCAGGAGTCACAGTTGACCTGCTATGCCCTGGGGAGCTGTATGCTCACCACAGAGCACTTTTAGGGTGGAAGGGAGATAGAAATTTTGTTCTGAATTTTGTTGATGATCTTTTGCTGTCAGTAAAATACCAGGTGGCACTGGGGGTGTGTTCTTAAAGCTCCCATGTTGCAGCAGTTTCCCTATATTTGGAGGGCACTGGGACTCCAGGGTTCCTATTGATGAGTGCTAAACTCCTGAGCTGCATGAAATGGAACAGATTGTGCATTGGAAGGCCAGATAACTCTTGCTGCAGTGGGAGCTTTTTGGTTTTGGTGTGGGTTGCTGTCCTTTCCTTTTCCTCAAAATTAATTTAGGTGGGGCTTTCCCGCATGGCAACTGAAGGTTGCTTGCCTTGCCGATTATTTGAAATCAGGTGCTATAAGGAAGGCAGCTAACAGCAAAGAAGACCACAGGTTGTTTCTCTTTTTTTCTATATATAGAGATGTAATTGTTTCTCAGGGAGGCACTGTTAATTGTTTCCCAGAATGGAGCTTGCTGAGACCTCCCATTTCTTTAGGCTCTTCCACAGTAGGGGTTGCATTGCCTGACTATGAATCCCCCTGCTGTGCAGCAGAGTGCTTGTGTTCCCATGCTGTTTCTGTGCCAGCAGAGGGAAAGATTGTGTCCCTCCCATCAGAGAGTTCCTCTGTCTAAGAGCCTCGTTCCCAAGATCTGTCTGCCAGCAAGCACCATTTGATGATACTGAGCTGGACTAGTATGTGCTATGTCATATTGGCACAGTAAGTATTAAACTGATCTGTAGAAGTTTTTCAGAGGCTCTGGCATGGGGCATTGTCAACATTACCCTGTGCCTTCTCCAATTAACCATCTTCCCTGCTGGCTCTAGTAGGGAAAAGCTATGTTGGTTCTGGCTAGTTCTTTGTTGCATGAAATTGTAATGCCCATCCTAAACAAAGGAAGGCTCCTTGTGACACAAGAGTGTAAGAGCAGTGTGTGAGAGATATGCAAGTGAGGTTGAGGAAGAAGTGCACGTGCATACTGGGTGATTTTCCTCATACATTAAAACAAAAGCCCTTAAAGAGACAGCAGTGGCAATCTTCTTTTTAAACAATAGCAAGCAGACCTGTTTCCCTCATTATTTGCTTGTACTGTTGTCCCTTTTTTCCCTCAAGAGAGCTTCCTCCCTTTTTATGGCTAGAGGAATACCTCATTACTCCATCTCTTTCCTCTTTAACATTCATTTCCTTGCCATCTTCACCAGGATACAGTCCTGTTGGTTGCCCAGTCATTGGGATTTTGAAAGCCTGAGTACTTTCAAACTTGTGAACATGGAAGTATTTGTCTTAAGAGAATGGAGGTCTAACCAGTCTGATTGTGGCGGGAGTTGTGGCTGCCCCCTGGATAGATAGCCCTCTGTGAATTTCTCCATACATTCCGATAGCCAGTGGCTTGCAAAAATACTACATCTGCCTTGTCAATGCAGCAGGTTTGAGCAGCATTTCAGAAACGTTGAGGAGCAAGCCTCTTCTCTTTGTGCCTCACTGTTACCGGTTGTGCTAGGCTGTGCCACCATGTGGCTGAACAATTTCACTGCAGTTTGAATTTAATCCTTAAGACATTCTGATCAAGAACCGGTGGGGTGCTGAAAAAAGAAGTGTATGGTAGGCTCTTTCCTCTTCCACCCTACCCTGTAATGTCAGAACTTCTTCCCACTTACTCCCAATTATAGTCATGACTTTTTTCCCCAGACACTGATTACATCAGCCAGGAAGAGCTAGCCAAGGTAGAACAAATGCTGGGCCACCTCAGTGAAGAGTCCAAGCAGGCGGCAGCCTCCACCTTGGTAAGTACCCCCTAGAGATCTTGCCTCTTGCCTCTTAAATCCACAGTCACATGAGGACTATCCATAGCCCTTAACATTCCCAGGGCCATCCAGATTCCAGAAGCATTAACTACTTTGCTTATCATCATATCTAGGTAGCTGGTCTGGCTTTGACATGTAAGATGCACAGGGCTGTGGGTCTAAGCTCTATGGCACAGGTACTGGCAGTGGTTGAGGTCTGGGTCCTCATGTACTGGAGCTAATTTTGAGGGTTCTATCATGTTGTCAGAAAAAAAGCACGCTAACATCCACCAGTTCTATAGAGCAGCATGAACTGAGTCTGGGAGTCAGAGCTCCAATGCCGCAGGCTCACTCAGCAGGTTCAGTGAGTGGAGCAGAGAAACATGACAATGAGCCTCAGAAGATGGCAGTCATGCGATGTATGCTGTGTTTTCCTCCCTTTGAGATCTACAGACACCAGCGAGCATCCCAGTAGTATGACATCCAACTTTCTTTAGTGAAAGGAGGCTTGTTTTTCATGACTCATTCCTTTCCCTTCCCCTCAGTGCTTGTCAAAATTTAAATTGTTTTAGATTGATTTTATTTGTATACTGTCCTGAGATCTTGTGATATAAGGTAGGGTATAATTTTTTTTTAAGAAAAAGAATCTGTAACTCTTTGAAAACTGAATCATAAAAGCAAAATAAATTGCAAAATAAGTAGGTAGAACATTAATAGGTTTAATGAAGTGTTTGTGTGTGCAGGAAGTCCCAACAGAGAGTTTTGGAGAAGGGGGCAAAGAAGAAAAAGTAGACTGAGGAGGAAGGGCCTAGGAGTGGTACTAGAGGCAGCCCAAATTGATTCTGGCTGCTAGACTACCCGCGTGTGTTGCTTTGTCTGGGTGACCTCCGGAGAAAAGCAGTGATCCAGCAAGGAACGTGATAGCTGCCAGGGGCTGGGTTTGAATTATTAATGGAGCTGCTCACCTTCCAGCTGCAGTTTGGAGCTGCATGAAGACTGCTGCAGTGGGAGGGAGCGGGGAGTGGCACGGAGGATGGCTCTGTCCCTGGGCACAGAAGAAGCTCACAGTTTTAGTCAAGGCCAGTCCGTTAAGGACATCAGTGCATTCTGTGTATGGGTACAGTAGGGGGAGCCTTGCCAAATATATTGTGACGACTATTGTGATTTGTCCCCTGAGTGCTCCCAAAATCATACTAAAAGAGAACAGTCTATATATCTGCACAGCTGACAGACCACAGTCAGCTCCACAGGTAGAGTTCATCTTTTTCTTCCAGGAGATTCAAGAGAAATCTTTCTTTGGCTTTAGAAAAAAGGGGTGAACAGACTTTCTCCCCCTAGTGGCGGTGGGATAGTCTGCTCACTGGGATTGCCTCTCCCCTTAGACACAGAGGGCTCACTCTTCCATAATGACGTCATTTGGGGGCAGGAGTTCCTTTTTATCCAGGATGTCTCAGCTACAGGCAGCCAGGATTTGGCAGGATTCCCAGTTTAAAAAAAAATGCTTTTAAAAACAATAAATAGAATTAGAGGTTGCTTTTTTTCTCTCTCTCTCTTTCTCTCTCCTGCAGTTGTTGGGCATAGCTAAGAAGGAAATTAAAAGCGTTTCACTTTGCAAATCAGGTCTTCTTCCTTCCTTATGCAAGTGGAAGATAACCCAGCCAGTAGTGTTCTCATAGCTTTTAATACCAAAACTGAGGGAGAGGTTGGCTGTCCTCCCATTTCCAGATTGCTGTAACCTACTAAGAGTTGCCTGGGTGCAATTAAATCCATTCCCATCCCTCAGTGGCAGGGACATTCCTCTGTCTTTCACTCTGAGCTTGGTCAGTTTCACATGCAATCGACCTTGTGAGTTCTAAGCAGAAGCTGGCATGGGAGACAGCACCTCATCCCAGGCAGCAAGCCTCCTACTGTCCAGTCCAATTAGCAGTAGAAGAACATTGATTTTTATGTATCTCTCAAGATCAGAAGAGACAAACATAGAATGTGGTAGGCAATTCTATGTGGGCCAGGGCCCAGTTTACCCTCAGTTCCCCGAGGGCCACATGCCCCCAGCAAGCTCAAATGCTTTCATTTTCTTGTGCAGTCTCTTTCAAAATGGCAAGAAGAAGTGACTTTGTATCACTTTCTGTTGTCATTTTAAGAGGGACTTCAGGGAAAGATAGAGGCATTGGGAGATGGTAAGGGGTACTGGGGTGGGATGGAGGTGTTTTCGCATTTTAGGGAGCTTTCTATGTGGTTTGGAACCAAAAAATTCCTGAAAATTGCACCATTTTTAAAAAAAATTCTGGGGATGTAGGCTTTGGGGGACTGGAGGAGGAGGTCAGAACCCACAAAAATGGGCCCTAGGTGCCACATGCCACCCACCAGCCACATTTTGACCACCTCTGACATATAAGTTAAGAAGAGATCTGCCTGCCCTCTTCACACAAGGAGACTCTTACTCTATTTAGTCTTCTCCAGGTGGGTGAAGATGCTTATGACCGAGGAAACCCACACAGTCCCAAAGTTACTCTGACTCCAAAAGCTGAAATAAGGAGGGGAAGTCCTGAACTTACAGTTCTTTTGAGAAGCAAAAGGGAGTGTATATCCAGGCATCATGAAGCAATGGAACAAGAAATGGTGAAAACTGCAGCTCCTCTAGTGGGCCCTGCTATTCTCTTCTCATCTGGGCTGACTCCACACCAAACTCCCAATAATCCTCTGTCAAATCAAGATTTAGATCTAGTGGCAGGGATTGGACAGATCTTCCTGGACTCCAAGTTGTGGGAGCTGGTATTGCCATTTCCCAAAGACCCATAAGTGACACTCATAGTCACACTTTTGAGTACAATAGGGCTGATTCAGAGGATGAAGAAGAGTGGAGGAAGTACCGAATCTGAGCCTTGCAAGCTTTTTGCCATTGCCAACTTTTCTAAGTTACTATCTAAAGCAATGGGGATTCTTTAACTTATCTCGGCCACTAAATACCCTGAATTCCAGTTAGAACCCTCATCTCAAAAAATCCATCTTTCAGCACACCTTCTCCAAGATGTGAGGGAGAAACCAGGGGTCCCCTTCCCACAATTTGTGATATGGATAGCCTGGGCAGAAGCAAGATTGATTAGTAAATGTCCTTGTCTCAGAGAGTTTTAACTCTGTCCTCAAACACTTTCTTTGGTAGATGGTCCTGTGGCAACCCTCACTTCTAACAAAGTCCTCCCAGCCAAGTACGGTGCCACCTTTCTATTGATGCCAGTGGCAGGAGAAAGCAGGAGTAGAAGGCTAAAGGGTAGCCTTTTAAACTTTTGTTATTAATTTTCAGACTGTGGGCAAATGAATTTGCTAATTTCATAAAACCCAATCCCATGAAATAAGTTTTTTACAAGATTTTACTAACAGCTGATTCTATCAGAGGCACAACTAATTTTGGTGCTTAAGCTACAGAATCTTCCATGACTGCAGGCTGAAACATCTGTCAAGGCCTACAGCATTGATCCTGGCTTCTACACTAGACTGGGAAAAAAGGCCTTCTTTGTGACAAATTGTTTGGCTAACCACTGAGTGATAACTCTTATTAGAACTAAAGACCAAAAAAAAGACCATTTTCAACCCAAGAAAACACACTTCCCAGTCAGTCATACTTTCCAGTCCATCCCTTTATGGGTTCCTTGATGCACCCAGCAAGGCCCTGGATGCCTAGGCACATCTGTTCTGGAAGCAAAGCAGTCTTGGGATTAGGCTCTGAAGTTCAAGAGATCTTCAGAACAGGAACAGATTTCTGGCATTACAAAGATTAAAAATATTTTTCCATGCTAATGATATTTGAGCATCTTCCCAACCACTGAATGAACCACGCTATTAGCAGCGGATATCTTAAGGCCCAGTTCAGTGGAGTCACCATCAAGTGCTCTGGTTTTTCATGACTTCTGGGAGGCATTCTCATTTATTTATAGGTCTTCATTGTGGGTTTATTTTTTAGATAGCCCCGAGTCACTAAATTGGACCAGGATGGTGTTGTATTTCCTCCAAGGAGAGAGGCATCCCTGTCCTTCATATCTGCCCTGAACTGCAGGGTCTTTGGTGTACTCTGCATTCACTAGCTGGAATCCTGTTAATATTCTATGCTAGCAGTTCCATTTTCTTCAGGGTTACACAGCATTGGTGAGAGAAGGCAGATGAAATCTACTGACTTTAAGCAGAGCATTTTTTCCAGTCCCTTACTTCTTTCTTAGCCACAGTGGCCTTCTCTTACCAAAACAGTTGGCATAGTTATATCAACACTGTGCATCAATAGGACAAGTTTTAAAATGGAATTTCCCCACACTACTCCTCTCTCCCCCTGCCTGTACTTTTTTCCCCACAACCAACCAAAGATGGGGTGCAACCTGGGAACCATGGTAGAAGCAGAACCGGGTGATCCAAGGTTGTTGTCATTATGTGCCTTCAAGTCATTTCTAACTTATAGCAACCCTACCATGGGATTTGCTGGGACTATGAGTGTGTGACATGCCCAAGATCACTTGGTGGGTTTTCATGACTGAACAGGATATTAAACCTTGGTCTCCAGGATCATAGTGCAGTGCTCAAATCATGCTCGCTCTCCAAGATATACCTCTGCAAATGGCCATTCTAGAACCCTCAACATGGAAATGTTCACATCTGAAGCACTGTGTAACTACAATAAGCTGATTAGAACCATGAAAATTAAAGGCCTCCACCCAAATGTGTTATGTGCCTTCAAGTCAGCTCCAACTTATAATGATCCTATCTTAGGATTTTCTAGACAAAATTTATTTAGACTTTTTCCATAGCATTCTTCCAAGGTTGAAAGAATGTGACATGTTCAAGGTTACTCATTCGCCTTCCAAGACTGAACAAGGATTTAAAACCTGGTTTCCCAAACTCATAGTCTAACACTCAAATCACTGCACCACAGTGGTGCCTGAACTGAACATATGGAATGCCATTTTGCCCACTTTGAAAGAGATCGCTCACTGTTGGAAAACTTAGATCCAGCTAGAACTTTGGATGTTTTTGTTTTGTTTTCGATCAAGATAAATCCTCCCCTCATGTAAGCAAACTTTTCAGAAAGAATCCAAAACTGCTCAGTTCCTCAGGAATGAAATCAAAATGTTCAGGTCAAACATAGTACATTTTCTTTCCTATGCTTACCTTCCATCCTCTTTCCCATCCCTATTTTTCATACTTGGTTAGTTGGGACTCAGAAGTCTTCATTCCCCCAAGAAAACCAGTATTTCAACCAGAAGAGATAGCTTTTATTTATAGTTTTATCTTGAACTTATACCTCAGAATAATCTGGAGTGAGAAGCTAGGAAGCTCCAATAATATTTGAGTTGTTCAGAACAAAGGCAGCTTGTTATGGAGCTGCTCTCACTGTCTTCTACACTCGGGGCGATAATCATGTGGCCCTCTAGATGTAGTTTGACTGCAGCTCTTATTAGTCCCTAGTCAACATAACCAAAGATTAGAAATGCTGGGAGCCACAGTCCAACATCTGGAGTACTACGATTCTCATACCTTGGAACAAAAGTGTAAATTATGCACAGCAAAAACTAAAAATGAAGCAGCATATACTTTCCTCTGTAAACTAGATAATACATTGTCGTGGCTTTTGCTTTTGATTGTAAAGAGCTGCATTTCCCTTCATTGCACTTGGATCATAATGTAGACTAACTGCTAATACAGGTATGTTTTCCCCTCTTGTAGCCCACTAGTGAGGAGGACTTGTGCCCTATCTGTTATGCGCATCCAATCTCTGCTGTATTTAAGCCATGTTCCCACAAGTCATGCAAGTAAGTAAATGCCTGTGGTCGAGGGCTTTTTCATACTGATTGAATTGTAACATTGTGTGCACAATTTGGCATCCTGGGAACCACCTTCCTTGCTTTATTCTTGAATCATGTTTTAATCTTTCAGGCTGTGAAAGTAGGCTTTGAAATGTGTGGTCCACAAAGAAAAAGGGGACAAGTCCCAGGATGCGCAGAAGATGGCCTTTATGCTGTTTTGTTTTTTTTGTTTTTTGGCCTATGAATGCTCTTTAGGCCTTCTCCTTCTTTGTGAATTTCACTGAATAATTTCTCCTTTTAAAAAAAAGGGTGTAAAGGATGTGGGTAATTCGTAGTAAAATCTTTGGCATAAATCCAGTTTTAAATACAAATCAAGTAGATCCATTGAAACATACATACCTGTCAATTTACTAAGTTTCCACTAAGTTGGGGAGTTTGGTTGGTACTAACAATTGGATGTAGGTCATGAGAAGCAAGGCAGAATTCACACTTGTTGTGTATCTTTGTCATTTCTGACTTACAAGCAACCCTATCGCAGGGTTTTCTTGGCAAGATTTGTTCAGAGGGGGAATTGCCTTTGCCTGCCTTTGATGCTGAGTGTGTGAGACTTGTGTAAGGTCACCCAGTGGGTTTTCATGTCTGAACAGGGATTTGAACCCGGATCCCCTAGGCTCTTAGTCCAATCCTCAAATCACTAAGCCACATTGCTTCTCTAGAATTCCCTGTGCCCTCCATTTATCTTCAACTATCACTTTAATTAACAGAAGCACAACTATGCAGCCAGGCACAAAAGCAAATGTAAACTTAGGCCCTTTCCGCACGTGGAGGGGGAAATGGGGGAAACCGCGCTGAAACGGAGCTTACTGGCAGCTGGGTAAGTCCGTCCCCATGCGGAGCAGCGCGAGCTCGCTGTTCTGCAGTCCCCGGCATCCAAAATGGTGGCTCCGGCATCCAAAATGACAGCTTCTGGTTGGTGGAGGCTCTCCACCAACTGGAGAAGCTCGCCAGCCGGAAGCCTGCCCTGGCAGATCTGCAGGCACGCACTGGTGCACGCCTGCAAATCTGCACTGGAGCATGCAAATCTGCACCGGAGCATGGGAATGGAATGGCACGGAGTGGCGCGTCCATGCTTTTGAAAAACCTGTAAAAACAGGTTTTTAAAAAGCATGCTGTGCGGCCACTTCGGGTCGCTCCAGAGCAGACTGAGGTGTGGAACTGCGACAAGGTGTGGAACTCCGACTCAGTCCTCTCCCACGGTGCGGACGATCTCTGTCAGAGGTCGCACCACACCGTACTACTTACCCCGTGCGGAAAGGGCCTTATTTGTTTAATTTGTATCACACAGCCAGGTTGCAGAGTTGCAGTCTTAAAGAGTAGAGGGAGCACTGATAAGCATTACTGTAGTACTGTGCAATGAGTATTTGCACATTTTCTGGCTATCAGGAAGCTTAGACAATAGTAATCATAGAAGACAAACATGGGCTTTGTCTCCAGCCTCTAAACACGTGTGTAAGAGCTTTTACTTTTTGTCTTTCTAGAGCCTGCATCAACCAGCACTTGATGAACAACAAGGACTGCTTCTTCTGCAAAGCCACCATCACAGGTGTGGATGACTACATTAAGCCAGCCACCTCCTAGTGCCTGGACCCTGCAGGGCAGGGCCATGTGCCTGGGCAGCCTCTCCACAGAGTGGACTCTCCTTGCTCTGAGGACACCACTGTCAAAGGTGGCTGCTGTTCAGCACAGCTGAGCTCAGTTTTATTTATAACACCTCTTGCAGGCCAAGCACTGCTGTATGCATCACTTAGGCCACATTGTCCCCTTCAGTCCTCCTGAATTTAGGTACATTTCCTGTTGCTTTGACTCCAAACAAACAGGCATTGGGCTCTCCCCATGGGGTGTGTACAAGGGGATGGAACATACTCAGGTTCTCTACCTCAGCCTGAATCTGTAGCTCCTTTCCTGCATCTACCCCAGGAAGCCCGACTTGTACTGTAGCTGGGAAACCTCTTCTGTGGTGTGGTGCTCTTCTTGATGGGAGTCCAGCTGCTCTTCAGCCACGTGTGTTCTTGCCGCTGCTGCAGCACTTTGCTATTTGACCATGCATGTGTGGCTCAGAGTGGGTTAAAATATTTATGCGGCCATACTATGCAGTAGCCCATCAGCCTGTACCACCTGATGTGTTGGCTTTGGAGACAGAGGGAGATTGTGAGACTCCCCCATGCAATCAAGAGGTGGTACAGTAGAGTGAGAGACTGTGCCCATCTGTCTGCCTAAAAATTTGAATCTGTTCTTCAGGAATCTGGCTCCTTTCCTTTGAAGGTAAGGAAAGCCCGGAGAAACATAGTAAAAACACTAGGTCAGGCCTTTGTTGTGGGAAGCTTGGTGATATGAAAAAAAGGCACATTATGCTGTGACTAACATAAGTGCAGAAATGAAGCCCACAGCCACCAGAGGAGTAAGTCTAAACTAATATCCAAACTTCTCCAAGGACTAATTAGATTTTCTGGGTTACAACAGGAGCAAATCTGTCTGCACTGCTCTCTTCCACCAGCCGAAGGTGCCTACAGCACCAGCCCTTCACTGTATGACCAGGTTGCCTGTACTATCCCAGGAGCAGATGAGATTTTTTTTTTCTAAAAAACAAAAAACCCATTTACTAACTGTGTGTGAGACTTGTATCCTGAAGTGTTGGGGAGGGTAGCAAGCATCGTGCTTGGAGCAAGGAATTTAACTTATGTGCATTTATGACTGTCTCCCTCTCTCCACCCTCTCCAAACTGGAGAGGGTGTTACTTCCATAAAATGGAATATTATTAAATTATTATTCCTTAAAGTTGTGATGTGAGTGTTCTGTTATGAGACAGTCTCTGGGAGACTGTAAAGGGCAAATGACTAGCAAAGGAACTACAGGAATATTTGGCAAGAAGGCATTAGGAAAAGTGAACTACACCCTTTAGGATTGTTGCTGTCTTCAGTTCCTCTTAAAACATGAAACATATAACAGACCACAGTATCATTACGCAACAGAGCTCTGTCCAGAGTTCTTGAATAATACAGTTGGTGATTATTGGCCATATAGAGGAAGGGGGCCCAGGTTTTGTAAGGCAACAGAGTTCTCTAGAAGAGCACTACATTCTGTCTTCCGCATGTGCTTCAGCATCAGTCAAGTGCTACCTTGACACGACAACACTACATGCTGTTTGTTCCTTTCCCCAGCCCTATCTGGGCCTGTCCTCGTGCAGTGGCTGAGGTGCTGTGCTATCCCAACTTCTGCAGCACAAGCAGCTCATTTCCCATTTGCTGACCTTCCAAACTAGGCTGCTGGCACAGGATAACTTCCCTTGCATCCAAGAAGAAATTCTGAGGTTTGTTCCTGAACATGTCTTCCTTCTAGCTGTACTCCAAGGGCCCCAGCAAAGGGTCAGGAGGACAGCAGCAAGGGGCAGACTTTAATATTTTAATTTGGACAGAAGTTTAGTTGAGAATTCAGCAGAGTCCCAACTGCCAAGGCACAGAGTGGGATATCCCATGAGAGGGCAAAATAGGAAGGGCCCCAATGAGCAGGTCCCACACTCAAATGTCCAGAACTGCTACATGATGATGCGTGGTTCTGGTACTGACTCAGCAATAGATTTGTGAGGCAACACATTGGCACCATTGAGGTAGAGTTCATCATTCACAATGACATCCTCTCCCAGCACAGTCACATTCTCCATCCGCACCTGAGGGAAAAGCAGGGCAAAGAACTACCTTTTAGATCTCTAGGATGAGCAAGAAAAAATATCTCAGAAGATAAGTTTGGGCAAGGGAGTAAGTGAAGGTAGTTACTGCCGCTACAGAGTTATTCAAAGTTATTCAAGAGCTGGGTTGCTTCTACCCCAAGCACTATTTTCTGTCTCTGGGCTATTTATTAAACTAGAGTTGGGCAACTTGTAGCCGTCCTGGCTGTTGTTGGATTACAAATCCATGAGCGTTAACCAGGATATCCAACACAGCATCTGGAGGGTCACAGGGTGCACCAAACAAAGCCAGCAGCCAGCAAGATGATAACTGAGGCCTATGACCTCCAAAAGTTCACACAACTAGTCCTCTGCACAATTGACTAACACGGTAACTAATGCTATTATCTGTTTGGCCCAGAGGAAATTTAAGATTGGTACCGTAATACAGAGTAAGCTCTCCTGTTATGAAATCAGCTCCCAAAAGAACAAAGGGTACTAGATGTGATTACATGTGTCCGCTATTTAAGAGAATATGCAAATACACACAAAAGCCTTATTTTGTTTAAAGGAGAGAAACCCCCGCACCAGGAACAGAACACACCCCTGGGGCTTTTGAGTGTGCTGTCCATTCTAGCTCACACTTCAGGAAGTGCAGACACAATTCAGCCCTGTTATGCCACATCTATGTCTACAGACAGCACTCACCCACTGGCCCACAGAGGAGCTCCAGCCAACAATACAGGATTCGAGCCAGGAATGGGAACGGATCCGTGACCCCTTCAGAACAGTGCAGCGCTTGATCCGAACACCATCCTCTATCACCACGCCTGCCCCAATGGTGACATTGGGACCAATGCTGCAGTTTGATCCAATCTTGGCAGTTGGGTCCTAAAATCAAGAGGAAAAATCTGGCATGAAAAGGAGTCTTGTAATGAACAATGTCTAACTTCCAAAGCCAAGAAATAGCTTCCTCCTCCCCTGCAGCAGTTAAATGGTTGACAATAGTCCTGATCTATCTTTAGTCCCAAAACAGCATCAAGAGCTACTGTTTCTCTTCAGTATGCAAATTCCAGACAGACCCCTATTGAAATGCTTATTATTCTTCAAATAAGAACAAAAGTGATATTACCACCAGGACATTCCCGATAAAACCTTGTCCTGAGTGCAACCTCTCAGGTTGCTTCAGCCGGAGAGACTGTAGATACATGCACATGCCAGTCAGAAAGTCTTTTGGCTGCCCAATGTCCATCCAGAACCCTGTAATGAAAAACGCAGCATTAATAAGACTCAGGTCTCATTTGAAACTTTTTAAACTAGAGTCACTGACATTAACCGTACAAATGGGATGAGCACCAGGTCTAATGTGGAAAAGATGAACAGAAGCCTCAGATTAACTTATTTCACAAGTCTAATGAAATCTTGCTACTCTCAATAATACTTGGCAGTGAGCTCTATAAGTCCAGTAACATTCTGAAAAAAAAAAAAAATTCTACAACACTGACAGATGTCTCCCAAGTCTCTGAACCTAACAGGCCTGTTGGATCAAACCAAAGACACATCTCATGTGGCTACTGCTTTTTCCCCCAGTCACCTATCAGATGCTTCTTAGTTCACAAGCAGGAGATGGGGGGAAATCTCAAATCTTGGTGGTGCTTCCCAGCAACTGAGATTCACAGGCATGCAACCTCTACTTCCAGAAGGAACATATAACAACGTATGCAGAAACATTGTTAAATATTCAAATGCAAAGTAAATCATGAGAACTGTTCTTCATATGCTAACATTATTTCGCCTCTTCGCCACTGCTCTATTTTTCAGATGCCTCAGTGAATTATTAAAATATTGTTTAAAATGGCCTCTCCCAACCTTTGATTTTGGCAGCCCTTACAGTAAAATTTTAAATCCTTGCACACATGCCAGTATATGATCCTTACCCTGGAGTTCCATGGCATAGAGTTCGCCTTGCTCTGCCATCACTGGAAAGATTTCTTTCTCAATTGAGGTGGGCCGTAGCTAAGAGAAGATAAAAAGTGCAATCAGTTGGTCATCCCAGATGTAGGATGCACAGTTCCCATGGACAAAATAAATTCTTCATTTTACACCCAGGACAGAAGGAGAGAGTCAACCAGAACCTAACCCCAGCCAACCCAGGCAGTCCTCCTTGTACAATACCCCTATTCTGACTTTCTAGTCTCATACCTGGATTCGCTCTAGCACACTTGGATTTAAGATGTACATGCCAGCATTGATCTTGTTCGAGACAAAAACCTGGGGTTTCTCAACAAAGCGGTGTATGCGGCCAGTATCTGCATCACAGACCACTACACCATATTTGGAAGGCTCCTCCACTTTTGTCACCTGCAAGGCAAAATGAGAGTCGGTGCCTGTCACAGAAACCAAACACAGTTGAGTAGCACACCACAATAATAGTAATAATGATGATGATGATGATAATGACATGCATACTTCCATCATTTTTATTCTGACCCTTCTTAATAGTCCATTTAAAATCTATAGGTGAAGGTGAACTTAGGATGGAATTGTATTCAGGCAGAAACTGCTCACTACAACCCATTTCAGTTGTGCACTAGAGAGAAAAAGATAACTGGATGTGCAGATCATAACTGTCTATTTTTTAATGAGCATTACAGCCCCACTTCCCAACACTGTAGATGGATTTTTTTTAAAATGGTAGGTTTTCTTTCTTACGCAGTTACAGATTTCTTTTAATTTGACTGAACTGATGCTATTCTAGTTTCTATGTCCTTAGGTAGTTTGCTGTATTCAGGTTTGGAGCACATACACAACCAGCAGAAAAGATTCTCAGATAATACAGAATAATGAAGCACTGCAAGCACATGGCTCATCTCGCTTCAGTACTTACCACAATAGTACCCTCTTTTCCATGATGCCTGTGGAAACGCACCATGTCTGTGAAGGGGAAGTCACAGATCACATCACTGTTCAGCACAAAAAAAGGCTCCGAGTTCTCCGACAACAATTCCCGGGCTAGTGCCAGGGGGCCAGCTGCAAGGGAAACAGAAGTTGTTAGAATTCACTTATCTACAATCCTTCAAAAAACTGAAACCAGCATGCACTGCTGAACCCACCTTAGGAAATCCCATCAGATACAGCTGCTACATGAGTTAAGAGTCCAGTCCTCGCTGATCTGCAGTCTAGACATCCAGCACTATCGCTCAAGACTGCACAGATATTGATAGTCATGTCCACTTGAAGATGGTTACATTTCCCCTACAGAATTTCCTCATCCGTGTGGAGAGATCACAAGTTGAAGGGATGAGACTGGTGCCCTTACTCACCTTTTGCACTTATCACTTCTGAAAGCCCAAACAAAGCTACTGAGTCTAAATCTTCACTACAAACCCACTGATCAGGAACTGGCAGTATCAATTACCTGTGCCCAGGGGTTCCTTCTCATGCGACAGGGAAATCTGAATGCCCAACTGGGAAACAAAGCAGAATTTGGAATCTCAAATCAGAAGAAAAGCCATATGCAACGTTTCTTGTCTGTGATGAACAACATCCCCATGACACTATGCAATTACCAAAGAACCTCCTTCCTACTCGATCTTCAGAATTCTCACAAATAAGACAATCATATTAATATTATCCAGTTACTCACAGCAAGCCGCAGATTGTAGGCTTCTTACACTTTAGTTTGTGTTAATGCCTGTTCTGACCCATCTGCTAACGGCTGGTTTACATTAGATGAGACGGCTGAGCGCTAGCTTGTTGTGATGTGCCTTCAAACCATTTATTTCCAACTTATGATCATCTTGAAGCAAAACTATCACAGAGTTTTCTTGGCAAAATCTGTTTGAAGTGGGTTTGCCTTTGCCTTCCTCTGAGGCTGTTTGAGTTTAACTTGTCCAACGTCACCTGGTGAGTTTCTGTAGTCAAGCAGGGATTCAAATCCCAGTCTCCAAAGTTGCACTCCAATGTGCAAACCACAATGCCATGCTAGTTTACCCCCTTAGAAAACCCACATTTATATCATCACTCAAGCACAAGGCTGTGGAAAATAGGTCTGATGGGCTACATGCAGCCTCTAAGATTCCCCTGCACTCCCCTCCCCTCTCCTACTTTTTTTTTCTGAAAAATAATTTTGGGGAAAAATTGACTGAGTTGACTGCTGGCTTACATCCCGTTTAAGGAATCACTTCTTGGGCTTAACACTGCCCAGCAATTTCTAAAAATCATGTCCTCCATGGTTTCCAGGATTCATAAGGGGGCTTTCTGTTCTTTAAAGGGTGACTTAAAAAATTAAAAATTGCTTCCCATAGTCCCAAGAAATTGAGGTGGCAGTATTGGGGTCCTTCAGTGTTCTGAGGGAGAACAGTGCAGCCTACAACCCCCACAGTTGCCATTCCTGGTTTGGCATCTTTATCCTACGGATAATTAGTTGAAATCGTCCATCAAGTACAGTAGAACTTGATTTAAATTAGGCAAGCTTAAGATCACTGCAACCTCCAACCATAAAGACGGGATTGTTACAGAGGGAAAGAAGGAAGAGACCCGCCTTCCATAAACTTCTTTAAGTTATCTTAAGCCCCATGCCAACAGGTGTAAGGCAAACTTGAAATTAACACAGAAGAGATCAGTTTAACAGCAGGAAGTTGCTGGCACTTTACGGGGATAATTTCAGGCCACTTCTTTATCTGAAAAATAGAATGCCTGAGTCCAAAATAATCTACCTTCAAATTACGAAAGGGCATGTCATTATAGTTGAATGCTCTTTTCCAGGATAATTAATCTTGCTTTTTTACCAAGGCTGTTGCAGCTGCTGTGTCAGTCAATTAAGCTGATTCCATAAACTTTCAGTTACAGGAAGTTAGAGAAAGAGTATACAAGGACTGCCAGGAAAAGTTCACACCCAGCTTTTACAGCATAAGAGACAGGACAGTATTTAAGATATGCCTGCACAAAAAGAATGACTTATATTTAGTTTGGCTATGTTAAATTCAATTAACATAGCAGCACTCCTAGATATATCCTAGTTATGATGCAGCACTTACATATAATTTTAGTTTTACACACACAAATTCTAGTAACTTAGCAAAGTCCAATTCAGATCTTTTTCACTGTAAAGCCAAGCTTTGTGATTAAGGTGAGCTGTCACATTCCTAGATCACAAGCAATGGAAAGATTAAGCACTATTTGGTGGGAGCATAAATTCTTGCTGGGATGCTCCATGAAAGCAGTGTGCTTCTAACTAAAGGCTACTGAGCCACTTTTTTTGGAAACTCATTCATGTTAAAGAATGACCAAAGAAATGCAGAAGGGTAAGAGAATTCTCACTTAGATGAGTGCCTGTCCACAACATCCTAAAATAGAAGGCTAATGCAAGCAGCCTAAGAATTGTTCCTCTCAGGGCACTCACCCTTTGCTCTTGTTCCTTCATCTCCTTCTCCAAAAGTTCTGACATATAGCTAACAGCAAGGATCACATGGTTTACACCTGCCTGTCAAAGGGAAAGAAGTCAGCGTTCAGTCAACTCCAACACAATGGGTCAATTCCTGGGTAGGAACTGTGAATCTCCTCAAATGCTGTTGACCTGAAGTTCCCAGTAGCCCTGGGCAGAACAGCCAATGGAGAGGAACATGGAGAGCTGTGAGTCAACAGTGTCTAAAAGGCTGTATGATTCCAACCCCTTATCTATTCAAGTGAATGTTCTTAGTCAGTGGTTCTCAACCTGTGGTCCCCAGATGTTTTTGGACTTCAGTTCCCAGAAGCCCTAAGCATTGACCATAGTGGCTGCGGCTTCTGGGAGCTGAAGTCCACGAACATCTGGGGACCCACAGGTTGAGAACCACTGTTCTAAGTGGACTAGATGACAGAAAAGAGGTGGGAAACCTGAGACCCTGAGGGACAAATCGTTCTAGCGTTCCCAGATGCCCCCCCACACTTATGATATCAACATTTGGTGGTTTCCCAACTTTTGTAAAAGGCTGACATGACCCTCCTGGGACCTAGATGATGTCAGTAAGAGCTTGAATCTATGATATGCTGTTGTCTGGGGTCCCATCCACACCAAAACCTCCAAAGCTCAACAGTTTCTCAGACTCAAAGAGGTTCCTCATCATTGTGGTACAATCATACCCAGGAATAATTATTCCAGGGGTGGCAGGAAGACAATTCTAATCAGACAAATTTTACCAGAGTACCTAGAACACGGCAGCCTTCCAGACTACTCTTTTTCTGCACCACTAAAGGGTGAATTGTTTCTTCTAGAAACCCTCAGTAGTGTCCATTCTCTTTTCCCGAGAAGCTGACTTCTGGGCACTGCCAGCTTTGTTCCGGTTCTGGTTGGAGGGGCTTGGGGTATGCGAGGCCTCCCTACAGCCCCCCGAGTGCCCAGCGCAGAAAACTGGTCCCTGGGCTTCCCATCACTCCAGCTGCTCACCCTTGACGCTCACCACCGAAGTGTGCGCTCCCGTACTCACGTGTACTCCACCCTTTCCTCTCCCCACAAAGTTTCTGTCACTTTTAACAGCAGGCAGATTTGCACCTGGTGCAACTTTCCTCCAAGGGGAGACGCGGCAAGCCACCACCCGCTGATGGGAACTCTTAGGGACAGCGCCCTTTTCCCCGGGAGAGGAAGCAACCAGACAGACTCCCAGACACACACGCCGCCGCCGCACCCCCACCCACGGAGGCCCGGACCGCGTACCGGCGCCTACCTTCACCAGGGCCTCCACCTGGTGCAACAGGATGGGCTTGTTGCAGAACTCCACCAGGGGCTTCGGGATGCTGAGGGTCAGGGGCCGCAGCCGGGTGCCGTAGCCGCCCACCAGGATCAGCGCCTTCATTCTTGCTCGGCGAGACGGAAAAGGAGACGGGGACGCCGCCACACGCAGACCCGGTCACGGCCAGCCCAAGGCCTGCCTGCTCGCTCTCTCATCCGCTCCCGCTCCGCTCCCTTCTCTGCCTCCTCCGGTCCAGCTAAACGAGACCTCGGCCCAGCAGCCTCTACCGCCCAGGGCCCGGCCGCCTTTCGCACTCTGCCAGCCAGGAGGACACCGGCGGAGGCCCGGCGGACACAAAACTCGGCGGGACAGCGCTGCCACGCCTGGCCCGGCCACGCCCGGCCCGGCCCGGCCCAGCGGCTCCCTCTCGCCCGCGGCAGCCAGAGCCAGACTCCACGGTATCCCACTCAAGCGCCCGTTCCATCCGTTTGGCCAATGAGCGCCTCTGACGTGTCCTAACTTCCCAGCCATCCAATGCCGAGCAAGAGTCCGCGGAGATCCTGCCCAATCAGATTGAAAGCTACGGCGTCGCCACAGCAACTCCTGAAGGGTAGATGCGAGCGACCAGCGTGCGTCATATCAGGGCGCCGAGAAGACTTCGCTGGACACGTCGCTACTCATGCTGTGGCAGTGGGGTACGTTGAAGGGGAAGTGGCTTCCAAGCCAAGGCCCCGCCCTTTTCCTCGCGCCAGCGCAGCATCTCAACTCGAGTGAAAGGTGGCGCATGCGTGGGACGTGGCGTAAGCCTTACCAACGCAATCTACGCTTTAGGATCGGCACCATTGGTGACGCGAGATGCTGCCATATTTGTAGTGGGCATTGCCCTTGCTCGTCGGTGCTCCGAAGGGAAGCCGCAGGTGAGGCGGCACCGTTCCGGGCAGTCGGCGCGGGCGACAGACAGGCGGAAGAGCGGCGGGGCGCCTGAGCTACTCGGCCCGAGAGTCCCGGAGATGCTCCGGAGTGAACTGTGGGAGGGCGCGGGCCCTGCGGGGTTGTCCCCTCCTTCCCGGGCAGAGCCGTTGCGGGCGTGTTTTCGACGGCCTTTTGGCGCCGCTTTCCCCCGGGGCTGGCGAGGCGGCGCGGGTCCTTTGTTAGGAATGGCCCCGGTTTTGTCAGCTGCCGGGTCGGGCGGCCTGTATAAAAATGCTGTACATAAAACCAGTGGGCTGGGAGTGGCAAAACCGGGAAGGGGTGGCTCCCCATCCTGAGTGCACCTCGCGCCCCGTCTTCACGGCTCCAGGGGGAGGGGCTCGAAGTGCCTGTTGTGGACAAACCCCCCCCCGTCGAAATCAGTTAAACAGCTCCCGTTACAGTTTCGCGTAAATCTAAGGCCGTTTCCGCACTAGCCTGTTACAGCGCGGTGATTCCACTTTCAACATCCTCTGGAATCCTGGGGTTTGCAGTTTCGGGAGGGGCCGGCCGGCCCCTCCCGAAACTGCAAACCCCAGGATTCCAGAGGATGTTGAAAGTGGAGTCATCGCGCTGTAACAGGCTAGTGCGGAAATGGCCTAAGTATGATTAAGTCTAGATCCAACTTCTTGTTACTAAGTTTATATTAGTGAAAAATTTTTAGAATGATAGTCGTATTAATCTATCTCAAGAAAACCAAGCAACAGTGTTCTGTCACCTGAAAAGTCTAGCCAATTATATTTTTTTCCAAATAATTTTTATTGGCTTTACATATTATTTCAAATAGCGTATATAAATTATGTTGCATAAGTTATAATCAGCCATCATTAGTATTCATTAATCTATAAGTATGCAATGTCTCTGCAGTCATTTAATCCATTGTAATATAAGAAAGCCCACTGAAGTTAGTTCATAAAATAAAGAAGAGAGATCTTCTGTTTATGTTGTTATTATTCAATTGATACAGGTATGAATTAGAAATAATACTTTGTACTAAACTTACAGTACTTTGACCAAACTATATTCCATTATTTCTTTTGTATGTTTTAGTGTATTTTCCTATGAAATCAATTAATTTTTCTTTCAAAAGATTCTAAATCTAAAGTCAAGCCAGTTTTATGGTATGAGCTTTTCAAGATGCACTGTACACTTCATACATTGCCATCTGATGAAGTGGACAGTCTTCAGGAAATATTGTGGCTCAGCAAAAATTACTAGTTTTTGAAATGCTGAAAGTCTCTTTGTGATCAATAAAAATGTTTTTTCATTCTTTAATGCCACAAGAAGCTATTTGGCCCCATGCTTACTTACCGCATGGTGTTTCTCACTGAATACAGTGGGGCATACTTGCAAATGGGATTTATTCATTTACTGAGGATCTGCGGAGCTTTCAGAAGCCGTAGTATCAAATAGTGAAAGATGTAATTATTGTGTGCAACTGAACGGAGTCTGCTGCTCTCTTCCAGCATGGGGACCATGGCCCAAGAGCCTGCACCTTGCACCATCAAAAGCCCAGTGGCACTTCAAGTGGGAGACGTGAGGACAGAGTTAGGCCGGCCTGGGGTGGTAGTGATGGATGTTGTGCTGCCACACTGTCAGGTGATTGATGTAAGTGGAAAATGAACAAGTGTGCAGTGCTGGCAGTTGACAGGCGATCTGTGTTTGTAACCTCTAACGTTGCATTAACCCTATAGTTGGTTTAGAGTTTTGATAAAAATAATATTAATGAAACCCTCACTCTCAAAACTAGAAGTTCCCTTTATTCCACTCTGAACTGAAAAGTCTTGACATGTGCATTCCCTAGAAGCAAGAGGATCATGTAAGTAAAAAAGGTGAAGAGCTTTGGCTCCATCCTGTGTTTTTTAACATGTAGGTGAGAAAAGGGAGCTTCCTCCTTCATGTTAATTACATTCCTTGTTTAACCTAACAGAATCACAGAAGTAAACAAACACTTGAGTTCTTGTTAGTTGAATATCACATGCTATCTGAATGTGATAAACAGATTGGGATAGTTTGGAAATGTTGATAGATGCCAGACAGAGAAGATGTGCTTTGACCTAAGAGTTAATTGTTTTCTGAACATTTAATATATATAAGGTGGGCACTGAGAAATGTGTTTGTCTCACTTTGGACCTGCACAAAGTGTGTACCTATTTCTGCTGCAGAAATAAGCCTTGCTTTTTCTTAACTCCTTGCCCACATTGCTTTGCTAATTTGTACCATGCTGCTGGGCAACGAATCTCACTGTTGTGAGAATTAAGAGGCGTACGTCTATTTCACTTCATAATTCTGGGCAGAATTCTCTAATTTTGTTTTCATCTAGAACACAGAAATTATATTGTCTTCCATAGAGTCTCAGTGAGGATTTCTGAGCAAGAGAATGAGGAATTCCTAGAACATTTTTCAACATCCCCTGAAGTACATTGTATATGACTTCAGACAACTCATTCATGTCCTATTTCAGTTGCAGGAAATCATATTCAAGAACTACTACACAGCCTTTTTGACTCTTCGGGTGCAGCACCGCAGCCCTGCAGATGGAGGAAGTGAAAGCCCTTCCAAATGGGTTACTTGTCTGCGAAACTACTGTTTGATGCCCAACCCACACACAGAGGAAGGCTCTCAGGACTATTTCTCCTTGTCTAGACATCAGGTCAGAACTTCATCTTATGCCAGTATTATGTATAGTTGATGAGGTCTTCCTGGCCACTCTGTTTGTTTCCTGTCTGACTTAGCAAACTGCGCTCTACAACAACAAGCATAGGCATCACTCTGTAAGTCTCTTTTTAAAAATTGTATCTTTAGAACAGGGATAAGAATCATGTGGCTTTCTAGATGTTATTGAACAGTATTTCCCAACAACCGTAGCCATATTAATGATGAGGGTCACAGTCAAATTCCATTTTTGATAGTGCTAGTATGGAAAATCTTGAATAATTTCAGTGCTTTCCATAGTGTTCTTTAAAGTTACATAAATCATCTGTGGTCATTATTTTTCCTTTCTTAATGTCCACCTTGTTACCATGCTGTAAGCCCCCATGCTTTGACATGATTTAATTGGCAAAATAAATTAATTGGCAGATATGTTTAATTGGCATAATATATAAATTATACTTACTTATGGCTAGAAGGCCACGCGGAGAAGGGACACTGGCTGGAAAGCAGGTCAAAGGTAGCTTCAGCATGACCAGGTCATAAGTTCACTGAGAATCAGCCAGGAGAGCCTGACTTAATGGTTCTAAGCTAATCCTCTCAACGAAAACAATAGTCAAGCCCTGATGAAGCAAGCAAGCACCCTTGCTGTGTGCATTTCCTACTAAAACCTTGCCCAGTCACATTAGATAATCAAGACATTGAAACAATCAGTCCATTCCAGACCCCTTTTGTTTAATCCACCAGAAAGCAATTAACACACCCCTTCAGGGAGGGAAATAGAGTATATAAGCCCTTGGTTTTGAGCAGTTAGATGCAGTACTTTGCTTGCTGGTGGCCATGCTGTTGCTCTGATTCTTGGTTGTGTATTGCCCTTAGACACACAAGTCTAAGCCACTCCACTGCTTCTTCACTACTCTCCTTGAATGGTAATTATAACCCCAAAATCTCAGCCTCGCTATCCATAATTTTTCCTCCCTCTATCCTTCAGTTAGCTCTTGTGTGACTGTGTGATTGTATCTTGTGTGCATGTGTGAGTGAATTCCCCTCAATAAAACACAATTTTAGTTTACTTTTGAATCTCTGGCTGATTCTTTCCTGCATGACCCCATAAATATTGGTGGAAAGATCTTGTTAAGTTACCTCCCTCTCTCAGGTCTCCTAATTTTGAGCTAATTAATTGCCCTCTGTCACATGAAGGTACTGGCATTATGGGTGGACCCCTGAGTCACCCACATTTTGAGATAGCAATGCTTCTTGCATTGCATGTTCCTATGATATGTGTTGTTCAGTTTCATATTTCTTTTCATCTCTGAGCATATCAACAGCTGAACATCATTTTGGCTTGAGTCCAGTTGTGTCTTTAGTCACTGCTTCTAGTTGTCCTCTGCTGTATCACAGTAGCCTGTTGAGTGCCTTCTGACCTGGGAGACATCTTCTGGCACTTCCTCTTGTTGCATTTTGTATTGTTTCATCATGGGTTTTGTGGTAAAAGACATTCAAAAGGAGTTTACCACTGCTTTTGTCTGCATAGTACTAACAAGTGTTAGCTATTGTGCCATTGCCATTGTCTCTGAGAGATCTTCCACCAGTGTCACACCAACTACTGCTGCTGTCCAGTAGTTGTTTAGTACATTTAGTCTGGCTCCTCAGCAAAAGCCTGTCTGACATGAGAGACCCTATCAACAACACTGCTGCCATCAGCATAGCCTCTTGCCTGGCAGGAGACACAGTCCCGCCTCTGTGGAAAGGTGGTGCCTCAGAAAAGAAGAACAGTTTAACATGTTTGAGTAGCATTTTCATTCAGACTATCAATACGGACAGGTGAAATGAAACAACCAGGTCAGTAATTCTTCCAGAAGTAAATAAAAACATTTTGGACCTTCTTGAGACCACTTGAAAGTGACTTCCAAATGCCTAAAAGCATGATTTATAAAAATTTCATCAGCCTCCACTTTTCTTACGATTTCCTTTTTGGTAGCCCCGTTTACAGATCTGTGCTTCTTTAATGTGCCAGGGGTAGCTGATGAGACAGTGGATCTGTTTTCCCTTTTTCTCTCTATTTTGCTGTTTACACATGCTCATTAAGGAATTCTGAAGGCAAATACTGTTTATTTTCCCAGTTCTAGGCAGGCACATATAACAACAGTAAGACTGGCTAGAACAGAATCCCATTCTTCTCAGCTCATGCACTGCATTGTTTACTACAGACACATTCCTGTAAACTGACAAAGAAAGTGTTTCTCCTGTATGCCTTTACCATCCTCCCAGTGCCAATGCTGCTAAAACAACCTCCCAGCTAGAGAGATGACAAGGAGGAAAAGCAGGGCCTGAAGGCATAAAAATACTTTGTAAAAAGGAGCTTCTTTGTCAGAGGCTTTGTTAACTGGGGTGTAGTTCTTTTTTATTTAAAACATTTATATCCCACCTCTGCTCTGAACAACCCAAAGCACCTGCTAATGAAAACAAATTTTAATATAAATTGTAATATAACAATGAAGCCTGTGCATTAAAGCATTGGTTCATAGCCAAGAGCCTAATTTAAATGTCTTTAACTTCCTCTTGTTCCCATTTTTAGAGTGTAATCAGATTAAGGCTTCATGGTTTGAACATCAGCCATGTTCATACGCCTATCTTTTATTTTGTTTGCATCATGCATGATACAGCATTTGAAGAAGTAGAGAGCTTGCACAGTATTTTGTGATCTCTGAGTTAGTCTAATGAACAGGTTAATATATTCCTTTAGTATCTTATTGACCTTATATTATTAATTTTTCCCCCCTTCCAAAGTTGTCTTCTTTTGTCCTTGAGTTGGTCTCTCCTTCTCGACCAATAGGGATACTAAGATAAGAAGACTCTCAGTATATTTTAGGAACCAACTTCAAAGTCTCTCTTTCATTGGCACTTCTCAAGTTTACTGTGATATTACTCTTTTATTAATTTAGAAACCCAATCACAATTATAGTCAAATTCACAGTCTGATTCACAATTTTAGTAATGGCTTCTAGTTTGTTCAATTCACAAAATGATGTAAAGTATTCCTATACGTGTCTAGAAGCGAAATTTGTTCATAAAGAATTTTGTAAAGAATAATGAACATTTTCAAATGGCAAGGCAAGTTAGTCTGTTGCAGCAGAAATAACAAGGAGTCCTGTGGCATGTTAAAGGTTAATACTTTTTTTAACGAAGAGGTTTCATGGACTATAGCTCTTTTCATCAGATGCCTGAAGTTTTATCCAGAATTTCCAGTGCACATATGGTTATGGGAGTGGTGGATTGTAGTCAGGGAGAAAATACTGGTTCTATTAGTATTAATATTGGCCATTCACTTTTGTAGGTGACATGAACGTGCAGGTGCTATGTTTAACTAATGTAATACAATAAGAAACTTCCATCCGATCCCTCTAAGGGTAGACTGATGACTTGAGTTCCTGTCTGTTCTTGCTGCTGCTGTTCCACTAATGCTTCATCTCCTTTCTTGTGCCAGATGCTTTGCGATATGGACCGGGTGGCTGCCATACGATTTATTCTGCGCCAACCATCTCCAGTATGGCTACATTTCACTATTGAGGAGCTGCAACTATTCCCTGGGGGTCTGAAGGTACATCCCCCATTTTTCCTAAGAGTATTTTTCCTTTCTGTAGCCGCTGTCCCAAGCCTCCCCAGTTTGTGTGACAGATGATCAGATTAAATAGTCTTCAGAAGGGACTGACAGTGACATGGTCTTAGACTCTCTGTTTTGCTCTTTTTCCAAGAGGATGCTAAACCACAGAGATGCATTGGAGAAGACACTGCACCTGGTTCTCTTCGTTTGATGCAGAGTTGCCAGGCAAGCTCCAGTTCTCTGACTGAAGTAGTTCACATCTTTAGTTACAGCCTAGCTTCCAGCTTCTGTGGAGCAAAACCTGTTGTCCTCTCAGCAGCTTGGCTTGAGTAGTCTTTTGGATTTCCTGTGTGATCCAACTGCTAAAACTGTCCTCTCCACAGTATCCCATTCATGGAGCTTTGTCATCCATGGAAGAAGTGTACAGTTTGCTTTCTCACTCTGTCATCCATGCCACTGAATTCACATCCTCTGTATGGTTGATGAATGAAGCTGCTAGAGTCTCTTTGTGTACATGCGATGGAATAGTCAGTCATGATTTTAACTCCTCACTGACCAGGTGCAGTTTTGAAACTGATCCTAGAATAAGCTTTACAAGTGAAATCCATGTGGAGAAAAGAACTGGACCCAAGACCCCAGATACTTTATTTCTAACGTGATAGCAAATAGTCCCCTCATCAACTTGTAAATAATACTGCTGAAAAAGTCTGGTGTAGGCGTACCTACAAGTGAATTCTGCATTTTCCTGAAACAGTTGAAACCTCTTACCTGTCTGTCATGAGCTGCTCTGAGAGACTAATTTAGTTTGATGGTACAGTACTATATCTGTACCTATGGACATCCATGCAATTCTGCTTAAGGCTGATTTTCTCTTCTAGAGTCCACAGAAAGGCTTTCCAGCTTGGCTTTCTCATCCATCTCCTCGAGAACGGCCAGCAAACCTGCATGAGGTAAGTATTATCATGGATACCAAAGCCTTTCTTCTAGTGAGGACATGTTTCTTAAGTGACAGGCGCTTAGTGGAGAATGGCTTTTGATAAGCTGTGGGGAAGTATAAGAAAAAGCAGGAAAGGGAGAGAAATTGCCAGTTCAAATATAATTATTCTTTGCTTTCAGGATCTCCCTGATGCTGACAGAGTATCTTCTGAAGTGCAACAAATGTGGGTTCTGACAGAGATGCTCCAGGCCAGCCAGCCAGCAGCAAGGATTGGGCGCTTTGATGTTAGTTTCCCTTTACTTATTACAATGGTAGTGCGTTCTTCATTGCAGTCTAGAACTCATACACAGCTAGTATGGTTAAAGTGTTTTTCCTCTTGAAGCCACATTATATGTCCAGGCTTAACTGACTGTCTGAAATTATGGCCTACTTTATCACAGAAGAAGAGGCCTGTTGAATAAAGCTCTTCTTATGTCAGATGCAGGGTCTGTGAAAACGTGAATGAAAGGAATTTCAAGTCACTGTAAAATTTATACTTCTGTCCTTCTTCCTCTACAGTAGAAGGAAAATGAAGCATGTGAGTCACCAACAGGTGTTTTGTTTTCATTTTTATTTGGAAAAGACTTGCATGCCATCAAAGCACCTTGGAGTTAAGGGTGGCAATTTTGGCACATTTTCCTTCCCCTTGGACAATTTTAGACCTAAGAGAAGCCCTTTTTTTCCCAATAGGAAATAACCCCAGTGTTGGAAAGAAGTCCTCTTCTGAGGACCTTTTGGGGGAGGGAGGAGTTTTTTTCAAATATTTTTTTCAGAAGGTGCAGCATGAGGTACCTCCCCGCAGGTTCCCCTGGGAGCTATGGTGGTCCCTGGCCCCTGACAGTTCTCTACCCCTGTTGTGCATAGTTTAAGGTGGCTTCCATGAAGTTTTCCCATTTTAACCTGAGATGCACTGAGATGAAAGATCATGACTGGCCCAAAGTCAGTACTGGCTGTATGGGAATTTGAACCTTCTTACTAGTCCATTGCTGGGGATGCTGGACTGCAATTCCCATTGTCCCTGACCACAAGCCATGCTAGCTGGGACTTATGAGAGATTCCCTGTCTCTGGAAAGCCCTACATTCACTATCACTGGCTTAATCCATGTCCAGCAATGTATCAGCTACTTCTAATTTATTTGTTGAATTTATATCCCACTTTCCTTCCATTAAGTTCAGGGCAGGATAAATAGATGAAGGCAGCATTTATACTTATAGGTACACTTTGAGATGGGTCATGCTGAATGGCCCAAATCATAAGAAAAAATGCAGGGATGGCTGTTTTGGTCAGAAGAAAAATGCCAGACTCCACAGTGTGGATTTCTCTCTGTTCCATGGCTCAGTAGGGTCCTGGATTTCTCCTATCACAGCCTGAGACTACTTACTAGAGTATACGAACTCTCCCAGTAGTGGAGAGTTTATAGGGTCTGTGGGGAACAAGATCCTACAATACTCAATGGTTGCTGAATCTTTGCTAAAAATAATTTTTCTATATCTGTTTCAGGTTGATGGCTCCTATGATCTTAACCTCCTGTCCTATACTTGAATTCTTCTTGGGCCAGAAGTAGGCAAGGCACCTCAGAGGTGAACTCACTGTATTGCATCCTTGCATTGTTGGATAGTTTTGAGGAAGAAGGAAGTGATGGATTAAATCTGTTGTTTTCAAGTTCCAGTCCTTCCCCTTTCAGCTGTTCAGAGATGTTTCCTTTGGAATCTCTGTCTCCCCACCCCTGCATCCTTCCCCCAGAGAACATTTTTATTTTGCACCAGGCCATGCACAGTTGAATTGTCGAGACTGAAGATGCCTTATTTGGGCTTTTCATCTCCTGCTTTGCTTTTCCAAACCCTGCTCCTTCATGCATGCATGGGTTGTTTTTTTGTTTTTTTTTGTTTTGAGAACTGAGCATTCTCTTCAAGACACTGGTACTGTGAGAGTGGGAATCTCTTTTATTTTGCTAAGGGAATGGCTTGAAATGGTTTGAGAATAACAAGTCTGAGAGCATTTTGTTTCCAAATCCAAGGCTTGGAATTCTGGAGGAACCAGAGTTCAGTGATGAGCTTCTTTGCAATGGCTACCTCACTTCCAGCCACAGATTGTCAGTCTTACTTTGGGGACAATTAGAGAAATTTCCTGAAAGTTTATCCAGTCTCTTATTGTGCCCAAAGGAAGGATGAGAAAGCATGCGATCATTTAGTTGTTTCTCGGCTCTGTCATGGGCAGTGGTTATGAATGATGGGTAGTTGAGTCCAGTAACATCTGTGTGGGCACTTGGTTTTAAAGAGATGCAAATAAGTTGATTATTTTGTGGACCAAGACCTGACATCTTTGAAACTGGCAGTGACTTTAACCACAGTACAGTGAAAAGTTGTGTGTAGTGAAAAATATTACAAAATGAAAGTGCTAGTCTGTACTGTGTGTAAGTCAAACTGTAGATGTATTTTGGTTTTCAGCTGAGCCCCTTATGAGTTCTAGTTGTTACAACTAAATAGGTTTCAAGAAGCAAAGTTGTGCTGAGAAACCTGTCTGCTGATGTTTGGGGGCTACCTTATAGATTGTATCACAAATTGCTATCACCTATGTATTCTTAAGCATTTCTTTATTAATTGGCTATTCCAACTCCTCAGCCCTGTTGCTGTTGTAGATAATTGTTCCTACTGGTTGAACTATTGTGCTCAGACACTAAGCGTTGAGAGGTGGAATGGATGACTATTTATAGGAAAAAGCTGGGTTCAGATTTTTACTTTGAGAAAAGACTTTCTCTCAACTGGCCCATCAGCAAAGCAAGTCTAATATTGTCACTCTGAGGGCTGCTCTGTAAGCTAAAGAAGAGAATATTTGAGCACCTTCCCTATTTCTGTTGCACCACTTTGCTCCCAGACCAGTGTATCTCCCTTGTGGTAAGTAACACTTCCTGTAGCATCTGCACGGTCTATAGTCATCTGATGCATTAAACTGCAGAACAAAATGAATTACTGCAGTAGGATCTGAGGCTATTATATGTTTTTAATGCTGGACATTAGATCTCAGGAGGAACCTTACTCTGTTTCCTGTATCTGGGTACTTTCCTCCCTGTTATTTATTATGAACTATTTATGTTATTTATTTATAACTTGAAAGAACTGCAGTGGTCTTCAAATCCATTGTATTAAATCAGGGTTGATGTATAAGCAGATACTAAATGCATCACAAATAAAAGATAATTCCTTTATTTATTGCATGTGCTTATTCTAACCACGTAAAGAAAGTATTCTTATCTATGCACTCATTAAATTTGTTAAATTGACTTATGAATTTGAGGATGATGATGATGATGATGATGATGTTGATGTTGATGCCTTTTCCCCAGTCTGGGACTCAAGGGAGGTTGATGCAGCTAAAAAGTTCATACCATACTGAAGTTAAAAATAAATTAAACTATCAGTTGAATTAAAAGCGTGCCTGTTAAAAATAGATGACATAGGTCTGTCAAAACAAAAAAGATTTCAACTGCCTATGGAAGGACAGCAAAGAGGGTACCAACCTAACTTTTCTTGGAAGGAAGTTCCAGAGCTTGGGAGCAGCCATTAAGAACACCATCTCCTGGGTTCAAACCAGATTTATTTATTCATTGATTTGGTTTGTATCCTGCCTTTTCCCAACATGGAACGAAAAGCAGCTCAAAGTCTGAGTTAAAACAAAGTACAGTTAAAATCATGGGCAATACAAAAGTTAAAAAAAATTACCTTAGAAATATTAACTTAAAAGAGTTTTAAAAGGTCATTAAAAGATAAAACTGTAGCCCGCCCCAGTTGCCTGTAAGGGTCGTAGACAGCAAGAAGGACCTCCACATAATGTCTCAAAACACAGGCAGATATTTTTTCTATTTCTTTTGTATTTTAATAACAACTATTAAAAAAAAAACAATAAGCAGACTTATATGGGACAATACCCTGGATGTGAGCCATATAGGATTTCATAGATCATGACTAGCACTTTGAATTGTACCCAGAAAGAGACCAACAGCCAGTAAAGCTGTTGCAACAAGGGAGTTGCATGTCCCCTACAAGCATAGGCCATCAACACCTGGAGAGCCACAGCTGCCCATTTGTGTGCTGGGGTGTTGGTCTCCTCTCTGAGTGCACATTTCACTAACTGCTGTTCATGAGGCTGTTGTTACCATATGTTCTGTATCACATCCCATTCTTTGCACATTCTTTAAGAATGTTCTTAAACACAAAAGGCTCAGCAGGAAAAATCTTCTTTGATTGTTCAATTTTCTTTTTTTGGCTTGGTAATGAAAAATCATTTAATTAGTGCTTTAGCTTATATGTTACCGTACATGGAAAATTTACTACCTGCTCCAGTGTTCTTGCATTTATACCTAGGACTGGTTACACAAAATCCTTCAGGCAACTTAATGTGTTAGTTGTTCTTGAACATTTCTTTTATTTTGTTTTACCAGGTGTGCGGAACCTGTTGCCTTCCAGCCTTTATTGCACTCTTAGCTCCCATCAACCACAGCTAGCATAAAGGTCAAGGATTATCAGAGATGTAATCCAGCAGCCAGAAAGCCATAGGTTTTGCACACTGTTACCTAAACATTTGTTCCTCTAAAAATCTTCTATGCTAAATCCCTTTAAGACAGGGGTGGGAATTCCATGGCCCTACACATGTTGTTGGAATGCAGCTCGCAGTAGTCAAGTGAAGAATGCTAGGTGTTGGAGGCACCCTTGATTCCTGCCCCAGTTCAAAAATTTGCTTTGCATCTAGAACCCTTGAACCAACCTGTTGTCTATAAGACAGTATGTGTGTAAGGCTCTCTCTATCCTTCCAATCCCTTTCCAGGCAAAGGGAAGCGTTGGGACAAAAACAGCACTCCTGCCTGATCATCCTAAATAATGTGGCATAACTATGAAATGAAGGGAAAGTCACTTCCACAACTGTAATTAGGATTATTAAGAATTCTTTAGCAGGAAACCTATCCAAAAGTGGTTTGATGAAGCCAGAGCTTATGAACTTAAAACTCTGGGTCTCTAGTACAGGCAGGAATAATGGTATCATCTGCTACTCCCTCTGAGATGAGCTGCAGTCTTCACAGTAGCCAGGAGAAAACTTATACTCCTATCACTGGAACATTGTGTGAGCTTTTCCTATGCTGATCCAAAGTATTGGAGGCAGTTTGGTCTTGAAGGAGCATTTAAGCTCCACTGCTTGTGGAAAAGTCCTACTCCTGATGTTGTTGTTCAGTGCCTTCAAGTTGTTTTTGACTTACGGTGACCCTAAGGGGGATCTATCATGAGGTTCTTTGGGGATTGAGGGTGTGTGATGTCCCCAAGGTCACCCAGTGGGATTCCATGGCTGAGCGGAAATTGAACCTTGGTCTCTAGTGTCACAGTCCAGCACTCGAACAACTATGCCATGCTGACTTAAAGATATTTTTACTTGGTGCTGGAAAAAAACATTTAAAAGTCTTGAGCTGATGATCTTCCAGTATTTGTGGACATGATGGTGCAATACTTAGTGAGATTTCTCAGTGGGAACAAGGGTACAGGATGCTGCTGCATTTCTAGTTGGTCCTGCCCTTCACTGAAGGGTTTCAGAATGAGGAATAATGAACAATGTGTTGCTCTCAGATTATTAGGAGATTTAAAAAAAAACCCTAACAGGAATCCACTATGATTGGCCCATTCCTTCCCCCATTTGTGTGATTTGGGCTGTATATCTTCAACTATGTGAGTGATGGGATGACTGAGGGGCTTTATCTGCTTTTTCTGTACTTCAGTAGCAGAGAACTCAAGGCCCCTCTATCCTTACACTGGGCTCTGTCAACTATGGAGTCTTACCACTGCATTGAGAGACATTACTTTAAACACATAGAGATTCATTGTTGCTCATAAAAATGTCTAAGGGGTTAGCCATTTTAGTCTGTCCTTGCAAAAACAGCAAATAATTTTATAGCAATTTTGTGTTTTTTTTGTACAATGTCATGGGCTGCATGTAGTTTGGTAGCTATGGAACATAATCAGTGGCACAAGGGGAAACTGAAATACAGAAAGTACAAACAATGATCATGATATTCAGCAGTGGAAATTTGCAAACAGTAGGAGTAGAACCTGTTATCCCACCACAGATGAGAGGATTCCATTGTGATTCAAAAGCTTTCTTCCTATCCATGTCCAGAGATAGAGAGTTTAACCTGAGAGAGTTCTTGTTTGGGAGGGAGTTTAATCAGTGGGATCAGAGAGAACTAAAATGCAACAAACACAAGAAATGATTTTTATCTGAACACTCACTGGGTGACCCTGGGCAAGTCACGCTCTCTCATCTTCAGGGGAAGCCCCAGCCCCTTGAAAAAACCTGGCCAAGACGATCCTGTGATAGGCTCACCTTAGGGCCGTAGTAAGTCGGAAACAACTAGAAGGCACACAACAACGTGGTCGTTAACAGACAGCAGTTAGGTCCTAACAACCGTGCACGGATGAGCCGATTAACGCAAGGAAGGAGATGGTATGCCTTTGTCCCTAGTTCAGCCGCTGCCGCCCTAGGCGGTGAGCGAGCATCTGCCGACGGAGGCAACCCCCCGCGGCTCTCCTGCCCGAAAAGCGGACGCCGAATAGGGCTTGCTACTCAATGCGGGCGTCACGGGATCCTGCTGTTCGTGCCGGTTCCGTGGAGCTCGTGGAAATCAGCCCCTCCCTAAACCGCGAAGCCCAGGATGCCAGAGGGTGTCGGAAGCGGGCCGGCAGCCCTGCGGCAGCCTAGTGCCGACACGGCTCTGAGCAGAGCGCAGCCGCCAAGGGGTCCGCGCAGCGTGGAGGGCGGCGGCCCCAGCCCCGCGTCGACAGCCGGGGCAGCACTTCGCGCCCGCGTAGGGGGCAGGCGCGTCCTCTGGCCAATCCGCCGGGGACTGGAGTCAGGGCGACTACACTTCCCAGGCTCCCTTGGGGGGGAGCTCCGGCCACTGGGGCTGGGAGGGGCCGCAAGGGCTTAGCCGGCCACGTCGTGGGGGCGCCCGGCGGCCGGGGAAATGCTGCGGGCGGGCGGCGGCGGCGGCGGCGGCGGCAGGAGGGCTGCGCGGCTGGCGGGGCCGGGCTGGGGCTCCGGCGGGGCCGCAGCGCCCGGGCGCCGGGGCTCTGCTTCCGGACAGGTGAGCGGGGCGGTGGGCCTCCAGGCACAAGGCGAGCCTGGACGCGGAGCTAAACCTGGCGAAGGGGGCGGGACTGGCTCGCCGCCCCGGCCGCCAGCCATGGGAGGCAAAGGTCCCGTCGTGCCGGAGGGAGCGAGGGCTCGGGCGGGAATTTTGGCTGGGAAGAGCTGGCACGAGGCCGCCGACGCCCAAGCCCCCAGAACGGAGAAAGAGCGAGGTTCAGCGGTAGAGCCATCTCGGTTTTCAGAAGTTTCGTCGCCAAATGAGCCTGTGGGGGTGGCAGGATTGGGACAAGATTGTCTCCTTCACTTAATAAAAGGGCGCCCAAGAGCATGCGCAGAATGCGTTTATTTCCCACCGAGCAGCCACATCCATCCGGTTGGGTTTGTCTTCTGAGGAGAAATGAAGGTTCGTTGCATCTGTATAGAGACTGAGCATTGAAGTTGGTTTGGTTTTGTGGAAGTTGGTGGGTCAGACTGAGGATCTTGCTGAACCTTGGGAAGTTTAAATCCCACCTTACGCTCTTCCACCTCTGCTTCCTCAGCAGTCTTCTCTCTCCGCCTGGTAGACTGGAGAGGACTGGACTGATAGGGAAAGGCAGAGAAAGCAAGTTGCCCTTGGAACCCCCTAGCCCTGCCCTTGGCCTTAGATAAGTAAATGCCATAGTTAGCTGCACTGACCGCTCTTCCAACTGCTAGTCATTTCTCCCCATAAATCTTTGTATTACAGCTGCAAACTGTAGATTAAAGAACCAATGTGGGATTTCTCTGGGCCATTGGCATATAGAAAAGAGCTTAGGTGGGTGGGAAAGGGGCAGGGGAGGTTTGCAAACCTTCAGGGGTACAAAGAGCAAGCACATTTACTTTCCCCTTGACATTGGACTTGAGATAAAAGCACCAAGTAAACACAACTAATGACAAAGGTTACAGGCTGCTAAGAGACAGTCCTTGTGCCTTGTTCACACAGCAGGCTGAACCCAGCTCTAAATTAAGGCAGAGTTAGGTGGGTATGCATACTCTCTCTGTGACCATAGAGGATACTGCTGATGGAACAAGGTCAACTGTGAACAACTTGTGTTCCTGCAGAAATTTTTGATGCAAATGCCCATCATCCCTCAGCACTGGCTGGGACTGATGGGAAATCTAGCCCCAAAACATCTGTATGGCCACTAGTTGTCCACCTTTAGTCTACTATATGGGTGAAAACCTGGAGCTATGCAAAGGGATTAACTTTAGCAGAGTAGATGGGGCAGGAAAGACCTCCCTGCATAGCTGTGCTACCTATCATGAATGTTCTTTGTCCTCCTTGAGGCTGCCAGGTATTGGATGATTTCCTGATGTGGGTTGATGGCAATTGCCAATCGCAGCACATCTTGCCTTCCTCTGTAGGACAGCCTGAAGAAGACACCTCTCTATGACTTCCATAGGCACCATGGTGGGAAGATGGTGGCCTTTGCAGGCTGGAGTCTCCCTGTACAGTATGCGCACAGCCACCTGGAGTCCCATCTGCACACGCGCCAGCAGTGCTCACTCTTTGATGTGTCTCACATGCTGCAGGTAATATGGAAGGGAAGGAGCCAAAGTTCTCATTATTGCTGCCTCATTTTCTCTCCAGTGTATCTATCACAGGCACTCATTCGTTCCCTTCCCCAGTTCGCACATTCCAAGTGGTCACTTTCAGCTGAAGCAAATTTAGCCCAGATGGCTGCCTTTTACTAAACACCAAACTCTTGTTGTGGGGACTGGGTTGTGCTAAGGTGGCTGAGGATGATAGGAGATGCAATCCAGACCATCCAGAGGGTGTAGGGTTTGGGGAAGAGAAAGGCTGATTTTGTACTTGATCCAAAGTATAGCAAAAGAAGACTCTGCATTTTTGTCACTAGTCTATGTGTTTTTTTCCTGGAACATTGGATGGGCATTCATGTATCAGAAAATGCACCTGGGAGGTGTGGACAATTGCAACTCCATGATGTGTATTTGCCTGTTATTTTGGCCACATGGCTGCCATTTGAAATACATGTTACCTTTCCTCTTTCCCACTTCTGTACTCTTTGGAAAATTACAGGGAGAGCTCAATTAAGTCAACTATTTGTTTAGGCTGAGAAAGAGGGGAAAATGTAGTAGATCATAGTTCAACGAGGGTGGCTGTATCTTGGAAAGGAGTTAGCAGGATAAGATTTGGGGAGGGGGTGGTCCATGATGATTGAACATGGGTACTTAGTGCACATGCCTGCATCATTAGCTGATTAGCCACAGTCTGAATGGAATGTTGGATTATGCAGGCCTTTGGTTGGATCTAATCGTGGCTGCTTTTACATTCTCATAAGCCACTGAATGTTGCCCTTGTCTGCAGAAATAACTAGCTGTCAAGAAAGTGTAGCAGAGTTGCACAAGTACCAGACATTTGTAACAATGTCTTTGTTTGGATATTTAAATTCTTGGAAGGCTAAGCCCCTTTCCCTACTGATTTCACACAACAAATTTTTAAGTTGCTGCTAATATTCTTCAGGTGTTTCTTAGTTCTGAGTGTAGAACTTATGCTGAAATTTATTTTCCCAGTGCTGGGGGGAATATGAAATTCCATGACCAATTAATATAAATCATTTTAGATTAGGATTTATTAATCATTAATCAGTGCTGTTGAGTCCTGCGTGCTACTGAGATTGTAATAGCAGACTCTCTTCTAGCTTTCTCCACCTTCTGAATTTAGGCAGGGGATGAGTGAGGCAGAGCCCTCCTGATTGTGACATCCATGGAGATTGACTTATCTGCTACTTCCCTGATACATCATTTCAACACTAGGCAAAGACCTTTTTATTTTGTCCAAAAATCTAATGCAGACCATGGGATCTTGTTAGAAACTTTGAAAGGTGTGTTTTATCTGTTGTGTTATATTGTGTTCTGTTGTTCTTTTGGTTTTACTGTAAGATGCCTTGGCAGCATCGGATCATGGAATAGTGACTTGTTTGCTCTATTACCTCCCTGGCTCTTCCAGAAAACTGGTGGGTGGATTCTGGCAGTTACAGGCCAAAAGTAACTTTTCCTAGCTCTGGAAAGGACATATGAACTGAAGGTGTGGGATGGATGAACAGACAGATGGTCTCTTTAGTCTTGCAGTCTGGCTGGAGATGAACCTAGTTTAGCTAAACCCTTAACAACTGGTCACATGAAATCTAATTACACAACTCTCTGCATTTTTTTTTTTTTTTTTGGCAGTACTGCCGTCTAGGCCTAGATATTGTATCTAAACGGCTCTTCTTTATCCTGTGTGTTAAACAGTTGATGTGCAATAATTATCTCTTTTACAGACTAAAGTGTTTGGTAGAGACAGAGTCAAGTTCCTGGAAAGTCTAGTGGTTGGTGACATTGCAGAACTGAAGCCTAATCAGGTAAGTTGCAGCCTAGTAGGTTATGTGAAGAGGCAATCCACTGGAAGACATGCAGAGTACGAACATGGGATGCCCAATTTCAAACCCATACTCAATTGAGTAATCTTGGACAAATCACTGTTGCTTAGCTTGTGTTACCCTACAGGATAGTTCTGGGGAAAAGATGTATTAAAGTTAAAGATGTATTGTAAACATTCCTGAATGAGAGCAGAAAACAATAAAATAAGGGAGACTTTGATAGGGTTTTAAAAGAAATATATACAATTGAAGTGTTCCTCGAACATATTTCATTATTTGCATATGTCCAGACATTCTGTAGTCCAGCGCTAGTAATGTAATATTCCTCTATAATGGACAGGAGGGAAGGGAGAGCTTGCATTCAAGTGATAGGTGGTTAAAACCGGAAGTCACAAATATGGAACCGGGGTAAGTTGGCTCAGCAACAGTACTCTTGGAAAGGACCTTGGTTTCTTATTTGATCACAAGCTGAGTACAAGCTAGCAGTATGATGCAGCTGCTAAAAGAATTAATGCAGCCTTGGGATGGACGAGTCCAGATTAAGAGGAAGTAAAAATCTCACTCTTTTCTGCCCTGGTCTGGTCACATGTGGAGTATTGCATCTGTTTCTGGGTACAGCTGGAACATGACCAGAAGAGAGTGATAGGATAGTGAAGGGTCTGGAAACAAAACCTGTTGAAACAGCTGGCCTTCTGTTTGTAACAGTTCTCAGAATCCAGTAGGAGGAGCGAGGCTGAACTTAGCTTTTCTTTCAGGGTACTCTCTCTCTGTTCACTAATGAAAAAGGAGGCATCATAGATGACCTGATTGTGACCAGCACCTCCGAGGAACACCTCTATGTGGTCTCTAATGCAGGTTGCATGGAGAAGGATTTAGCTGTCATGCAGGTACATGTTTCTGACTACCCCATCCCACAAGGGCTCATTCTAGAGAGGGGGAAGTAGCAAAAAGACGAGAGGCGTGACATTCCATTATGGTGGGGTGTGTGGTGTTGATGCTCCATCCATTGTTAGACTCTATTACATCAAGTGGGCAACTGGCAGCCCCTCAGCTGTCATTGGATTGTGATCCCATTAGCCCTTACCAGCATTACCGCTGATGAGAGGTGAGGGAATGGTCCAAGAGCATCTGTAGCCCCATATAGTCTCCATCCTTGTTGTTGAGGGAGATGGTGATACATGCCCCTCCCATGTATCACAACCTTGCTATTGTCATCTCTGTTCTCGCTCACAGAACAAGGCAAAGGAAATGAAAGCGTCTGGCTGTGATGTTGACCTGGAGGTTTCAGAGAATGCTTTGCTTGCTCTCCAAGGTAAACATAAGCTCTACAGTGCTTATACGTAACAAGTTACGAGCAACATCACTAACTCTAGTTAGCTATATGTATCTGATGAAGTTAAATTTGTAACTTAGCACAAGTAGCAGTGATATTGTTCCATTGTTTTAACTAGTTAGTTTCAATTAGTTACACTAAGGCATTTTGGGAGGACTTTCTCCCAAATTTTATGCCAGTCTTTTATCAGTTGTAAGGGACTTGCCTCCTCAAAAAAGCAAGGTAAAGTAGTGGAACAGTATCAGGCAGTGCAACAAGTAATACAATAAGTTATTATTTCATTGTTACAGCAAGTCATGGCAACAGGTTACTTCTCAAAGACCGCAGCTAAGAACAAGAAAAAAATAATTCTAAAATGTAACTTTATAAAACCTCTGACTTGAGTGCTTCATCCTTTCCTACTTAACATGCATTGAGGCAGGCAGGAAAACTAAGACCCATTCAAAGTAGATGTCTGTATTTTAGCTTCAATACTGGTTATTCCCTCCTTTTTTCTCTTCCCACAGGTCCTGCCATGTCCCAAGTGCTCCAGGTGGGGGTGTCAGACAGTCTGGCTAAGCTGCCTTTCATGAGCAGTGCAGTGATGACCGTATTTGGAGTGCAGGGCTGTCGGGTGACGCGTTGTGGCTACACAGGAGAGGATGGTGTGGAGGTACCATACAGGCAGCTCTTAAATCAGATAGCCAAAATGATAAAGAAAAGGAGGTTGTGGGAAGCACTGGCAGGCAAGTGGCAGAACCCAAGTTGTGGGAAAGTTGCTCACCATAGTGGGCTCACAGAGAAGGGCAAGTGAATTTTTTCAGGCTGGGAGGGTAGTGGGTTGATGCAAAAGGGCTTATTGAACTAGGTTGGTTAGAGTGAGAAGACACAGTTTGTCAAGTCCAGAGAAAGCACTGAATTGACTTAAAAAGTAGAATTGGGTAAGGCAAGCAGAACTTTTTTAACACTGAAAGGAAAGAGGGTAACAAAAATCCCACTGACCAAATGCCAATGCTTTCTTATGCCCAGATCTCTGTCCCTGCAAGCCGAGTGGTGGAGCTGGCTGAGCTGCTCCTCAGGGACCCGACAGTATGGCTGGCTGGACTTGCTGCTCGGGATAGTTTGCGCTTGGAGGCAGGGCTGTGTCTCTATGGGAATGACATTGATGAGAGCACAACACCTGTGGAGGCCAGTCTGATCTGGACCCTTGGTAAGTGCCTTTTGTGGTTCTGGTTTCTGTTTCAGAAAATCCACACCCTTCCTAGCAAGTGGCAACTGGTACAAGACTGGACCAAGAGCCTCCAGGGCTACCCAAACCTCTTTCTGCACCTCAGACATGTGCCACAAAGACTGTGGTTCAGATCCAGAGGATCGTGTGCAGGGGGAAGGGCACTTGCACAAGGCAGCTTTGCTGAATGTTTCCTGTTCTGCCGCCTCCTGTGCCACGTCCGACCCAGTTTGTGAGGGTCTCTTGATTCTCAGGACTAGCTTTGAGATGTGTGGGACAGGGGGGAACCAGGAAAACCCTGCTACTGCACAGAGTTCTGCTTATTCTTCTCTATGTGCCACCTCCTAGGTATCTGCAGTGTGAAGGAAGCTCTAATAGAGTTATATATGGGAATGAGAGATTGTGTGATGTGCAGTTACCCGTGGTGGGTCACACAGACCACTGCAGGAAGAAAATTCTTGCTATTTTCACACGAGCATCATATTTTCTTTCTGATTGCTTCTCAGGGAAACGTCGTCGTTTTGCCATGGATTTCCCAGGTGCCTCAATCATTTTGGCCCAAATCAAAGAGAAGCCTAAGAAGAAACGGGTGGGGCTGATTTCTACAGGGCCCCCCATCCGGCAGCACATGCCCGTCCTCGGACCAGAGAGCAAGGCCATTGGTAGGTGGAGTGTGGTTCCACAATCCCCTTCCATCACGACCTAGTAGTAGTCTGGCTGCAGGACTGAGCTTCACCCTGGCAGCCCCAGCTCTAATGCTTCATGGGAAAGGGTGGCCTGTAGGCAGGGAATCCGTGCCCACTGGTTTGCCATCCAACACGTTTGTTCAAATCAGCACCTATGTTGTCAGCACTCCTGAACTTTGTGCTGTTTACATATACTGGATAACAGTTTCCACAATCTCCTTGTCACCATGGAAGCCCCTGACATCAGGCAGCTACCTTGTCACCTTCCATGAAGGTGCAGGCTGTGCCTGTGCCTGTATTTAGGCCACTCTTTCCCAACCTGGTGTTGCCTGAATAGGGGGAGACTGCACTAAGTCAGTGGCCTGAATCGAACTGTTAGTCCCAACTAGAGCTGAGCCCACTTAAATGCTGAATGGCAAGTCATTACTTAAGTAAATGTCACTGATTTATTGGGTCTACTCTAAATGTTCACAACATGGGTTGAAATCGTATCTTCCAGGTGTTGCTGGACTGCAGTTCCCAGCATTTTTCACCATTGGCTAGGCTGGCTAGGACTGCTAGGACTTGCAGCCAGCAAGTTAACCTGATTCCTACGCCTGGTTTATAGGTTGCTCCCTTTGCCTCCCTGCATTTTTAGATTATAAGAGTACATTCCCTTAATAGAACCAAGAAGGGAATATTTATGCAGCGCATACTGCTTACTGAAAGCTTATTGTACTTCATGGTTTGTTCAGAGTCTATTGTTTTTAGTTGCTTACTGGTCTTAGGAGATGCTGGGTAGGGTCAGTGGTGGTGGTAAGATTCCCATCTCTAGCACTGTGTGTCTTTGCTTGTAAGAAATGGGAAGAAGTTATGTTCCTTATTGACCAGTACTCTTGCCTGTCCCTCCATGTGCTAGGTGAGATTACCAGCGGCTGCCCCTCCCCCTGTCTGCAGAAGAACATTGCCATGGGCTACGTGGAGAACGAGTGCAGCAAACTGGGCACAAGCCTCACAGTAGAGGTGAGGAAGAAGAGCTGCCCAGCTCTAGTCACCAAGATGCCCTTTGTTCCCACCCATTACTACACTGCAAAATGAGCTGTTGCCAGGAGAGCCATTGCTTTGCATATGATATGTATTACAATGAAAGAACTATGTCCTTCTGCTGGGGAAAAGCAATTGTTTCTGAAGACAGCTCAGTGCCTGCCCCTCCTTCTCTGAGGGGTGAAAAATGGAAAACCACCTCCGACTGCTGAAGAGAGACTTCCTGAGACTTTAACAACCATGAAGATAGCTGGTCCCCAAAGCACACCTAAGGAATGGTGTCCCATTGTACTCTCTCCTTCGGCCCTGCAGATTATGAAGCCCTGCCAATTTCTTAGATTATTCATTTCAGAAAGCAAAGTGTTTGCCCCAGTTCACGTATGTAGAGATGTTTCAATCGCAAGTGGCATTTTTTGCTGGCCTTCTTGGATAAAGAGGGTAAATGTTTCCTGTGTGCTACAACAGAAGAGATCTTGATAACCTTTGGGGAAAGTAGGCCGGCTTATCGAAATGTAAGCAGGGCCCAAAGTTCCTGTTCTATTTTCTCTAGGAAATATCTGCATAAACCCCATAGTCTTAGTATGTAAACCAATTCACAGGAAAAACAGCTTATGTACATGTTCTCAGATACTGGTGGATTCAGAATTACACTTATTTCACTTCATTCATTACTCTGCTGGATCATTTGCAAGCCATTCTATGGTGACTTCTTATTAACCATGTATGTTCAGCTAGGTTGAAGTGACTACTCGAAAAAAGCCCTATTCATCAGATGTTTTCTAGCAGGAGCTCTTCAATCTGTTCTTCTGAATAGATGATGATGGTCCTAGAATTTGGAAGAAGCAGGATCTTGAACAGTTCTTTAGCATAGTCAAATCCCTTCTCTTTCCTTGGCTCCATCCAGACTACAAAATTCAGGGCACAACATTTAAAGGTACCATCCTCTTGCTTGTTCCCTGAAGGTACCTATTACTTGAGAGCTTATGTCAGCTGCACCTGTGCACACACACAGAACCCAAATGTAGATGCTGTGAAAGCTTTACCATCACCCTCTGAAGTTCACAAGAGTTTTAGGAGGGACAATTCAGACTGGGAAAATAATTGTGGGGAAAGAGGCACGTGTACTCCCCAGCAGCATCATTCTGTTGAAATTCAAAGCCTCCCACTTGCTGCACCTTGTCAGTGGACTGCAGCTCTCAGAAGTCCCAGCCAGCATTGCCAGTGGTAGGAGTTGCAGCTCAGCAACATACAGAGGCCTACTGTTGCCCACCCCCATCTTCTGCACTGTATATACTTGGTCCTCACCTAATGAAGGATAGCACACAACAGTCACTGCAATAAGACCCAGACCTCATTTGCTTGTCCCATCACTTCTTTATAGTCCATACCTTACACACAGTGACACAGGGGACTGTGTCTGTCAGAAACAAAAGGATGGCTTAATATGACATTAGCACCTGTGGCACTATACAGCTGCAGAGAGCTTCATCTTGCTCCTCTAGAGCATGAGTGCCACGGACAATGGTTTGGAGACAAAACTTTTAGAAAACAAGTAAGCTCAAAGATAACCATTGGCACAGACCACAGATGCTGACCTGGGGAGAGAACTAGCAAGAATTTGAATTAGCTGAACTAACCCTCTGCAACTTTCCAACAGCAAGGCAGCGTGCTTGGCAGATGTCAGCAACGGACATTTTAGCTAAAATAATTTCCCATCCATTCTAGGGGTCTGCTTTCCTTCTGAGGCTGGTTCTGGGCAAAGAGAACTCAAGCACTGCTGGAGAAAGAATGGGGTCCATCTCAAAAAAGGGTGGGAGACTGAAGAAAGGCAGGCGTGAAGCCAGTCCACAAGAGGATTTGCAAAATAATAAATGCAGACTGCTTAAATGATAAGGGGAAACTGCAACTTCCCCAACCTGAGTGAGAGCAATCCTGAGAGTCAGTGCTTGATAACTGGATGGATAGAAGCAGTCCTCACAGCACCAAGGTTGGCTAGCAGCCAGGCCACAGAATGGGAGAAAGGGCAACAATGGCTGCAACTTCCTCAGCACTGAAAAGAGCAAGGCCTCTGGGCAGGTGGACGGGTGGGCAGGCAGACAGCAGCATCCTCTATGCTCCCGGAGCAGCAGGAGCCTGATTTTGTCACCTCTGTCATCACTCTCGGTGTGTTTTCATTGATTCATTGGTTGAGCCCTCCCTGTGGGTGTGGGGAAAAGAAAGAAAGGAAAAAAGAATCAAACAGACCCAAAACATTAGTAAACCAAGGATGGTGGCGAGCGTGGATCCTTACGCTCCTCTGGCATTGTGTGCACACTACCACCACAACCATGAGAATTGCATTATCTGGAAGCAATAAAGCTACTCACCACATAGAGAAGTGGGAGGACCCATCCGGTGTGCCTCCATTCTGTCCTCCAGGGCCTGCAAAAACAGAGAGAACTGTTTAAACTGGCTCTTCCAGGAAGAATCTCAGTCTTTCTCCTATGAAACAGACAGAGAATGTGTGGTCTTCCCGATGTTGTTGAACTGTTCTTCCTAGCAGTCCTCATCATAGGCTGTGCTAGTTAGGAATGATGGAAGCTGGAGTCTTACAGTGTGTGAAAGCCATATATTCTCCTGGCTCTGTACTATGGGTTGCAAAATCCTTTATTAAAATGGGATTAGGGAAGGTCAGAGCAAGTATGTGTATTAGCAGTAAATATGCCAGTCTTAAAAGGAGCATAAAGAGCAATTCAGAGATTTGTTGAGACATAACTGCCAGCTGGTGGCAAGAAATTTGGGGAGAAGATGAAATTCTGCATCTAAACACAAGTTCTATAGTAGTATATTTAGCTCCTGTGAATGGAAGAGCTATCCTGCCGAATCTGATCAATGATCAGCTCAACCTAGCACTCTGTCTCCCCAGTGACTTACCAGATGCCTCAGAACTATCTTTTTGCCCCTGTCAATCTGTTGGCATTCAGTGGCATGCTGCATTTGAATATGGAGGTTTTGTAAACCTGGCTACTATGCCTGAAGAACAGTGATATGTTTCCTCTATGCATTTTAATTTTCCTTTAAAGGGGAGCTAAGCTAGTGACTATTACAAGATTTTGCAGTGGTGAAGTAGACAGTACTCATTTCTCTGCCAATGATTTCCATTAGGTAACCCTGAGTTCTAGTGCTGTGAAACAGGTGTGGCTTCACTCAATGGAACTGGACATAAGACTGCAGCCTCACATTTTTTCTTGCCCTTGCGGTACGACCAGACCAGCTTTTCAAGATATGCCTGCACTTCCATACATCCTTATATAGCAAGTCCTGTTCAGCAATGTTAAGTAAGACACGCGTGGCACTGCACTGTATGTTTCCTTTGGAGGAAAAATGCACTGGATGTATGGGGTCCTTGCAGTCACTTTGTTTCCCAGTGAGCTAGCCAAGCTGGGATTACGGAAGTACAAAAGCAAATAAACTAGCAATATTTATTTCCAAGTGATATAAAGCATACCAAAATGCAAAACTGCTCTTGACATATTGAGATTTCATTTACTATTAGTTTAGCTCTGCAGTACTGTAAACTGTCTAAAATAAAATTGTCTTCAGACCCTCATCCCTTGTAGGAGATGGGTTCAATTCTTTCATACTTTTCAGGATGATTGTCGGCTACCCAGTCTTTGTCACAAACCAAACATCCTCTGACCTGGAAGGCTTTATTTAGAAACAAGAGTGTTAATTTGATTAAAGGAATCTTAATCATGGTTTTCCATCAATTATTCAACTACATCTTCATATTAATAAAACATTCTGAAAGAAAAAAACATGCTTTTTGTCTGTGTCTTAGAAGGGGTATTCTGCGTTCTCTCACTTTTAAGTCCTGTTGTTAGAAGTAACTTCACAGTTAAAAAGAGCTTACCAGTTGAGGAGCAACTTGCTAATTAAGAAATTGTTGATTTATAAATCAGCAATCCTATATACATCTGTCCATGAGTAAATCCCACTCAACTAAATGGGAGGAACTGCTGACTTAAGATATTCTGTAAATCAGAGCTTTCCGAACTGTGTCGCAACATGTTAGTGTCGGCTGCAGTGTGTAGGTGTGTCGTGCAAACGTAATGGATGGAGGGGCTGCCTCTCCCACCACCATGGTGGGCCAGGCCCAAGTGAAGGGGCTGCCTCTGCCACCGCCACACCCTGGGCTGAGGAAGACCTTGTGAAATGATGCACGTCTAAAAAGTGTGTCATCAATGTGAAAAGTTTGGAAGGCTTGCTGTAAATCAACAAAATACTGCATTTGCAGTAAACATGACTTAAAACATGTAGTAAAAGCAGTCCATTCTGGTTTTCAGTTTGCTATGGGTCCAGCTGGAGACAGAGATCCCAGCATGTTCCAGTCTTACAGCTTGAATGGTTCAGGGACTGCAGTGGGTTGTAAACAGCTCTTTGATGTGAAAATGAGTAGGGCTTCTTCTACAAAAAAGGAGGTAAAGGACAAAAAGGAATTTTGCAGCTGATAATGGCCATTACTTGATAAGGATCCCCATCCACTTTTACATATGCAAAGACCACAGTAGTAACTAGGTAGCATTTTCAGAAATCATAGTGATTTACTTGCAACAATATCCTTCCTGTTTCAAGTGCAGCTTGGGATGACATTAAGGAAAATGATTTTTTTCAAAGAAATCATCTGATTTAGTTTGCTTACAAGACTCTTCTTGCTTTGTTTTTGCCTGTTTGCTTTCACTCGGGAGCTCAAAAAAAATTAGATGAAGTCTTACAAATTTAAGGTTTTGTTTTGTCTTCTGAGTAGAAGAGAAGAGGCTGCAATTCAAGGGTAGAGCACGTATTTTGCATTTGGAAAATCCTAGATTCAGCTTCTGACATCTGTGGATAAGCTGAGAAAAAGTCCATGCCTGAAATCTTGGAGAGACCCTGCCTGCCAATGCAGAGCAAGAGGAGCAAACAGTTTGGCCTGATACAAGGCAAATCCATTTGTGCCTGGAGAACATACAGTTTAATCATGGCAGTCAACAGACAGTCTCATTAAAACAGTGAGCAAGGACATGAATTTTAAAATATAATGTGAAGTCCATGTTAGCCTGGTATGGAGTTGAAGCATTTCCTTTTGGTATTCTTTAACAATTTTTTTTGTTATGTGGCTTCAGGCTGACTCTGACTTGTTGCTGTTAACTGTCATCAAGTCTGTACTTCAGCTTATGGTGACCCCTACATATGAGACATCTCCAAGACCCTATCATCAGCCACCCTGCTCATATCATGCAGATTCAGGGACATGTCTTCCTTGATGAGCCTATCCATCTGTAACTCTGTCTTTCTCTTTTCCTACTGCCTTCTACCTTAGAAACTATTATTTTCTACTAGTGAGTCATGTCTTCTCATGTATGTCTGACTTAGTTTAGTCATTTTGGCTTCTAGGGAGAGTTCGGGCTTGATTTGCTCTAGGACCCATTTACTGTATTTATCTTTTTAGCAGACCACAGTATCAGTAGGACTCTTCTCCAGCACCACAATTCAAATTAGTTGATTTTCTTCCTATCAGCTTTCTTCACTCTCCAGATTTCATAGAATCATAGAATCATAGAAATGTAGAGTTGGAAGAGACCACAAGGGCTATCCAGTCCAACCCCCTGCCATGCAGGAAAACCCTCAAAGCACTCCCGACAAGTGGCCATCCAGCCTCCGCTTAAAAACCTCCAACGAAGGAGACTCCACCACACTCTGTGGCAGCACATTCCACTGCCGGACAGCCCTGACTGTCAGGAAATTCCTCCTGAGGTTCAGGCGGAATCTCCTTTCCTGCAGCTTGCATCCATTGCTCCTTGTCCTGGTCTCAAGAGCAGGAGAAAACAAGCCCACTCCCTCCTCGACATGACATCCCTTCAAATATTTAAACATGGCTATTATGTCCCCTCTCAACCTTCTCTTCTGCAGACTAAACATACCCAGCTCTCTAAGTCTGTCCTCATAGGGCATGGCTTCCAGGCCCCTCACCATTTTGGTTGCCCTCCTTTGGACCTGCTCCAGCTTATCCATATCCTTCTTGAATTGGGGTGCCCACAACTGGACACAGTATTCAAGATGAGGTCTAACCAAAGCAGAATAAAGTGGAACCAATACCTCCCTGGATCTAGACACCATACTCCTATTGATGCAACCAAGAATTGCGTTGGCCTTCTTGGCTGCCGCATCACACTGCTGACTCATGTTCAGCTTGTGGTCTATGAAGACTCCTAGATCCCTTTCACACGTACTGTTAGCCAGCCACGTGTCCCCCATCCTATATTTCTGCATACCATTTTTTCTGCTTAAGTGTAGGACCTTATGTTTCTCTCTGTTGAAATTCATTTTGTTAGCCTTGGCCCAGCTCTCCAATCTGTCCAGGTCCTTTTGAATTTTGATCCTATCATCAGGTGTATTAGCAACCTCTCCCAATTTGGTGTCATCTGCAAATTTGATCAGCCAAGTCATTAATGAAGATATTGAACAGCACCGGGCCCAGGACAGAACCCTGTGGCACCCCGCTAGTCACTTCTCTCCAGGATGAGAATCTGCCATTGGTGACCACCCTTTGGGCACGGTCAGTCAACCAGTTACAAATCCACCTGACAGTAGCCCTGTCCAGTCCACATCTTACTAGCTTCTTTGCAAGAATGTCATGGGGAACTTTGTCAAAGGCCTTACTGAAATCAAGATATACTATGTCCACAGCATTCCCTTCATCTATAAAGCAAGTAACTCTATCATAAAAAGTGATAAGATTAGTCTGGCATGACCTATTTTTGAGAAATCCATGTTGACTTTTCGTAACTATGGCATTGTTTTCTAAGTAATTAGAAACTGACTGTTTGATGATCCGCTCCAGGATCTTTCCAGGTACTGATGTCAGGCTGACTGGGCGATAATTATTTGGGTCCTCTTTTTTCCCTTCTTGAAGATGGGGACAACATTTGCCCTCCTCCAGTCTGCCGGAACTTCTCCGGTCCGCCAAGAGTTTTCAAAGATTATAGCAAGAGGTTCCGCAATGACCTCTGCTAGTTCTTTTAAAATCCTAGGATGCAATTCATCTGGCCCTGGAGACTTGAATTCATCCAGTGTGGCCAGGTATTCCTGTACTACCCCTCTATCTATTCTGTGCTGCATTTCCCCCACTTCCTCACCTGTTCCCCAACCGCCAGGTTGAGTGTTTTTATCCTTTTGGGAAAAAACTGAGGCGAAGAAGGTGTTGAGGAGTTCTGCCTTTTTTCTTCCTCCTGTTTTTAATTCACCATCTTCCTTGCGCATAACCATATATAGAAATCAGAAATACAATGGTACGGATGATCCTAATTTTACTATTCTATTATATATCTTTACACTTCAGGATCTTGTCCACTTCCTTCACATCCGCCCTTTCAAGTCCTAGTCTTCCTCTAATTTCTCGACTGCAGTTTCCATTCTGATTCATGATTAAGCCATAATATGGAACATTTTGAACTACTTCAATGTCTTCATCATCTGCTTTAAGGTTATGATAATCATATGTTGTCATTATTTTTGTTTTCTTAATGTTCAGCTGTAAACCTGCATTTGCACTTTCTGCTTTGACTTTCTTCAGTAATTGTTCCAAATCTTTGTTATTTTCTGCTAGCAATATAGCATCATCTGCACATCTTAAATTGTTGATGTGCCTTCCTTTAATTGTCACACTTCTTTTCTCAGAGTCTAATCCTGCTTTACGTATGATATGTTCAGCATGCAAGTTAAACAGATAAGGTGATAAAATGCAGCCTTGCCTGACCCCCTTGCCAGTTGGAAGCCATTCCATTTCTTGGTAACCACCTGTCCTGACTACAGGTTACACATCAAGACAATCAAATGTTGTGGTACATCCATTGCTTTAAAAGCAATCCACAGTTTTGCATGATCTACATAATCAAAGGCTTTGCTATAATCTATAAATCACAGGCTGATTTTTTTCTGAAATTTTTTACTGTGCTCCATTATGCAACATATGTTTGCATTATGATCTGTTGTTTCTCTTCCTCTTCTGAACTCAGTTTGGACATCTGTATTTCTCACTCCATATATGGTAAAAATCTTTGTTGTAGAATTTTGAACATCATTTTGTTGGAATGGTAGAGTAATGCAATGGCTCAGAGGTTACTCCAACCTTTGGTGCCCCCTTTCTTGGGGAATGAAATGTATATTTGTCAACAGGTTTTAATCAGAACTAGAGTAGATTCTGTCTTTGTAGCTTGAAGCAACTCTGTTGGTATGCCATCTATTCCTGGTGATATATTTCTCCCAAGTGCTCTGAATGCAGGTTCCACTGCACTTGGCAAAATTGTAGGTTCCTCTTCAAATTGATATTTCTTGAATGAATCTGTTATCCTTTCATCTCTTTGATGTAGTTCTTTGGTGTATTGTTTCCATGGCTTTTTAATTTCTACTAGTTCATATAATGTGTTCCCCTACTGGTCATAGAGCATCCTCTCTCTTGGTTTAAATTTCCTTTGATTTCTGAGATCTTGTGGAAGAGGTCTCTTCTATCTCATAAAAATCAAATGGTCTACATAATTGGAAGCAAAAGATGGAGAAGAAATTAGAGTAAAAATAAAGAACACTAAAGCATTCTGCCAAAATACAACTTGAATAACATCCCTGTAGGATTTATAGATAATGTAACAAACAGATTTGCACCATTAAGTCTAACTGACTGAGGGCCGAAGCCAGAGACATTGTGAGGGAGGAATGCAAAAAGACACTATCTGCAGCCAAAAAGAAAGAAAAACTTCACTGGATGATAGATGATTCTTGAAGCTGTTAAGACAGATGAGAAGCAAAAGTAAAAGGGGACAGAAATAGGGTTAGAACTTTGAATACAACTGTTCAACAACTTGTGTGCAGGGACAAGGAGAACTACTATAACAATCAATGCAGAGAAACAGATGACAACAAAAAGGTAGATCAAGAGACCTCTTCCACAAGATCCAAGAGATCAATATTTGAACCAAGAATGGGGATGCTCTATGACCAGCAATGGAACACACTGTGTGATCAAACAGAAATAAAAAGCCAATGGAAATAATATATAAAAATGAATCCATAATTTTTTGAAAGTGAAATGGAAGTTGCACTCAAAGCATTTGGAAAAAATAAATCACTAGGAACAGATAGGATGCCAATAGAGCTGCTTCAAGCTACAGAGACAGAATCTATTCTAGTTATAACTAAAACCTGTCAGCAAATATATAAAACAAAAGAATGGCCCACGGACAGGAAGTGCTCCATATACATTCCAATCTCCAAGAAAGGGGATACCTGGGATTGCAGTAACACTAGGACACTGCATCAGTCTGCTATGCAAACAAAATGATGCCCAAAATCTGCAACAAACACTTTTACTATATATGCTGGATGTCCAAGCTCGGTTCAGGAAAGGCAGAGGCATTAGGGAGCATAATTGCGAACATATGTTGGATAATGGAGCACACCAAAGAGTTTCAGAAGAAAATTAACCTGTGCTTTATAGATTACAGCAAAGCCTTTTACTGTGCAGATTATGAAAAACCTTGGATAGCTTTTAAAGAAATGGGTGTACCACACCAACTGATTATCCTAATGCTTGACCTATACTCAGTACAAGTAGCCACTGTTTGGAAAGAATATGGAGAAAAGAATGGTTTCCAATTAGCAAGGGGATCAGGCAAGCTTGCATTTTATCACCTATCTGTTTCACTTGTACACTCAATACGCAGTGCAGGATTAGACTGGGGAAGGAGGTGTGAAAACTGGAGGAAGGAATGTCAACATTCCAACATTAAGATATGCAGAAGATACTATATTACTAGCAGAAAATAGCAAAGACTTGGCACAATTACTGAAGAAAGTCAAGGAAAAAAAGTACAAAGATAGGTTTACAGTTGGACATTAAGAAAGCGAAAATAATGACCACAGATGATTTATGTAACTTTAATGTAGATGATGGAAAGCACTGAAATAGTTCAAGATTTTCCATACTAGCACTATCAAAAATGGAGTTTGTCTGGGACTCTCATCATTAATATGACTAGGGTTGTTGGGAATCATTGTTTAATAACATCTGGAAAGTCTCTGTCTACTTTAAAGTAGACAATTAAGACACTGCGACAGTAAAGACTTCCTATACCTTAGAACAGACATTAATTAACATGGAGACTACAGTCAAAAAAATGAGAAGATCACCAGGATTTGGAAGGGCAGGTATAAAAGAACTAGACAAGACCCTGAAGTGTAAAAATATCATTGAACACTACAGTTAGGATTGTCCATGCCACTGTATTTCCAGTTTCTGTGTATGGTTGTGAAAGCTGGACAGTGAAGAAGGCTGATAGGAAGAGAATCAACTCATTTGAGATGTGGCACTGCAGGAGAGTTCTCTGGATCCTCTGGACTGCCAAAAAGACAAATAAATCGATCGTAAAGCAAATTTAGCCTGAGCTCTCCCTAGAAGTCAAGCTGACTAAGCCAAGACTGATGCACTTCGGGCATATCATGGGAGGACGTGACTGACTAGAAAAGGTAACAATGCTTAGTAAGGTGGAAGGCAGTAGGAAAAGAGGGAGACCACACTGTTGATGGATAGACTCCGTCCAGGAAGCCAGAGCCTGGGTTTGCAAGACCTGAGCAGAGTTGTTGATGAGAGGGTGACTTAGAGATCTCTCATTCACAGGTCGCCATAAGTTGAAGTAGACTTGATGGCAGTTACCACCACTTCCACCATAACATCTGGTCTACTGTACTGTAGCCTCCTCTAAACCCAGGCTTGTTCCTGATGAAGAAGAATATTTTCATTCACCCATCTTACCAGCTTCTGAAGAAGGACGTTCCTATAAGTCTTAGAGCTAATATCCAATAAACTAATTGGCCAATAATTCTGAGGATTTAATTTATCTCCTTTCTGTTAGGCTTTATTTCCACTCCTCAGGAAAAATGCCTGTAGAGTTTATATGAGAAAGTAGTGTTACTAACAGAGGGACCCATGACTCAGAATTTTTCTTGAAGAGCTCTGATACAATCATATAGAACAGACCCAATGAATCAATTTTTGAAAGTTAAATCAACATTTATGTACATCCCATTCGTCTATTCTGCTGTAGTTGTGATATAAGCATAAGAAGAGAAAAGGTTAGATGGTAAAGGTCATTTCCGAAATGTTCACTAATTCTTGGAAAACCCACTTATGCTAAAGTAATTGGATTTAAGATTAATATCCCAGTCAAGTCATTAGAACTAAACTAGCTTACATCCAAGGATGATCAAACTAATTAGTGTATAGCAGTCATAAGCTTCTAGGACATCTGTCTGGAACACAAGATTTAAAATGGATTGTATACTGGTTTAAAGTGAACTGTATTATAAAAATGTACCATACTAAATTAAAGACAAATGTTCAATAAATGTCAAATAACATCATGTAAATATATTGTGAACTAGTTCTGTGCCAAATGACTGAAGATGACAGGCATTGCTAATACACACCTGATTAGAAACTAGTAAGGCTACTTCAGTGTAAACAATTCTGAATGCATATTTCTCATTTGAGCCCTGAAGTCTGTTAACTCCCCTTTAAATGCTGTTCTGTTGTGGAATTAGCAATTCATTGGTGTTCTACTGGCTATGAGTAATGTAGTTGCATATGGAGTACTGTGGTTTCAAACAATACCCTTGCTTAATATTGTTTGGAATATGAATTTCCCTTCCATGTCTGCCTCATTTTGAGAACTGTAACTTTATTTTTTAAAAAAACATCTTTACATAGTTCCAGCATAGGACTTTTTTTTAAAATGCAAGCTTGAGTCTCAGTTGTGAGGAAAATGAATGACACAAATAACACTGAGAAGAAGTGGCAACCAGCTATAATGTTATCCACACTGTTGCAGTGTGCTGCCATTTGGGGGAAGTTCTGTTTGCCATTACTGTGTGCTTGAAAGCCACTTTATTTTTATTTTTTTTTTGTATATATTTTTATTGAAAGTGTGAAAGCCACTTTATGTTGCAGCTTTCAAACACATGTAATCACAGGCACGAACAGGAATCATGTAAACAGTGATTCACGTGCAGGAGCCAGGTAACCCTTGGGTGCTCAACTCTTTGGCCAAAAAGGTAGAAGAATTTGACAAAAATCCACTTCTGGAGGATGCATTTTGACCTGTAAAGATTGTTTTGGGCCCCACTCCATACCCAAAAAGAAACAGGGGAGCTTTTAAACATGAGCAGACATGATTTCTGGTTGCCTGAAACATCACCTCCAGTTGCCACAGACTTTACCAGGGTAGTCCACAGAGGGTCCACGGGTGCCAGAATGGCTTTTCAACCCTAAATATATGCCTACCTTTGCTCTAAGGAGACCCTCAGTACTGTAAGCACCATTTTCAAACTGGGGAAGTAACATCTGCAGAACTCTTGACAATAACACTGGAAAGGCTGCTAATGAAATGGGTCAAAGGCTAAGAGGAAAAAGACTTGAAATAAAACAGATGCTGAATGAGATGGAAACACCTATGATATGTAAACACACATGTGCACACTAGGTGCACCCCCTAAAAATGACTTTAGGCCTGGCGTGGTCTATACCACCAAAACATCCTAAACACATGTAACCTCATTTAATTTGGAAGCTAAGCAAGGATGGGCAGGAAAGCAATCTTACAGTGGAAGCAGAAAGCAAAGAAGGCTTTTTTTTTTGTTCCAATAATAACTCTAAACCCAAATTAAGAGAGCATCAAAGGTCCAAAAAGGTCTATTTCTGATATGATTACAACTTCTTCATGCACCATGGCTACAGAGGCAAACACTGCTGTACCAGCATAAAAAGTATTGCTAGCCTTTAGGATCTTGAATCAAATGTATAGAAATGTGATAAAATACACTCTTGGCCATAAACGTTCATACCAATGTAAATGTTAGTTTTTAAGATGCCACAGAATTATGCCTTTTTAGCATCCTCAGGCTTTATCCTGGTCGGAACAAATCTTTCCAATGCCTAGAACTGGCATCAACGTTCCAAAGCGGTAGACAACTTGTATCCAGATGAAGGAGAATTTTGGCAGGCACGGGCAGGCCTTGACTTCCAGCTGCACTAGAAGAAGCTGTCGCCATTCCACTATCTGCGATTATGAAAGATGCAGAAGTTCTGTATCACAAGACACCTGCCAAATGTAGGCAGTCTGCATGCTTACACTGTAGTCTCAGCAAGGAGTTACTAGAGAAAGATGACTGTCTTTCAGGTATAATAAAGTTAGAATCATAATTGCAGGGCCTCGATGTCTAGTGGGAGAAACCCAAGAGAAAAATATTAAAGCAGCTGCAGCATCAGAGTGCTACGTCAGAACAGTAGTGGGAAAACTCTGTTCTCCAGATAACTTGGACTTCAGCTCCCAGAAGCCACAGCCTGCATGTTAAGCGGTTATAAGAGTTGTAGTTTGAAACATCTAGAGGGCCAAAGCTTCCCCCGCCCTGTCTTAGATGATGTTTTGCTCTCAGCAGACCTTGATCCTAAACAGATGCCCTGTCAGTAAGGACAGTTTAGGATGGGGGCACCCAGCTACTGTGGAAGTCCAGACACGAAAGGCAAGTAAAGGCCAGGAAGCAGATGGTACTGGTACGGGGAGGGGCAGGCAGGAGGCAAACAATAATGCTGAGTCCTGTTGGCTGTGCAGTGCAGCATGACTAAACAAACAGAGCCACCAAATGGAATCAACATGGGCTGAAAGTAGGGGCAGCCATTAGTGTTAGCAACGGATCCTTTGAAGAACAGATGAGGATCCTAAGCCAGAGTTAGCCCCCTGGAGAGGACCATCCCCCTCTTCTCCAGGTGAGTGCATCGGACAGGAGTGGGTGGTAGGGGGGCTGTAGCAACAGGACTTGGCAGTTCGCTCTGACAGACGGGCCTCCTGACCGCAGTTGGGTCACAGCCGCCACCTGCCCGCCCCTGCCTCCAGTAGGCTAGTCCTCAAGGGGGCAGGTTTGCTTTGGGGCTCCGTGGGCAAGGGATACTGGGAGCTGTCGTGGGACACATATGGACCTCAGCAAAACTAAGGCCATTTCTGCCCTAGACTGTTACAGCGTTATTACTCCACTTTCAACATCCCATGGAACCCTGAGGTTTGCAGTTTAGGGAGGGGCCTCAAGGCTGATAATAATAATAATAATAATAATAATAATAATAATAATAATAATAATAATAATAATAATAATAGTATCAGCACTGCAACAGTCGAGTGTGGAAACGGCCTAGGTCTTGGTAGTCAGAACAAGCTAGTGGGGCGAAGGGAAAATATCAGCACGGGAGCGGGACAGAGGTGGGTGCGTGGGGGGGAGCTCGGGGGTGCCCGCAGAGGCAGCCCGGCGGGCGGGACAGGAGGTGCCGGGGCGGAGCGAGCACTGTGGGGCGAAGGTGGCGGGAGCTGCAGCAGCAGCAGCAGAACCAGCGGCGTCCCAGCGGAGGGGTCTTTCCTACCTTGCCGGTAGTAGAGGCCGGTGACGGTGTTCCCGTAGACCCGCCAGGCTACCTGGATGCCGAGCAAGCTCACCACGAGCCAGAGCAGAAGCACCTGGAAGAGGGCGGCCCGCAGGTCCTGGGCCTCCCAGTCTGACACGAACTCCTGCCCGAGCCAGGTGAGAGCCCGCAGCACCCGCGTTGGGGCCTCCCATTCCCCGGGCCCCGCCGCCGTTTCCTCCGCCGCCGCCGCCGCCGCCGCTGCTGCCGCGGCAGCCGCCGCCGCCATCCACCCGCCCTCCCCGGCACCGGCGCAACGGCGGGAGTGGACGGGCGCCGCCGCAAAGGAGACGCGCTGCGCCACCGGCCTCGGGGGAACTGTCACCGGCGCCGCACTGCGCAGGCGCCGGGGAAGCGCGCTAGGCCCCGCCCCGCTTGGCCGTCGCCTCCTGGCGGCAGCGCGAGCCCGCGCTCGTGTGCTCGGGGTGGGGGGGTCCCGCCGCGCTTCGTGTAACCTGTTGGGATCTCTCCCTGAGGGTGCCATCGAAGCCACTTCCGCACTAGACAGCTATAGCGCTATTATTCCACTTTCAACATCCTATGGAATCCTGGGGTTTGCTGTTTAGGGAGGGGCCTCAAAGGATTCCCCAGGATGTTGAAAGTGGAATAATAGCGCTATAACAGTCTAGTGCGGAAGTGGTCCATGGTAACCGCTTATCCAAAGACACAGCCATTTTCGTGATCGTTACTCCCCGTCTTTAAAAATACGAGCGTGGAGGGGGGAAGCTCCCCGTTGGAACTTGCCAGCTAGCCGGCTCGCTTCCCCTTGCCACGTCTAGCCACAGACCTGCACGGAATAAAGTAAACAGCCCGTAACAGGAACACCCCCCCCCCGGAAAGTCTACCCCTTCCTGCATATATCACGTCTGAGCCTGCTCCGGAGCACTGGCTTTGGCTTTTACCGGGCACGGATTCATCCAAAGCTACCCAAATACGTGCCACAAATGACAGATGTGGCTTCTCGAACCGTTGCAAGGCGGGGCGAGGGAATGAACGTATGAAAGACGGAACTTGGGCTGCCAGACTGATTGCAGAACAAGGAATTTCAGCAGGTTAACAAGCAATATCTGCGGGATATTCCCTCTTCTGCTTCGCCGTTAGAGGGAGAGGAGCCGCCTCCAAGTTTCCTCTCTGGCAGCCGCGGGCCCTGACAGGCAGCCGGAGAAGAGCCGCCCCCGCGGCCGCTCCGGAAACCCAGTTCCCGGAAAGGCTGCGGCTTTTCGCTTTCGCTTTCGTTCGACTCCTAGGGACCCGGAAGCCCGTCTTTGATGCGCCACAACAGGATCCGTGGCCGTGGTCCCTTGACGTTTAACGCTTTACCGGAGTCCTGAGTTCAGGTGAGGTTTTTAATTTTCTCAGGAAATAGCAGTGCGATGCCCATTTGTCTTCACACGGAGTTTGTAGTCTGCATTCAATAGTACTCTTCCCCCTTGCTGTGTTTCCATTGCGCATTAGGGACTTGAAGCCCAGATGGCAGCATAGTGCAGAAACTTAGAATCATAGAATCATAGAAATGTAGAGTTGGAGGAGACCCCAGGGGCCATCCTGTCCAACCCCCTGCCATGCAGGAACACCCTCAAAGCACTGCTGACAGATGGCCATCCAGCCTCTGCCGAAGAACCTCCAGAGAAGGAGATTCCACCGCACTCGGAGGCAGCAGATTCCACCGCCGGACAGCCCTGACCGTCAGGAAGTTCATCCTGAGGTTCAGGTGGAATCTCCTTTCTTGCAGCTTGAATCCATTGCTCCTTGGCCTGGTCTCTGGAGCAGCAGAAAACAAGCCCACTCCCTCCTCTACATGGCATCCCTTCAAATATTTAAACATGGCTATCATGTCCCCTCTTAACCTTCTCTTCTGCAGACTAAGCATACCCAGCTCTCTAAGTCTGTCCTCATAGGGCATGGCTTCCAGATCTCTCAACCTTATTTGCCTTTTGCTCTCCTTGGTGCTTTCTAATTGGAAGGTCATCCTTGTCCTCTTGGGTTTCTGAGCGTCTAAGGTCATCCTCTTGTATTGAGTGAAGCTTTAATGCTAAGCTGAAGGGTGGGTTGTGGGCAGGCGCAGATAAAAATGGGTTCCAAATTCAAGCTGCAGTCTGATACTTGTCTAGATGTGCCTCTTGATTCTTCTGTTTCCGATGGGCAGAACCAGAATGAATGCGTCAGAGAGCCTTCCTGACATCGACGAGGAACTGTACTCTCGCCAACTGTGAGTCTTGCAATAGATGACGCAGAAGCAGGGGATGTTCTGACTGAGGCCATTTCGACACTAGACTGTTATAGCGCGATGATTCCACTTTCAACATTCTATGAAATCCCGGGGTTTGCAGTTTCGGGAGGGACCGCCTGGCCCCTCCCGAAACTGCAAACCCCGGGATTCCATAGGAGGTTGAAAGTGAAATCATTGCGCTATAACAGACTCATGCGGAAATGGCCTGAGCTCAAAAGATATGTGGGCTGGAAGAGGTCATAGTTTTCTGGCCGGGGCAGTAAGAGGTAGAGTAAGCAGTCCATGAGTGGGAGGAATAGAGCAGAGTAGAGGAGGACTAAAGTACTATCCAGCATGGTGTAGTGATTTCGAGTGTTGGACTACAACCCTGGAGACCAGGGTTTGATTCCCATCTTGGCCATGGAAGCCCACTGGATGACCTGGGACATGTCACACACTCTCAGGCCCAGAAGACCCTGTGATAGGGATGCCATAAGTTGGAAACAACTTGATGACATATAACAACAACAACAGAGGTACTGTGCAATGTAGTAATTTGAGTGTTGGACTTAAAAACTCAGGGAGACCAAGGCTCAAATCCTCACTAAGCCATGGAAATGCACTGGATGACCTGGGCAAGTTAACATTCTCTCAGCTTAAGAGGAAGGCAATGATAAAATCCTTGGAATGAATCTCACCCAGAAACCCCCATGATAGGATTCCCGTAAGTCAGAAATGACTTAAAGGCACTTAAGAATGGCTAGATTCAAGATGGAGGGGGGGGCTGAGATGAGGTCAGGCTGGAACTATAGGTTGGCAAGAAACCCAGGAAAAAGGACAAAGGAAAGGTGGAGGTTAAATTTAAAAGATGGGAGGTGAGGGTGTGGCATCACACAGGCTTTAACAGAGAGGTTTGCCTTTTTCCTAGCTACGTGCTGGGCCATGAGGCCATGCAGAAGATGGCGAACGCTGCTGTGCTAGTCTCTGGCATGCAGGGACTGGGGGTAGAGATTGCCAAGAACATCATCCTTGCAGGAGTGAAGTCTGTCACTGTCCATGATGAGAACAATGCCCAGTGGAGTGACCTCTCCTCACAGGTACACTGTTTAAAGACTTTGAGCACAACTCTAAATGGCAAAGATGGGCAAGGACCAGTTGAGTGGACACTACACCAGCTGAAGCTGTGCTTAATGAAAACTCCTTCCTAGCCTACAGGTGCTGGAAATTTGGACTGTCTCACCCTGGCTGGACCTGGTCTTGGCACTGTGGCTGAATCCAGTGGTGACTGGTGGCTCCCTTGTCAGTGAGGTGGTGCATCTACTCTGTGTTTTATTCCAAGGTTTCAAGGTGCTACCCAAGGTGCTGAACTTATTTTGAGGGTAGAGCTCATCCCTTTGGGCAGCTACTTTAAGATATGGACTAAATCTAAAGCAGAGTCATCACCCCATTAGCATGAGAACTACTGTCCTGGGCTGGGCCGAAGAAGGTTTGGATCTAGCATAACTTGGCTCCTCAATCATCTCATTCTTTCTCTTCCTCTTTTTCACTCCTCTGCTTATAACTTTGAATTAAGAATGCATTCTTAGCCTGGCAAATGTGGAAGCACCAGAGTGGAACCCTGTACCCTCATTGGTATAAATTCATATATCTTGCAAAGTTTTCTTCTTCATGTTATTGTTGCTGTCTTCAAGACTGCAAAGATACCATAACTGCCTTCCTCCATCTATATTTCCATCTACAGACACACAGATACACAGAAATTTAGCCAGAATTGACCAGATTAATATTGTTGATTTCACACATAACTGGAATAATAAAAAAAGTTTGATCGGTACCACATACAGTCTTTAAATTTTGTTGTACCTTAAATTTAATGCAAAATGGACCAAACCCAGCAGTTTTCTGAAAAAAGCTACACTTTGTTAATTAGTCCAAGTTTTCAGGCTGTCAGCTTACGTGGCCACTTCTGCACTAGACTGTTATAGCACTATTATTTCACTTGCAACATCCTATGGAATCCTGGGGTTTGCAGTTTAGGGAGGGGCTTACTGGCCCCTCCCTAAACTGCAAATCCCAGGATTCCATAGGATGTTGCAAGTGGAATAATAGTGCTATAACAGTCTAGCATGGAAATGGCCAGTGTAACTATAAAGTATAGTCAAAATTGGTTTGTAAATGTGCATTCTTGAGTAATAACAACAACAATCATCCTCATCATAATCATCACAATATACAGAAAACTGAAGTGTTTGATAGAAGGTACATAAAATAATTGACAGATCAGATCCAAAATCTTAATAACATCTTTGTTTTGATCCCATTGGGTAAAGCCAAATCTGGTGACTCTATGGTCATTTCCATCCTGCAGTGCTATAGTGCTATTATTCCACTTTCAACATCCTGTGGAATTCTGGGATTTGTAGTTTCCTGAGGCTAGAGAGCTCTCTGGCTGAGAATTCTAAATGGCCCTCCCTAAACTGCAAACCCCAGGATTCCATAGGCTGTTGAAAGTGGAATAACAATAGTGTAGGGCAGAAATGGCCTATGATCAAACATGTGGATTTGTGTAGAATAACAGACACTCAAAATTATAATGTAAATAGAGATACTTGAAGCATTGCCTCTGAATTTTCAAAATTGATATCTGGGGCCTAATAAAGATGCCCCAGGACTACGTTCCAAGATGTTCATGTAAAATGTATTCCTCTAACTCCACATTGTCTTCCCCTAAGTTTCTTCTGAAATCCCATACCCAACATTCCATCATGATAACTTGGGCTGGGAGTACCAGGTTTCTAAATAAATAAGAAAGAAAGAAAGAAAGAAAGAAAGAAAGAGTTTGTACTAAAAAGGGCTGAATTCTGAAATGTAAACAGTAAGTTATGTATCAGTCATCTTTCATGTCCCAGCACTCCCATTGAGTCATAAATCATCTTAACACTTGGACAAATCACAGTCTGTAGCTCACTGAATAACTACAATCAGATAATTTGTGGGAAGTTAAACACATTTCATGGTTTATTATGAGATTCAACAAAGCTGCACAGTTCAGGAAGTCTGGTGGGTTAATTGTTGTGCAAGCAAAAGAAGAAATGCTGTCACGTTTGTCTCTGCATTTCTTAACGTGTCATTTTGAATTAATGTTAAAAGTCACCTAATATTGTGGCACTTGATTTTTTCAATCTTTCTAGCTGCAGGGAATATCTGTGCTGCAGTGGTATTACAACATGCCTGAGCTGTGCTAAAAGTACAAAAAAATTGTGCTCCTCAAACTGAAATTCAATAACCTGTTAAATAAACATATCTTGACTTCCGGCTTCATGGCGGCGGGATCGGTGTCGGAGTGACGATTGTCTGTCACCCGGCACCATCAGAGGCGGTAAAGCTGGAAATTTCCAGCCGACTACCCCTCCGGGAAAAGGGGTGCTGAGGGGCTACCGAAGACCCCATACTCTCTAGCTGTCTCTGATCAGAAACAGCAGATTGCGGCAGTGGATGAGAGGGGTCGTTGAGCAACCACAGCTGGTTCTGATCGCTGAGTTCTCTCAACGAACCGCGGCCAAAAGCTTTTTTTAGAAGAATCTTTCTTTTTGAAAAATACTAATAAGAAGAACTTCTCCCTGGATGGTCGGAACCTCTGGTGGAAAGAGATCACCTGACGAGTGAAGTACGAAACTTTTCTTTATTTACACTGCAACTGTTATGGCGATCTTTTTTTTGGCTTTTGCTCACATGTGAAGATACTTTGGATTGGAAGGTTGGTGTCGTGTTGGAGCTCGCTGATTGTTGTGGCTGTTTTTTTTTCTGTTTTTTTTTCTTTTATTTTTTTTCTATTTCTGGCAAGAGAATTCTTTTTCTGTAACTGTAAAATTACGAAGATCAGCAAGAATTTATTTGTTTTGTTTTTGTTTTATTTTGTAATATTTTCTACTGTGATCGTCACTGTTGTCTCTGTTTGACCGGGCTGTGAATGGCTGTGAATGGCACGCGAATCGTTTTGACGGTGGGGCTGACGAGGGCTGAAGAGAAAGGTAAAGGGAGTGGAATAGAGGTATCGAGAGGACTTGGATTTGGATTTAAACCTTATGTCGAAAATCTGACTGGAGATTAGATTGATTTTCTGACTTCCCGCAACTTAAAACGGTGCAAAGAAATTATTTAAAAGTGTCAGGTCGAACTAAATTTGGTAAGGAAGCGAGAGGAGATGCGGACCTGGGATTTAGGCTTGAGCTCGCCACAGGTAGAGCGGAGCTCGCTGAAGCAAGAAGCAAAAAGACAGACATTTCCAGGAGTATTTTCTGTAATCAGCGTGACTTGAGAAGCGTACTGAAGTCTCCAGATGGTTGACAACGGGATAATTTTATAGTTATAGTTTACTGTTTATAGCTTAATTATAGTTCATTAATAGTTTAATAATTAACTATTAAATAAGAGGGGGTGGAATCTATTGTAAAGACTAATTTATTGCAAAGATTAATTATTGACAGACTTATACTCTGAATTTAAATTGCAGTATTCGTTTGAGTAATAATAATAATTGGGAATAACTGGGAATGTTGGACCACTGTGCAGCTGTGAACAGGTAAATATAATGATAAGATAAGGCCAGAGACGGATTGCAGCAGGAGTACAAGGTCATTTTTCTCTCTTTCTCTCTCTCTTCTTTCTTTCTTTTTTTTTTTTATAAAGCGCAGCTGGTTTCATTAACTGTTGACTTTCATAGAGAGGCTGGTATATTGATAAGTCTACATATATAATCATACTTAAGTATAAAGTAAATATAAAGTAAGGTCTCTATTTGGTGGTGTTTATTAGGAAGATAATAGAGATTTCTGTTTTGTGTTATTTCATTTTTGAATTTAGATATAGTTATATATAGTTATATAAGGTGAATTTAGTATTTGACACTGACATTGCTGAGAAATAATCTGTTAAGGTATTTACAAGTATTATAGGTCTGTCATTGAAATCAAAACAGACTTGTAGGTGTCACTACAAACTGTTTGGCGTTATATTGTTATAACTGTTTGGTGTTATATTGTTGTATTATTGTATTATTGTCTGAAGAACATTGAAGAATATTGAAAGAGAATTAAGATGGCAACTTACACGACAGTCAAGAGGAAAGCAACCTTACAAGCGGAAGCAAAATTGTCACAGATGGCCACAGCAAGAAGAGGATCAGGAGAAATATCACCTATGGCACCAAGCTTACCAACAGCTCGACCTGATCTATCAATTTTGTTGCAAGAAATTAAAAATCTAAGAGATGATGTAAAGCAGGAGATTAGGCAGGAGATCAGAAATGAAATGAAGGAACTGAGAGCAGAAATAAAAATAGAAATAAAAAAGAAATGGATTCTATAAATAAGAAAATACAAAAGGTTCATAAAGACATTTCTGAAATAAAAGAGGACGTGATAAATTTACACACTAAAACAAGGCAATTGCATTCTGAACAAAAAATAACCAAATCCATGCAACAACAACAGGAAATGTTAATTAATATGCATGAATTATGTTACCGAGACAGATGTCTGAAATTGAGAGGTTTAATGGAATTGACGGAGGATAGTCTTTATCAGAGGGTCATACCAGCTCTGGCGGCGTACATAGACACTACAGAAGAAAAACTTGAAGCAGACATTGATAGAATTTTCAGATTAAACTCGAAATTGGCTAGGAAGAAAAAGCGGGCGAGAGATGTAATAGTCTGTTTTACCAAAGTAAGGACCAAGATAAAGTGCTCCAAAAAAATTACGACTATAAGCTAACGATTGAGAATAACGAAATTAAAATTTTCAAGGATGTCCCCTTTGCGGTGATTAAAAGTAGACAAGAATATAAATTTCTTACACGTTTACTTTAGAGTTGCAATATAAATTTCAGGTGGGAACGGACTGAAGGAGTTTCTATATACTACAGACAGAGGTGGTATAAGATTACAAATATCGACAAAGCTAAAGAAATATATGAAAAAATAAAAAAAGACTTTGACACTGAACAATCTGAGCAACCGCCAAAAGAATTTTCAGGACAAGAAAGAAGTGTCGCCATGAAAGGTAATCAGATTGAGAAAGATGCTGAACAGATCCCGGACGAAGAAGAAGGAGATGAGGTTGACGACTTGGATGAAGAAGAAGGAGAAATAGAAGATACTGTTGAAGAGAAAGCTGAAAAGAAGGAGAGGGAATTAGAGAATATTGCAGATTTGAAGGGAACTGACGAGTAAAGACTGAATTTGAAATAAAAAAGAAGAGGAAAGAAAAAAAAGGATGGCGATAAATATACAATCTTGGAACATTAAAGGAGTTAATTCGGCTTATAAGAGGAGGCAAATATTTCATTTGTTGGAAAAAGAAAGCAGACCTGGTTTGTTTACAAGAGACTAGAATTAGAGAAAAAGATATAAAATACTTGAGAAACCCGAAGTTGGGAAATTATATGCTGTGGCTCTGTATGTAAACTTGAAATTTAATTCTGAAGAGGTATTTGTGGATAATAATGGCCATTATATTGGTGTTGAGATTGACTTTTTAAACACAAGAATTTTAGCTGTTGGTATATACTCCCATTGATAATAAGGACAAATTTTTTGAAACATTAGAAAAAGAGTTGCTCGCATATACTCAGGAGAGAGATCAACGGAATATTCTTCTAATGGGAGACTTTAATGCGGTTTTAAACCCAGAGAAGGACAGAGCGTCGTCTAAGTCAATTAAAAAATTTCAAGGCAAACTTCCAAAAAGCTTCTTTAATATTATGAATAATTTTGCATTATTGGACGTGTGGAGATACAAGAATGGAGATTCCAAGGGTTATACTTTTTATTCGGAACCACATAAATCCATGTCTAAGATTGATATGTTTCTGATCTCTATACATTTACATAAATATATAAAAGACATGGATATACTACCAAAATTTATATCGGATCATAATTTAATCCAACTTAAACTTCAATTGTATCAAAGAAAAGGCTGGAACTGGAAACTGAATCCAGCGTTACTTCAGAATGAAGATTATTTGATTCGAATCAAAAAAGAGCTGGAATACTACTTTGAAGAAAATATGCACTCTGAGGCTAAAATGAAATCAATCTGGGATGCCAGTAAAGCTGTCATAAGAGGCTATTTAATTAAATGGGGAACAGAATGGAAGAAGAAGAGGCAACAGAGGTATGCAGAACTAGAAGTCAATCTACAACAAAAAGAAGAAGCTCTAAGAAATGATCCATTGAACAGAGACTTGCCAAATCAGATTAAATTTTTACAAGATCAGCTAAGAAGAAAAAATATACATCAGTTAGAGAAAAAGTTGAGAAGAATTAAGCAGAAACTTTTTGAATAGCTAACAAATCAGGAAAATGGTTAGCATATAAATTGAGAAAGGAGATAGAGAGAAGACAAATAACAGAGATTAACATCGGTGGGAAGAGAATAACAGAGCAGACCTCTATTCAAAAGGAGTTCTTGAAATATTATGCAAAATTATATAAACAGATGCCTGTTTCTAATAATCGGATATTTCAATTGCACCAGTACTTAAATGCAAGAAACATTACAAAAATAACGCAAGGACAGAAAGATTTATTGAATGCTTCTATAACAGTTGCAGAAATATCAGCTGCAATAAAGAAATTAAAATCAAATAAAGCACGTGGTCCTGATGGTTTCTCAGCAATGTATTATAAAGTATTAGAACAGCAACTGATAATACCTCTTCAGAAAACATTTAACGAAATAATGGTAACTGGTGTACCAGAGACTTGGAAACAAGCAAATATAACATTGATTCCTAAGGAAGGAAAGGACATTAAGAATCCGGGAAAGTACCGACCCATCTCATTGCTGAACGTTGATTATAAAATCTTTACTATGATTTTGGCAGATGGATTAAAAAAAATTCTGAAAGATATTGTTCACGATGACCAAAATGGATTTCTTCCAGATAGATTTCTAAGGAATAATATTAGATCGGTGATGAATATGCTTGAATACTTTGAGAAACATAATGAAAAAAAATTAGCGTTGATTTTCATAGACTTCAAAAAAGTGTTCGACAATGTGAGATGGGATTTTATGATAGAAATTTTACAACGAATGGACTGTGGTTTAAAGTTTACTAGATGGATGGAAGAAATATATAAAGATCAAACAGCCGCCTTGTTAATAAACGGAGAAAGAACAGAGGTTTTTGGCATTCAAAAGGGCACTAGGCAAGGTTGTCCATTTCACCGTTGTTATTTATACTTATTTTGGAAGTTTTTCTGAGGGAGTTAAGAGAAGATAAGGAGATAAATGGGGTTAAGATCAAAGGACAAGTTTACAAGGTTAAAGCGTACGCAGATGACCTGGTTATCTTCTTAGAGGATCCCAAAGTATTTATAGAAAGGTTGACAGAGAGATTAAAGGAATTCGAAGAAATGACAGGCCTAAAGGTGAACATAGAAAAAACTAAAATGCTTACTAAAAACATTGATTCTTCGGAAGAACGTGAACTCATAGAAATTTCAGGATACTCAGTGGAAAAGAAACTAAAGTATTTGGGCGTGTGGATTACTAAACGTTGTACAGAGCTGTTTGAAAATAACTATAAAAAGACCTGGTCTGAAATTCAAAATGAACTAAAATCGTGGGGAAATTTGAAACTATCATTATAAGTCCGAATAGGGGCTGTGAAAATGAATGTCCTTCCAAAGATGAATTTTTTATTTCAAAACATTCCAATAATCATAAATGAGAATTGTTTTAAGAATTGGCAAAAAGAAATTTCTAAATTTGTATGGGAGGGAAAGCATCCAAGGATTAATTGGAAAGTATTAACGGATAAGAAAGAAAGAGGAGGATGTGCTCTCCTGGACTTAAAATTGTATTATCAAGCAGCATGCCTAACGTGGATTTCGGAATGGATAACTTTAAAAGATGAGCGATTACTGAAATTAGAAGGAGCAGACAATGTATTTGGATGGCATGCGTACTTGTGGTATGGGAAAAATAAAGTGGATAGAGATTTTATAAATCACTATATTCGGAGATCCCTATTATTGATTTGGAAAAAAATTAAAATAAAAACGTACTTGAAAATGCCGCAATGAGTTTCTCCACATGAAGCTTTATTTGGAAAATGGAAATCGGAGCAGGAAAAATGGATTTGTTACAAAGATTGTATAATTGAAGGACCCACTAATATTTTTAAAACAAGAACAGAATTAGAAGAAGCGGTTTCCCCACTCAGTGGTTTTTGTACTTGCAACTGAGAGAGAGGTTCAAAATGGACATGAAATTGGAGGGCTTCCTCTCAAAAACAGACATGAATGATTTTGAAAAAGCTATCCTAGAGAATCAAAGTCATTTAACGTCTAAGATTTATATTTTTCTTTTGAACCGAAACTTGGAGGAGGAAACAATAAAGCAAACAATGATTAGATGGCTCCAAAATATAGGAAGAACTATTAAACTCAAAGATTGGCAAAAAAGTTGGAAAAGGACACAGAAATTTACTCTCGCCCAAGACTTGAAAGAGAACTATTTAAAGATGCTTTATCAATGGTATTTAAGTCCACATAAATTAGCTAAAATGTATAATACCAATAAGGAACTTTGCTGGAAATGCAATCAGGAAGAAGGGACTTTTTTCCATATGTGGTGGACGTGTCATAAAGCAAGAAAGTTTTGGAAAAATATTCACAAAACGATAGAAGAAACGCTTGAGATAAACATACAATTGACGCCAGAATTATATCTGTTGAACATTATTCCAGATAATCACTGATGGTGAGAGGTAGATGGCGAATAATATTGTATATGGTCACATCTGCCGGAATTGTGTTCGCAAGATATTGGAAGAATTTGCAAACTCCGGAGATAGATGAATGGTTACTCAAACTTGACGAATTGAAAATTTGTGATCAACTTACCAAAATACAGAAAGATACAATGAACACTTATGATACAGAATGGAAATTGGTAACACATTTTCTACAAAAAAGATACGATCTGATGGTGATTATATAAAAATTTGTAAAATAATAGATGCAAGGTGTTTTTTTTTCATTTTTAAGTATAAATTAATGGGACAGTGGATTAATGGAAAGTTACTTACCCTAATGGAATTGAATTGGGGTACCAGTGATAGGAGATGTAGTATTTGGGTGGTCTGGCTATGTTAAGGAAATACTTACGATTTATGTTTTATGTTCAATTTAAAATACTATAATTTGTAATTGTAAAACAGAGGGACAAATATAAATTTACGAAATAAACCAGAAAGGGATAAGTGGGAAGTGATAAAAATTGATACAGTGGGATATATATTAATAAAGAAGCTATTTATAGACTTTACTGGGATAGTAGTTAAAGGTTTTGCTGAATTTTTTGTCATTGATTTATATTTTTATTGTTTTATATCCTACTTTTTTTTATTTGTAATTAATTTTATAAAAATTAAAGTAAAAATAAAAAAAATAAACATATCTTGCCTGTTAAATAAGTATATTTTGCTTGTTGCTGTATGATGCGTAGATCCTGGCTTTCTTCCTCAAATGGCAGAGGCAACTAATCTTAATAACGCACAGATTTATTATAGTGCTCTTCCCTTCTGCTGTTTTATCAAGCTGTTGTATTGAGCTGTGTGAGGCTGTTTTAGAATAAAAAGATATAAAGGAATCCAGCAGCACCTTTGAGACTAATTGGGAAAAGAAAATTTCCTAATGCACCATCTGCACCCATTCTTTGAGATATCGTATCTGGTTATAGCGACATATGCCTTGATTGCATCCTGTTTGGAGTACTGTAAAACACTCTACATGGGGCTGTCTTTGGAAACTGTTCAGAAACCTCAGAGGGCCCAAAACACTGTGGTCAAAATGCTGATGGGGCTAGTTACAGGGAACATGTAACTCTCTTGTTAAAACTGTTTCACTAGCTACCAGTTCCTTTTCAGGCAGAATTCAAAGTGTTGGTTATAACCTATAAAGCCCTACATGGGTGAAGTCCAGTCTACCTACTGCCAGTGTGGTGTAGTGATTTGAGCATTAGATGATAACTCTGGAGACCAGAATTCAAATCACTATTCAGCAATGAAAATCCTCTGGGTGGCCTGGGCAAGTCACACTCTCTCAGCTTCAGAGGAAGGTAATGGCAACCCCCCTCTGAAGAAATCTTGCCAAGAAAAGGCCATGATAGGTTCACCTTAGGGTTGCCATAAGTAAAAAATGACTTAAAGGAACACACCAACAACCAGACTGCCTTAAGTCTGTGGCCCTTTTCGCACCTTACCCTTTTGCGGTGCTGGGGTGCGGGGCTCACGCAAGCAGCCTCCGGAGGAAGGCTCTTGCGTCCGGGGTCCTTCGGCTCCGCACGAGCTTCCTGCTCGCGTGAGAGCCCTGCCTCTTCCTTTCGCAGTGCAGTCCGGGACCTTTCCAGGCTGCACTGGACAGGAAGCACAGCCGGTCCGGCTCCTGAGGCTCCGCACGCAAGGTAAGTGCACGTGGGGCCCCGGAGCGATGTATGGCCACACAGCGTTTTCGACTTCGAGCCGAAAATGGAAAAATGCGTGTGCAGTCTGCGTCAGGCCCTTGAGCGTCGCGCAAATGTGAGTGTGTTGTATGGACTGCTTCTCACATTTACGCGATGCTCACGGGGCCTTTTCGCATTGGAAATACCATGTAAAAAGGGCCTGTATCATCCTATACAAATTGCCAGAATCTTAATTTCTATAGGAGAGGACTTTTCTTCAGTTTCGCCACCATCACAGGACTGCTTGTTGAGGACACAAGAGAGAACCTTCTGTTATTTGGGAGGCTAAGCTGGTTCCCTCCCTGCTTTCACTGGCAAGCAAAGACATTTTTGCTTAAGTGGGCTTTTTTATGTAATTCCTCACAGGAAAGCTTCTTTTTGGGGGGTGCTTTATTTTTTAACTTTTAAATGGAGCCCTGGTGGCGCAGTGGTTAAATGCTGGTACTGCAGCCACAAGATTGTGAGTTTGATCCTGCCGGGATCCAGATTGACTCAGCCTTCCATCCTTCTGCAGGTCAGTAAAATGAGCTTGTTGGGGGGCAATTAACTAACACATAGTAAACTGCTTAGAGAGCACTTAGCTGATAAGTGGTATAGAAATGCACATGCTATTGCTATTGCTAATTGCCTTTTAAATAATTTTATGATGTTTTAATCTAGTGATTATAATTCCTTTTAAAATTTTATTGCTGGATTTTAATTAATTCCTTTTGTGAGCCTCCTGAGGACCTACTCTGGGAGAAAGGTGGCATATAAATGAAATAAATAAATAATTGGCTTCATGAACTATAGTCCATTTCATGAGATGCTACAATGAGTTCACAAAGGCTTGTGCTAGAAATTTCTTCATCCCTGCTGGTCTCATCCATGTTATTAGTTTCCTTTATGTTTAGTTTACCTAATCAGGGAGCTTCTTGTGGAAGCTGGTTGAGGCAACACAAAATATCCTGCCATTTGGCTTAAGGCATGGAAAGTTACTTTTCGGACTACAACACCATGTTAGTTGGGGAGTTCTAACAGTTGTACTCCAAGAAAGTATGTTTTCGAAGTTGAAGTTTTTGCTTAACAATTGCAACTATTCGGATAGGATATTGTATTTGTCTTTTCATGTTTTTTCACATCAGTCTCAGATCTCTTGAAGATGTCAGATACTTTACAATATTTCATAAGGGATTTGTTTTTAAATATAGTAAATGAAACTGATATCTCTATGAAGCTGGTTTCTCCATCTATCATTCCCCGTTCCATGCTTGCTTTGTGCAGTCCTAGATGTACTGATCAAGGTGAAAAAAGCCTCCCCCATTTTAATTCAGTGGTGTTGTGAAATCTGGGAACAGAGCTGTTAGTCAGATCCTGAATTTGCTCTTAGCCAATGTACTGAGTCTTGTGAGAGAACAGGCAGCAAAATTGCAGATTTCTTCTTCACTTATTGTATAGAATTATACCAGGCCCCTGGATGGTCTTTGTTTTTTCACTCTTAGCATTGCTTTCTGTCTTTGCAGTTTTATTTATCAGAGGGTGATGTGGGGCAAAATCGAGCAGAGGTCTCCACGTGCCATCTTAAGAAGTTAAACAGATATGTCTCTGTGGAACCCTATACTGAAAGGCTGTCTGAGAGATTCTTGTCTACTTTCCAGGTAGAGACCCAGAGCTGCATGTCTCTTGCTGCAAAGGTGGGAGATGAAGCAATTTTACTGAGGCTAGAAACAAATCACAGGCCATAAATGTAAGATCTAAGCCAGAGATGAAGAACATACAGCCCATGGATCACATGTGGTTCCCCAAGACTTGCTTTTGTCACCCCTGGAGCCCCCCTCCCATTTTCGTTTGTTTATCTGTTTTTAAGATTTTCAAGTAATTTGTTTCACAAACACAGTAGTTTAACTCATCCCTTGAAGAGCTTCCAGCACCCCAGATGTAATAAAAGAACACCAGGAGTCAACCAAAAATGGCATAAAATAACCAGAAGTGACATTGCATCCATTCCAGGGCACCCAGAATATACAGGTATAGCCAAGGGGTCTTGGAGGTGAAAATCGGCCCCATTGCTCCACATGCAGTTGCCTGCCACTGATCTAAGTTAAGTCAGTGAGTTAGTATCTGTTCTTTTTCTAAAAGCAGTAAGCCAGAAGCCCAATCTCTAATTCTTCCTAATGGTGGTGATTTGCTGGCATGTTATCTTCAAGATCTCATCAGTGTTTTGTTCAGCTTGAAACGCTGGGAGGGTATCTTGTCACTTCTTAGTAATACTGCCTGTTGCAGGCTTCTTAGTAATACTGCCTGTTGCAGTACAGCACAGCTGTACTGTGCTGTGTGATCTACCCTTGCCTGACATTGAACATATACCCAAGAAGTATCCTGAGTTTGGAAAAGCTGCTTTTTTAGATTACAGTTCCTAGAATCTTTTAGCCAACATGGCAGTGGTCATGCTGGCTGGATGACTGGGAGGAGCTATAATTCCCAAAAGTTAACTTTTCCAAACAATTGATCTACTTATAAAGTGCCCTCTCTGCCATGCTGTGTTGTTGTTGTTTTTTGTTTGTTTTTTTCCTGATATGAGCAAGTAGCACCTTTGCTCTTTGTTCCTGCTGTCATCTTGTACTAAACTCAACATTTGCTGCAGGTTGTGGTCTTGACCAACTCTTCCTTGGAGGAACAGCTGCGTATCAGTGATTTCTGCCATGCCAACAACATTTGCTTCATCCTAGCTGACACAAAGGGCCTAGCTGGGTATGTGATGCTCTGAGGGTCTGGACCTCGTCCTGAGAGGGGGATGTTACAGTGGAGACTGCATGGCAGAGATTGCATGTGGAAGGAGAGTGGAGCTGGTAGCTCGTATTGACTTCCAGTGTGGTGGTGGCCCGAGGCACTGAGAATCAGTGGCTCTCTGCAGTGGCACAGTGATCAGATCTGAACAGCTAGTGCTCACAGTGACTGTCCCCATACCCATACACATTCCTGAGGAGGATCCAAAAATGCAGGCAGCTAGGTTGATCCCTATCGATGAACCAGTTGAATCTCACCAGGAACATCTTATTAACAAAGTCTCATTCAGTGGTAGCTGATGGCTTCCATGGTGATAGGCTATGAATTTGCTCTGGCTTTTTGTTTGCAATGCAGAACTAACTACCTAGGCTGCCTTAGGCCATTTCTACACTACACTGTTGTAGTGCTATTGTTCTACTTTCAACATCCTGTGGAATCCTGGGATTTGTAGTTTAGGAAGGGGCATTTAGAATTCTCAGCCAGAGAACTCTTTGGCCTCAGTAAACTATAAAGCCCAGAATTCCACAGGATGTTGAAAGTTGAATAATAGCATTATAACAGTGTAGTGCGGAAATGGCCTTAGATATTTTCGTTACAATCCAGACTAAAATCTGGAGTGGAGTCATCACCCCACTGACATGGAAGCCAACAACTGCCACCAATCTTAATGTCCATTCGAGACCAAGGGCCATTTTGCACAACACAATTAAAATACTGTGGGTGGTCCAGCTTCCCCTCAGCATAGCAAAAATATTCATAATGGGAGCTGTGCAACATCAGCACTGTACAGCCCTTTCCCCCTGCAGAATAGCAGCATAGTACAGTGCATGTTATCACTGAGTGTAGCTGTGCAATGTGCAACTTCAACACACAGTGCACAACTACAACGCACAGTACATAACCACAACACACAACATTACTATACGTGCAACTGCTTCCACCACTGTCAGCAGAAAACTTTCATTTCGCTATGGCAAATAGTTTACCTCACATGTGTATGTCTCTAACAGGATGCAAGTCTGTGATGCTACTTGAACTGCCATGGCTGCATCCTCTGGAATCATGGGGCTTACAGTTTGCTGAAACACTAAAGGCGTGCTCTGGTTAAGAATTCTAAATGTTCCTCCCTAAACGGCCTATCTTGGGATTCCATAGGTTGGAGCCATGGCAGTTGAAGTGAAGTCATAGTGGTATGATTATGTAGTGTGATAGGGCCCTAAGCCACCTGGAAATGTTTTGAATAAATTGTTGTTGGGTAAATCTATTTTCCGCTTTATGTTACTCTAAGGTCATTTCCGCACTAGGCTGTTATAGTGCTGTGATTCCACTTTCAACATCCTATGGAATCCTGGGGTTTACAGTCCCGAAACTGCAAACCCCAGGATTCCATAGGATGTTGAAAATGGAATCATAGCGCTATAACAGTCTAGTGCAGAAATGGCTTAAGAATTGTAGCTGAGCCCAGAGGAAACAGGACAGCCTTAGGTGAATAGGGGTGTGTGTGGGTGTGGGTGTGGGTGTGGGTGTGGCTGATGTCATTGTCTCTACTTGTCAAAAACTTGTGCTACTTCAGTTGTTCAGGCCCTGGCTCCATGCAACGTTGGTTCTCCTGGCAGGGATGGGGCACTTCCGGGGCAGGGTGCAGTAGGCTGAGTGTCCCATTTCGGAAAACAGAGACGTCTGAAATATGGCCTCTTCTGCTTCTGTCTCCTGGCTCCAGACGGCTTTTCTGTGACTTTGGAGAATGCTTTGTGGTATATGATCCTTTGGAGGCTGAACCTGTCTCTGCCACCATTGACCACATCACTCAGGTAGTTTTCTTCTCTGATATAGTAGGCACTTCTAGATTAATGGCTCCTAATGCTACCAATCAAAAGGCACTGTGAGGCAGTCCTGCCTTTCCCCCTCTTTTTGTTTGATAACAATAAAGTTGGGTGAAGTGACGTCAAAACATGAAAGGTCTACAGCTGGAAGAGGCTGATATGCAGGCCATCTGTAAATTTTTATGAATGAGGCGGAGTGATCGCAAGATAAGATCCTCATCTGGGGCTCTTTCACACTATACAGTTACAGTGCTAGTATTCCTCTTTAAGTGCCATAGTTCTGTCTAATGGAATTATGGAATTTGCAGTTTAGGTAGGGGCATTTAGAATTCTTGGCCAGATAGCTACAATTTCTCCCCAGACTGTAAACTCCAGAAATCCATGAGATGTTGCCATGGTAATTAAACTGGAACACAATTGTGTAGTGTGAAAGGGTGTCCAGAACCAAGCAGCATCTCATCATCAGCATTCTGCCACTGACATGTTACTGGTCTGTTCATATCCCCTCTTCTGTGGCCATCTGCATAATGAGAAGTATAGACTTGGAATTACGTGTACCTTCCCAATGCTATTTGTGTTACCCTTGACCCCTCCAGACTGCCTCTTTTGTAATTAAAAAAGAGCTAATTGTCTTTAAAATAGGTCACTCTTTCTTTACTTCTCCAGAGTATCTCTCTCACACATGTTACACTATCTAACATTTTTTTAAAAATCCTCATTTTTTTTCAAAAGCAGAAGTAGATTTCTGGCCTTTTCTAGATTTGATTTTCCCTCCCCTTCCTCCTGGTTTTTAGGAGTATTTTTTGGCAGTCCACGTGGCCCTGGAAATGTTCTAGGAACAGAATACTGGCTCCCAAACCTGCTATGGTTTTAGCTTCTTTAGCTTAACTGAACTTGTGAATCATCACTGTCCCACTTATGTATTCTCCCTACAGGGAAACCCAGGCATATTGACAGTGGCCTGGGATGATGAGCAGGGACATTATCCACACTTTGAGGATGGGGACTGGGTGGTCTTCTCAGAGGTTGAAGGGATGACAGAACTGAATGGCTCCAAGCCCCGCTGTATCCATGTGACTGGTAACCTTCTATTTCTTTGCCATCATATTTTTGTGTGTCATTCCAAGCTGCAGACAGAAAGTGTCTACAGGGGAAACACAATTATTATAGGGTTGGGAGTGGGGAAAGTGTGTCGTAAGGTCATTTTGAGGCCCCCAGGACCTCCTCCCCAGAGGTTTGCCCCCAAATGCACTCTAGGACCCATGGGGCAATTTTGGCAGGTTTTTGGGCCTCCGAGGGCCTTGGGAGCCAAACATGGTTTTACATTCTTTTTTCATGGAACATGAGGGATGCGACCTCAAAGATTCCCTTTGTGCATGGCAGTTTGCTGCCCGTGATGGTTGCCTATTGCTGTCACAGTGGAGACATCAAGTCCATGGATTGGCAAGGATGTCTGGTGAGGGGTTTTGAGAGAAAGATGGCATGGTGCTTTGTTGGCAGCGATAGCAACTGGTGTCTTCTGTGTTGGTGGAATAGTGAATCTGCTCTGGGTTTTGGGCCTGTCCTGAAAGTAGTTGTCTGATCCTTATCCCCAGAACAGTTTCAGCACCTTGACTGACTCATTTAAAGTTTAATCTAAAACACAGGGGGGATACACACAACAAGAGATGAATTGCCTATAGATTGAAACATGTCCAGAGGAAATATGCAGACCTGTATGGTGGAGGCTGCCTTGATAGCCAGTGGGTTTAGGGGGGTGTTATTTAGCACTAGTCCTACTAACCTTCTCAAGAGAACAGGAGAGAGGCCTAATCTTTGCCCACCGTCTCTAGGGGAATACAGCCTGGAAGTTGGAGACATGTCTTCCTTTTCTCCATACAAGCGCGGTGGGATCATCACCCAAGTCAAGATGCCTCAGAAGTATTCTTTTGTAGGTACCCATTATCTCTGGCCTGTTGAGATTGTAACATATATTAAAACAAGGGCCTTCTTTTCAAGTTGCTTCATTGATGGGGGGAGACCCTTGAACAATCCTATTGCCATGGTTGAGCATTTTAGCTGGAGACACAGCACGGTATTGCCTCACTGGGAAAGAAAGATCAGAACTTTGTTACAGTCTGGGGCTGGCTCTCTAAAATACATGACTCCCTGCAAAAATTTAAGGTGCGACACGATAATGCAATGAGTGGGGCACACTTTTTGCTTTCAGATCTTACGTTCAATCCAAGGCATCTCCAGTTCTGGCTGGGAAAGATTCCTGTCTGGAGAGCCACTACCAGCCAGAGTAGACCGCAGCTGGGCAATCTCTCAATGTTGGACTGTAACTCCCATCAGCCCTGGTCAACATAGCTTACAGTGAGGGCAGGTGGCCCTAAATCCAGTTGTTAGGCCAAATGAGAGTTACGCCCGTTGAATCAATGGAACCACAAATGTTGACTTACCCAATTCTCATTGGGTTTGCTTTGCTTGTGACTAACAGATTTAGGCCTTGCGGTCCAACAATCTTTGGAGAGCTGCACTTTTCACAATTATAGACGCAACAATACAACTGCCCCCCCGCACATCTGGGTGTTGCCCACCTCTGGTGTAGACCATACTTGATGGATATTTGAATGGTCTGATTTGATATAGGGCAGCATCATATATTCACTGGCAAGAGTAGGGAGTTCTTGGGGTATAATGCTTTGAAGAGTACAAGAAGTAGTTACTTCTGCCCCTTTCAGCTAATGTTTTTCTATTCCCAGAAATCCCTGCGTGCTTCCATGGCTGATCCTAAGATCAGGACCCCAGATAAGGGAAAACTGTCTCGCTATCACACTCTCCATGTGGCTTTCCAGGCACTACATGTCTTCTGGAGTGAGATGCAACGACTTCCCAAGCCCAGGGATCAGGTACATCTTTCCAGTCTTCTTCTTTTGCTTTTTAGGAACTCATGTCTTTCCCCAAAGCTTCTTAATGCTCTCAGCCCTGAGCTGTGCAATATTTCAGTATATATATTTAGCAACAACACAACAAATTATATATTAGATTTGACATATATGCACTGTCCCAGAAGTTCCATTCATCCAATGAGGTGCCAGTGCAGGACTTCACTGAAGGACTCTTCTACCTGTTCTGCAGAGTTTGGATGCAACCTTAAAGCCTTAGATAATAGATGCAAATACATAACAGAAATTCCACTACAAAGAATTTACCCCTCTCTCTCCCGCTAAATAGACAACTAAAAATCCTGCTGCCTTTGTTGAAGTGAAAAAGGCCCAATCCTTATCATTGGCAATAGCAGCTGTTCTCCTCTCTGGCTCTTCCTCCCTTCCTGAATTCAGCTCATAAGAGCATCCCTTTCTTTGGGTTTCTTCACCCACTAGACCAAACCAATCATTCACAGGGGTTACATAAGCATCATGGTATCCCTTTGCCAGCCTCACCCATCATTATTCCATGGCAGGCAGATGCGGAGAAGATGGTGGAGCTGTCACAGACTCTCACCATGGATGGGGAGCCACTGCAAAATGATCTGATCTGGACATTTTCATATGGATGCACTGGTGACCTGAGTCCTGTCAGCGCCTTCATTGGAGGCCTAGCTGCCCAAGAGGTGCTGAAGGTGAGTAGCAGATCCTTGTAAGGACAGGCAGCTTTGTGATTTATTTATTTTTTTGAAAGGTACTTCCCAAGATAGGTCTTTGCCCCAAGGAGGGCTACAAGTTTGTGGATGGGATGAAATCCTGAAATTTTCTATCAGCGTCTCTGACCAGGGATGCCTCATTTGGTAGACTGGCCTGAAGGGCGACATTGTCTCTTTCTTGAACACTGCCTAGATTGCAAAGTGAAATGTTGAGAATCTTCTATTGTCTCCTGCCTAGTGAATAAAGGCAGCGGCTGCTGTAGTGAAGTGCCTAATAAGAGACTGGGCTGCACATCACCACTGCCAAGAACTCACTTGTTGACCTCAGGCCAGCCACTCTGTCACCCTCAATCCCTCCTCAGCTATAGGGAGGAATGAATAACGACACTGACTTACCTTACAAGATTGTGTAAGGCAGGGATGGGGAACCTACAGCCCCTGGGCTGGATGGAAACTTCTTTGTCTGAAATAAAACACTGTTCACAGCCTAGAAACTGTTGAATGGAAATAAGCTCTTTTTTGCAGACCACAAACCTACTGTACTGGGGCTTACCCTTGAGGAGACATGCCTAGACTTGAGTGGTACTTTGTACACTGGGGAGAGCAGAGTGTCCAAATTGGTAAGAATCACTTCTGCCCCCCACTTTTTTTTTTATTTGCCATGTCTTCAACCTGTGCCCATAACCCCATGAATTGCTAGAAGGTGGAGCTTTCTCAAAGTGGATCTCATGTTAACCTCCTTTTATTCTACAACTGAATAATGCATACGGAGTGATTTTGAACACTTAGAAGTAGTGCCCTAGAATTATTGCTATTATTACTGTTCCTACTGTAATAACAGTTCCTTTTCTTCCTGTTAAGCAAGAGTCTGAAGCTTTCTTTCTAAGGACAGGCTTCTCATTAATTATAACAGTCAGAGCCCAGAAGTTGAAGCCAGAAGAGACAACTTGGGTTTCTTTTTCACAAAGGTTCATGCCCCATGTCTCTCTATGCCCCTGTTGCACATCAGGTAATTATCTGCTTTCTTTAAACCAATCTAGCTGGTTTTGGTCTGGATTTTCCAGTTCAGATTGTCAACTGAGCATTTTCAAAAATGGATTCAAGATTAGGCAACTTGAAATAAATGCGGATATAAGTCAATTAATGTCTGGTTTTACCGTGGCTACTGCTTACAGTTTTTTAATTCAAGAGGAGGAAATCTTATTCAGAAGAGCTGCTTTGGGTTTAGCGCTAGCTTAGGTGTGGTCAGACACACACCTGAGATGTGTGGGAAAGTTCCCAGACTCACTTCAAATTGGAGTCTCCTTCGTGCATTATTCATGTGTCTGGGAATCATATAGTTGCTGAAGAGAAGGGACATGCTCTGGAGCCATCCTCAGAACACTGAGGAACCCTGCCTTGACCCATGGTCAGCAAGGGGACAGTTTGTACCCAAGCAGGCTGCTTGTATGCAAGTTTCTGTTTGACTGGCGTACTAGCATGATCATTAATGGTAAAGAGTCCCAGTTACTTGGAGTTCATGCATAAACATCTTCCCTGCAGAAGGCTATTTTAGCAAGTGTGCATTTGTCGGCATGGTCAGGCAGCCAGGTAGATGCTAGGGCTGGAGCCTTGCTCTTCAGTAATTGTGCAATTTCCCCTTCAGGTGAGTAATGTGTTCAGAGGGCATTCATCAAACACATGTCTAGCACTTCATTCCCATGTACATTTATATATTAATCAAATAGAAACACACTATGCACACTTAAGTGTAGAATAAATCTTATTGACTTCCACAGGTGTTTTGAATTTTCCTGAGAAGCACGGGATTGCACTGTTAGACAAACATCTAACTAGTCTCCCTTGACAGAGGTGTGACTTCAGATATCATTAGAAGTCCAGCTCATGGGCTCCTGCTTGCCAGTGGCGGCAGGTTTAAAGGGGGCTCTAGGTAACATTTCCTCTAATGGTGTCCTTTCTCTTCTAGTTTAGGGTTGCCAGAGTGAAAACTGGAGATGGCTCCTGTACTTTTCCTGTACTTTTAATTGTTGTATAGTACAGGGAATTTTAGCAGGTTGTTTTTTTTAACTTGGTTGTGTGACAAGCAACACTGGCTGCAGTCCCCTCATCTATGTAACCATAGGTACATGAGCCCTATGGAGTTTTCACCTTGGCAACTTTAGTCAGTAAGCCTTAGTGGGTTTATCTATTGCAGCGTCTGCAACTCCAGGCAGCAGTGGACATTCGCATGTAGCCACCCTTTTAATTTTCCACAGCTCACAGAATAATGTTAGGTCAGGATTGTGTATGAAATCAGAAAGGTAGATAGAACCACTGAAGGTGTTGCTCAAAGGGCTAGGTGAATTTTTTTTTTTAAGTAAGACAGGCAAAAGATACCAGGTGCTGTTGTTGGGACTGTTCCTCCTTTGGTCATTTGTGTCATTGTGCAACATATGAAGGGAAAGGGCAAAACCTTCAGATAAGCACTGCCACTGTGGATTTCCCTTGTATGAGCCTATTCTTCAAATGTGGTATTGAAAGTGCAAAAAGTGGATGCATCAAGTGCTCATTCATTCTTTTCAAATAATACCTCTTCTGTATTCTGTTCAACTGCTTCACAAAATTTGTTGTGGTTATTTGCTATCAAGTTGATAGCAATTTCCGCACTAAACTGTTATAGTGCTATTTATTCCACTTTCAAAATCCTATGGAATCTTGGGGTTTGCAGTTTAGAGAGGGGCCTCAAAAGCCCTCCCTAAACTGCAAACCCCAGGATTCCATAGGATGTTGAAAGTGGAATAATAGCATTATAACAGTCTAGTGCAGAAATGACCTTAGACTTCTTGTAACCATATGAATGAGAGACCTTCAGGATATACCCGCTTATTAAAATAGGTGCCATATATTTTCTGATGTGCAGGGGAAGATAATTTTTATAGCTTCTTTCAAACTAATATTATAATAATTTAAACAAACTTATATTGTTCATTGTCTTACAGGTTATTATTACATAACATAAAATATGAACATAGCAAATGCAGCCTGGTTTTCAGTAAAGCTACTTCCTTCTCCTCTTCCATCTCTCACTCCTGTGCAGTTATTTCTTTAATCTCAGTTTTGTTCATTGGCTATAGAGAGGAGTGGCAATCCATTCTTTGGAAAGGATTCTAATGTACAAACAATTTTTTTAAATTCACTGGCAGATGTGGTCTTTCTGTTAGCATTTCATTAAGTGTCCACGAGATGGCATCTTAAGCTTGGAGAGAATAGCTTTCTCTCTGCCAGTACTCTTATCTCAGGCCAGAGAGGTAAAAAGGTCTTTGGAAGTTCCAGGATTTTGTTCCTCCGCTTTCTGCCCTTATTTTAGAGATTCATATGATGTTTTCATCATCCCAGAATATTTCCTGTGACCTCCCAGCACTACCAGAGAATTTTTGTTCCTACTTTTCTGGCCATTTATTTTCAACCCAGTGATTTCCAAAATGAAATAAATCAATTACTGTCTGTCTGTTCAGTGAACCAATAGGATAGAACAAAGAGAAATTTCCCTCAGGATTGTAGTATTTAGGTAGAGTGTCCACCTGCACATCTGTGCATTACATTGGAAGAGAGAGAGAGAATGCATATTAAGAAAAGAGGTTTCAGATCTGCATAAAATTTGTACGTGCTAATTTATTGTTAAGTGTCTTAAAATCAACTCTAATGTATGGTCACCCTATGCTAGGGCTTTTTATTTCTTTGCTTTTTTGCAAGATGTATTCAGAGGGAGTTTGCCGTTGCCTTTCTCTGAGGCTGAGAGAGAGTGATTTGCCCAAGATCAAACAGTGGATTTCCATAGCTGAGTGAGGATTTGAATCTTGGTTTCCTGGAGATGTAAGCCAGCACTCCTCCTACCACACCAGCTCTCTCCCATATAGCAGCGTACATAGAAGAAGTACATAATTACAAATGGAAGATGTCAATGTCAGGGCCCCTCATAAAAGTCTGTGTAGAGAAGTTACTTAACCTGATCTAGAAGCACCCTAAGATTGCAGCCTCCCTGTCCAAGATGGGAAATGCTAATACCTGAGAGAATATTGTTGAAGCTGTTATGGAATATTTTGGCACAGTTTGACTATAGAAAAACAGAGTGTTGCTGGTAACCTAATAGCTCTCAGTCTGGTCCAGAATTGTAACTAATTGCTAGATATCTTATAGCATAGGTTAGGCAATATCTTAACCTGTTGTTTTCTGAAGTGAGCGGCGTGATTCTCAAGGGATATTTAATGCAGAATGAACTGAAGGACATATGGATTGCCAAACTTTCCTGCAGCCCCACAACCTGGCTGAAAACAGAAAAAAGGTGGAAGAGAACATGAACACTGAGACCTCTGTTGCATCCTAGCTTAAGGAAAATCCATGGCAGAATATGGTAATCAACCAAAGTGAGCATGATAAAGAGTCCTATAAAGACTGTTTATAGGTATACTTTAATTAATGAAGTACACGTGTTCCTGGGCATTACAGAAATAACATGGAAAGAATAGGGTTAAATTCCTACACCACAAAAAAGAAGAGTACTCCAACGTGTTTCAACAGACGTTTTTATTCAAAACTAACAATATGCATATGTGAAAACAAACAACCAGGTTAGGTAAGCTTTGCATAAGTGAGCCAAACCATTTTGAACTTTCTAACAAGTACCTTGAGGCTTCTTCCAAAATGCATACAGGGATGACTTTTTCTCCACCATTTGCCATTTCTGTTATGATTCCCACTTTGGTGGGCAAACTTACAGATTTTGTCTTTTTTTGTTTTTGTTTTTTTACATGCTGCTGGTAGCTGGTGAAGTAGGCTTCTATGCTTTCACCTTTTTTCTGTTTTTCCCATTCTCACATGCACAGTTCGAGATTTTGGAGGTAGCTGCTGTTTACCTTGCCTGTTGGGGCACAGTTACAGTAGAGTAGAAACTTGCTGTTTCTCAACTCAAGCTTTGTTTATTGGGTTGTTTGCTGTGGCAACCTGATTCCAAAAGTCTTGTGTTTCTCCAGTTCTTCTTCACCATCCTCCCAATTCCAGTGGTGCTAAAAGACCCCCAACTAGACAGAAGATGAGAAGGAAAAAATTGAGGGGCTACACTAGTACGAACAGTCTTTGTAAAAAGGTGCTGTACTATCAGAGGCTTTGTTAACTGAGATATACCTATATGTATTTATTAAAATACTTATATTCCATCCCGTATCATGAGATTGGAGGGTGAAGTGTGAAGGACCAATAGCCCATCCAAGGCAAAACAGGCCTAAAACTAATGGTGCAACCATCCTATAGTCTTCTGGGACCCTGTGAAATATGTTGTCCAGTTCTGAAAAGTGTAGTGCATCTTGAACAGGAAACAAATCAGCATGAGAATCTTTGGGTGAAGTAATGGAGAGTCTTTTCCTCCGTTTGTCTCCAGAGATCCTCTGGAGGAGGAGGAAGAGGTGAAGAGGAGGCTTTCTATTTGCACTGAGGAAAGCTGGGTGTGTTTGTAGTCTGCAGTTGTAGAGTCAGCGTTGTGGCCTTCAGAGCTAAAAAGGCTGAGCGCTCCTGGTCTAGAAGATGGGCTGGGCACCTTTTCCTTTCTGTCTACCTACAGGCTACCTCAGGGAAGTTCACCCCTCTGGACCAGTGGCTGTACTTTGATGCCTTTGAGTGCCTTCCTGAAGATGAGCGTAATGTGCAGCTAACAGCAGAAGATTGTGCTCCAGTGAGTTAATTGTGTGGCTTATAATTTTCTAGTACACAACTAGAGTATAGAATGGCCACTCTGTTTTAACCCCTTCTAGCCTAGAAGGAAGTAAGATAGCGTGTGTAAACCTCCACTGTCATGCTGGTCTCCCTTTGTATCTGTATCTACTGTGCTTTTCTGCATTGCCCTGTGGTGGGCCATCCCCTTAAATCCCTGTGGGTTGCTGGAAAATCATTTTTCTCTCTCTCAGTCTCTCTCTCTCTCTGATGGAACATCCATAAAGAGCTCACAAGTACAGGCCTTCCGCAGTATATCTGTATTAATCTCTTTTTCTCTCTTGTTTGAAGCATTCTTGTTAGCTCTTTAATATCTGCCATCTGTCTTATGACAGTGTGACAGCCGCTATGATGGGCAGATTGCCGTCTTTGGGACTGACTTCCAGGAACTACTTAGGAAGCAAAAATATTTTATGGTAAGTAAGCAGGCTGGATAAAAGGGAGCAGGGAGAGTGTTTCATGATGAATCAGATGAAGCAAAATTCATACCACACAATGCATTGTGAATGTAGGAGATGCTCTATTATAAGTCAGATTCTGCATCTAACATATAGGTGTAATTTTTTAAACCACCTGTCCTTCATTCCTGTGATTTACCAGTATCCTCTGGCTCACAGCCTGGTTATCTTGGCAGCATCATAGGAGGAGGAGGACAGGGAGAGCATGGGCAGCCAAGTGATACTGTGAGAGACACAAGAAATAAAAAAGAGAAAATCAGGATGTCATGGATTTGCCAAAATTTAAAAGGGCAGCTCCTTCCCTGCTCCAATCTCCACTGTACTTTAATTCCCCGTGCTGCTGTACCAGTAGAGGAGCTTTAAGACAGTGCTTCTTTCTCTGCCTTTTCCTCCCTCTTAAGATGCTGTTACCTTTCATTCTGATATGAAGTTTTATGCAATGGATCAGAAGGTACCCACCTGTCAGTTCGCCTTTTGTTGGGATGGTTTTAGAATATTTGATCTTTCTGGTTAGACCATCGTTGGTTCCTCCCTGTTTTGATTTGTAGTCTGCAGCCTCTAGTGATCACTGACTGTGGATAATGGGTGTTGTAATCCAGAAGTTCTAGAAAGTGTCAAGCTTTGGAAAGGATGTGGTATTTCATGACAATTTATCTATAGTTTTTCCCACTGACCTCTGTAGGCCTGTGAGTTAAAACTGAAATTCAGTTAGATTGCTCTCTTTACCAGTTTGAGATAGTTGATTAGTTTGGGTGTTGATGTCATGGGAATGGTTTGACTTTTCATTTCACTTTAGTGCTTCTTTTTCCAGTGCTCTACAGCAGAGGGAGTGTTGACTGCTTTAGCATGAAAGGTGAAGACTGATTTTTGTATGATGAGTAACTGACCTAGATTTGTTCTGCAGCTGTTATTGGAGTTTCTCTGTAAATACAGCACTTGCTAGCACAACTGCTGGGAGAGGAATTTGGGAAGATTTCATCTCATTTACTGTAGTCAATTATTAAAGGTGATCTCCAGATATTTTTTTTTAATCAATCCTGCTGTTCAGTAATGATGCAAACAATAATAACCGTAATTATTTGGGGTTATAACCAAGGCGTCACCACCTGCAGACCTGAATGCATAGAATATGTGGGAAGCTGAGGACGTTTCCAGTGACAGAGAAGTCCTAGCATCCATGGCTTGAGGGTATATTTGAAACTAGGCAGATCTATCACCATCATGGGGAAGCCCCAGGAGCTACATCCAGCCCAAGGGGCAAAGGCTTCCTATCAGGCCTCCAAGCTCCTTCTGCTCTTTCCATGCAACAGCTTCCAGGACTTTAAACAGTTTCTACTCTCTAACTGCTGATTGGAGGTAAGTCCTGGAAGCTGTTGCGTGGAATTGAACTCTGGTTTGCAGCCCAGGATCTTGTTGTTCTGGGACTAACTTATGAATACACATAAACAGAACTAAGCTGTGTTTTATAGTGCCTGATGGGAAAGTGTAAACATGAATAAGAATTTCATCTGGCCCTGTCTACTTGGTTTTGCCCCCCTCCCTTGCCCTTGGTACCAACAACTACTGTAATGTAGCTTTTGAGACCATTTCTAAATTAGAATACACTCCAGGGCCGAAAAGGATTCTCCACCTCTGATCGAGAGGGTACATTTTACCAACCTGCATCTCTGTACCTCTCTGTCTTTCACCTGCTTCAGTTCAAATAGTGGAGTGATAAAAAACCAGGCACACTGTCTGCATTTATGTAATAGATTTATCTCGCATAATTTTTTCTCAATTGCTTACTATATTTTTAGTATATAATTTAAGTTTTCTGAATTCAGTATTTGAAAGCTGGGGACAGATATGAACAGCCCTATTATAGATACCTAATTTGTTCATGAACTCTAAATTGATCAAAATTTTTGGTGCTTTACACCCACATTTCCTGGCTAGTCTTCCCTAATATTTCATAATATATTCATCATTAGGATCTGTTTAGTTTATATTTGCAAAGTGAATCTTTGTATTCTGATTCATTGAGTGCTTCTTTTTCAATATGGTGGAATTTCAGTATGTCCTCCAATTCATCCATGCATTGCAAAACCTTCTCTGGTTCAAACTTCTCTATCATTTACTTTGATAGAAGTGAGAGCAGGGTGAGATCACTAGTGTTAAACAGGCAGTGTGTGGTTGAGTCATTCACTGGTAATCCTGAACTTCACAACAGTTTCAAAAAGAATTAGTAGATAGTTGATTTATAAGATAAAAGAGGGCTGGGTTGATGTCACATCCCGGTTTTACTCCTTTTTCTTGTTTGAAGCCCTTGTATTGTTCCTTATGTGTTACACACATTTGATGAATTGGCACAAAGATCCAATGAGCTTCTGCATTTTCCTTCCAGTGTTTGTTTTGCAGCAAAAACAGGGTTTCGTTTAGATTGCCAGATGTAGTCAAAATGTACTGAAGTTAAATGATTCCCTCTGTTTTTACATGCTTTGGCTAACAAACATCTGCAATATAACATAAAATGTGGTGAATAGCTCTGTTTCCATTAAGGAATGTAGTTTAGTTTCTCATAATGTGATTTCCACTCCCACCCCCAGAACCGCATTATTAAAATATTGAGTCTCTATGACAGTTTTCTGACACTGTTCCTAATGCTTCTACCAGCCTCTATAATTTCAGTGCACACCAGATAGAAAACTACAGGCATCATTCTGTCTGTCTTTGGGCCCCTTTGAACCTAACGTCTTTCTGCCAAGAGGAAGAAAAACATACAGAAAATGTTAGGGCAGAGATAAAGACATAATGTAGGTTTACTAGGAAGCAAAACTAGTAGGATCTTGTATCCAGTTGTGGGGAAGAAGAATATATGTATAGATTTCTACCTGCTCCCTGCATGGAAAGGAGCACAACAGTCTTTGCATAAAGCAAATGTTATATATGAACCAACTACCCATAACTGAGGAGCAAGCTCCTTTCATGCGCTTTCTTCCACCACAGTAACATATTGGATACCAACTTGGCTCAAGGCCATACTCATTTTTATGACCAACTTCCTCAGGTGGGAGCAGGTGCCATTGGCTGTGAGCTCCTGAAGAATTTTGCAATGATGGGCTTGGCTGCTGGAGTGGGCGGGAAGCTCACTGTGACAGACATGGATACCATTGAATACTCCAATCTCAACAGGCAGTTCCTCTTTCAACTACAGGATGTGTCTGTAAGTCTTAAAGAGATGATGGTGGGAAAGAAGTTTGGGGACTAGGCGGGAGACAATTTCCCTAATATTAATTCAGGGAATGAATATCAACACAGGGCAGCAAGCCTACTTCTTATACTAAAGAGAGGAATCTAAATTTCATCTTGGCTTCTATTTGGTGCCCTGACCAATGGCTCTTGCAATAACTAAAAGATTATTCATTTATTTGCTTTTTTCCCCCTCCTTTCCCAGATCCCTCTAATACAATCCCCTTTGTCCCTATAGAAGCTGAAGTCAGAAGTGGCAGCAACTGCTGTAAGATTCATGAATCCAAATATCAATGTGGTAGCTGAGCAGAATCAGGTTGGGAGTGAGACAGAGCACTTCTATGAGGATGACTTCTTTCTTGGCCTGGATGGCGTAGTCAATGCCCTGGACACCTTCAAAGCCAGTGAGTGCATTTCAGACAGAATGCCCAGAGCTCTACGATTGTTGTTGTTACTATTATTATCCCCATAATACAGAGGGGAAGGGTGAGAGAGAATGGTTCGCTTAAGGCCACATAGTGAACACATGGCAGAAGTGAGATTACTTTAAATTCTGATTCCCAGTGCAGCTGCTTGCATGCTTACTCAGAAGTAAATTCCCCTATATTTCTCATGGCTTACTCTCAAGTACATGCATTACCAGTCCTTTACCACAATTTGTTCTCATACAATACGGTCCTATGCACATCTACTCAAAAGTAAGCACTGCTGAGTTCATTGGGGAGGTGTTTGTTGTTATTAACTGCTGTCAAGTCGACTTTGACTTATGGCAGCCCTATGAATGAAAGATCTCACAGTCACCCTGTCATCAATTGCCCTGCTCAGGTCTTGCAGATTCAGAGACATGTCTTCCTTGATAGAGTCTATTCGTCTGTGATGCAGTCCCCCTCTTTTCCTACTGCCTTCTACCTTAGCAAGCATTATTGGTGAGTTATGTCTTCTCATGATACCGCCAAAGTAAACTGCCTCAGTTTAGTCATCTTGGCTTCTGGGGAGAGTTCAGGCTTGATTTGCTCTAGGACCCATTCATTTGGGGGTTTTTTAGCAGTCCAGGGTATCCGCAGACTCTTCTCAGCACCACATTTAACATAAGTTGATTTTCGTTCTGTCAGGTTTCTTTACTGTCCAGCTTTCACAACCATATATAGAAATTGGAAATACTGTGGCATGGACAATCCTAACCTTAGTTTTCAATGATATATCTTTACACTTCAGGGTCTTGTCTGGTTCCTTCATAGCTGCCCTCTCCAGTCTTAGGCCATTTGCGCCCTACACCATTATAGTGCTTTTATTCCACTTTCAACATCCTATGGAACCCTGGGGTTTGCAGTTTAGGGAGGGACATTTAGAATTCCCAGCCAGAGAGCTCTTGGGCCTCAAATCCCAGAATTCCAGAGGATGTTGAAAGTGGAATAATAGCACTATAATAGTATAGGGCAGAAATGGCCTTAATCTTCTTCTGATTTCTTGACCGCAATCTTCATTCTGATTAATAACTGATCCAAGTTATTTCCAGGTAGACACACATAGCATTGCGTACTTAGCCTCTCTTCAGCACCATGTTCTTCATATTTTTAAAACTGAATAAATTTGAAACGTTCATTTTTTTTAGTTAGTTTGATTTTTATAGTATTTTTGTAACAGGCTAGAAGATAACTTGGCACAGTTTTTTGAACTTCCAGAAAAAAGTAACTTTTTTCAAATTCTGTGCTCTGGGCAATGGCCAATGAACAGAAGGAACGGTGCAATGCTGTGAGGAAGATGAGTATTTGTGCAAGACATGTTCATGCACACACACCCACCCACAAGCAGCATTGCATGACAGAAGGAAGGATAGGAAGGTGTAAGAGAGACAAATGATCATTTTGCTCATCCACACACTGGTCTATGAATCATGATCAGAAACCCTTTTCCAAGCTTTTCTTTCCTTCGTGAACACAGTATGAGTTTTTGGGAGGAAATGAGACACTCAGGAATGTTTGAAAAGTTCCTGAGAGAAGGTATCACGTAAGTCTCACACTGTTGATTGAATTGTGAGTTGAGGAAGGCCAAGCAAGGATTGCATTCAGGGTCAAGAAAACTTGCATAAATAGGGCTGCTCCCACTTAATGCTGAAAAGTTCAAAGGCATCTCAGTCTGAATCCAAACTCCAGAGTCTTTGATGTGTCCCTCAAATGCACACTTAAAAACACATACAAGGTCAAGTATAAGGCATGAATCTCTGGGCCAGATTTCCGTCCAGCCATGAACTTTTCTTCCCTTGTGGCCTAAGGCAAGCAGTTTTTCTCCCTGCTCTCCAGTATTATGGGGATGATATAACTAGACTACCTCATGTAATTTTTGTAAGGACCAATAAAACAGTGTGTGGGCTTTGAATACTTAGGAAGTAGTGCTACATCACTACCAAGCATTTTTGTTATTCTGTTCTTCAGTATCAGGTCATAAGCCACAGACAGCTAAATGCACATTGAGCAAGAGATATGAATTGGCACCATTTCCTGATTTCTGCGTCTGTCTTAAAAAAAAAATCCTGTATTTTCAAACTGTAGCTGCAAAGAAAGCTAGAAAGGCAGCTCCCAGAAAACCAGGAGGCACTGGTCCATGCAGACAGGACAGCTGTGCTTGATTTATATACTGCTGTTATAAGTGGTCTCCCATCCCCTCATCCCAGTTACCCCTTCCCAAACATTGCTAGCTTATTTGGTACTGAGTAGTGTCTTCTTTGGCAGGATATTCCACCTAAGCATTAGGAAGAACTTCTTGACTGTAAGGGCTGTGTGACTGTGGAACAGACTGGTACAGAGAGTGATGGGATCTCTTCTTTGGAGGTCTTTAAACAGTGGTTGGATGGGCACCTTTCAGGAATGCTTTCGTTGTGTATTCCAGCCTTGCAGAGGGTTGGACTAAATGGCCCTTTCAGCTTCTTCCAGCACTAGGATTCTGTGATGTGACCTAATTCCATGCTCTATAGAAAATTCTGTTCATTAGCATTTAGAGATATTGACTTCAGAAAGTCTCAAATTACTGTTGCAGGGACTCAGGGCCAATCTATCATCAGTCAGGCTAAGGCAACCATCTCAGGCAGCAGATACAAAGAAGGGAATAGTAGCAAACCCTCAACTAGAGTTGCAAGATTGAAAACTTTGGAGAGGGCTTCTGCTGAAATTCCCTCTTCTTCAAAACCATCAAAGGGACAAGAGCCGTCTCCATTCTGGGAACCCTGCCCTCAGCTATTCCCTTTGAGTCCACAGGTCGTTCCCCTCTGCTAGAGAGTAGAGCTCTGTGTGTGCTGCAGCCTGGACACTAACCCAGCTCTAACCCAGCCTGCTGCCCTCAAGGGCCATTTCCGCACTAGCCTGTTATAGCGCGATGATTCCACTTTCAACATCCTCTGGAATCCTGGGGTTTGCAGTTTCGGGAGGGGCCAGGAATCATCGCGCTATAACAGGCTAGTGCAGAAATGGCCAAGGTCTGCAGAAGACCCTGTTCCATTTGCTGGTCCAGTATGTTTTTGCATGTGGAAGAGGGTTGGATACCATCTTGTCTTTTGCCTCAGGTAGCAGAATCTCTTGAGCTGTCCATATTGTTAACAGCCACTGTTCCCTTTTACTCTCCTCCCTGGTAATTTCTGTCAGAAAAGTCAGGTCCCCAGGATGGGAGAAATGACACAAAGGGCTTATCTGTTACTCTCCTCCCTCATTTCCCTGCAGGAGAGTACGTGGGCAAAAGATGCGTGCAATACCTGAAGCCATTGCTCGATTCTGGAACTCATGGTACCAATGGGCATGTTCAGGTGTGTGTGCCCTTTCTGACAGATGCGTATGGACAAGCTCAGGATGTGGATGAAAAAGAGTACCCTCTCTGTACCCTGCGCTATTTTCCTAGCACCATCCAGCATACCATACAGGTAGGGGTGCGGCTGTTCTTCACAATGCCAGCCTTATCATCGGGCAGAAGGAGGTGGTCATCTCAGGTGGCAATTGCCAGAGGGTGGCAGCAAGGCATTGGAGCAGAGAGCTGTGGGCTGTAAGGTCAGTCCTCCCCTCTCCTCACAAGCTGGCCTGTTGAGGAAGGGGGTCAACTCTGTCCCGTGATCAGTGCTGAAGAAAAATTTGACTGCCAGTTGAGTCAGTTTTTGAACACGGAATGGGAGGGTGCCTTGTCTTTCACCTCTTGGGCTGTCCTTGTATGCTGATCAATATTCTTTCAGCCACATGCAACAGTGCCTGCCTGCCAAGACCCCTCTCCTGCCTTTTCTCCAGCTGGTCCATCCCAAAAGAGGGAAAGTTCTGCTTCATTCTCAGCTGCCAAATAGGACTCATTTCAGGCATCTCGCCTGCCTCCTCCCCCCACCCTCCACAAGCTTCATTTACTTCTTCCAGGCACTACACTGAGGGCCAGAGTTGTCAGCAATGTTGACGGCAGGATATGGGGTCCAGCTGTTTCACCAATAAGCCTGGCCAAAATCCTTCACCTTGTGTAGAACTTCAGCTGCTGCTTCTCTTTCTGGGGCAGGGGCAGATGAGGCACAGGCATTCCTTTCTTACGTCCTGGGTGTCTCTAAGAGGTTGCTGGGCCTGCTGTGTAGCATTAGTCCCCAGGGAATTGCAGAAGTCAGTGCTTGGCTTTAGGGACGTATTCTGCAGGATGAGAATGATGATTTCCTTCCTTCCTTCCTTCCTTCCTTCCTTCCTTCCTTCCTTCCTTCCTTCCTTCCTTCCTTCCCCAACTTTTCTCCAGTGCAACTCCCCCTGTCAGTGAAAGGATAGCAAGTAAGGTGCCAGTCTAACCTCAGTCTGGAAAAAGGAATCTACAGCCTGTGAGCAGTCACCAAGAATTCCTTCTCCCACCAGATGTATCTGTGAGCGGAATGGGAGACGGCAGATTTCAAAACACGAGCAGGCTCAAATTGGAGAATACTGTCCTTCAGATAATGGGGACCCAGGCTGTTAGGACTTCACTGGACATAGCCAATGCTTTGAATTGCACCTGAAAATAGACTGGCAGCCAATGGAGTTGTTGTAACAAAGGGATTGCATGGTCCTTGTAGCCAGTCTCACTTAATAAATAGTACTCTAATAAAATCTGGAATAACAGACTAGTGATGAAGTGGAGTAGAAGACACACTTTGAGGTTGCAATCTGGGGTACCTTTACCTGGCAGCAAGCCCTGCTGAACATGGCAGGGTTTGTGCCTGAGCAAGTGGTGGAGGATTCACTGTGTAATACATCTTCTCATGATCCCTTCTTCTCTCCATCTCTTACAGTGGGCCCGAGATCAGTTCGAAGGTCTTTTCAAGATGACCGCAGAGGACACTAACAAATTCCGGATGTAAGTGTGGGGTAGAGTGAGGGGCAAGAACTTAACTGAAGTGGAGGTTGCAGATAAAAGATAAGGGCAAGTTGTGAATGGGCAGCACTAGGAGCAGAGTGGGCTTGATGAACAATTCCTCTGGGTGGAGAAGCAGAGAGAGTGGGAAATCTCCTAAATATGTGTGTCCATGTCTGATCTATGTGTTGCATCTAGGACAGAAGAGATAGCAATGCTTGGAGGCAACTTCCACTCTGAACTCTGTGTGTATGGAAAGCATAGGGGGAGTTCTACAGCCTCTTAAAACATATATCAGTCTTACCTGAGCCCACTGCCTATCACAGGAGAACGTGCCGTATTTCCAGCTCTAACATTTGCAGTACTACTCTAGTGTGAAAGATGGGCAAAAGTCTCTGACTTAAAACAGAGAGATACAAGTTTGGAACCCAGGTTTACTCCATGATCTTGGGGCTGGTTTGTTTGTCTATCAGCCTAACCTTGGTAGGGAAAATAGGATATGAGATGGGAGTTAAGGTCCTTGAAATTGATGCTGACTGGTGGCAAACCTACCATCAAGTTTTCTTGTCAAGATTTTTTTCAGAGGAGGTTTGCCACTGCCTTCCTCTGAGGCTGAAAGAGTGTGATTTGCCCAAAATCACACCGTGAATTTCCTTGGCTGAGCAGGGATTCAAACCCTGCTCCCTTGGAGTCCTAGTTGAACAGAACCCCCTACACCACACTGATTGTTTGAGTGTGGCATGTCTTCCTTAAGTCCAAGGACACATACGAGATATACATATATTTAATACTTCTGCTGCCTGCTCTTGCCCAAGCCTTCATTTCATTTCTACCCTTGCTTTTAACCTTTACTTTTTAAGCTTCCAAACAGAATTTGGCCCCTCTTTTCCCTCCCCAAAATTGCAGTCAGCTTTTAATGGGAAGGCACAAGTGCAAGGTTCCTGGGAGAGACCATGTGACCTCTGCCTGTAGGTTGAGGCCAAGCATTTTACGCCTTTGGGAAGACATAGCAGGACTGTCCCAAGACCAGATGAAGTTCAATTGTCTCCCATCTCCTGATTCTTCTCCACTCACTATGCATCCCAAGTAAGAAACATGAAACCCATTTATATGGGTCAACTTTTGGAAATGACCTAACAATGTGTTTCTTCCTCCGTTTAGAGATGCATCAGAATAATTAATCAGTCTAGGATTTAAATTTCTGGCTGTGGTTTTAAATATTTATTTTGTAGTGTTTTGTCAATGTTTACTAGATGCTTCTGCCATTTATGGGAGGCAGCATATGTGTGTTGAGTGCAGACCGGATAGAAGCTGCCAGTTAGGAAGAGGAAGCAGAACAGCAAGGATCTTCCTTTAGTTCAGCCAAAGCCACGATCCTTTCTTATGTCCTCAGGGATCCTGGTTTCTTTGAGACCAAAGAAGGGGAGTCTTTGGAGGCGCTTGAGAGAGTACACGTCAGCCTTCAGGAGACGCCAGACAGCTCGAGGGATTGTGTGGCCTGGGCCTGGAGACTTTGGGAGCGCCTTTTCTCTCACGATATCCAGCAGCTGCTGTACAACTTTCCACCTGAACATGTGAGACATAACCAGAATCCTCTGCAGAGTCTTTCTCTTTTCCCCAGCCATTTTCAGGCTCCTTGTCTGCTGCTTTTCTCCTTGCACATTCCATTTCTCTGTTACAGTCACTCAACACTGTCTCTAAGAGTTGGACTCCAGATGTCTTGAATCATATGGATCAAACTTTGTTCATAGCTGTTTAATGTCAAGTCTTAAAATTAATGGTCTTCCCACTGTTCATCTTTCAACAAAGCATACACTGGATGGTGCTGAGTCCCATCCACTAGTAACATTAATACATATAACTTCCTCCAGACTTGATAGTTCTCCTTTTTCTTATATAGACATTTCTTACAGAAGTTGAGCAAGTCTCTTATTGGCTCTTCTTGTTTCTCTGAACTAGCTAACTGTAATTGCTCTTCCTGCTACTGTGAACGTTGTGTGTCGGACTGCAATTCCCATTATCTCTTGCTATTTGCCATGGTGGCAAGGTTGATGGGAGCTGCAGTGCAAGAACATCTGAAGAGCCATGTGTCCCTGTCGTTCCCGGGGTATGTGATTGTGCAATTCTACACGCCCTATTGAGAGCACAGAATCAGCAAATAAAATAGATAGCTGTGCATTGTCACAGGCATGAGAGAGCACATGCTACAAGAAAGGACAGGTGCCCTCAGGGATTTTTTTAAAATCAATACTCTGCAATTTAAAGTGGCTCTTTTTGCCTTGCCAGCCAGAAAGAGAGAATGAGATATAATTGCAGCAAATTGTTAAAGAGATACTACAGTCAACCCTCCACATTCGTGGGTTTGACTTTCATGGATTTGATTATTTACAAGTTTCTCCAACTCTTGCTCCCCGCCACCTCAGGTGTGCCTTTTTCAGGGGAATGTTCCCTTTCAGAGGCTCCAATCAGGCTATGCAGCCCTTTAAAAACCTGCCTCTGGTCCTCCTCCACCACCAACCACTGCCTGGCCAACTAAGGATGGCTTGCAGCCCAACTTTTTAGCACCACGAACCCTTTATTGTGGGGCCCCCAAAAGGAAGGAGATGGGCAAGAGAGAGGAAGTATAGGACCACCGTGCCAACCCATCCCACCCCACTTCCCTCTCCTTTCCCTGACCTGGTTTGGACCCTGGGTGTTTGCTCTCCCCACCATGCCTTGGTCCCCTTCCCACAGACCCACACATTTTGATATTTGCAGTTTTTCTATTTTTGCAAGAGTCCTGCACTCCTAACCCTAACAAATGTGGAAGGCCAACTGTAACGCTAATTGTGAGTACAAGTAGCCATTTTTTCTTTTTTTGTCTCCCCATGTTCCACCCCTCTTGGGATGCAGGGTAGGAAATGCTCTTTCTGGCCTACTGCATCGATTTGTTGTAATGTGCATATGTCATGCCCTCTGGCTGGAACAATAAAGTTCATTGATTTATATAAGAAAGGATGGGCTAGGGTCACCCTTTGTCCTCAGTCTTTCCTGTCCCCCTGGTTTGTGTACACAGAACTTTGACAATGCCATGGCCTCAGCTGCAAGCTCACCAGCACTTTAGCAGGAGTCAAATTCCCTTTCTTTTCCTTGCTGAGTCTGTGTCCTCACTGATAGTGATACTGCTGTGAGTCCCAGTGCTTGTCCTTTGGATGCCAAGGCAGTTACTGCCTCCATTTATGAATTAGTGTGTGTCCTTTGCAGCTTTATCACACCAGCCTGTTTGTCTCACAGCAATTGTGTTGTTTAAGGTAGCAAAAGCATACCAGTATAGAAACAATTACTATCACACCGTCTCTACAATATGCTGCTGGTTTGGTGATGCATGTTCCCCCAAACAGTCTTCTGCTCCACCCCACTGACCCTGCCTCCCTTTCCCTGTCCGCTACCTAGCACATCTGCTATATTTTTTTTCTTTTTCTTTTTTGCTGAAACTATGCAATTGTGGCATGCTGTGAGACTTCCTCTCTTCATTTCTGCATTATTTTTCCTGTTCTGCCGCCATTTTTGGCATTTTGCACTTCCAGAATCACAGTTTTTCTGTCCTACCAGCATTTTGCCATTATGCTCTTTTGGTATTGCAATTACACTAAAAGTTAAAAAAAATAGTAATTTAAAAAAATAGGTACCTGGGAAGGGGGTAAAAACAACATTGTTCACCTGCATCCAGATAGCCATACATTCCCCATCTCTGATTTCCCCTATGTATTCCCTTTTAATTTCCCCTTTTGCCGTAGTGGCATCATTGTGACATGCTGGCAACTACCAGGACAGTGCAAAAACCAAAAACCAAACTAAACCCAAACAACTCATACTAGGATATGGAGCAAAAGCAATGTTGTTCACCTGCACCATGATGTCGTCTTTGTCCAGACACCGGAAGTGCAATGAGCTCACCTTGCTTGGGGACAGGGAGGGAGAAAGGGGAGAACAACACCCCATGGTACACTACATGACTGCTGCAGTGTCAGAACTGCAACAGAATGAAAGTATCTCATGAATAGGCAATAGTGGAAAAGCAGTGCTGTTGGAGCTGTTCACAGGTGTTTCCCGTGAATGAAAAGAGACAACCAGTTATGAGGGGAGTGCAAGTCCAACAGCGGGAGAATGACAGTGTCAAGGACAGATCAAACATGGACCTAAGCCAGTGCAATCGTGTAACAAACTCCTGTGCGATAAAGCCGTTGTTCTTTGCCCAGTAATATAGGTTAGTGACTTGCCAGCTGTAGTCTTACACCATTTCAGCACGATGACATTCTCTTGCGTTGTCTGGTTGCAATCCTGGCAGCGCCTTTGTTGGGAAGGGAGCATGACAGGAATGCTCCCCTCCGCACCTGACTGGCTCCCTGTGGAAGGGAGCACGAGGGACATGTGCCTGCCTTCTGCAGTGCAGCCATGCTGTGCTGGGGGAGGAAGCACCTCCAATGTGCTTCCTGTCCTTCTGCATGGCAGGTAAGTGTGGAAGTGTTGCACAATCCTGGGTGCTTAATAGATTTATTAAGCAAATATCCCACGACTACGACACATGGTGCTGGGCTGGCAGCAGGATCGCGACAATGTTGTGAGAAAGCACAACCTGTGGACTGCTGCCATCCTGTCCCCATAGCGGGACTGTGACACCATGCGGAAATGGCCATAGTGTCTGTCAGTAACAGAAACTGGCTATAACAATCAGAGATCAGAACTACTTCCTTTTAGACCACAACTACCATGATCCCCCAACCAACAAGACCATTGGGATTTCTAGTCCAAAAAAAGTATTGCTGTCAAGCTCTGATAGTAATTCTATGGGACTCCATTATATTTTTGCTATATCTTGGAGGAGCTGAATTATATGGCTTTGAAATATGAATGATATGTCCACATTTGTGTTCCTTTGTGAATCTAGTACTTCTGTCTGAACTCTGGAAAACCATATGCATATATTCTTTCTTGGCCTGTGAATTATTCTCTTTTTCCTGGCTGCACACTCTGCCTTCTGTTGCCAGTGCTTCAGGCTGGAGAAACATTTGGCCCACTTCCAGCCCTTGGCCAGTAGTTTCCTTCCTTGAACCTCTTTCCTTCATATCCCATGCTGCTTCCTGACTGATCCCATCTGCTTTTATCCCCAGAAGACAACCTCTGGGCTTCCTTTCTGGTCAGGACCCAAACGATGCCCACAACCGCTGGATTTTGACTGCAATAATGTGAGTGGGGAGCTCAGTTTCGGATTCTGGAATGATACAGAGATAAGGAACATCAAGAAGAGATCAGGACAATTACTGTGTTATGCTGGGTACTTCCTATTCATGTTCAACAAATGGAGAAGTGTACATTTTGCACTAATGAAAAATGTTAGAAATATAGAAATCACATCTTACTGCATGTTATTGTTGTCTAGAAATGGTGGGAAAAATCTATCCACTTGCCAGCTATTTATTGTGGTAAACAGCACAATAGTTAGGATATTCCCAAAATAACCAGCAAGTAAGAGAGAGATTGGCTCTGACTGATTCACTTCAATTTTTCCCTGTTAAAAGGGTGTGCTTTGTTGGAATTGGTTTACAACCACTCAAGGATTCATATGGTACCTCTGGCATGCCAGAGCCTTAAATCCATTGTTACCTGCAGTTGGGTTCCTGATCTGGTGGTTGCCAGTTTTGTGACCTGGAATGTTGTGTGCTGATAGGGAAAGTGAATCGGGAATGGAACCAGGTTCCTGACTGATGTGCTGCGGGGAGAGGTTAGGGGGAAGAGTTAGGAGCTGCACCTGTTGCTTTGGCTGGGAACTCAGAGATGACGAGATGTGATCAGGTACTGTCATTTCATCTGAACCACTGAGTGCTGGGGGAAGGGGGATGGTTTCCCATCTGTGCTGTATAGGATGGGCAGTGATGTTCAGAGGGGACAGAAAGGAGTCTCCATTTCTTAAGGAACAGCCTGTCACTGACTTTGAAGAGTGAGAAGCTGGGTCTGTGGTGGAAGGAGGGTGCATATATGGTACTTTCCTTTCTGAACCTAACTGCTGTGTTTTTACAGGCCACACACAGGACCTTCATTTTGGCTGCCAGTCGCCTCTTTGCCAACATGCACAGGGTGCCTGACATTGAGGACATACTTGTTCACCTCCAAATTCTCCTTGATTTGCGTCTTCCATCTTTCCAGCCACGTCAAGGAGTGCATATCCCACTGACCGACCAAGAGATGGAGGAATCAGGGAGTGCTGTTGGTAAGAAGTCCAGGAAATCTACTGAAGGTCTGATATCCCTACTGGGCCGAGCACCTCTACCAGCCTTATCAAGAGGGAAAGTCCTACTATTAGGAAGTTACTGCCTCAGACAGCAGGTGATACGGGGGTTCCTTCTGTGCCCTTGCTATTCCCCTGTGTTGAAGGAGAGAGCTGGGTCTCCTTTACTAGCCTGCAGCCTCAGGTACCATGGAAAATGCTAGCCTGCAACCAGTGTTAAATTACAATTCATCTGCCTCTCCTGTTGAGTTTTGTACATGGTGTGGAAAAGGGCTACCCTGATGTCCTTCACCTCCAGTCACAAAATGTCTTGGGCCAGCCCCAACCGTCACATCTGTGAAAGAGTGCTGCTGGCACCTTTGAGTTTAAGGATTACACATATTAAGGCCTGAAATAAGTAGATCATGTACTCCTCCTTGTGTAGCTCAAATGGACTCATGCAAGGCTGTGTTTCCAAATATGTCTTTTAGGTAAGGTGAAAATAGCAGCTTTGAAGCAGGAATTGGCAGAGCTAAGGCAAGAAATGGCAAAGCATAGCGACTTCACATCTGGCATCATGACACCCATTCATTTTGAAAAGGTACAAACATGCCTATATGATTGTTGTGTTTTGAATGTTCCTTTGGGGCTCTAGGATTATAAAGAAGAAATAGTAGAGCCTCAAACAGTTACTTTTTAGGCCCAACTCCCAGAATCACCCACTGGTCTCACTGGCAGGGGAATTCTATGTTTTGTAATCTAAAAAGTAATTTTTTCCAAGCTCTGACTGGAAGAGCATAACTCTGCTGGGAGTAGGGACTTTGCTGTTCTGGGTGTGATCTTCCTTCCAACAACAGTGCCAAAACACTTCTTCTGTTAATTTCAACTTAGATCAACTTTACTTTCTTGAAATGACTCGTAGACCAATTTATCCAATGCTGCAGTATTTGTAAAAGGCAAATATATCTGACTGTAAATTTATTCTGTCTCTTTTCTGTATTGGTTTGCAATTTTTTAAAAAATATTTTCATCTGCTTTTCTTCCAGTATACACTTATTTTTCTTTCATTAACATATCAGTTTTGTGCATACTTTCTTCTCATGTATAATTTTTGCATATTCCCTGATTACATCCTTTTTAGTGTACATTTTTTGATTTGCACAGCCCACAGCTAAATTTGGAAAGATATCACTATATAGTGCATTCCAGCATGTGAGTAGGCTCAGGAAGCAATAGTTATGTTTGTTCACATTAAAATGTGAACTGAATGCATTTTTCTCTCAGGCTTATTCCTTTCTCAGATAAGTATGATCTATAAAAGTAGGCTGGGATGTCATTCAGTTTGACTTTTCAGTGACTGATCCTCTGAATAAAGGAAGCTGCCTTATGCTGAGTCAAACCAATGCTGTATCATTCTAAGCGTCTACTCTGGGTAACATTAGCTCGCCAGTCTTATACTGCTGTCTTTTTGAGCTTGCTTCCTGAAATCTGTAAAAGCAGTCCTGAAATTGGAGAGTGATGAGCATAAAACCAGAGAAGGAAGTGGACTGGTGCTGAATCCATGGACAAGCTAAGTCAGTTACAGTGTAGGATTTCCTGTTATGTGGGGCCTTATAAATAAACACATGTAAACATACATGGGTGTGGACAAGCACAGAAATACATTTTTTGAGGGGTAATGCTCTGTGCCTCTTAAACTTGATATAGCTTAAGACCACAACAAAGGAACCAGTATTTAAAATCAATATAGTCTGGGATTTTTCTAATGCAAAGGAACAACTTAGTGAAATTTATTTTCAGCTGAAACATTTGATTTCATCTGGAATTTCATCATTAACTTAAATTTATAATTTAATACTTAATAAAATTATTAATTTAATTAAATATGGGAGAGTGCAAAAAAGCTAAAAATGTTTACATTTCTCAGCTTCTTCTTTACCCAAAGCCTAGTTCTCTAGATTTTTTGCAGAACTAGCTGTTGCTTATTATTAATCCCTTGGAGTGGGGAATTACGATGTTTAGATAACCAGATCTAAGCATGTACTGTAGATTAAAGAAAGGGGGTCAGTTAATGAGATGAAGGAGCAGAAAGAGAAAACAAAAGAGAGGTTTTTGGTGGAGTAGATGAGAAATTGTATTGAAATTGGAAATTGAAATTGGAGTGGTAAAATCTTACATGGCATTTTTTAGCTTCATTCTGGCAAGGTGCCTGGTGTGGACATATAACAATTTAACATAAACATACTACAGTACCTAATTCCCTGCTCCCAACAAAAATGTAATTGAATTTGTTAGCTTATTAATGATTAACTAAATGTATGAACTCCATTTTCCTAAATCTCCTGTGTCTAGACCTCTACAGAGCATTTGCTCTACCACTAAATTGTCCTCTCCTATCTTGACTCATATATCCTATGCTGTTTTATTCAGCTGAAAGATCCTTGTAGCTGGACAGTATTTTGTGTACGTTGATGTTGGCAAGTGGGCCCACTTTTACTCCACAGCTGTTGCTCCTTGAAGTTGTTGCACACAAAGAATACTTGTCAATCAAACTTCAAGATGCAATGTGGGAATTTTGCAAGGATTATATCCTAGTATGTCATCAGCTACCAGGATTGGGGCCCAGATTTAGTTAAGGTGAAATATTTTCCATATATTGGAGTTTCAGTTGAAAGCTGCTGACAGATAGTTGTAATAGAAGTCTTGTCTGAAGGGGACGCTTTTGTTGCTTTGACCTTTTAATGTTCTTCAAGCTACATGTGTCTGAAGTTTTGTGCTGATTTTGTCTAGGCAGATATTTATGGTTTTATCCAGGTGGCTATTTAGATTTTAATAGTTACTGTCACAAGTTTCTTGATAGTATAAATGCCACTGTATGAAAATGTAGGCAGGATTTAGCTCAGGTTATGGAACAAAGGGCAAAGATTCTGATTTGCGGTGGGGTGAGGGAAATATGCCTGCAATTTATTTATTTTTTAAGTGATTTATTCAATTTCTAGGTACTTGAAAAGAAAAAAGTTGCTAGAAATTTTATAAATCCTTACAGGCATGTTTCCTCCAATTCAGGATCTTGGGACCCATTCACACTTCAGAATTATAGCATTTTTTCCTGCTTTGATTGCCATGGTTCCATCCTATGGCATCCTGGGATTTGTAGTTAGTCAGAGGCACTAGAGGAACTCTCTGTCTGAGAATTCTAAATACCCTTCTCTAAACAACCACTCCCAGAATTCCATAGAAGAGAAGCATGGCAGTTAAAGTGGAATAATAGTCCTATAACCTAGGAGCATGAGTGGGCTTCTGGAGTGGGAAAGGTGGTTTCAGCCCTCTGTTATGGTCATTCTCATGGGAGCTTCCCTCTGCCATGACACTAATAGCAGACATAGCAAATGATTAAAAGCCTTCCTGTACCCATGTTAATGTACTGATCCATATCAAGAGCCCTACTTCTGTACTTTACTTTTAAACAGCCATTTGTTGTTAACTGCCATCAAGTCACCTTTGACTTATGATGACCCCATGGATGAGAGACCTGGAAGTCACTCTGTCATCAACAGCCCTGCTCAGGTCTTGCAGACTCAGGGATGTGGCTGTTCCTTGATTGACTCTATCCATTTGTAATGTAGCCTTCCTCTTTTCCTACTGCCATCTTCCTTACCAAGGATTATTGTGAGTCATGCCTTCTCAAGATATGCTCAAAGAACATCAGTCTCAGTTTAGTTATCTTGACTTTTGGGAAAGTTCACGCTTGATTTGATCTAGCACCCATTTATTTATCTTTTTAGTAGTCAATGGTATCTGTAGAACTCTTCTACAGGACCACTTTCAAAGGAGTTGTTTTTCTTCGTTTTCTTCACGGTTGCTCTTTTACAAACATACGTAGGAGTTAGAAATATGATAGCACAAACAATCCTAACTTTGGTATTTAATGATATATCTTTACACTTCAGGATCTTGTCTAGTTCCTTCATAGCTGCCCTTCTAAGTCCTAGTCTTCTGATTTCTTGAGTTCAGTCTCCATTCTGGTTGACGATCAAGAAAAAGTCTGAAAAATCTTGAACCTTTTCAGTATCTTCCTTTTCTGCTTTAAAGATATGTAAATTGTTGGTGTGTTTCTTTCTTAATGCTCAGATATAAACCTGTCTTTACGCTTACTTCCGTGGCTTTCTTCAGTGATCATTCCATGTCTTTGCTATTTTCTGGTAGTACTATGGTGTCATCTGCATATCTTACAACTGTTGATGTGTCTTCCTCCATTTTCACTGCTCCTCTTCAGAATCTAATCCAGCTTTGCATATGACACATTCAGCATCCATATTAAACAGATAGGGTGATGAAATGCAGGCTTGCCTTACCCCATTGCCAATTAGAAAGCACTTCATTTCTCTATATTCTATCCTAACAGTAGCTTCTTATCCTGCGTACGTCAAGACAATCAAATGTTGTGACATGTCCATTTCTTTAAGAGTGATCCATAGTTTCTCAAGTTCTACACAGTCAAAGACTTTGCTATAATCTATGAAGCACAGGCTGATTTTCTTTAATACTTTGATGTGCTCCATTATCCGTTATATGTTTGCAATATGAGCCCTAGTGATTCTTCCTTTCCTGAACCCAGCTTGGATGTCTGGCATTTCTCACTCCATATATGGTAAAAGTCTTCGTTGTAGAATTTTGAGCATGGCTTTGCTTGCTTGGGAAATTAATGCAATGGCTCTGTGGTTACAACAATACCTGGTATCCCGTTTCTTTCAGACTGGAATGTATATTGAGCATTTCTATGTGCCATTCTTTTGTTTTCTATATTTGTTGACAAATTTTAATAAGATAGAGTAGATTCTGTCTCTGTAGATTGGAGTTGCTCTGTTGGTATGACATCTGTTCTTGGCGATCTATTTCTCCCAAGTGTTTTAACTACAGCTTTCACTTCATTTTCTAAAACTGGCAGTTTGTCTTCATATGGTTTTCCTTGGATGAATCTGTCAACCTTTCATCTTTTTAATATAATAATTCTAGTCACCTATGATTAACAAAAAAAAGTTGTTTTAGTGTGTGGTTAATTTCTTCCTGGGCTCCAGCATAGAACCTCCCAATTCCTTCTTTTGCCTCTGTAGTTGGAGCATAAACTTGGATTATGGTTATATTGATGGGTTTTCCCTGAAGTCTTATTGATATGATTTAGTCAGACTTTACCTTATATCCTTTGACTGTTTTTGCTACATCTCTCCTCACTATTAATTCCACCTTATCTCTTCTTAGATTTTCATTTCCTTAGTAAAACACTATGTAATTATCTGACTCTAATGTCCCATTCCTATCCACTTCAGCTCATTCACGCCAAGTATTGCAATGTTTATACCTTCCATTTCTTGTTTTACTATGTCTAGTTTCCTTGATTCGTACTTCTCCAATTCCATGTTCCTATAAGATGTGTTGTTCGTCTTTGGACTTTTCTTTCCCCTCTGAGTACATCAACAGTGGAACATCCTTTCATCTCAATTAATTTGCATCACTAGCCACAGTGTGACTCATAGTTGTCTTTTTCTTTACCCCAGTAACTCATTTAGTGCCATCCAGCCTGGGAGTTTCAACTTCTGGTACTACCTCCTGTTTCATTTTCTGTTGCCTCATCATAGGGTTTTCATGGTAAAAGACATTCAAAGAGGGTTTGCCTTGCTGCCTTCGGAACAGTACTAACAAGAGTTAGTATAATGTCATGGCCATTCTCTGAGAGATCCTCCGCCAGTGTCACCACCTACTACTGCTCCTGCCCAGTAGCTGTTTGGCACATTGAGTCTGGTTCCTCAGCAAGAGCTGGCCTGACGTAGGAGACCCTACCAGCAGCACGGCTATCATCAGCGTATTCTCTTGCCTAACAAGAGCACGTAATCCCACCACCGTGGAAAGGCAATGCTAATTGTCTGAGTAGTGTTTAATCTACTTTATTGTGACTATTGTTTTCTAATTTATTGTTTGCTAGTCTTCTAATCACACTGCAATCTTGTTTACAAGTTGGAAGCCATTCTTCGTTATTCTCTACTAGCCTTGAAATGCCTGTGTCATCTATCCACATGACTTCTAGCTATTGCATCAGTGTGTCACTATAGAAACCTGGGCCTAGTTGAGTAAGAGAGTATGTTCTGAGGTACATATGTCAAACAAAGAAATGGCTATGTCTAACACTGCTGTAAATTGCAATCTCTGTAGCTAGAAGTTGGAAAACTCAGACTGCCAGGAATAAGTGTGGAGGACTAGTCTCTTCCACAAATCTAGCAGGGGTAGCCATTACAGCAAAACAACAAAGAATCTTGCGATACCTTAAAAACTAACAAATGTTGTTTGGCATTAGCTTTAAAGGATCATAGCCTTTTGCATCAGAGGCAGTGATGAAGTGGGATGCAGGGATGAAAGTGTATGCCAAGTAAAGTTGTTAAAATTTTAAAAGACATTCAGATCTTCAACACAGTTTTTAAGTTGTCACAAGATCCTCTTGTTTCGTCACATCTCTGCTCTTTTTTGCCTTGTTGGTGGAGCTTTTAACACATAGCCCATCCAAAAGTTAGAAAAGTTATTTTTTGGACTTCAGCCCTCAAAACCTCCCACTGATTAGGCTAGGTGGGCATTCTGGGAGTGTTAATCCAAAAAGGTAAATTTCTAAGCTGTGGAAACACCCCAGGCCTGTGGTCTTGAATGCAGAGCAAATGAGCCAGGAAGGCTCAGGAGGTTGTATCTCTCTGTTACAAAATGGCAGCTGTACTCAGGCAGTTGAATCCCTGAAGTAAGATTGGAGTGCTGTTCCATCCAGTTTCTGTACATGGAATGGGAAATGGGTGCTGTCTTGTCCTTTGTCAAGCCAAGTCTTGGGTTGGCCCTGCACTGGAAATGCCAGTACCATGGATATTCACATTCAGAGCTGCATCTCTGTAAACAAATACACATTTGAGCACAGTTACCTCTTTTTTTACTTTCTTGTTTCTGCCCTTACTAGTCCTGGGGGAGTGCAGGAAGCTGTGGAGGTAATTGAAACCCCACCTCCTAAATCCTAGAGCCCAATGTATATGTAATATAAGACTTGTTTTAGTGGTCAGTATCAGGTTTCAGGAGCATGTGGTTCACTTTTCAATTTTTCTCCTCTCCCTGCTTGCCCTCCCAGTTCTCAAGTATTCCAAAAACTAAATTTGGAGAGGCACCAACATTGCATTAACATTGGTCAGACATAACACAGAACTGTATTGCAAGGGTGTGGTGTGGAATTGTCATATAAGAAGAAAGAGCCGGGGAAGGAGGAGGGAATGGCATGTACAGTCCTGCTACCAAATCTTAGTTTTCAAACATAAGGCCAGTATTACATCACAACTGTGCTGGCCATAGGCATCGTATGCATCCAGAGTCCATTCTGTGAGATTTCCTCAAGAATGCCTTGCAGACTTTCAAGGATATTTAAGAAAACCTTAAAGCTTAAGAGACTTGCATTTCCTAAAAGGGTAAGGCAGGTTTCTTACAGCGAGCCAACACAGCACAGTGGTTTGAGTGTTGAGCTAGCACTTCAGGAGATCGGCATTCGAATCCCTGCTCAGCCATGGGAATCTACCAGGTAACTTTGGACAAATCATACTCTTTCAGTTGAAGTGGAAGGCCATGGCAAACCTTTTCTGAATAAACCCTGCCGAGAAAGCCCTAGGGTAGAGTCACCATCAGTTGGAGTCAACTTGAAGGCACATAGCAACAAAGGATTTTTAGGACACAAAGTTGTGTTGTGGGATGGGGAACTTCTTTGGCCATCCGGCTGTTTTAGATTTCAGCTTCCAGGAGCCCCAGCCAATAAGGCCAATGATGAGGGATTAGGAGAGCTGTGGTCCAAAATGTCTGGAGTCACAAAGTTTCCATAGCCCTTTTTTGTGGCCAGTATGAAAGTTTGTGCCTTTTTGTGTTTACCTGCACGAAGCCTTAGCTGTACCCTATGCCATGTACATATGTATATATATGCCTTTTGCTGCCTTTAGTTAAGCTCTGCAATCACTTTGGTTTCATTCCCACTGATATCCTTTCTCTTTTCATTTACTGCTGCCTCTCCTTCCTGACTGTGAATGATTTTGCAATTGTGGGACTCTCAGGATAACAACATCCACTTGGACTTCATCACCAGTGCAGCCAATCTGCGAGCTGAGAACTATGGCATCCCTCCCGTTGACAAACTCCAGGTGAGGGAAGCAGACCGGGCTTGTGAAGTAATTGCTTCATTCCCAGTGAGCTCTGGGAAACAAAATGAGGCTGGGGGTGGGGGATCTATCAGCATACGTTTCTTTCTTTTCATCAGGTTTAGCGAGATATGTATGCGGCAGAAGTGAATACACTTGCACTTTGATTCAGAAAGGAGGGAGTGGGATGGTGGGAACTTCCTCATGTGAGAAATATGGTAGTTGATTCTGACACCTCTGTCGCCATTTCTCCTCGAGCACTTTTCCTCCACTGCCTGCCTCTGCCCATCACAGTGTATCTACCCCAGCATTCCCCTCTTCTACAGTAACTTTTGTTTTTGTGCCAATTGTCTCCTTTCAGGCCAAGAAGATAGTGGGGAGGATTGTCCCTGCCATTGCCACAACCACAGCAGCTGTAGCTGGCTTGGTGTGCCTGGAACTTTACAAGCTGGTATGGGGCCATAGGAACCTCAGCTCCTATCGTAACAGCTTCCTGTGGCTGTCGGAGCCCTTGCTCAATCGCTTCCAGCCCCGCTCAGCTCCACAGTTGTACAAGGTGAGAGGCCTGTGGTGGTTTGGCACTGTTCATCCTGCCGTGAAGGCAGAGGGAGCTCAGTGGGGATTGCATAAGGGAAAAGTGCGCAGGAGAGAGATGGAAACAGGCATCCATGTTCTGGGCTTTCCGATGGCCTCTTGTTCTTTACAGTCAAGGCTTACATTCATGAGGCGCTAGGAAGGGGGTGGGCAAAACGCAGCCCTGAAGCCACATGTGCCCCCTCCAACTGCCTGGGAGGTCCTCGGCCCCTCTGGATGCCCTGGAGTTCTCCTTTCTGCTCTCCACAAAAATTGAATTTCTTTTCCAATAAAGACATTTCATCTTTTAAATAGGTTCCACTGGTCCCTGCACTGTTTAATATGAAAAAAAAACCCATGTATATAGTACATCAGCTGTTTAGTTACGTATACATAACTAAGTCATGTTTCTTGGCATGACCCTCTCCACAGCTCACCTTAACAACCGATAGAGAATGCCAGCCCTCATTTTTGAAAATCAGAAGTGACTTTCTGATCACTTGATGTTTTTGTTTTTGGCACTTCTGGCTGTCCACATCCCCAAGAGCATACTGAGGCATAAAAATAGCCCTAGATCCACTACATCTGCACACTTCAGCAATGGAGAGAGACAGTGCACAGTTAGCGTCAGTCAAGAGCAGACATGTTTCTTCCCCTGGGATTATTTCTGCATCATGTACTCTGTATTGCATTAAAGGAGGGAAGATTTTTTTTTTAAAAAAAAAGCAAAAACTCCCATGGCCAGTTATCAGGGATTATAGAAGTTATAGGCTGGCCTATCTGAATGTCTTTGGGTTGCCTACTCCTTAATGAGAGGTTCTGTACCTGTGGCTGCATCATTGCTTTGTGAGGCCAGGCAGCAGTCTGGGACAGTATCTCACTTCAGAATTAACTCTATTTTAGGTGCTTTTTTCCTGCCAGCTGTTAATAAAAACAACCACAAGAACCTCACCTTTGTTGTTTGCTTCAAAGTGCTGCTCATAGCTATTCAAAAAAAAAAAAAGAAAAGAAAAGAAGAAGAAGAATGTTTCAGACCTCTGTGTTCTTGCAGTGCTGCTGTAGCATCCGATGCTGAGGTGCCTCTTCACGTCCAACCTCTGAATCTTCCCTGCACGAGTTTCCCCTAACAGCAACAGCAGAACACTGAGGAGCACAAGAGTTTTGAGCACCCCGGTGGCTGTGGTGCTGTCATGTTTTCAGATAACATGGTTGCAGTCCACTCCCACAGTGGCTGGCAACACTTCACTCCCGAAAATGGACCAGGTTGTCACAACCCACAGCATCAAGGGGGCATCGGCCACTAATCTAGATTGCATTGCTAGCCAGGGGGAGGTGTTGAAATGGCTGTCTGCCCATAGGTTTTAGCATAGGAGTGTGAGTGCCTGTCAGTCTGGGGAGGGAGCCTTCCTAGTCCTCCCTCCTGTCTGGTATCTGGGTACTGAGCTGCTTGCCAAGATCTGATGTGGTGGGGGGAAGAAGGGGGGCTGCTTCTGCTTAGCTGCTGACCCTGTCTTCCCTGAGCCCCTTCTGGCAGACAGACGGTGGGGAGATCTAGTTTCAGAAGCCAGTGCCTGGAGTGTGTATCAGGCTAGCAGCAGCGTAGAAAGAGAGGCAAGGCTGCCTGTGAGCTGTCAGACACAGGAAGTGGTCTTTAACCTGCAGCTGACATGCACAGCTGGTGCCAAGCTGCACACCGATGTGGAGCTCTGGCTCGTTTTTTGCCCCAGCCCTACCACCCTGCTTTCCTTTGTCTTCAGTCCCTGGGCCTCTCCAGACACATCTGTAGACTCCCTGGGTGTTCTGAATGGCTTTGACTGTGGAGTGTTTGTCAGAGGTGGAAACCCTCGAGAGTTTCCATGAAAGAAAGAAACAGTTTGGGTTCAAACATGGTACCATTCCCTGGCACATTGTGGCAAAATAGCTGATCTTCTCACCCACCACCTACATCATATAACTTTAAGAAGCATTGGCTTTTAAAAGGCCTTATGAGAAAATACAAGGCCACAAATGCTCATTTCTTTTGTGTCTTGTACAGGGGCCAGTCTGTGGCCTGAGTAGAGGGGCCACCTCAACCCAAAAGTGGCCTTGTAGACAAACCCTAGATGTTTGGATGACCTTGAGTGTTGCAAAGGAGACTGCTATTCTGCACTTTCCCCTTTGAGGCCCCTCCCTAAACTGCAAACCCCAGGATTCCATAGGATGTTGAAAGTGGAATAATAGCACTATAACCATCTAGTGCAGAAATGGCCTGGTGATGGATAAGCTCTGAACAAGTAAGGGTGATATTATTATCACAAGTGATTCGGCATGGTGCAGTGGTTTGAGCATTGGACTACAACCCTGGAAACCAGGGTTCGATTCCCTGCTAAGCCATGGAAACCCACTGGGTGATGTTGGATGTGTTACTCACTCTCAGCCCCCAGAAAACCCTGCGATAAGGTTGCCTTAGGGTTGCCATAAGTCGGAAACAACTTGAAGTCATACAGTAATAACAACAATAACTAGGTGGCAGAGTGACTTGCTAATCAGCATGTGAGTGGGCGCATGTGTGTCAGTAGTATTGGAAATTGTCCACATATTCCTCTAGTGCTGTTTATTACATCTTACCTGTCTTGGAGGAAAATGTTTCATATGTATCCCACTATTCTACCCTGGCGAGTGGTAGACCTTTCTCAGGGAAAGGATCCAGCAAGAGATAATTTACACAAGAGGTTGTTTGTTATTATATTTCTGTCTGATCGTTACTCCAGTTAACTGGGAGCAGCAGTAATGGATTTCCCAGGCAGTCTCTCAGCCACCTGTTAGGTAGGCTCAGTGCTGGTTCACTCAGAGATTACACTGGGCATAATCAGACTGTTTCCTATGTTGTGGCCTTCCCTTCCCTTCCCTTCCCTTCCCTTCCCTTCCCTTCCCTTCCCTTCCCTTCCCTTCCCTTCCCTTCCCTGTTGTACAGACTGCCTTGCCCTTAGTGCCACTCTGGAATAGCTTCAACATAGCATTTTATTAGAGCTAAGGAAAGTTATTTCTTTGGATTACAGTTCTCAGAAACCCTCAGTGGCATGGATTAAGCATTAAGCTGTTCTTTCATCTCATTGTGTGAAAAACCCGCATTTTTAGCACTGATACAGATAAGCATAGAGAAGGGTATGTACATGCTCATATACACACATGCATGCACACATGTGCATGTACATAGACACACATATGCACACAAACACACAGAGGCTTTGAATTTCTTCTTTTTTCTCAGCTCTAGTGAACTATCCCCAAAACTTCACTTTTGCATTCATCTTAGATTGTTGGAACTGGGACCAGCTTTGGCTTCATTGCAAAAAAACCTCCCTTTTCTAGAGAGAGAAACCAGAGCTGGAATGGTGGGGGAAAGTTGCGGGGGGAGCAAGAAGCTAAATTAAGAGCATCTGCTTGAATAGAAGCCTTTTTGTCTTGAGTTTATGGAGTGCGAGGCTGGGGCTTCCTGCTACACAGGAAGCGCAGATTGGAACCAGATTGGTGGGAGTTGGGGTGGGGGTAGGCAGGAAGAAGGGGAGGGCGGCTCTTCCATCCCCAGTGATTTCCACAACTTCTCTCTCTCTCTGGCCGCTCTGTTCCTCCTCCCTCCCAGTTCAGATCATGCTGCATGGCCTGAGGGCTCACTTAGCACACAAACACACACACACTCTCCATCTAGCATTGCCAAATGGCCTGTATTTTTAAAGGATTTCTCAGATTTCTAAACAGTGCAGCTCTGTAAAAGGTCCCTATCAGTGTCAAAGCATTCATGAGAAAGGCTATGTGGGGCTTTAAGGTTTGTGAATTTAGATCCCAGCTTGTAGTGGGAGCTCCTCAAAATGTGAAGGCAACTCTAATGATGTGGCAAGGTGCCCAAGTGACCAGAGACCATGGTGGCATAGATCAGAGGCAAGCTTAAGAGAGAAGTGGGTACATTGGTTGATCTCTGGGTGATTTGCAGTAGACCCACAAGGGTTTTGGGCTCCTAGTTGTTTGAGAATAGTAGTTTCTAAAACAAGATGTTCCCGCCCCCTTCCAATAATCAGAACTTGGAAACATTGCTCTTTTGGACTCTACCTCCCAGAATCTGTCAGCCAGCATGGCTAGTGACCATGGTGGCTGGGGGACCTTGGATGGTGTCATCCAGAAAAGTAGCTTTTCTAAGTTTTAGGGGGGAAACAGTTAATAGTTTGCTGAAGTGAAGAAAATTAAGGGAGAAACCAGGAGTTGGCTTTTCTGAGACGAGACTCTCATTTCAGTTCTATTTCTGATGATAATGCATAGGATGGGGGACGCGTGGCTGAATAGCAGTATGTGTGAAAGGGATCTAGGAGTCTTGGTAGATCACAAGCTGAACATGAGTCAGCAGTGTGATGCAGCAGCCAAGAAAGCCAACACGATTCTTGGTTGCATCAATAGGAGTATTGTGTCGAGATCAAGGAAAATAATAGTACCACTCTATTCTGCATTGGTTAGGCCTCATTTGGAATACTGTGTCCAGTTCAGGGCACCTCAATTCAAGAAGGATATCGACAAGCTGGAACGTGTCCAGAGGAGGGCGACCAAAATGGTGAAGGGTCTGGAAGCCATGCCCTATGAAGAACGGCCTAGGGAGCTGGATATGTTTAGTCTGCAGAAGAGAAGGTTAAGAGGGGACATGATAGCCATATTTAAATATTTGAAGGGATGTCATGTTGAGGAGGGAGCGGGCTTGTTCTCTGCTGCTCCAGAGACTAGGACAAGGAGCAATGGATTGAAGCTGCAGGAAAGGAGATTCCACTTGAACCTCAGGAAGAACTTCCTGATGGTCAGGGCCGTCCGGCAGTGGAATCTGCTGCCTCGGAGTGTGGTGAAGCCTCCTTCTTTGGAGGTTTTTAAGCAGAGGCTGGATGGCCATCTGTTGGGAATGCTTTGATGTGTGTTCCTGCATAGCAGGGGGGTTGACTGGATGGCCCCTGGGGTCTCTTCTAACTCTATGATTCTATGATTCTGTGGTAAACCTGTAAGCTGACCATGTGCTCAGACATGCTGTGTTTCTACATCATCCCATCACTGTTGTGGGCCATTCCCTGTTGGCATCTTAAGAGTTCTATGGGAAAAAAAACCAAATAAAATACCATATGCCTGTGTTTGTCTATCCTTTCTATTGATTGTACTCTAGTTAACAGGCAGCAGCAGCAGAGGGCAGTAAGGCCCTTTCCACACAGGGTAAAAAAAACGGCTTAGGGCGACCTCATCCGGAGGTCGTCCACACCGTGGGGTGCGCTAGGGTGGTTTGAAAAGTGGAGGTTCCACACCTCAAACCGCCCTAGCGCGGCCGCAAGGGGCGGCGCGGCGCGTTTTTTAAAAACCACATTTAATGTGGTTTTTAAAAAACGTGAGCGCGATCACCCGTTGCAACGCCCCGTTTGAAACTGCAGGGACACGCTAGCGCGTCCCTGCAGAGCTGCCCGGCGGCGGGCTTCCGGCTGGCGCGCTGCCCTGATTGGCGGAGCACCGCCAGAAGTCGTCGGCCGCCATTTTGGGCGCCGCCGAACGCCGCGGAAATTTGCCAGCGTGTGGAGCGGCAAATGCGCGCTCCCCACGGGGACGGAGCAACCCGCTTCCAGGTAAGATCCGTCCCTGCGTGCGCTGCCCCGTTTCCCCGTCCCCCATGTGGAAAGGGCCTAAGTCCTGGGTTCTGTACTGAACCCCCTGGGACATACATGGGATGAATCCTACATGTTCCGGAGTAAAATGACACTCTGGGCTTAAATCCTTAACCCGTCCCTGAATTTGCAAATGTGAAATTTGAGTGAGTGATGGAGAGAAACCAGGACAGAGAGGTGCTCATGAAGTGAGCAAAGTGAGCAGCATCAGGGAAGACAGAGTCAAGGAGTAGCACCAGGAGATGGAAAGGCAAGCTGTCTGTATGCCTGGTTTGCAAACAGGAATCAAGAACTGTGCTGGGTCCAGGAACTTGTGGAGTTGATTAAACAGCATATGGGAGTCATTAGTTAGTAAAGGCTGGCAACTGGGGGAAGGGAGCTCTTACACTGGCGCCAAAGGATTCCCCCCCCCCAAATAGATTTGTTAGACCTTTGCTCCTCAGTGCTGGAGCAGACTGAGGTGGGGGCAGTTAGGCTGGGAGCCATAAGATTTCAGTAGACTGTGAAAGGGCAGGGTTGAGCGAAGGAAAAGCCAGGGAGAGGAAGGCAACGGCGTGGCAACTGAGAGAGGGGTTTCCCAGGCTGGGGGCATTGCATAGAAAAAGAGTAACAGACCAGATGTTGTTGATTTCCATTCCCATCATCCCTCACCACATTGGCCATAGTGGTTGGGGTGAATGGGATTTGTAGTCCAACAACCTATTGAGGGGACACACGTTCTTCAGTATTCATGTTTTAGAATAGGAGCACAGTATTCTATTCTGGGCATTCATTTTGGTCACAGAATCATAGAATCTTAGAAGTGGAAGGGCCTGCATCTGGCATGCAGGAATAGACGACCAAAGCACTCCTGAGCAGTGGGAATGCAACCTCTGTTTAAAGACTTCCAAAGAAGGAGTCACCACCTTCTGACACAGTCTATTGCACTGTTGAACAGTGTTTACAGTCTAGAAATTCTTCCTAATGTTTAGATGGAATAGCTTCTCTTCTTATTTGAATGCTGGTTTGTGTTTTAGTCTCTGGACCAGCAAAAAACAACCTCACTCCGTCTTCTACATGACACCCTTCAGATATTTAAAGATGGCCATCATGTCACCTCGCAGTTTTCTCTTCTTCAAGCTAAACATACTCAACCCCCTAAGTCATTCCTGATACAATTTGGCTTCCAGACCTTTGATAATGTTGGTTGCTCCCCTCTGGACATTTTTCAGCTTGTCAATATACATCTTAAACTGTGGTGCCCAGAACTGGACACAGTAGTCCAGGTGAACTCTGATGAAAGGAAAATAGAGTGGCACTGCTCTTTCCCTTGATCTGGACACTATACTCCTGTTGATGGCTACCCCTTGTCCTACCAGGCTGTGCATAACCCTGGGTCTTGAAGCGATGACCTTGTTGTGGATGGTATAAAACTATGCATTGAAAACCTATACCAGAATGACTCCCTTTCTTTGCTAAGGACACAGCATACTCAGTTTTCACTTTCCATACTGTCTTTGGCTCAACAGAAAAAAAAGGAGGGTAAAATGGAAGGGCTGAGCAAGAGGTGCTAACATCTCCCAGTGGGTGTGAAAAGCCAAGTCAACCAAATGGTAGTTGGGAAAGAGAGGAACCTTCCTCCTGAGCTGACAATGTGGACAAACAAATGGAAGGGGTCATCTTACTCCAAATGGTCAAGATGAAAACTTTTGGCTCTTACCTCCAACCTCCCTTTCACCTCTTAGAGTGTGGTTGACAGTAGGCAGCACTGGGGCTTCTCATGTTTCAGCTAAGGCTAAGAGAGCTGGGTGCTCGCCTATTCTTCCTGATTTGCTTTGGCTAACATGCATGTTCTTCCTATGCCATTGGAAATCTGTGTCTGACAGTGCCATCTAACTCAACTCCTGAATTCTTGTTCCTTTTCTATCCTTTTTCTTCCACATTTGCTCTCCATACTAAAAGAGGCAGGAAAGGCTTCCCAGGGCTTGCAGGAAGCACAAGTGAGTATAGTTCCCTAGTTTCCACTGTTGCCTGCCCACTCCTCTCTGTGGGACCTACAGAACCTCAACATATTTTTAATTGAGCCAAGAGAGAACAATCACTCCCTCCAAAAAATACTAGTTGCTGCTTCTTAGGTAAAGGATAGCTGCATTCCTGGTTCCTTCTGAATGCATGTAATTGAAGCATATCTGCCACCTTTCAGTTTCTAAGCGCTCAGCAGGAGATCTGAAGGGGCTTCCTTACATGCACATGAATTCCTGTGGGCACTGGGACTGTATCTAGATAAAAATCGTGCTCTTTTCATGGGCCGTGCACATATAGAATCCCTGCTGAACAGTGTGGGAGGCAGAGTGAGTGAGCTCAGTTCCTTCTTCCCATTGTGCAGAATAGGAACATAACATGCTGCTTTAGACAGTGTAAGATCACTGATCTATCTGGCCCAATTTGGCTCTTGATTCCTGTCTCTCCAGAGTTTCAAGCTGGATGGTAGAGGTTGGACTAGAGACTTTTGCATTTGCCAGTTAGCCATGGAGCTTTGACCTGTAGCTAGAGAAAACAGGGCTAATGGTACATTTGGGCAGGAGACTTGTGCAAGGGCATCTGAATGTACAAGGCACACAGAGGGCAAAACACACATAGTGATCTGTCTGTGAGATGGTGCAGGCCTCTTTCCGCTCTACATGTTCTTGACACAGCATTGATACAACTCAAAGCCTTCTGGGGCAGCAGTGATAGCCTTGCATATTAGAAAGCAAGGATGCATGGTTCTACATTGGCAATGTTAGCTGGGGATAATAGGAATTATAGTCTAAAACTTCTAGAGAGTGCTAGGCGGGAGAGAGCTGCTGTAAACTGTGCTAGTATAAAAGAACAAGAGCCCTAGTATACTTTTTTGTGGAGCAGACATAAATAGTCTCCATCCTGCTGAGAAGAAGGAGGTAGAAAACAGTGGAGCAGGGGGACAGTCATGTGAGTGGTGTATAGAGAATTATTCCTTTCTTTTGTAAAACCATTGAACAGAGATCTTGGGGGATATAATATCTGGTAATGGCAAGTGTCCCTAGGCTTAAACAGAGTGTGTATGTGATTTATTTCTTCCATTTCCTAACAAGAAGGCAAATTTACTCTGGAGACTTAGAGAAATGCAGTGGTCCAGGCCAGCCCTTCCCCTGCTGGCCAGTGCGTTTGCTAAGGACAGTATGTCTTTTGTGCTGCCTGACCCCACAAACTTCTCGCTGGTCAGGGCATTTCCTGCTATGAGCTAGTAACTAGCCCCAAAAGGCCCCTTGTTAGAGGACTGGATGCCTCCTGTCCTCTTCTCTCTCTTTTTGCCTAGAGCCAAGCAAGCAGGGTAACAACACAGGGGTCTACAACAACGTTCTGGGTCTTGTTCTGAAGAAAAGGATAATTGTACATGGGCAAAACACTATCTCAGTGTGTCTTTGTGCAGTAGAGGGTTACAGATCCTGAATGGACGGAAGTCCCTTCTGTTAGGCCCACTGCCAGTTTCTTCATTCAAAAATGTCAAGGCTGGAAAAAACCCTTTAGGTCATCTCAAATCAGATTTCCTATATAAAAAAAACGGAGGACTGACTTCCACTGATTAATGCTACACCATGGTGTTTCTCTTGTGCTGTACTACACGAAAATGTCTTTTCCAGAGGAAAGCTGCTTTTCTTCTGAAGGCTACTGTTTTTGTTTATTAGAATAGTGCTCTGCCTTCTAAAACACTCAGAGCAGTGTTTTAGCATTAGAGCACCCGAGTGGGGTACGTTCCACTGCTGGCTTCTGCAGTGGTGTACTGGTAGAACCTCTCCACATCAGTCTTTGTAGTAACAACCCAAGAAGAATCCCAAAATGCAAGTTATTGTGTTGATCCAACTGCGTATCAAACTCCAGCAGCTTTCATCTCTATCAGGAGCTGAATCCCACCTTGGGAGAAAGACAGGATATAAACTTTGGTAAATCCAGTGTCAGTCAAGATAAGGCCAGCCCAAAGTACTTTGGATAACAACGGAGATAACTCTTAACACTGCGTTGTTGTTGGGAAAATCAGTTTCTCATCTAGTTACTGGGGAGCATTTCAGCTAAACTCAGAGAGAACAGGGAATCTAGAGGGAGCTGTGTTTTGTCATAATCTCTGCTAATCAAAAAGTTCTGGGGCTTTGACTCTATGGATTCCATAGGATGTTGAAAGTGGAATAATAGCGCTATTAACAGTCTGGTGCAGAAACAGTCCATTAGCCCTGTCTCCACTACTCCACTCAGTCTCTGCAGCCGATTTGAATCAGGGTTTCCCTCATTGAAATCAAGCTGATGCTCTTGGGCTTGGTGTTCCATTGACTTTGGAGAAGCTCTGTGTTCTTTTGCTTACCTGGTGTTTGGAACTGCATTGGCAGATTGAGAAATATGTGCCATTGGAAATGCTATCTCTGATTAGAATTAATCTAGTTTTATCTTTTACTTTTGTTGGCTATTCTCATGTTCCCCTTGGATAGATTAAAGAGCCGCCCTTTGGTACCTAAAACCTTCTCCCTTGTGAAGGTATGCTACAATCAGTTCACCTCTTAACCTTGTTTCTGATAAGATGAACAGACTGAGTTGGTAGCGTCCTTTGTGCAAAGATTGCTTTTTTCAGAAAATTCCTCTGTTTTAACATCTGACTGCTCAATGAACAGTGCAGCCTGAATTGGATACGCTGTCCAGAAGCAGTTGTTGCCTTTGGCCCTTTCCGCACAGAATTTGCCATGCGAAAGGGCGCCTGGAGCGTCACGCAATTGTGAGGAGTGATTTGCACAACTCACTCACAACCGTGTGATGCTCCAGGGGCCGGCAGGAACCGATCGCGCACCTTTTCATTTTCGGCTGGAAGCCAAAAATGGTGCGTGATTACGCATTGCTTCCAGGCCCTGCGTGCACTTACCTGGTGTGCGGAGCCTCCGGAGCCACACCGGTCGCACTTCCTGCCCCAGCACAGCCTGGAAAACTCCCAGGCTGCACTGTGGAAGGAAGGAAGAGGCAGGGCTCTTGCACGAGCAGGCAGCTCGTGCGGAGCTGAAAGACCCCAGATGTGAGAGCCTCTTGCCAGAGGCTGCTCGTGCGATCCCGGCACCCCAGCGCCGGAAAAAAAGTAAGGTGCGGAAAGGGCCTCTGTGTTGATCTTGATACCTTTGTTTCACTAAACTAATCTCAGCACCTCTAGTAATTGAAATGATCTGATGCTAACATTCTGTGGTCATACCACTCAGAGCTTGGAAAAGTTACTTTTTTGGACTGCAGCTCTCAGAATCCCCCAGTAAGTACAGCCATACTAGCAGGCTGGGGAATTCTGACAACTGCAGTCTAAAAAGCTAATTTTTTCAAATTCTGATTCCTCCAGGGGGGATGATTTAGTCTGCAATTGTGTGCGAACTTAGTCACAGTGCAGTCTTCTATACACTCTTTCAGAATAAGTCACACTGCATTTAATGGGAGTTAATCTGTCATCGTGAGCCAGTGTAATGTAGTGACTGAGTGGTGGACTATATGACTCTGAAGACCAGGGTCTGAATCCCCACTCAGCCGTGGAAACCCACTGAGTGATCTTGAGCAAGCCACATTCTTTCAGTCCCAGAGAGAGGCAAAGGCAAACCCCTTCTGAGCAAATCTTGCCAAGAAAGCCTCATGATAGGTTTGCCTTAGGGTCATCATAAGTTGGAAACAACTTGAAGGCACACAACAACAATGCCCTAGTCAGAGTATTTGGGATTGTAACTTTGGGAACAAGTCTCACTAGGACTTATTTCCAAGGAAACATACCAAGTTTTGGGAGCCATGACATTTTAAAATATGTGAGACCGAGACTTAACTCACATTGCTGTACAGGAGAAGGCCCTGCTTGTGGGCTGTCTGGTGCATACTATAGATGTGTTCCAGGGGTGTCCTTACTGGGGTGCTCAAAAGATAATTCACCTTCTTTGTGTGTCTGCTACATTTTCATGCACCAGTGAAGTGGGCTCTTATCCACAAAAAATTATGCCTAGTAAATGTATTAGCCTTAAGATACTATAAGACTGTGCATTTGTACTTACTGCAAGACAGTAATATGGTTCTGGCAATTGATTTCTTCTCAGTACCACCAGAAGACGTGGAACTGCTGGGACAGTATTAAAGTGCCAGGTCTTGATGCCAGGGGAGAAGAAATCACCTTGAGGGACCTTTGTAATCATATCCAGGTAAAAGGAAAGCCAAGCTGAAGGTTTTATGGTCTGAATCTTGCAGAAACTCAGGGTATGCATGCTGCCGGGACCCATTTTATACTTGCATGCTGCCGTCATCCACTCAGAAGAACCCTTAACCCCTTCCTTTTGTATGCCAGAGAGAAAAGCAGTGCAAGTACTGATATCCTTGAAGGGTTGGTGAGCATGGTACTTTGGATGTCCACATGGTGCCTTCCTGAATTATCTCCTGCTTCGTCTGTGAACACATCACGGGTTCCCCACCACCACTGCAGATGCACATACAGTGTGCCTTCTGTAAATGCGTGGGTTCCATTCCAGACACCCCCATATAAAACAAAAAAATGCAAAGTGTTGCATCCCATTATAGTCAATAGATGTGGCAAGCATGTGAGGGTCACAGTTAGGGTGGGCCCACTGCACATTGTCCTCAGTGGGATGCTGCCATTCTGTCCCAGTTTCTTGTGTTGTCCCATATCTTGTTCAATATACCTCCTACATCTTCTCCTTTTTGCCTTTTCTGGCTGGTCTGATTCTCCCATCTCATATCCCTTTTGTTCCATATCCCCTTTCCCTCTTCCATTTAGCCCTTTCCATTTTATTTCTCTTTACTGAAAGTATTTCACTGTATGAAATACGACTGACTATATGGACTCCACTGACTGCGTACTTCCTTCCACAGACTATGTTTCATTTTGATTCTACCCTGTTGTTTTTCTGCCTTTTTTCTTCGCTGTCTTTGATGCTTGGGAAAGAGCTCTTCCATTTGCTTCCAGTCATCAGGATTGTTTGTGTGATACTAATTCCTGCCTGCTTTTTCACAGAAGGAGCACACCCTGGTGCCACGAATCCTATTATATGAGGAGACTATTCTCTATGCTGAGTGGTGGGAGAAAGAGAAGAGAGAGCAACAGCTTTCCTACAGGTGTGGACATTATAGAGTAAAATCCTCAAGAGCTTGGGGACTGTCCCCTTATTCAATCTTTCCTGAAAAGAGAGTGTTAGGGGCAGATGTAAGGTCACAGCCTTGTGATGTTAACTTCCTCATACTATCAGCCTTCTAGCAAGCACCCTGTGACAGAAAAAGAAGTGGTACAAGACTGTAGTCGACCTAGCTCAGCCTTTGTTTCATCTTCTAGTGGCACATCCCTTTGGGAAACTGTACTTCCTAGGATGTACTTTGACTCATAGAGATTGTACCTAGTGAGGCCTTGACCACCCTTTCAGGGTTCAAGCAAAATCTGAAAATGTTGCCTTTTGGGGAGAGCAGCTCCCCAAATCACCAGCCTTGGAGTATTCTGGGAGCTGTCATCTAAAAACATAATTTTTCAAAGTCTGGGGCTCAAGTATGGTTTGGGAAGTGAGGTGCTTGTAAAGCCTCACATCTGAATAGACAATGGCAATTTTTGGCTGAAATGACAAGAAGACTGGCCATTTCCACACTATAATGTTAAGAGTGCTTTATTCCACTTTCAACATCCTGTGGAATTCTGGGGTTTGTAGTTTACTGACACCAAAGAACTCTCTGGCTGAGAATTCTACATGTCTCTCACTAAACTACAAACCCCAGAATTCCACAGGATGTTGGAAGTGGACTAAAGCACTCTTAACATTGTAGTGTGGAAGAGATATCTGATTGTGAGACTTATCTCAAAATCTATCCCTATCTTTGTATTCCAATTCTCTTCTCAGCCACCTTTCTCAGTCTCCTGTTTAGACGTAAATCTCAACTATTTGTCCTCACATGCAAGGATAAATAATTACGACAGATTTCTCCCTTCTATGTGGGAAAACAAACATATTTCTGCAATATTCTCTCTGTATTAAAATGTCCTGAAATGCTGCACAGGATTCTTTCTGTAAAGAAAGAGATTTGGATGAGGGATTAGAGGGCATTCTTATCAAATTTGCAGATGACACCAAATTAGGAGGGGTAACTAACACCACAGAGGACAGGATCAGAATTCAAAATGATCTCAACAGATGAGAGAGCTGGGCCAAGACTAACAAAATGAATTTTAACGGGGAGGAGTGTAAGGTACTGGACTTGGGCAGAAAAAATGAAATGCACAGATATAAGATAAGTGACACCTGGCTTGACCACAGTACATATGAAAACGATCTAGGAGTCTTAATAGGCCACAAGCTGAACATGAGTTAGCAGTATGATGCATCAGTTAAGAAAGCCAATGCAGTTCTGGGCTGCGTCAACAGGACTATAGTGTCTAGGTCAAGGGAAGTGATAGTACCACTCTATTCTGCTTTGGTCAGACCCCACCTGGAATCTTTTGTCCAGTTCTGGGTACTACAGTTCAGGAAAGAAATTGACAAGCTGGAATGTGTCCAGAGGAGGGCTACCAAAATTGTTTGAGGCCTGAAAACCATGCCATGTGAGGAGAGGCTTAGGGAGCTAGGTATGTTTAGCCTGGAGAAGAGAAGCGTAAGAGTTGACATGATACCCATGTTTAAATATTTGAAGGCATGTCATATGGAGGATGGAGCAACTCTGTTTTCTGCTGTTCCAGAGGCTAGGACACAGCACAGTGGATTCAAGCTACAGGGAAAGAGATTCCACTTCAACATTAGGAAGAACTTCCTGATCATAAGAGCAGTTCAACGTGGAATACACTGCCCTGGAGTGTGGTGGAGTCTCCTTCTTTGGAGGTTTTTACACAGGCTAGATGGCCATTTGTCAGGAATGCTTTGATGGTATATTCCTGCATGGCAGGGGATGGGACTTAAGGGCCCTTGTAGTCTCTTCCAACTCTATGATTCTGAGAAAAACACAGGGTTTTATGCAAAAATTCCTGATTTCTGCACAGAAAACAAGTTTCATGTGCAGGAATCAGTGTTTTCTGCACACAGAACCTACCTGTATAGAAAAACAGGTTTCTGTGTGGGCAAACTTTCATAATTTTCCCCCCAAAGAATAATTTCTTTGCAACTTTGGGATATTCAGATACCAGAAACAAAGTGCACAAACTTCTCACTGGTTGGTTAGTCTTCCTGATCGAGTCTCCTGGCTGTCAGGAACCCCATTTTTTGACCTGGAGATGAACAATTGTTTGTGTTTATAGTCTCTCCTTCCTTCCTTCCTTCCTTCCTTCCTTCCTTCCTTCCTTCCTTCCTTCCTTCCTCATTTATACTTTCACCCTGAAATGGAGTCCCCCAAGACAATTTACACTGACACCAAAACCCAGAGAATGTTAAAAGAACTAGCATAGACAAACTAGAACTAGACAAAATAGCTTAAAAATGAGTCCCAAATAGGGATGATTAAAATTTCATGAGGTACTAAGAGTTCTGAGGACTTGCTTCTGTTGGTTTTCATGAGTTCTGGAAGAAAGGGCCAGTAGTACTGGCTAAGCACAGTCCCAGTTAACCCCCTTCATCCCTGCTACTTATGCCCTGCACAGTGGGGTTTGGACCTGTATTTACTGTGTTGTTTGGCTCTGTGTTCTGATGTTTGGGGAGCAACAGTCCTGCTGGCTGTCGGACTTATAAAGGCCACAGGATGATCTTGAGGAGTGAGGGACAAGGAGGCTATGGTTGCTGCCCCAGTGCAGGGCCCCCTGCAAGTATAGTCCTGGGTACTGTAACAGCAGCAGCTGCAAAGCCTCCACGTCCTGTCCCTTCCATGCTGGGTAAACATCCTGCTGTCAGCACGTCCTCCGCTGTTTCCTAGGGCAGGCCTAGCTCATCCCCATTCGAAGCAGGCCATCCTGGGCCTCTGCCATCCATGTGGCAACCAGAGAGAAGCAACGTTAGTCCCTTATTCTACAGTCTTTCCAGACTCCTTGGCAGCCTCTCTTATTCTTGGCCCACTTACTCGCCTCCCCCACAAACCAGGCCGCAGACTTGCATAGACAGCTTTACTTTAGCTATAACTCCTGTTTGGAGAATGAAAGCGCGTGTGGCTTTCTGCTATTTCAGAGGATGAGCATGTAATCTGGTGCAGGAGGCTGAGAGGAAGAGAGCAAGGAGCAGCAACACTGCTCCAGGGAGAGTCTGAATTGATTTTAGCCCTTCCTGGGGATCCACCAATTGAGCTGCATGTGATGCAAAGAGAATAGCAAGGGGAAAACATGGCAGGGGGGGCAAGCTGAGTTGGTCTGAGTACCAAGTACTGGATAATAGTACCTGGAGAAGACTCTTGCTTTCAAGTCCTCTTTGTGGGGCACTGCAAGAAACAGGATGCTGTGGGAGCCTTTTTCTGAGATCTTACAAATATTTGCCGCCTTAATGTATGCTGAAAAGCTTTGTGAGTAGGAAATCCCCAGGAATTAACTGGTCTGTCCCCACTATGGTTGCTGTGACCACTAGGAAAGGCTTGGAAAAGTTCTAATTGTGGGCTACAGCTCCTCAGAATCCCTAAGTGGTAGTTGTAGTCTGAAAAAAGTGACTTTTCCCAGTTCTGCCACTGGATTAAGAGGTTCTCAGGTGTGGGTGTGCAGTAGAGAACAAAATGGGGAAGGCAACGTGTGGCGAAGTCCTGGTACAGGGAGTGACAGGGACCACTTTGAGCCACCTGGCAGCTCTGAGACTTCCTTCAGCAACTGCACCACACTCACTCTGGCCCTTCCTTTCATTCTCTCAGGCTGACTGAAGTGGTTCATCAGACCTCTGGAATGACTGTGTCTCGAGAGCAAAGGATCTTGGTGTTGTCAATAGTCTGTGAAGATGAAGAAGATGATAGCAATTTACCACCTGTTCATGTCTGGCTTCAACGAGTGAGTAGTTAAAAAAAAATGAGGAACATGATGTGTGTGAGAGTGTAATGTGAAGATAATAGTATCCATAAACCAGACACACTGAATGTGGCTGACCTCAGCTATGCTTAAAGCAGAAATTTGGCTTGGTGAAGAAAATGATGTCTTCTTTCCAGTGACTGGCCCGTATTTGTCTGCCGTGGTCTTCTTCCTGTGGTCTAAGGATGGAGAACGAATTAGAAATGAGTTCATTCAAAAAGGAGAACCCACAGGGTTTTGGATATTGTTGGGCTTGAAAGATGCCTCAGTCCAACCTCTTGTGCTCTGCTCTGTGCACACTGTGTCACTTCTGCTGAGGAGAGGAACTTAGCTTCATGAGGGAGCCAGTCCCTGGCTGTAACTCTACATTCGGCCTTCATCAACCTGGTGCCCTCCAGATGCATTGGCTGTGATACTCATTGTTCTGGCCTGCCCATGCTAGCTGGTGATGATGGGAGTCATAGCCCCTTTCCGTAGCTTACCTTTTCTCAGCACTGGGGTGCGGGGATCGCGCGAGCAGCCTCTTGCAAGAGGCTCTTGCGTCCCTGCTGCTCCAGCTTTGCAGCCACTGCCTGCTAACAAGCAGGCAGCGTGAGAGCTCCTCCTCTTCCTTCTGCAGCACAGCCTGGGATTTTCCCAGGCTGAGTTGGGACAGGAAGCATGAGTGCCGCAGCTCCAGAGGTTCCGCACACACAGTAAGTTCATGCAGGGCCCTGGAGTGATACGCAATCACACACCATTTTCGGCTACAAGCTGAAAATGAAATAGTGCGCGACTGGCGTTGCACCGTTGCGAGTGCGTCATGTGGATTGCTCCTCACAATCACGTGATGCTCCAGAGGCCCTTTCACATGGCAAATCTAGAGGGTACCAAGTTAGGGAAGGCTGTGGTAATTGAAATACTCTTGGATGTTTGGGACTTCAGTTCCCAGGATCTTTTACAATTGTCCATGCTGGCTGGGACTTCTGGGAGTTAAAGTCCAGCTCCAAGACACTGGGGCTGAAGTTTGAGATACACTAACAAGAGCACTCTGGTAGAGAATTCTAAGTGCTTCCCCAGACTACGGATCTCAAGATTCTGTAGCATGGAGCCATGAAAATTAAAGGAATATCAAGTGCTTTCATTGTGTAATGGAGATATGCCTGTCCTTTCACAATGCACAATTGTAGCATTGTGGTATTACTTAACTGCCATGGCTCCATCCTATAGAAACATAGGATTTGTAGTTTGGTGAAGTACTACAGCTCTCTAAGAGAGAATTCTAAGTATCTCATGAACATACAAACCCTAGGGTTCCATGAGGTGGAGCTTGACAGTTACAGTGGAATGAAAGTGCTGTAACTGTGAAGTGCAAAGGGGACCTTGGTTTCCAAGTACTTCATCATCCTGGTTGTAATAACCATAGAGGGCTGAATCCAGTGCTCTCTTACTGTTGGCACAGAATTTCTCATCTCTTCTTTCCTCTTGTATCTGAAAACCAGCTTAGGAAAGGTTTCCAGCCCACCAGAGCCAATTTTGGAAGGGTATGGGGGGCTGTGGCAAGGAGGTGAGATCATGCCCATCCACACCCCAAATCTGCTGCAATCTTCTATTCTGTCAGTGGAAGTCAAGGCTGGATTCTGCCAATGTTTTTTTCCCCTGAATACTTTGTATAATCATATATTCTTATATGATTACACAGCTGTTATTATCTCAAGTACAGCAGCTCCACGTTTGTGGCTAGGTATTAAAGAAAAGGTTGCAGACCTCCCTGCAGCAGCCGCCCTGATAAGATCAGATAAAGGTAATTGAGAGACTGGCCATGCTTTTTTCACATCTTCGTTTGGGTACAATAACAAGTGGCTTACATGAAGTGAGTTGCTCTGTGGCTGGGTGCCCTCTGACAGATTGCATTTCTTGTTTACAGTAAACCTCTAGAAACACATTAGAGTAATGAACCAGACTTGGTGGTGAAAGGAAGCTTATTTGATTTCGATAGGGACCCTGCTCTTAGGAAGACTGTCTTTGGACCCTGGATCGGACAGATGGTTCTCGCCTTCTAGCTTATCTCTCAAGTTCTCCCACAGTGACTAGGAGCTGCAGACTGGCTGTTGCAACACACAAAACAAAATGTAAGCCAGTAACTTCTCTTGAAAATCAAGACTTGTTTCCTTTTCTCCTCCCTGAGAATTGTTCTGTTCTCTTGATTGACTGGAATGAAGTAACAGAGTTCTTGAAACTTCAGGGGCTGCTTCCAGATTTTTGAACTCCCTACCAGGGGAAGCTAGGATGGCCCCATCTTGTTGTCTGTCTGCCAATAGGCAGAAATCTTTTCATTCAGGTGGGCTTTTTGCAACTGACTGTTTCTTTTTTAATTGAGGTTTTTATTGAGTGGGTACTATAATTTAATTTGTTTTCCTTATTTTAATTCATGTGTTTAAAATTGCATTTTTAATATAATTGTATTTTAATATCAGAACTCATTTTGTGTATTAATTGTATTTTTATTCAACCTTACCTTGAGTCTTATTTTTGGTAGAAAAATAAGATACACGTCCAATTTGTATCCAATCACAATAAATGACTTGTTTATAATTGCTCTGAGACTCGGCCTGTCAGTACCACAATGCTACCCACTGGTCTCACATATAAATGGTTCCAAGGTACCAGGAAAGCCTTTTTGAATGTCACATACATGAAGCCCTGTTCTAGCATTCAGTCTGAACAAAGAATACCACAAATGCGAGTAAGGCCTGGGCCTATACAGGCTGGCGCTCTTCTTTGTGTCCTAGTCCCATTCCAGTTCAAACCTTGCCAAACTGAAAAACAAAGTCTAAAAGAAAGTTCTACTCACATTCACTTGAACATGCACAGACTCCTCCAGTGCAATGGGAAGCTCTGTAAAGTTGCATTAGGTTGGCTCTGCTTAAGAGCTCTAAGCAGTGCCATACTTTTCAACTGTCCCAATTTGGCAGGGACGGTCTCAATTAATCCTGTTGTCCTGCTTCTGCTTTTAAAATGTCCCAGTTTCTCCCTCCTCCCCCAGCTTTCCCCTTTTGTCCTCAGCTTACTTCCAGTGTTGCAAACACAGCAGAAGGAAGAGAACAGGCAGAATCTTACCCTTCCCAGTAGGCTCAGGCAAAAAGAAACTGCTGCAACCTCTCCTAGCTTGTCCACTGTTCCTCATTTTTGGTGCCTTGACCACACAGTCCTATTGCCTGGCCACACGTGTCCTAGTTTTTATTTGTGAAATGTTGGAGGGTATTCAGTACAGTGTTTGTAGTGATGCTGTTTTACATTGCCACTGACATATTTATGCTGAATTTGTTGTTGTTGTTGTTGTTGTTCTTGTAATCACGTTTGTATTTTAGTGCTGCATTTTTTGTAAGTTTCCAGGAGAACACACATGCACAAATAAACATACTGTATTTGCCAGTGTGTAAGATGCACCAGCATATAAGGAGCATCCCATTTATCTGTCAGCAAATACTATTTCCTGGCATATAAGATGCACTGGCGTATAAGACGCACCTCATTTTCAAACAGTATTTTTCAGGGGGGGGAAGTGAGTCTAATACACCAGCAAACATGGCATATACATGTTTAATTAACAACATTTATATGTTTTTCAAGAGAGCCATCAGGGCATAATAGACTGAGTTGGACTAAGACTCTGAGAAACCAAGATTCAAATCCCTGCTCAGCCATAGATATCCTCTGAGTGACCTTGGAATGGTCACACCCTCTTAACCTCAGATGAAGGCAATGGCAAACCCCTTCTGAATAAATTTTGCCAAGGAAGCTGCTCTAGAGGTTCACCTTAGGGTCTCCACAACAGAAGTGACTGAAGAGAAGCACAAGAACAGAAGAAATACCTTCTTCAGGAAAACTAGGGGACAGTGATACTTCTATACCCCACCTCCTGCTAGCTGAACAGTAATCATGGTCTTTGCAGCAGTGTGTTGTGTTGGTACATTCATGACTGCAAAATCGTTCTTGCAATGCTCGGTGTTCAGGACTGTTGTTGTTGCTGCTGTGTGCCTTCAGGTTATTTCTGACTTGATAGCAACCCTAAGGCAAACCTATCACAGAGTTTTCTTGGCAAGATTTATTCAGAGGGAGTTTGACTTTGCCTCCCTCTGAGGCTGAGACAGTGTGACTTCCCCAAGGTTACCCAGTGGGCTCCCATGGCTGCATGGGGATTCGAGTCTTGCTCTCTAGAGTCATAGTCCAATGCTCAAATCACCATACCACTCTATTTTTGGTGTAGGTTTTGTTGGGAGGTGGGCATTAGGGCATTGCTTCCCCAAAATAAGAAATTACATTTTCATTCACTCTCTGAATGTTTAACATTGCAGTAATTTAAAACTTTGGTTGAGCATTTAGAAATACAGTTTAGGCATCCAAAGAAAAGTGGCAGGCAAAGCTACCCAGAGAATGCAAGCACATCAAAAATATAAGAAGTGTAGGTATGAATAACAGTTTCTCTCTCCCTCCCGCCCTCTGCAATGCTAGAAATTTGGGAACCAAAGGAAAATTTTTATGGTGGTAGCAGGATTCTTATTTTGGAGGGTGCATGCCCTCATTTTGGCCTCTCCCCTGAGAGCAACACCTCTCTTCATGCCCTTGCAGTAGTAGCAGCAATTGTGACCCATAAAAAAATACTCATCTCCTGGCATAGCAGCTGGTGGCATGGCTGGACCATACTAGTGTTGCGTTCTCCTCTTGTTAGCCTAACATGAGCACCAGAGCTTCTGATAGTTGAAATTTCTCTCTGCTAAATGTCTGCTACTCTCATCCCTCCCTGGGATCTTTCTTATGATTCCCTGTTACACTGCCTAATAGCAGACTCCTAGAACAGGGACCCTATTTATTGTACATTAGGCTGCTACAGATTCCTGCTGAAAACATTGCATGTCATAAATATTGGGTGAGGTTGAGAAGAATGCTTAGGTAAGAGAGCTTCTGAGCCATTCTTCCTGATCAGAGTTTGGTGGAGGTGATCTACAGATTTATGTCTTTATTACATGGAACAGGGCTTTTGGAAAGGCTGTTTGGCCTCTAGGGCCAAAACTAGACATGGTGGTGGCTGAGGAATGGATGCATACACAGGCTAATGGGGATGGTCTACCAGGTGATTCTGGACTGCAGTTCCCATAATGCTGTGGGCTATGCTGGCTAGGGCTGTTGAGAGTTGTAAACCAAAGCCATCTAGATGACCAGAGTTGCTCACTGCTGGTTTAAAACATGGATCTGCCCAATCATGTTGAAAGAGGAGATGGAGACGTGAGGACAGTAGTTTGGTTTTGACAGTAATAGGAATTTGCAGGCAAGGAATGCAGAAGACTGCCCCCTATAACCTCCCTTATTTTCCTGCACCTTATACATGGTATATTTAGGAGAAGAGCCTGAAGGGATGATGGGAAGCAATGAGATCTTTTAAGCGTGGGGAGTGTTCTGTCTGACAAAGCCAAGCACACCTTTCATTGACAAAACTAGACCCCCACCCCTTCCTGCACAATAGGGGTAGAAATCTATCTTTATTTCAATATAAAGATCTTCCTCTGTTTTATCTCATTTGTCTGGCATGCTAAGGCATGCATGCAACTGATATGAGACTAAGCTGAGATCACCAGCTGAAGTCTTCGAATTAGTATACTTGACTAATGCCACTGATTTCAAAGAGTCTCACAAAGGATCTAGCTTAGAGACAAGATCTTCACTTCAACTTCTAGCTTTCCCCTATCAAAAAGACTCTGAATCTGAAATATCAAGCACTGAGAAAGCCCCTGTTCTATCATTCTGATATATGCTACAGTAATATATGCATTGTCCCTGTGAAGTTGTATTAACAAGTAAGTTCTAAGCAGTTAAATAAGACTTAATTCCAGGAGTATAAGGACAGTACCCACCCCCACCACCAGTGGTCTTAGGGTGGTGAGCTTATGTTCATAATAAAAAGGCAATGGCAATCCACCAAAGGTGATCTACCACAGTATTAACTATACACTACACAGCACACTGAATCATAGAATCATAGAGTTGGAAGAGACTAGCACGGCCATCAAGTCCAACCCACTGCCATGCAGGAACACACACTCAAAGCACCCTCAGCAAATGGCCATCCAACCTGTTTAAAAACCTCTAAAGAAGGTGACTCTATTACACTCCAAGGCAGCATATTCCACTGCTGAACAGCTCTTACCATCAGGAAGTTCTTCCTGATGTTTAGGTAAAATCTCTTTTCCTGTAGTTTGAATCCATTGCTCTGTGTCCTAGTTTCCAGAGCTGCAGAAAGCAAGCTTGCTCCATCTTCAACATGACATCCCTTCAAATATGTAAACATGGCTATCATGTCACCTCTTAACCTTCTTTCTGTCATGCTAAACACACCCAGCTAGCTAAGCCGCTCCTCATAGGGCATGGTTACCAGATCCTTCACCATTTTGATCGCCCTCCTCTGGACACATTCCAGCTTGTCAATATCCTTCTTGAATTGTGGTGCCCAGAACTGGACGCAGTATTCCGAATGAGGCGCAGAATAGAGTGGTGTCCATAATGTTCCTAATGGTATGTTCATAATGGTAAGGAAAACACTGAAGAAATAGAAGTGAGGGCAGGAATGAATCTGGTACTCTCCAGATGTGTTGGACTGCATGCTGTCTGGGGATGATGGGAGATATAGTCCAAAACATCTTTGGAACACCAAATTGGGAAAGGCTGGGGATCAGGCCTGGAAAGCCCTCTGTTAAAGTGAGAGATATAAGGCACTTACTTAGTCTGTTTAGTTTATTCAAAAGATAACGGCAGGCCAGAACACTTAGAAAATAAAGCCATTTTTTAAAAGGTGCTACTTTCAACAAGGCAAACGATTAACGATTGAGAGAAGTCCCACAAAGGTGCTGAATCACTTTTCCATCTCTGCAGACATCAGATCATGACAATAAAGCCCAACTACTTTTATGGGGCAAGGTCCTGATGGAAGTATCAGTGTGTAGCAACAACTGACATTTGGCTGTTGCAAATGAGAGGGGAAAAATTCCATCAGCTTGTGTTACATTTTGCTTTAATCCTTCTAATCTACTGAGTCAAAGCAGAGGCGTGTCTTAACTTGAAGAAGGCTTGCAAGAGCTCCTTCACTGGTTTGTTGTGACGGAGCTTCTAGAGCAAAATGAGCCAGGTGATGGCTCATAAACCAATTGTTTTAGGGGTCATTCACATAACTGTGCTAAGAGGGACAATACTCCTGATAAAGCAGGGGGTTTACCCACTGATCCTGCTGTTGCATGTAGGTGAAAGAATCACAGTTCAAAAGGCAGAAGGGTGCATTCAGGGAACAAACTGCGAAAATGGGAGTGTTTACCATATTCCTGGGCAGCGTCACAACATCATGTGGTTTTCTTATCACCCAGGATATGTCCCTCTTCCTAACTCTGGAACAATATGCTACAATTTCTGTACCCTGACAGTACACGCTAAGATTAGTTGGGATTTTTTCCCCCTGTGATATTTCCTTCTACTTTCAAGCTGGGGGAAACCCTCCAAAATGGCTTGTGATAAACCACAGTTCTCAGGATATGTTCATGTCTGTATAGGAATATATGTTATGGACATCTACAGAATGTTTATTTCTTTTTAAAAATATGTACTGCACTCATTTGGATTCATTAGACCACCAGCTCTCCACTGCCCTGAATAAATCATTTGTTGATATCAAGGGTTATCACCTCCTAGGGTAGGATTGGACAACTTGTAGCCCTCGTGATGTCATTGGACTCATAATAATAATAATAATAATTATTATTATTATTATTATTATTATTATTATTATTATTATTCATCAGGAGCTATACTGGCTGCAACTGATAGGAACTGCAGTCCAACAACATCTGGAGGGCCATATGATTTCCATTTCTGTCCTAGGGGTTGGGGGAATGACCATAGCAATGTTTCTCCTGTCGCCATTCTATACACAGAAGCTGACTGAACAAGCAGTGTAATTCAACAGAGGTCTCTTTCACACTATGTTTTAACAGCACTTTTGTACTGCTGTAACTCCTATAGCTGCATCCTATGCAGGATTTGTAGTTTTCTGAAGGACTTCAAATTCTCTGACAGAAAAATCTAAATTCCACACAAAGCTACCAATCCCAGTATTCCATGTAATGTAGGCAGGGCAATTAAAGTGATATCAAAGTATTCTACCAATGCAATCTGAAAGAGATCAGAGGTGAAAGAACATCAACCTGCCCTGCATCTGGAGACAGTAGGCCAGCTTATAGGCTAGGATGTATGTCACCACAGTCTTGTCCTTCAACACCTTATTGCTGTTCTATAATCCCCAACATCTGTTGCCTGAGACAACTGCCTCCCTCTTCCTAATGGTAGGGCTGGCTATGATCAAAATCAGCTTCTCCTAACCATAGGCACTGTAAGATTCCACATCATATTGAACAGCAGCATGAAAAGGGCTGGGAGGGGCAACTGAGGTTTTAGGTCCAGTGCAGAGATAGGAGTGTTTCAGCTTATTGAATAATGTTTATTATTTTTGTTTGCCTGGAATGTAATTTTGTGCTGAGTGCATTAGTCACGCTGGAACTCGTGGCCAGAAAACATGAAAGTGAGTGTGTGGCCACTGGCTTAGAAGGCTTTTCCAAAGGATTGGACAACATCCTTGAGGAGGAAAGAGGCAAGCACAGGCCTTCTAGAGACTCTTGGATTCCAAGTCTTCTTAGTCCCAGCTGGTATAGCCAATGGCCAGAAAACATGAGAGGAGTTCATGAGTTCAACAATACTGGGAATTCCACAGGTTCTCCATCCTTCTAGAGCAGTGATTCTCAAACTTTTTACCCCTGTGGCCTCCCTTTATATCTACATGCAGATATTGTACTCCCTCCTTGACGTTGTGCACCCTCTTGTCCTATCCTATTCCTCTTTCTCCCTTTCTCTCTCTTACAGACCCCTTGTGCTGCACACACTCTCTGTCTTAATGCTGAGCTCTTGTGCTCTCTGCCTCCACCTCTCACTTCCTTCTCTTACACCCAGAAACTGCCTTGTGGTCCCTAAGGGGCATGCATCTGCTGTGTCAACGATTAAATGTTCACAGAAGCTGAGTGGTAAAAGTATAAAAAAGGAGGGAGTGAATTTTTGCTATGTCCAAAGTTGGAGAAAAGTATACTGGAGGAAGATGCTTTGCATCACTCTTTGGCAGAGACCACTCAGTCCTCAAGGGTGTTCATGCATGCTCACACATATATGCACACACACACAGGCTTTTCCTTCTTTTTCACATCTGCTGTACTTGGAGGCTGACTTTTCTTGTGTCCCCCTTGAGCAACTATCACACCCCCCTTGGGTCCCACTCCACAGTCTGAGAACCACTATTCTAGGGGATTGGTCTGCCAGTAGCTATGGGCCATGATATCTAGCCCATTGAACCTCCAGATCCAGAAGCTGTATATCAATGAATGCCATGTGGAGAATAAACAACAGGGAGCTGTTTGCACCTATATGTTCTGCCTACAACCTTCCACAAATAACCCACGTAGCTCCTCTGAGAAACAAATGGTTGACTAGATGAGCTTCAGTGTGAGCCAGCAAGGCAAAGCCTGTGTTCCTGTGTTTTTGAGGCCAGTCTGGGTTGTTGTAAGCACTATGTGCCACATTTTCTTAAGTCTCTCACAACCATGAAGCAGAAAGCATGTGCACTACATGATAGGTCAATAGCAGGGTGAGGCAATGTTTGGCCCTCCAGATGATAGGACTCCAAATGTCCCTCATCCCTGAGTATGCTGTCTAGAGCTGATGGAAACTGCAGTTCAGCAATGTTTGGAGGCCCACAAGTTACTCACCCTGGGATAGAAAATAATTCCATCTCCACTCACTCTTGATGTCTGGCTGCATCTTTAGGAACCTGAAGGGAGTATAAGCATCATTAAGGCCATATTTATTCCACTATGTGTAGAATATGTTAGTTTTGTCTGTAGAACTAAAATACCACTTTTTAATTTGTTGTCTTTGTAGCCCACATGATTGCAGAAATGAAACTGAAAAGCTTGGGGGCATCCACCAACAGGACTTTTAATAAAGCTCCTTCTACGAGAGTTTAGGAGTACTTAACTTCAATTTTCCAGTCCTCACTATTCAAGTCTCTGTTAAATAATCACCAAGGACAAACTTTGTGTGACATTTACTACATAGTTTGACACTGTGTAGCTGATTTTTTATTTTAATTTTTTTTGGTTAAACGAGTAGGTAGGTAGTGCTCTGTAAGACTGGGACCATAGCTTAGGAGGAGGGCTTTGCTGCCCTCATGGTCCAAATTGGAAACGAACCACACATACCCCACCTCCTGTTTACAGAGCAAAGAGGGATGAAATCAACTATCAAAACAATTGCAATTTAAAGACACTTAAAGGTATGTCTTATCCAAGGCCTTTGACATAGTAGCTTGACTAATTTATGGAATTTTGGCTTGGGTGTTTTCTTTAGTTTAGGACAGTTGTTCTCAAACCTTTTTTAAATGGACAACTTGAAAATTGCTGAGGGTCTTGTGACAGACTCCTTGAATGAATGTTTTCATTGTTGCCATTGTTCTACAAGTCAAAGCACACACTTGAGTCATATGAAATCTACAGAAGCACACAGCTAAAAGCGGTAAATACATTCTGGTTGAATAGTGGGCAATGAACTCCTCATACACTGGCTACTTCCCCAAATGCAGCTGAGTAAAACTATGCAAGTAGTGTAGAAGAGTGGTACCAATTCATGAAATAGGTAGAGTTTCATTTCTCAATTAATATGAAGAAGAGTAAAAGATAATTTTTCTCTTCAGCTCAAGTATCATTGTCCAAAGCCAATACAGTGTAATAAAAATCATAGCCTCCTGGCCAACTGTCTAAGAAGAACTCCCTTAACTGGCACATTGCTAAGGGAAACCAAGCAGACCATGATAGTGCCTTATTATTAAAATTATGAGACCTAGACCAGGACCTCTTTAGCCTGTTAACCCAGTCTCAGTCAAAATAGTCACTATTAGAAAAAAAGAAAGAAAGAAAGTGCAGAGCTATGTAGAGATTCAGACTTCCCAAGGTCCACCTGGGTGATATTCAAGACATTTAAGAACCTCTGACTTGAAGATTAAAAAAAAGAAAGAAAAAATGAGAGATGATCAGATAGAGCCATCAGTGGCTACGAGTCATGTTACCTAGATAGTACTTTCAGGTTTTCACCAGCCTCCAAGGAGCAAGCACTGGTGGTTAACATCAGAATGGCGTTCTCATTCTTATGCTTCTTGTAGGTGAGAGCCAAAGTGCTTTGAGCGCTGGACTGCTACCCTGGGGACCAGAGTTTGATTCCCTGCTCCGCTGTGGAAACCCTCTGGGTGACCTCAGGGGCATTACACACACTCAGCTCAAGAAACCCTCAGATAGGTTCACTATAAGTCAGAAAGGACTTGAAGGCACACAACAATAGGTTTCTAGCAGCTCCTAGATGGCTACTTGTTGCTGACAGAAAGCTGATCTGAGGGCAACCAGCATGTATACCATTTGAAGATGTTTAATAGCATATTCTCCTGTGTACTTATGCATAGTATGACTTATTAATTCTTTTAAATTTTGATTTACTTCCTTTCTGACCATAGAATAATGCACTTCAGATTGCACCTTGATATTCTATACTGGAGAAGTCTGCAACTTTTCCAGATATATCCTGTAATTTATGCTATCGTGTGTCATCTGTCTCATTATTTTTACTGTTATTCTAAGGGATGGGTGGGAGTAAAACCTTGGGTCTGGCAGCTTCCATTACATCTGTAAACATAAGTATGCTCTTGAGAAGCGTGTTGGCCCTCTGTGGTCTTTTCTATCCAATCTTCAGAAGTATTTGAAACTGTTGATGGGATTAATCCACACTGATAGATGTGTGACTAAAGATCTGCTGCCTTGTCCTTCACACTCTGTTCTGTTTTATCATTAAACATAATTGATGAAGTTAAAACAAACTAATTTGTCCATCAGATCTGTTATTATTAAAAGACTGAATACATATGTGTGCAGGAATAGAAGCCTCAATGAACACTGGTTTTGAATAACTGATTGAGGCTGTGCTCCTAAATGTCCTTACTTGGGAGAAAGGCCCACTGAATATGTTTCCTCCAAATCAGTGATTCTTAACCTATGGTCTGTGGAAGCCCAGGGGGCCATGATGTTCTTGCAGAGGGTCTGTGAAGGCTTGAAGAAGTGATATGAGCTTTTACAGTTAAAATAGAAGGGAGGGAGGGAGGGAGGGAGGGAGAGAAGAAAGCAAGCGAGCGAGCGAGCGAGCGAGGGAGGGAGGGAGACAGACAGACAGACAGACAGACAGACAGACACTCTTTCCAATAGAAATATGATAATAGGAGTGTGTGCATTTACTCATTTCTCCCTTCTCTCCAAATCTGAAAAGCCTTGATGAGCAACTTTAAATAAATATTTGATGCACTTTTGGGTTTTAAATCTTGAGTTTAGTCTTGCTGACCTGTGGCAACAAAAGATATTTAAAGGGGGTCCGTGGTAAAGGAAAGGTTAAGAACCACTGCGTCCAACTCAATATGCACAGGAGAGCACTGTTAGGCTGCAACTCTATACATCTTTTTTTCCATTCAAGTCCTGCTGAACTCTACAGGGCATTGCACTGTTAAATTGTTATTACTTTGATCTTCCACAATGCACAATTGATAGCCTAATTAAATATTTTGATGTGAAGGTTAATTACCCCATTGACCCACTACTGAGCTTTGCTTCAGGTATTCCTTTCACCATTTGTCTGCTGGCCCCAGAGACTACTGTGTTCTGCTCTAAAAATTCCAGCATGACACCTCCAGCATGGTACTCATTTTACCAGCAGATAGATGCAAGGATGCAAGCGAGTCTTAACATCATTCACAGCTCCTGTCCCAGCTCTTTTAAAATCCCCACTGTTGGAAGTCCAGGGTGGTTCTCCTTCTGGCTACTTCCCAAATGCTGTGTTGAGACTCAAGCACAAACTGTTCCACTGTAACTGTGTAAACTACCGCACTTTTATTCCTTCAAGTTCCAAGTTGGCAAGCTGGTAAATTTTAAAAGCAGCAACCAAACACACGATTTCAATTAGGCCCATAATGGATATAATCTTGACTGCACATTATTTTTTGGGAAAAAAACACAACACCAGTTCTGTATAGCTCGTAGCAACATTGAACATCTTCTGTATAGGAAGCCCCCATCTTTTGATGCCCCATTATCTGGTGATTCACTCTTTGGAGGCTTCCAAATTAAGGACAAGTACCATTAATTTGATGGGGGTTCCGCTCTTTCATCAGTTCTTCTTGCCTATGGAGGCTCACCTGGAACCGCTTGCACATGCACACTGCTGACAAAGTGAGCTAAAGGGGGCAAAGGCACTAAGCCAGTTGTGAGTTTGCAAGCAGCGCATGCAGAATCAGTCCCAAGTAAGCTTCCATAAGTCCTTCATGCTCCCTACAGTACATGGTTCTGCTTTTCAACCAATTCCATTTTCTGACAGTGCTCTGGTCCCTAACTCATATTCTTTAGTGGCAGTTTAATCAGAGAATAATCATAGAATAGAATCATAGAATCTTAAGAGTTGAAGGAACCACAAAGGGCATGTAATTCAACCACGTCATGGAGGAATAGTAGCTACTGCAGGTCTAGGAAACTTGTAGGACTTCCTCCCTCTGATGTTGTTATTACTTCCATGTGAGACCTTGACCATTTGTCTATGCTGGTTAGGATAATTTGATCTGCACTTCAACAGCATCTCAAGGGCCACAAGTTCCTCAGCCCTGATCTATGAACAAGAGCCAATGCATTCACTTAACCTCAATTTGAATCTATTAGTGCACACATAAAAGGTCATCTGGGCTAGATGTGTAATTTTGCATACGTATGTACATACAGACCAGAACATCCTTAATATACAAAAAAGCCAACATTTATTTACAGACAACCATAAAAATATAAATCTGTTTAGAAAAAGGAAAATTAAAAAAGAAGGCCTGGCTAGATGTAGCCAATCACATCATTGCAAATGATGGGCTGCCGACTTCGGCAGTTCATGAGGGCAGCAAAACTGCTACAGTCTGTGGAAAGCTCACTGATGTTGGCATGGGACTGATGGAAGTAGGGGAGGGAAGGCCGCCCACCCAGACCCACAGGGCACGAGAAACGCTTGGTGCCGTCAGAGTCCTGCTTGGCACGCTCCGTGCGTGAAATGCCAGCCAGCCTGCGGCGTACATTGCCTGAGAGGTTGAGCAGGAAGCCATGGGGTTTGGCCAGCCAGCGCTGCAGCCGCCCACGCTCCCCGCTCTCCTCAGGCAAGTCCATCCAGTTCTCAACCAAGTCAGCAAAGCAGTTGTCCCCCAGCACCAGAGGTTGGCGGTTGCGGCTCTGTGACAGAAGGGAGACTGTCCAGTCCCCTGCATCTGCTGGTTCGACATCCCGCCACCGTTCCAAGCAGGCATCAGAAGCGGATTTTGGACGGGGCCTCCTGGCAGGTGTTCGGCGGCGCAAGAAGCCCCCTGAAGAAAGCTTGCTGGCTCGTAAGGGTGGGGGTCCCTCCTCGTCCCGCCAGCTGCTCCCAGACACTTCAGAGTAGCCCGAGTCAAATTCCAAGCTCCGCTCGCTGCTGGGAGGAGAGAAAGCTGCTTCCTCTTCCACAGCCGCCTCCAAGCAACAGGCAGAGTCTGCTTCAGAAAGTGCCGACACTCGGGGGCTCGTGCACTGCTTTGGGGAAGGGGTGACAGGGGGTGCCCTCCCCATTTCCTGGGGATCCAGTCGGAACTCTTGTTCATGCACCTTCTTCAGATCGTGGAGTGTCCGCATCATGCACTGCATCTGCCCCCGCAGGACTTCACTTGACTCCTTCATGCACAGCTGTGGGGAAGAAAAGAGGCACCTTCAGCTTCCCAGCACAATTTATTTTTCTGATCTCTATCCCACCTTTCTCCAAAAAAGGTGATTCAAGGAGGCTCACAGCAAGAATATTCTTTTAAAAAAAAGATACAAATACAGATGCGCTAGATTATCCTATTAAAACATAATTAAGCAAATTACAAAATTGAAACACAGCCAAATTAAAAGCCGTTTCAAAGAAGTACACCACACACCCCATCAAAAGCCTTTTCCAGCACAGCCAGTGGGTTGCTAGAAGAATGCCTAAATAAAACGGTCATCATTGCCTGTTGGTGGAAGGACCATAGAGAGGAGGCCAGTGTAGCCCCCCTTGGCGGGGAGTTTCACAGCCTGAGAGAAACCACCAAGAAGGTCCAGTTACCACAAAGATATTGCCCAGTTCACTTCTAGCCCATGGTAACTTAGGCAAAGTGACATATAAAATACCAAATCAAAATGAAGTTAGATGCTTCAGACTGATTTAGTCCAAATAATTAATCTGACTAGCTGAATGCTATGCATCCAGAGTAAGCTCTGTGTGGATCCTGAGTCCAGACAATGCAAAAAGGGAGCAAACAAGAGGATCACTGACTCCAGAAAAATTTGCTCCTGAGCCCACACGGGCCATGTCCCCTTAGGCAAAACTATTTGCCTGAAATAAAGCCTTCTACTCTCCCCACTCTCAGACATCTAAGATGGTTCTCCATACCATGAGCACAGCCCATTTGTGTGCCACGTTTGTCTCTGCCCTCTCTCCCATCGCTTACCCTGTCCAGAAGTGTTCTTAAGAACCTGCAAAGTACTTCTGCGGCCTGCCCTGTGTGCTGCATGGCTGTCTGCTTTTTTTTTCTTTTCTTTTTTAAAAGCCAAAAACACTTGGGATTCGTGAGGGGCTGTACAGATCTGACTGTTAGCCTAGGTGTGGAACTGGGAGCTGGACCCGCACGCGCAAGCCCTTGCCCCGTCTCGTCTCTGCAGGCCCCCGGCCCTCGAGGCAGAGTTTTTCGGCAGCATCTGCACGTTCCAAACCCATCCCTGGCTGTGCAAGCAGCAGCTTGTTACAGTGAGTGAACTGCCCCGCCTGGGAGAAGATGACACAGAGGGTGTGTGAGAGTCTCCAGGAATTACACAAGTAGTCCCCAGCCAAGCAAAGAGGAAAAGTTAGAAGATAGGGGCCACAGTCATTCATGGCAGTGCGCTGGGGGTGGGGGGGCTGCTGTCAATCTATGTCAGGATAAACAAGAGTGAAATTCACTTGAGTGCTAATGAGCTTCAAGATTCTGCAAGTCCTTTGACTCAGAATCACCAGGAGGAGTCCCCTTTCTTTTTTTCTTTGTTTGCATCTCTGCCTTCAAGTCTTCTGTCAACCCCATGAATTTCATAGGGTTTTCTTAGGCAAGGAACATCAGAGGTGGTTTTGCCAGTTCCTTCTTCTGAAATATAGCACCTGGGTTTTTTGGGGGGGAGGTTTTGTTGGCAGTGGTGGTGGTGGTCTCCCATCCAAGCACTAACCAGCATTGACCCTGCTTAGCTTCCAAGATAAGATAGGATCTGGTGCCTTTAGGGTATATGGTGCAGGAAGGGGAGGACAGGTCAGGGCACTGGGAGCAGTCAGTCTAATGCAAACTATCCTTTCTGGTAACAAATCTCTGGATGCAGCTGGGCAGTGCAGTGGAGGTCACACTCCATTCTCAAATGAGACCAACAAGCAAAACTCCTAAGGAAGAATAATACACTCTTTCCAGGTGCTAAGAAAAATATGGGACACTGCTGAGGAGACCCTGCTCTGATGGGGGTAAAGGGAAAGAAGGAGTGTGAAAATCAGGTCAGTACTAATACAAAGTAAGTGTGGGGGGGGCAGGGAAAATTGTTTCAGAAAGTATTCTCTAACAGAGCTAGAGTAACAGCTTTCTCACAGGCTCACAAACTAAATGCTGAAAGGTATTGTCAAGGAGGCTGAATGACAAGACCACAGACTCCCAGTATCTTATTTCTTCTTCCACTGTACTCCCCCAAGCCTTCATCTCACTGCTTTCGAAAGTCTCTTCCCTTCAGCAATCAAATGTGCCATATGCCATTACTCCTCCAAGCAGACTGATGACCATAGTGACAAGAAGCGATTCATTTACCTAGTCTGGTGACACAGCTCAGACTAGTCCCCCAGCAGCTGGCTGAAAACCTGGAAGTCATTAAATGTCTGTGTTGGGCTATGATTTAGTTGCATTTCCAGCACTAACTGCAGCAGCCCTTACAAAAATAATTAAGACTGTAGATTGTCTCTTCCCTCTCTCCCCACCCACCCTTAACATATAACACTTCCTGTCAAGAAAAACCCAGTCTCCCTTTCTAGCCACTGCATCAGATAAACTTCACTTACGCCACATCAGTGAGTCAGCCACTGCTGGGCTTTTAAGAGAGAACAACCCCCACCATTAGAGTACTGTACAAGTTAGGAAACACTGTTGTTTCAGCACACAGTCAGAACTCAGCAGCTGTGAAGAAAAGGAATTTTCCTGGCCTAATATCACGCAAGCATTTGGGATATAACTCAATGCCATCTCCAAAGACTTCAGGCCCAGACTGCAGTATCTATCTAAAAGATAATGATGTAGATAGCAAAATCAATTGCTGCTCCTCAAGACCATTCAGTGGGAGGTTTTTCTGGTGGCCTATGAATAAGGCCCATAAACTGCAGTTCTTCACAGGCCTGAAAGTTACCAAAGACTGGTCTTTCATCCTGTTACCCAACCCACCCTGTACTCAGTATGCCCTCCTTCCCATCACATTTCCCTCTTTTACCCTGGCCACTGCCTCTCTGGTCAAGTGAGTGAGAGCTATGCACCTTGGATGCCTAGCCACCACCTAACTTCTTCTACTTCTTCTGGGCCACAAAGAATGACACGCTGAGAAAGAAGAATGAAAGAAGAGTGGTGACACCAGCAGGGACATATACATATATAACAGCAACAGGTTGCAAGATGCCCCTGCAAGGCCTGACATTCATCAGATTGCTATTAGGGCTGGACAAGAATGGAAAAAACCAAGTGAAACAAGGAACAAACAAGGCAAAGAACAAACAAGGCATCCACTCAAGCTGTTAAGCTGTAGAGTCTTCTTTGTAGCACCAACATAGACAACTTCCTACACAAGGGTCCAAGATGCAAGACAAGAATTGAGGAAGATGATCCCTGGACTCAGAACAAGACTGGGAAAAATCTGGTCCTCTAGTATGATTGGACTACGTCTCCCATCGGCTCTAGCCAACACAGCCAATTGTAAGGAATCATGGGAGATGCAGTCCAGCATAACCTAGAGGGCCATAGGTTACCTAAGGGTAGCACTGAACATCAGCTCCATCTAATAGGATGCTATCATTAGACCACCAAGCAACCAGCTGTCCGCAAGTGTCTTGTACAAAGAAAGAATCCACAAAACCACTTCCCCCTTGTGGCAGTAACTTCAAAAAGCGTAGCATTTCCAGACAGCCATTTCAGTTTCCACTCTGAATTTTTTTTAAAGTATTGGTTACTTTTCTGTATGTTTTAACCACCTGGCCACAACAGGACAACATTAATAAAATGATATTAGTTGAAACCTAAACTTAGCTTTTTAAAAAAAGTCACAAAGCTAATCAAATCATCCAAATTATAAACTAGAGAAGAGTGCTAGGATGTCTCTCTCTGAAATCCCAGTAAAGATGTAGATTTTCTAATGTCACATGCCTTGTCCTGATCTTTAGTGGCGTGTGGGAAAAAGTGGTTATGAGGGTACATGGATTTCAGTCCATGAAGCTCTTGAAAGTTAACAGCAGGTTAGATTGGGGCCAAAAGTGAACAAGAAACCAATCAATGGTAGCTCCCTACACTAATTCAGTCCAGAATACTGGTAGTCCTTATGCAGAACATTTGTGCATTGGACTGGGTGACCTTGGGGAAGCAACAGTCTTTCAGCCTCAGAGGAAGGCAAAGGCAACCAGCTCTGAACAAATCTTGCCAAGAAACCCCATGATAGGTTCACCTTGGGGTAGCCATAAGTCAGAAATGAAGACACACAGCAACAAGAAGATGCAGAACAACTTACTGTAAACAGAGAACACACAAGAAAAAGCTTCAGGACACATAAAAGCTTCCTCCATCAACCCCTATCATACAGAATATCTTTCAGTGATGGATGCTGGGAAAGTGTTCAAGCCGTACAAGTTTCCACTGAACAGCACAGGGAGAGGGCTATCCTATCTACCCAATGCTCCTGTCTATAAAAGAAAATAACACGGCTGCATATTTCACTGTAGATTATGGCTTTGGCAAGGCAGCTGCTAGGCCCCTTTCAGAGACCCCATTCACAGTGACAGTAATATAATTTTGCATTGCATATAATCATGAAGCAGAGACTGCTCCAGTCTTTCATCTTTCACAACATCTGTCAGCCTTCTGCTTCTCATACAGAAGAAGAGTTCAACATACAAAACCGCTCCTTCCACCATTACCTCACTTCCTGCAGGAGGTCTTCCCAGCATTTACTTTCCTGCATCAAACAATTTGCTCCTTTATATTTCCATGGCCACTACTGAGGCCAAATGGTGGCTCAGCCATTTGGCATTCTGAGACACCTGTCATTTTAGAAAACTGGGAGTCGAGTCCCAATGCAATCTTCTATCTTGCTATATTCCTTTCAGGACTGTATAGAAGATTTAAAGAATTCAGAAACACTTTGCTTCTTAATGGGATAATTCTGCACTTTGCTCCACATTTGCCCAACTTCAGGGGTTATACCTCCTCATTTCCTAGTAGGAACAGCAATAATGTCAGTCCTCCACATGTGCAGGTTTCACTTTTGTGGATTTGATTATTCACACATTATTTGCTGTTACTTCTGCTGCCTCCCTATGCCATTTCTAATAGGGACTGAAATCCTTGTGAGACTGAGAAACTGCGAACAAGGCTTGAAAGTTCCTCTTAAAAAATGGTGTGGGGCAGCAGTGGAGATGGCAGTAAGCCTCACCAGCCATGCACTTCTGCTTTATGAAGGAACCCTGATGCCTCCATTGTGGACTGAATATGGTGATCATATTTTGTGTGTGTGTTAAATATAGTTTGGGAGGACCTAGAGTTATTCATGATTTTTCCACTTCCAGGGGGGTCCTGTGCCCCTAACCCTAGCCAATGTGGAGGGATGGGTGTATTTATGTCTCCTGGTTTATCACAGTTGGATCTTGCCTTTCCACTAAATGGTCTTCAAAGGGGCTAGATGGGATCAGAGTACAATGCAAGCCTGACATCAACAACTGGTATCCTCGGGAAATTATCAAGGCCTGAGCCAGACCCAATTGCGCTTATGCCTGCCCTTGTGACTGGATCTCTGTACCACCATTTTAAATTCTTACAATAACTGAAAATGATATTTGGTCAAGGTCACTGTGGGTAATTTAACAAAGCAGGCAAATGCCTACTGCTATTGCCACGAGGTGCTCGCCAGCAAAAGATATCATCTACCACAAAGCACTTAGCCAAGGGCATTCTCAAATTAGGAGGCAGCCCTGGTAGAACTTCCTGAGGAATCCCACGAAACTTTTCTAACCCAGCACAGGACCGTTCTTCACAGATCTCACTTAGATTCTGTATGGCCACCAATACAACAAGAACAGGGTTAGGGATGGGAAGGCTTAGGGTGCCACCTGACTGAAAAGTCCCAGATTCCTGTTCTCTCTGATTTTATACTAGGTTAAAATAAACTGGGGAGCTGGTATAAAAAGTTTATAAAAAGGAAAGATTATACCCGGAGATGATAGAAAATATTCTGGGATAGATAAAATGTGTATGAAATAAAACAAAATCAGACAGAACAGGAGCAAAATCTGGGATTTTCAAGTCTTTTTAATCAGTGTGGATGCACCCTTGACCACCACCTTTCAGACACAGACAAGACATCCAGAAACCTCTGGAACTGTGTTCTTCTCCCAAGGGCTAGGCTGTGCTCTCAGACTGCAATACCCACACTGAACACTAGGGGATAAGTCCCATATAAGGGTGGGAATGAATATCTGTTATAAGTATCTATATTAGAGCCACAGCAGTTTAGTGGTTTGATTACTGGGCCAGGACTCTAGAGTCCAGGGTTCAAATCCCTGTTCAGCCACTGGGTGACTTTGGGCAAGTCAAACTAAAGTTATCCTCTAGTGGCTGATCTTAGAATGCCAAGAGTGAGCTTTCTCCACATTCATGGATCTAGAAGCTGAACGCCTGGAACAGTCAGCCCTGAGCACCAACCATCATCTTTGAGTCTGCCTCCTTGTTTCCATCCTGTTTCGGGTCTCGCTCCTAAACAAATAATCCGGGCAGGGCTCCTCCTCAACAAATGCGGTTTCCTGTCTTACCCCTTCAGCACAAGCAGGGTCTTCAACTTGCTGGATCTGTTCCAAAGAGATCCAGGGCTCTCCAGGACTCCTGAACCCCCCCCGACCGAGTACATTTTGAAGGGCAAGAACTCGGCCCAGAACCAAAAGGAGAAGGTGCCCCCAAGCATGTGTAGAATACACTGCCTTCACACCTCAATAATCAGAAAAAACGGCTCCCACTCTCGCCTCTCATTGCTTCGCCCACCCGAAAGAGATCCCGCGGATTTCGCCCTCGCTCACTCCCCAGTAAGCGTGGACTGCTGATTACCGATCCCGTGCGTGCCTCCTCGGAGGTAAGCGGTCCCGAATTCAAGGTGGCTTGGTCCGCTGTGACCGTGCAGAAGATTTCAGCCGGCGACCCTGGGTTGCTCCCTTGAAGCCCACTCGTGCCCTCCCGCGGCCAGATCAGTTCTCTCGGGCGAGCCCGTGGCGGGACGGGCGTGCGGGCGCGAGTGTCGGAGTCAACACAAGGCGCAGCCTCGCCAACCCCTCTGGCGCCAGGAGAGAGCAACCCCACCTCCTTAAGCCGGAGTGCGCGGGTAGGGACAGCTTGCAAAACCCAGCTCCAAGGAGAGGGGAAGCGGGGCTGACAGCTCCTCCGCCAGCCTGGGCGGGACGGCCAAGGCGACGGCTCGCTCCTTTCAGGCGCAGCAGCCGAAGCCGCAAGCCCCGTCTTGCTCCTGCCGCTCCAGTCGGTTTGGCGCAGGGCTGCTGCAGCCAGCGGCGCTGCAGTTTCCCAGAGAACCGGCCAGTCTGCCCGGATGCGTGCAGTGAGGACGGCAACAGCAATAACCACCAAAGGCACCGCTTCCCCTGACTGCTCGCCCGGGGACTGAGCGCCCGCCACGGAGAAACACCCCGCGCGGCGCGTCTCCTTTCCCACGCGCCGCCCCCTCCCGCGATCATCCCTAGGTCTGCCGTGTGCACGCATCTGTGTATGTCTGTGTACGTATACGTGTGCGTGCAAACACCAAGCAGGACCTCCGTGGTCCACTGGCCAACAATGCAGGCCCCCATCCCCTCCCTCTCTCATCGCCCACCCCCCGAGACCCCCGAATTTACCACTTCTGCGCGAAGGTGGCTCACGAAGGCGTCGAGGCGGGCGCTGTGCATGCCAGAGCCGGGGCGCTCAGCTGGCAGCTGGACGGTGAACAGTCCAAACAAACGGAGGCAGGCAGGCAGGCAGGCAGGGGAAGAGAGAGCGAGCGAGACCCCGCGGGTCCGACGCGCGGAAGAGGCCGCCGAGAAAGCTTCTGGCTGCCGCCGGGGCCAGGCGCCTACCTTCTCCCCGCCTCGGTCCCGAGAGGGCAGAGCGCTCCGCTGGGTTCGGCCCGAGCCCCGCCCCTCCCCGGAGAAGCAGCCAATGAGCGCCCGAGGCCCCGGCCCCCTCTGCCCAAGAAGCGTCCAATGAGGCGGCGGGGAGGTGGGCGCCTGTAATCCGAACTCCTTGGGTCGGCTCTTAATTTAATTAGAGCCCATATTAGGAGCCGAGGGGTGCTGCAGATGGGAAGAGGGAAGCCGAGGCGGCAAACGGGCCAGGGAGACCCCCCCCCACCGCCCTGGGCACAGCCTGGTCACGGCGAGGCGCTTCGCTGGGGCGCTCTGGCTGGGAGATCGCCTGCCGCCTCTAGCAGCGCTCCCAGGGCCCAGCCTGCTGGGCAGGAGGCCGTCAGAATCGTCGCGTCGGAAGAGAGCCCGGGGGCCATCCAGTCAACCCCCCTGTTATGCAGGAACACCTATCAAAGCACTCCCAAGGGATGGCCATCCAGCCTCTGTTCAAATACATCCAAGGAAAGAGACGCCACCACGCTCCGAGGCAGCATATTCCACTGCCGGACGGCCCTGACCGCCAGGAAGTTCTTGCTGAGGTTCAAGGGGAATCTCCTTTCCTGCAGCTTGAATCCATTGCTGCTGGTCCTAGTCTCTGGAGTGGTAGAGAACAAGCCTGCTCCCTCCTTAACATGACATCCCTTCAAATATTTAAACATGGCTATCATGCCCCCTCTTAACCTTCTCTTCTGCAGACTAAACATACCCAGCTCCCTAAGCCGCTCCTCCTAGGGCATGGCTTCCAGACTCTTCACCATTTTGGTCACCTTCCTCTGGACACACTCCAGCTTGTTGATATCCTCTTTGAATTGAGGTGCTCAGAACTGGACACAGTATTCCAAATGAGGCCTAACCAATGCAGAATAGAGTGGCACTATTATCCTATTACCTCCCTCGATCTCAATGCCATACTCCTATTGATGCAACCAAGAATCGCATTGGCTTTCTAGGCTGCCTCATCACACTGCTGCCTCATGTTCAGCTTGTGATCTACCAAGACTCCTAGATCCCGTTCACACATACTCTTATCCAGCCACGTGTCCCCCATCCTATATTTGTACATTCCATTTTTTCTGCCTAAGTCCAGGACCTTACATTTCTCTCTGTTGAAATTCATTTTGTTAGCTTTGACCCAGCTCTCCAATCTGTCAAGGTCATTTTGAAATTTGATCCTGTCCTCTGGCATATTAGCGACTCTCCCAATTTGGTGTCATCTCCAAATTTGATCAGCATGCCTTCTACTCCTTCATCCAAGTCATTGATGAAGATGTTGAATAGCACTGCACCCAGGACAGAACCCTGCGGTACCCCACTAGTCACTTCTCTCCAAGATGAAAAGCAGCTATTGGTGATCACCCTTTGGGTTCGGTCAGTCAACTAATTACAAATCCATCTAACAGTAGCCCTGTCCAGCCTGCATTTTACTAGCTTTGCAAGAATATCATGGGGAGCTTTGTCAAAGGCCTTACTGAGGTCAAGATATGCTACGTCCACAGCATTCCCTTATCTATCAAGCTTGTAACCCTATCATAAAAAGAGCGGTTCTGCCGCTCTCTCCAGAGTTCTTCCTTTACGCATATTACTCTCCATCAATTTGCTATCCGATATTTAGCACAGTTTCTGTGTTTTCAATAACAGCACGGTAAACAGGGATCCAACAGGTGACGCTTTTGTTACATCGTTCATGAAAGATCTCCTTGTTATGAATTTCAGCCACCCTGCTAATGTAAACTGCATAGGTGCCTACCAGGGGAAGAAAAGGTGGCAACCTTCTTCCTCTGCTGAAGATTATTCATAACACATAATCTAGTTTTAAAGCATGCTTCTGAATCTGTTTGGCTGGCAGAGTATCAGTTTTCTCCCTGTAATATCATCCTTGCCCAGTTTGGTTGTTTACTTCTACAAAACAGATGTTCCTAATATGCCAGGAAGACTTCTGCTATGACATAGATGCCTTGCTCCTTAATTGCAGATAAAGGAAGGGAGTTCGTGAGATTATATGAAGGAAATGCAGTCTGCACATTCTCAGAACACTCTTGCTTTGTTATTACCACACTGTTGTGAAACTAAAGCCTGGGTCTAAAGTTCTGAGGTTCTGAGCCTGGGTCCTGTTTTGCAAGTATGCTTGTGAAGTGGTTTAAACTTTCAGCTTTACAATCTGGGGAGCCCTATTAGCATAAAATACTGGAAAAGTATGGTAGTAATATTGATTTTGTAGACAGCCTGACAAAAATATCACATTGTGAAGAGTCAGAATTCTTTAGTCGCTGTGGTATTTCCCCTCTTTCACTCACCTTCCATGCCTTTCTCTCCACAGGCTTAGACTAAGAGATCTGGTGCCTGAGGCAAAAGACAAAGTAGTATCTTCCCAGAAGTAAACTGGATTGGTGATAGAACAGTGTCTACCACCACAACTGAGGTCAACAGGGTAGTTCAGGGAATGCAAGGCAGGCCATGTAGTCTCGATCAGTGCTGCTCAAAGTGATGGTGCCTAGACCAGTGGTGGTCACTGAGCCATTGGCTGCCAGTCCCTGGTAAGTTTCCAAGAAAGGAAGAGAGAACTGTAGCAAATGGCCACAAATATGGTGCCGACCCTGGCAACTTGGGAAAAAAATATAAACGCCAGCCCCCAAGTCAGATAGCCTGAGACACACTGGTGTAGATAACTGCATTCTCCAAGTGAATGGAATTGCCAGGCAGGCCAGGAGGAAAGGATTGGGGGGCTCCACCTCCAAACCCCAGCATCAGCCACCTGAAGTAGTTACTTCACTCTGCCTAACAGTAGGGTTAACCAGGTTTTGCCCTAACTATATTTTGGTGCTGTTTTCAGTTATTGCCTTGTCTTTCCTACTTTACATCCTCAGCCACTTGGAAACCTCTTGCTCATTAAGGCCACTTAGCTCATTCTATTTTGTTATCTCCTGTGTGTGAAACTCCCTCTCTCTTTCTCACATCTGTCTTCAAACTACATCTTTTTGGGCTTCATCATTTAATCTTCATTCCCAACAGTAACCAAGCATAAGTACATGGAAACTGCATTTGATCACATTCATCTTTTGCTACTTTTGTCTCACTCTTCGCATCTTTTCTTATTGTGCTTATAGTCTTATTTTAGTTTGTAAACTGGGCAAGTAGAGTCCTTTTTCTTTTTAGTATATTAATTCTGTAAAGCACCATGAATGGTGTGTGTGTGTGAGAGAGAGAGATCTCCTTCAGAGCATCTTGGCATGTCCAGCAATTTCCTCTAATCTTTCGGTTGAAGCACTCTGATGGGTAGCCCATATCCTTTCTGCCACATCAGGATCCCTCATGTTAATTCCTTGCATTTCAGTGTCTTCCCTCCCCATAAACCTGGATTGTCCTACCTGTTCAGTAGCAGCTGTCTACTCATTCACCCGTATATCCTTCCCTATAATCTTCATCAGTCAAGCTAGGAATTTCCCAGCCCCTGTCTGTCTTAGTGATTATCTGAACTGAGTTAAAGCTTGGCCTCAGCTATCAGATGTGGCCTGAATCCATGTACGGAGCTAAACTTTTACATTTCTAGTACTATACAAACAAAGGCAGCAATGTGGATATGTGAAAAATATATTTGTTTGCATATTCTCCTAAAAATGAGTTTGAAAATAATTGTATAAGTCTTATGCTGACAAGCAGGCTTCACGTGAAAAAGCTGGAAAACAATTCCTTTATTAACTACAAGATCCATTTTCCTCACACTATGCCTGTTGGAAGGAGGGGCACGATTTCTAAAATAAGGTCCATTTCAGTCCATGTTTGGGAAAACTGTCAAGGTCTTTAAATCTGACAGAAGTTGGCTCCACAGAAGATACCACAATTACATTGTTTTGTATGCTTCACTTTAAGGGAGAAGTTAATAATTATGCAAGGGCTATGATCAGATATACACAATTATATGGGACTAAATCATCAACATCCGGGGTTCTTCAGCCCTGCCGTAGGGTAGAATCCTAGGTCAAAAATAGCCCCTTTTATTCAATATAGTGTACTTCCATTTGGGAGACATATCTGGCATGTTCTTTGTAGTGGGTCTCTTTTAAAAAAATCATCTGAGGTGTTTTCCTCAGTGTCAATAATGAGAACAATGGCAATGTCCACAGCTGTGAGAAACTTAAAAAGTACCCATTATGTGCCTAAACTTTGAACACAATGACCATGTTTCCCTTCTTCTGGGTGTTTTTGTGTGCATGGATGGTGCATGCATGTGGATATAGAGACATATATGTAGTATAGCATAAGGTCTAGATTCAGCATTGTTCAGGGGTCAGGGAATGTTTCTCCCTCCAGAAGTTTTAGACTCCTTCGGTTCTCTAGTGGGGCTCTTAGGAGTTGATATTCAAAACATCTGGAGAGTCAGTGTTTCCTCAATCTGGCGATACACTATTCCTGGAGCATGAGGCATTGTTTCCTTGCTTGAACCATATGGTCACATTTCATGAAGTGTATTCCTGATCCTATTGATACTTCTGACACACACTGCTTTGCTTGTTCTTGTGATTTCCTTGTGACACACCAACATCAGTATGGCTAATCAGTGGGGGGAGGCTTAGAATAGAGGAATTTGCTTTGATTTCTTCCCATCCCACACAGATTAGTCATGATAGTATAGCTCTGAATCCCAGTAACTGAGGCCGTACAAAGGAGCTGAGGGTGGGGCTTTGCTATGAGATCCTGCTTCTGGGCTTCTGCCTAGCCGCTCCAGGAAGCAGGTTCTGGGCTAGGTGGACTCTTGGCCTAATCCACCAGGGCTTTTCTTATTTTCGTGTGCTTAGCTACTGTTTCCGCTAGGAGACGCATAGGCGACCGGAGACCCTGTGGATTAAGTGTCAATTTACAAAGAAGCCTGGAGTGTGTGTCTATGTTTGTGTTCATCTGCAGTCCTTCTTTTGACTGACTTCAGCAGTTAAAGGGAATTTCCAGTCACTGGCTACACATAGTTCCACTTAAAGCTTATGTGACATCAATGAGCCTCATTGCAGATAAGGTAGGAGACACAATTGTCTGCTTGCACTGGGGCCACAGCTGAAACAAACATCATCTGAGCCAGGGCAGCCCCTAAAAAATATTTAGCTGTGTGAGGCAAAAGGCAATATAACACACACACCCATTCCATGTACAGAAGCTGACTGAATTAGCAGTTTGAACCTTACTACAACACTAGCAATGGGCTAGTGTCCTCCATCACACCTGAAGGCCAGTATACCTGGTATAGGACTGACTGTGTGATGCAGCCCTGTCCTCCAACAGCACTGAAAGACCAGGGGACTCAGGAGGACAGCTTGGGTGGGGGAGACTGCCATTGCTGCCTCTGACATTGGATCTTGAGGTATTGGTCATGCTTTACCCCACGGTGAGGCCTTCCCTGATTTAATCTGAGCAAGGAAGACCAGCAGGGTGCTACAGCAACCCACTGTGAGTGGGAACACTGCAGTCACCTTGCACCTTCACAGTGTATTCCTGAGCATAAATATACTACCCTGTCACTTATACTGTAACCAACACTGTGTGGTGGTTGAATATTGGGTCAGCGTGTCATAGACCAAAGGCATTTTTCCAAATTTAGCTAGCATGGTTTGGGACTGTTGAACAGTCTCCTCACAGCAACAGAGGGCACCCCACCCAGTCTGAAAGCTCTTCCTTCTCCTTTCATCCTACTCATTCCTGCGGGCTCAGGCTGTCAGCTACAAGCTGTGGCAGCTCCCGTGTACACACCCACTGAGAGACTGAGGGCAACTGGGCTCAGGCCATTTCTATGGCAGGAAGTCAGGCCTTTTCCTTACAACTCAGTGAGTGGGGTGGAGTGCGTGGGAGAAGGGCGTGAGCAGCATTGTGGGTAAGAACTACCCCGCTTTTTACAGTAGAACAGATTGTCTGGCTTTCCCTTTTGGGACAGACTTAGCCTTATATTCTTCTGAGTGATTGTTTGCTTGGAGAATGGGCTGGAGGTTTCCAGACCCTGAATTCAATCTCTCCAATTCTGATTCCAGATGATATGCTGGTGATAACTTTGCCGTTTAATGCTCAGAATATCTCACAATGTCAAAACTTTATATCAGGGGTAGGAAACTTGCTGGAATTGGGTGGGTGGGGGCACTCAGATTTTTCAGCTGAAAGCCCCCATGGCGTATAGTTGGCCATTTGGGGCCATTCCCTTTGGACCTGTTTCAAAGCTACACACCTCTGGTTTTGGAAGGGAGGAAGTTTCTGGGCCTGAAACAGGTTATAGGAGGAAGAATGGCCCCAAATGCCTGATTACCTGTCCTAGGTGCTTCTGGGGCACAACTGGCTGACTGGTGTTGGGAGGACACAAGAGTCTATATGTGTTCTTGGAGCCCACAGGTAATTTGTCCACCTCTGCCTTGCATACATTGGAATACTTTGACACTGAGGCTTTGCCCTAGTCAGTTTCATCATGCAGAAATTATCTAGTCAAAGCAATTTGTAAGCAAATACTTGAACTAAACAGCTTTAATGAAAAAAGGCTTCAAATATGGCCCTAGAAGAGGCATCCTTTCTCAGTCCTTTTATTTGTTGGGTACATGGAAAATTGTCTCTTGGGTCTACAGGAGGGGTGTGGAACTTTTCTTTTTTTGATGCAGCTGCCAAATTCCAATTTTGAAAGTATCAATTCACAGTAGTAGATGGAATGAATGCAAAATGAGCGGGGCCAGATGTTATTCATATGAATGTGTTTCTTCTCTTCCCCGGCCGCCAGCAAGCAAAGCACAACACAATTTTGTGCATGTCTACTCAGAAGTAAGTATTACTGCTGCAGCAACTACTTCCTAGACTGCAAATCAAAACTCAACAATTATTGCATCTTCCTGGGCTTTAATTAGTGCATTATTTTCAATCATGGTTTATGGGCCACAGCAGAAGAAGCCTGTATGGGTAACTGTGGGCTGAATTCAGCCTCTGGGCCAAAGATTTCCCATCCTTGGTCTAGACCAGGGCTGGGAATTGTGTGACACTCATGATGAACTGTGATGAATTGTGCAACTGCAACTCTTGGGATTCCTCACCATTGGCTATGCTTGCTGTGGTTGCTGGGAACTGAAGTCCAGCAACACCCAGAGGGCTGCACAGCTCCCACCTATAGTCCGTGGCACACTGACTTTCCTGGATTTTGTCAATGTTATTCACAAGAATCCTTGCAGTTCCACCATTAAACAGAAATGCTTGCCACTAATATGTGCAAGAAAGCTTCTATGTGTGCGTGTGGGGAATGTCTTCTTTTTTGTCCTTTTGCAGTTGTTTCTAACTAAGGGTTGCTGGATTGTTATCTGATCTCTGTAACAGTAAGCAGCCTGATGTGCAGAGATTAGCAAGTGACAGTACTTGCCTGCACATTGCGAGAGTGTTTGCTGTTCAAGGCAGTCACAAGAACAGACCAAATCAGTCTTTTTCCCCTGGATAGTTGGCAATCCTAATACACTTGAATAAAAATTGGGCTCCATGGATTTCTTCCCAGTCTGCCCCACTCTTTCTTCTTAGTGCACAGTATAGATCATATCAGGAAATCACAATGTTTATTTATTTCAAACTATTAACTGGTGGCTTTTGGAGCTGCCCCTCACAAAGTGATGCAGAGGATATTGATATTGATACAACACATACACAAGTAGATCAGAAAGATGTATCTGGCTAAGAAGCCACTCCAGCCAGCTTATTTATTTGGCAATAACATTCTGATATTTATTTGGCAGACTCCATTGTTGTGCGTTCACCAGTGTTTCTTGAAATTCTTAAGATGTGGATGGCCCACACATGCTTCTGGGAACCCTCACCCAGCCAAAGTCTCCAGATGCACATTCACACTGATGTTCAGTAACACAGTTAAACTGTGCACACTTAATGGGTTTGCTAGGAAACACTGGTGCCCAGGTAGTGACAGGTTTCCCTGCCTCATCTCACGAACATTATGAGCATCTCTTTCATGTTGCATGACAAAGACATGATAAAGACTGTTCTCAAAGCCATCCCAACATTCCTCTTTTCTGCTCAGGTGGGAATCCTGCCTTCTCCAATGTCTGGTGTTTTCTGCCACTCCTTCCTTTGGTTCTCTTAGGCTCTCAGGGATCTCCTGACTTGCTAAGCCAAGTCTTCCTCCCAAGCTGCAGTAAACGCATCTGTCTTGTGAGCTAGGCCCTTCCTTTGCTGCAGAAACGGATATGGAGCCTTCCCACCCCCCTCTCCTTGGCACTTCCTGTACAAAATCTTCTCAAAGCACAGGCTCCCCCACCCCCATGCAGGGCCTCTGGCCAAGGCCACGAGAACTTCCTTTCTCTGCTGCAACTTCACATGTGTGAAGGAGTAAATACTTGGGAAAAATAGAGAACCAGAGGCTGGAACAGGAACACAACTCCATTCGCAGACCCTTCAAATTGTTTGGCAACTTAAATCCCTGGAATTATTTGCCTGAAGAACTAAAACACACATTAATTCTTCTGATCTCAAAAAAAGTTGGGTTTTGGATGACAACTCCCAGAATTCTGCAGTGCTCATGCTGGCTGGAGGATTCTGGAGTTTAGTTTAAAAACTTTCTAAGAGCTTTGGTTCGTTGTCCCAGCTTCTCATTTTTAAAAGGCTGGGTTCCTCGTCAGTGCTGATGAGTTATTATTTGATCCTGCTGATATGCCGGTCTTGAAAACCCTTCTTACCCATTTTACAGGAGCCTTCCCTATACCCCACTGTAATGCCCTTCCATATTTCTGTTATCTTACCTCTGCAGGAACCTTTCAAATCCTCTACAAGTGGTGATGGAAGAGTAGATAGAACAGGTTTTTCTAGGAGGTCCTTCATTTCTAAACTCAGTGATGAATGTAGAGGAAATGTTTTTCTGAAGCTTGCTCCACAGCCTGTTCACACCCACATCCACCATAGCCTATATAGGAATCTGTTTTCTCCCTCTCCTGAAGTCTTGGGTTTTCTACCCATTGAATTTTCATGGTGCCCGTTGAACCTGACCACAGCTATGTGAACATGTTTGCTGTATGGCTATATTTAGCTATCTTTCTTAAGCTTTAAAATGTACCATAGGCTTGCAAGCACCTCTAATTATATTTCCAACAAAGTCGCCCAAATCTAGAACAAAATCCACACGGGCAGGAGGGAATTACCCCAATATACAAACAACTACGTTTTTAAAAGTCATGAGATGTGCTCCCGAAGCAATGTGGTTGTCCTTAAAAATAAGATTAAATTATATTTTGGACTGCCATCCAGCTGACTGAACAAGCTTCTCTTGACCTTCAGTGTAACAATAAGAAGCTGGAAATTCAGCCATAAATGGAAGCAGAATTTACACACAAATAACCAAGCACCAAAATTTATCTTTCTTTGGCCGTCCTAGTAGCTTCTTGCAGTAACTTCACTTAACCCAGGGCAGAAACTTAATGTTCCTCTCTCTCCCTAAGTTAGCTCCAGACACCTCCTCTAGTTATCTATATCCAGAGCTTGGAAACCTTATGCTTTTGGACTACAGCTCCCAGAATGACCCACAAAGCATGGGATTCTGAAATTTCCAGGATCACTGCCCTTCTAAATCAGGAGTGGAGAAGTTTTGGCCCTCCAGATGTTTTGGACTTTTGCTGTTGTTGTTAACTGCTGTCAAGTCAGGATTGTTTTATGGTCACCCTTTGATAATGATTTCCAGGCACCCCAGTCATCAGCAGCTCTGCTCAAGTCTTGCAAACTCAAGGCCATGGCTTCTTGGATGAAGTCCATCCACTTGTAATGGAGTCATCCTCTTTTCCTCCTCCCTTCAGATTTCCCTAGCTTTGAACTACAGCTCCCATAATTCCTCATCATTGGTCATGCTGTCTGATACTTCAGGGAGTTTAAGTCCAATGAAATGTGGAAGGCCAAAGTACCTACTCTACTCTTCTCTACCTGCTTCAAGATCCCTGTGTATAGTTAAGGAGGGGCAACAATTCCTAGTTGTCCTAGTTTCACAGGGAGGGAAGGGAACTATCTAGCAGCAAAATAGAGAAGCCATATGGAATACAAACATCCAGCTAGCAACCTACTTAAGCCACCAAAGTTGGAATAGATCAAACCAGAGTCTAAAATGGAAAAAAAAGTGGGAGGGCAGAGAAGAATCTAGCAGCTCCTTTAAGACTAAGTGATTTATTTCAGCACAAGGTTTGCAGATTTCAATCCCTTTCTTCAGGTGCACTGATGAAGTGATATTAAAGCCATAGGTATTGAAGCACAGCTTTTAAAGGTGTTTAAGGACTATCAATTCTTCCTTGCTTTAAAATTTCCACACATTCAATCGTGGGTTATGATTCTCTTGCGTAAAGTGGGATGAAATCACACAACAGGCTTTGGGCAGACTCTGCCGGTAGCTCAGTTCCACCTTGGCCCTAGCCAGATCCTCTCAAGAGACAGACGCTACAGTGGTTGCAGAGAAGACAGCTTTACTACCCACTGCCTGTTTTCTTTCAAAAATCCATGCGTTAAATAATAGTAGCATGACACAAGAGTGCGCCCTTGTGGGCACTGCGTGAAAATGCTTGACTAGCCAGCAGAAGCTGGGATGTGGCGATGCAGACCAAGCTTAGCTCCGCTCAGCTTTCTGACTTAAATGTGTTGACATCTCTTCTCAAAGGCAATGAATTCACAGTTACTGAATTTCTTGTTACTCTATCCTGGGAAGAGATGTTTATGGAATTTGCTTACTCAGGTATCAAAACAACTTGGCCAGTTTTGATAAGTATGTGTGTGAGAGAGAAGCTCTTGGTTCAAAGGAAAAAGACACAAGGAAGAGTTAAGATAGAGCCTCACAGTGGTGGGGGGGAAGTGGTGTTGCACAGATATAATTTAGGGTTGCCAGAGAAAAACTGGAGACAGCTTCTTTAACTTTAGAGACTGTGTAGAAGAGGGAATGTCAGCAGCTGTTGCTTTTCACCTAAGCATCATCTGCTAAAATTCCCTTTCCTACATAACCATTAAAAGGACAGCATTGTCGCTCTTGTGTGCCTTCAAGCCATTTCTAAGGCACTTTCTGCACAGCATTTGCCATGCGAAAGGGCGCCTGGAGCGTCCCGCGATTGTGAGGAGCGATCTGCATGACACACTCACAATTGCGCAATGCTCCAGCGGCCAGCAGGCGCCGATTGTGCCTCTTTTCATTTTCAGCTAGAAGCCAAAAATGGTGCGCAATCGCACATTGCTCCCGGGCCCCGCGCACTTACCTGGCGTGCGGAGCCTCCAGAGCTGCGCTGGTTGTGCTTCCTGCCCCAGCGCAGCCTGAGAAGGTCCCAGGCTGCACTGTGGAAGGAAGAGGCAGGGTTCTCACACGAGCAGGCAGCTTGTGCAGAGCCAAAGGACCCCAGACATGAAAGCCTCTTGCCAGAGGCTGCTCACGCGATCCTTGTACCCCAGCACCGGAAGAAGGTAAGGTGCAGAAAGGGCCTAACTTATGGTCACCCTAAGGTGAACCTATTACAGGGTTTGCTTGGCAAGATTTGTTCAGAGGAAGTTTGCCATTCCCATCCTCTGAGGCTGACAGAGTGTGACTTGCCCAAGGTCACTCAGGAGTTTTCATGGCCGGGGTGGGGTTTCAAACCCTGGTCTCCTGGGGTCCAGCACTCAAATCCCTGTTCCATAGATATTTCACTTTGGAGCCCTAGGCTGAAAAATAGCAAGTGGCCAAAAGTCACCTGCAAGGAGAGTAGGGATTTCAGTCTGTGTCTTCTGAGCCCTGCCCTGACACTCTAGCACTTCTTGGCACTGGTAATGTGGCTAGTGGGAAAATAACATGCTGATCATTATACAAATATTAAGCAGTCACTTCTCCTACCTCCCTATCTGCATTGTGGTTGCCATAGGGGGTGCAGGTGAAGGTCTACAATCTTACCTTGCCTTTTGCTTAAAAAAAAGAAAAGAAAATTGTGGCAGAGGCAACTCTCCTAAGTGCCCAGCAAAATAGGCATGGTGAGGTCTTTGATCTCTGTAGACACTGGGTCCTTCTTGTAAATATTTGGAACTCTGTAGGGGGAAAATGGATTTGCAGAGTCTGAATAGAAAAATTGACTCAAGAAAGGTTTTAAACGTTCTTCTCACGCCAATACCATCTTAGTAAACTTTGTGCCTTATTTAAAATCCATTTTAAAAAGAAAGAAGCAAAAAACAAAATGTAAGGAGTGGTTTACAAACATTTGGGCACAAGTGGTTTGAGTACATAACACATAACCTACAAAACAGGACTTAGAGAGGTTACTGTTTTGGATTTTAGCTTCCGGAATCTCCCAGCCAGCATGGCTCCCGACATTTCTTAGCTATGCTACAAAAAGACTCCCTTCCACTGTTTCATCTATTCCATATAGTCCTTTTTTAAAAAAAATTACTTCTCTTTTAATATGGAAACACATTTTTACCCTGCTGTTGTTTTTTTAGCAGCCTAGTTTCATGACACACAGGCAGGTATCTGTCACTGAGTCCTTTTTCTCACCACATGTGTATATATATTTGCAGCCTCAAAGTGGCAAAAGAAGTTGCATGGGTGCCCTTTTCTTCCCACACAGCACAGCAAATCTACACACTCACACATGGGTTTTTATTTTCTCTCCGCTTATTGAGAAGGGCTGGGCCGATCTCAAGTGCGAGCCTTGAAGTCCTGCTGTGGCTTGCCTAGTGTCATTAGCGACACAGCCGTGGCAACTAAAGGAGGCAAATACACAAACAGCAGAGAGCTGGCTCAGACACAGCATGATGGGAGCAGGGTGGCCATTGCCTCTTTTACTGCTCCTCACTACCTGTGCGACAGGTAAGGGCTATGAGGGGAACAGACTATTGCTTGAATGCTATGTGAAGATTTTACTTCACAATACCTAAGCAGAAGATTCCTCCTCCTTCTCAACCACCCCTTGTGATAGCCCTCCGTGACAGCGTGGGGACTAAGAATGGGGAATGTACAACCCAGTAGGTTCAATTTATACCTCAGCCACCAAGTGTAATTAATTACTTGTCATTCATCAGAGGCAAACTGCCTGGACCTGTCATGGGAAATCTATGGTTAGGATCTTTTGTCTGCTTTTTAAATTTAAAATTTAAAAAAAGAGCAATTAGTGAGAGAAGATTTGGATCACAGAGATGGCACTGGGATTGTGTTTTTGTTGGTGTTGTCTAACTCCCCCAGCAAACCAACCAAGACCATATTTCTGAACTAAATTGATCTCCTAGGAAAACCTATAGGTAGTTTGTGTGGTAGAAAGAACCAGCAGCTGTAGTGGTTTGAATGTTGAACTGTGATTCTGCAGACGGGGGTTTGAATCCCTGCTCAGCCACTTGGTGACCTTGAACAAGTCATATTCTCTTGGCCATGGAGGAAAGCAAAGGCAAATCCCCTCTGAATAACTCTTGCCAAGAAAATTTTATGACAGGGTCACCTTAAGGTTACAATAAATTGGAAACAACTTGAAGGTACATAACAGCAACGTTTGTGTGGTACGCTTTGCTCACCCTTGATATAGGTATACAGATTGAATATTTTCCCTAAACTATTCAAACCTTTTAGAAATTGTGTCATTGTGGTTTTCCATGTACTGTGTAGCCCCATTCCTACTGACTATGTTTTTGTTTTGTCCTCTTCTTTTCAGTGGGATTTATGTAACTGTTTAGAGCCTATACCTTTTCTTGCTGTGCATTTTGTGCTGGGGAGAAGATGAACATATACAGACGTGTAGCTATTTTGGTAAATGAGATCATTGTCTCCCAAATAAGAATTCTGCCCCCATGAAATACTCCTTTATTCCTTTATTTTCTACCATTGCAATAACTGAACGCTTCAGCTTAGAAATACAGTTTAGGCATCCACAGAAAGGGTGCAAGCAAAGTGACAAAGGGAATATATACATAGCAAATGTAACAGACCTTAGTGTGAACAATTTTCAGTATCTCACTCTCTAAAAGATGGGGATCGAAAGAAAATTTCACATGAGGCACAATTCTTACTTGAAGGACCAATGGCCTCCTTTTGCCCTCCCTCCATAGCTATACCCTTTTTTTTTTTTTTTTTAAAAAAAGTACTCTAACACTCTGTACCGCAAGGCTGTCCGCCTGACTATAGCGTCTGCATCTACTATGCATGGATAAGATAATTGGTGTTTTTTTTTTTTTGCTAAAACTTAATTGGTGAACTGGACTGACTAAAATATAGACCCAGCATTGACCTACAGAAAAATTCAAAGTCCATCACAGTGGCAGGAACCAGTATCATTAAGGTTATCAATTGATACAGACAACCAAAACTGACCTTTAGAAATTGCTGGGTTTGCTTTGTTCTGTTTTTGCAATGAGTTGCCAGCCGTACAAGAGACAAAGGTGGTATTTTAATCTCTCAGCTGTGCAATATGGGAATACAGAACACTTTTGCGCTTGTCTCTGGCCTGAGTCCCATAGAGATACAATGCCTTTCCCACTTCACAGAACCTTTCTGGGCTTCCTTCATGGCCCAGAGGATTCTTTTTCCAGACAGAAGATTTCTTAATATCAAGACTCAATAGATGTAGGTACTATAAAGACACCACTTCAGACAGAACTAGGAAAAGTTACTTTGTAGGAGGACAATTCCCAGGATCCTCCAGCCAGCATGGGCGGTGGCTATGCTGTCTGGGAGATTCTAGAAGTTGTCATCTGCAAGTAATTTTTCCAAACAGTGTCTCAGCTCTTCTCCTTCCTGGGCTGGGGGAGGTCTCCAGGCTCTCTTTGGCCGTGCAGCAGAACATTTGGCTCTCCTGCTGTCTTAGGTGTGGGGAACATTGTACAACTTTGCAGCTTCCCCAAACTTTTGGTATTAATGTTTTTGGCTGGGCTCTCACAGAATCAGAGGCAATCAAACAACTAAAGTGCTACCTGAAACAAAGGGGAACTAGTTCAAGGTGCTTTTTCTCACTGCCACATGACAAACTGCATCTCTCCCCAAATTCCCTCTTATGTTTAAGCTCTTAAAAATCTGGGACCTCATTTGCCTTTGCTTTTTCTTTGGTTGTGTGTTCATGGGAAAGTTGTCTACTTATTTGTTACACCAGTGCCAGGTAGATCCTAACAAGTTCTTCTCTGGCGTTCTTTTCCCCAATCCTAGATCCAGCCTCTGGAGACATAGGTAAGGAGACCTACATATTTCGTTCTTTAACTAAGTTGATTGCCAGCAGCAAGGAAACAAAGATCACCATGTACAGTGGAAGAACAAGGCAGTTGCGCACAACAGCTGAGAAAACAAAGCCAGCTGTGCTTAATGTTGGCAAACATGGGTTATAGCCCAGCAGGTGTATGTGAACACATGCACCTGCAGGTGGGCATACAGAAGACATCTGTGTGCCTAAAGCCCCAAAGTGTTGAGACAATGTGAGAACTGCTTATCATCGGAGCATTGCAAGGCAGTCATTCCCCTGCAGAAATAATACTGTTGTACCCAGGAAGACTTGAACTCATTTTTACTTTAGAAGGAAAGCAGTTTTTTTTTTTAACATTAGATGGAAAAAGGGGGCAGGTTGCAACCTGGACTGTCACAAACATGAAAAATACTTCTTTTATACATTTAAAATAGAGAAAAAAATCCAATTGATCCTGTAAACCATAATTTAAAATAGTAATACATGAATGCCCAGTCTCAAACCATTAAAGGTAATGTGTGGTATACTATTATTGACTCAGTATTCCTCAAACTGAACCAGTGTTTTTTTTCCAAACCATTGGCTACTGATCTATGGTAAATTTCCAGAAAAGAAAGAAACATTTTGTGCCACTGGGCACAAATATGGTGCCAGTCCTTGGCACATTGGAGAAAAAAGATTACTAGTTCCCTTACATCAGATGAGAAATACTGAATTAACTGAAACTTTCTAAAATTCAGTATCAGTTCAATCTGCTTGTGTTCATGCCTTTCTCACTTTTCGCTGTCTTGTCAACCTCTCTTTTGTTTCTCATTGGGGCATCTCCCTGGTTTTGTTTGTTGGTTTACTTGCTTGTGTATTAAAAAGACATGTAGCCCACCCTATTAACTTAGGTTTCATGGCAGTTTGTAATCCAATTATTTTTTTTTCTTAAATGACAAAACAAATTTTACAATACAAATGGCAGCAGCGTGGTTAAACAATCAGTTAAAAGAGCAAAGAAATAACAGATGGAGCCAATCCATACAATAAAATTGGCCTGACATATGAATTCTTCTCCAGTCTGTCTCTGCTTCCTCACCTGTCACCAACCTGATTCTCTTCCCAGTACTCTGCCTTTCCCCATATTTGTGTCCCCTTTCCTATAGTCCATGATTCTATGATCCCGTAGGCATTAGAAAATGAAATGCCCATTGTGATATAGCAGGGGTGGGCAACCACTCAAAGTGCAGGAGCTGCTCATAGCCCTCAATATACCTTGTGGGGTTGGACTCATATGCTGTACTTGTCAACATTTCATAGATAAAAACTGGGACACATATGCCAAGCAATGGCAGGATGTGGTCAAGATGGTAAAAGTTATGAATCAGGAAGAACACACCACCTAGGAGAGGCTGCATCAATTTACTTTTGCATGAACAAACTACTGGGAAGCACAACGTTTTGCCCCTTGTTCTCCCCACCACCATTGAGTTAACTTAGCTCAAACTGCTTTTGCACTTTGAACGTAGTTTTCAGCAACTGAAGTAAACTGAAGACAAAAGGAGAAAGTGGGAGAGAGAGAAAATGAGGCATTTTAGAAGCAGCTCAAAAAAGTAGAAGGACAGAGGATTAATCAGGATTATCTCTACCAAATCAGGACAGCTGGAGGGTATGCTACACTGAATTCCCTCCCAATGCAATATTTAGTACCCCCCCAATGTGGCCCACATGGGTATTGTCATATGTAACCTTGGGCCCTTCTTGGGCTCTTCTAGGTCCCAGAGAGGCCTTTTTAAAAAAAGGAGGATCAGCAGTAACTTCTTATTTCCTTCTTGGGACTGGAGCCTGAGCCATACACATGGCAAAATTTCAAAGAGAAGGTGAGAGGACTACAACTTAGAAAGCTCTGGAAGGGAAAGGGTAATTATTCCTTTACCCAGGAATGGGGAACTTGTGGCTTCCAGATGCTATTAGAACCATATCCTATCAGGGACCATGAAAATCCTGTCAAAGCTTGTCATTCATGATCTGCACACAGAAGGTTTTGTCTCTGGTTTTTCCAGATAATTATGGAACAGTTATTGCCGAAGACCTCTGAACTACTTATTCTTAATGTCCTTCACAACTGTTTGAGCTGGACAGGGCTCATGGCAATTAAATTCTGGTAACATCTGGAGGGCCACCGGCTCCTCAGTCCTATTGTTTTATCCACAGGGAGATTAGACAGAGATTGGACAGAAAGGCCATTGTTCCATTTCTCTGGTGTTTTCTGGACGCAGCCCATTTCTCTCATTACATTCAGCCAGAGGTGTATCGGGGGGGCAAGTAGGATACATGCCGTGGGCACCAGTGCCAAGGGGGTGCAAAAAAGCAGTGCTGTAAGTGGCAGAGGAGGAGGAAGAGGAAGAGGAAGAGGAGGAAGCGGTGGTGCAACTTCCTTGCTTGCCCTAGGTGCTGTTTATGCTAGATATGGCTCTGCATTCAGCTATGGTACAGTGGGGGAAATAGAAGGAACACGTTTCTCCCTCCGCTCAGCATGAATTCTTTCTGCTAATGCAGGTTGTTCCTGCTTCCGTTTACTAGTCTGAGCTTGCCCCTTCTTTGACACTCAGTTCCCTCACATCACAAGCCAAATATTTAATGCAAACACATGTTTGTCTGTCAGCTTAAAATTCAAAGTATGGCATACTCTCCAACTGTCCCAGCTTGGCAGGGACAGTCCTGATTAATTCTCTGTTATCTCACATTTTTTTCTGCCTTTAAAATGTTCCAATTTCTCTTTCCTCCCACTTTCCCTCTTTGTCCTTGGCTTACTTCATTTGTTGCAAACTGAGGTCAAAATGCAAAAATAGTTTACTGAATTAACTCAAGAGGAAGGAGAGGAGAGGAGGGGCAGAGTCTTACCCTTCTTAGTAGGCTCAGGCCAAGGCAAACTGCTGAAGCCTCATCTGGTCTCTGTCATTAATAACTTTTGCCATCCTGACCACAGACTGATATTGCTTGGCTACACATGTCCCAGTTTTCATCTGTGAGGTGTTGGTGGGTATGGGATCAACAGTATTACCCACTGCCAAACACTGCTAGATCTGTGTGCAGTCCATCTCTGTGACAGCACTGAATCACATGTGATAGTTTCTCAGTTTGTTTGATTTATCGTACCTTTTCAGTGAAGTACGATTCAAGAAGTACAATACAATAGGATCCAGACATGCAAAAAGAAGATAAAATATATTAAACTGAGGTGCAATGCATGGTAGATAAAGAGTCACTTCCAAAAAATCATCCCTCAGTCTGGAATTTGTTGAAGAACAACAAGCATTTTCATATTCCATATTCCATATTCTTCATTACCCTTTTCAGGGATGAACCTGAATGGACTGTTCCAAAGTGCTGGAGCCATAAAAGGACAGGCTCAGTGCTAGTACTCATGCTTTGCCTGCAGGAAGCACTGGGTCCAGTTTCTGGCAGCTCTAGAAAAGACTAGAAAGCATTATTGCCAAAAACCATGAAGGGCTGAAACCTGTCAGTCACTCTTGATAGTGCTAAGCTAGATGGACCGACAGTCTGATTCAGTTTAAGACAACTTCCTACTCCATGGTAGATTTTATTTCTTGGAAGGAGAGGACCCTGAACCAGTTCTCCTTGGTTGATCCCATAACACAATGGCAGAAAGGTGTTGTTTTGGGGAAAGGTGTTGTTTTACAGAGAGAGATTTGTCAGGGGTGGTTTGTAGAAACTGAAATTGCAATCTTGTATAGTCCAGCATAGTATAGCAGTTCCACATACAGCACTATGCTACAGCTGGATATTCACTAACCCCTGGACTCACATAGAGTCACTGTTGCTTTCTCCGCACAGTGATTCCATGGCTGGTGAAAACAACAAGGAACTGGAGCAGCATCTGACTATAAACCTGTAGCCAGACACAAAGTGATTACACCTTCCACTGAGTCCTACAGAAGCCTCAGTGGATGGTATAATAATTTTGCTTCTGGCTGTGGGGACACAGACTCTTCTGTGATTTCCCTCTGCTTTCACCAGGTATAAAATGGCTGGGGGAAGGGGCTACAGTGACTCTATGGTAGGTCTCGGGAGCTTTAGTCAGTGTGGAAGGAGGAAAAGAATACCAAGTTCTACATCAACCAAAAAGATACTTCATCTGGCTATGTTGCATTTATGGAAAAGAATTTCATATTGATATACAGGTTACCTCCATTTATCTGACAAGTTAGGAGTGGGAGCACAGAATCGGTTGAAAACAGAAAACAGAATTGGTTGAAAAGCAGAACTCATGTACTATACTGTAGGGAGCATGAAGGACATACGGAGGCTCACTTGTTACCTATTGCAAGTGTGCTGCTTGCAAAGTCTCTCAGCTGTCTTGGCACCTTCCCCCCTGCCCTCAGCTGGCTTTGCAAGCAGTGTGGGCATGCAAGCGGTCCCAAGCAAGCCTCTGTAGGCAAGAAGAACTGTCAAATTAATGGAACCTGTCCTTAATCTGGAAGGATAAAAAAAAACAAGTCATTAGCTAATGGAGCATCAAAAGGTGGGGGCTTCCTGTAATTGCCTAACCCTGCTCCAATAACTGATGCTGTGGGATCTTCACTTCCTCACTACTGTTTTTCCTGTTGCAGAGCTTGATGGCATCCCAGGAACTGTATGGCTGGAAGACAGTGCAACTCCAGGCACAACTGTGGCCAGCTTCACCGTCAAATGTACAAACTCCAGCCTTACCCCCAATGTAACTCAGGAGAACATCAGTCCCATGACCTCTTTTTTCAATCAACCAAACATCTTATCTGCAGGCGTCTACCAGGTACAAGGCACCTGTGGATTTGGGGAAATTTGATGTAATATTTCTGAACTTTTTCAAATGGGGAGCATTTCTAGCTGTGATGATCCATGAGATAACAGAGACATTTCTTCTCTGTGTTCTTCTGTTTTGAGATTTTGGGGATTTTTTTTTTAAACCTCAAACTAATGAATAAATAATGTCTCTGTTCAACTTGGCTGATGGCTGAAGTTTCCATGTCAGCAAACTGAATGCTATATCAGAGTATTGAACAAATTATACCAAAGCTTCTCCAACAGAACTAAGAGGATAGAATATAATTCACATGAATAGTCAGATTTTGTTTAATAAATCTTAAACATGTAGATAATCAAGGGAACACAGGGCATGATTTTACTACAAATTAGAATATTTTACTGCAGATACTTCAAAGGTACTTTGAAGTTAAGTCAAGTCAAAGTGCCCAGTTTGGTTTCCAAACTGGGAAACATACTTCCATGAAGGGACTAGCCCAGTAAATCACAGCCTTGGCTATCTAGATATAATTGGAGTACAGCTCCCAGAAGTCTCAGTCACATGGCCAATGGATACAAATTCTGGCTTGGAACCTACTGAAAATGGCCTAGGAAACATGTAGCTTACTGACAAAACCAATGGTTCTTTTAGAAAAGCTATGAGAGGTAATCTGGTTTCAGTCTTGTCCGAAATTTATGGAGATTTCGGGGTGCTTCTAGATGGAAAGCTCCTAGCAATACCAGTCAAAACATTTTATGCAACTATTCTATATTTTCCTCATTGACAGATTTTTTTTATAGAAATTAAAAAGGACAGATGAAGTGAAGGGAAAATATGGAAAGATTAAAAGTGGAAGACCAGTAACACTTCTAGATGAAACTTTTACTGTGAAATTGCCCTATTTCATTAATGGAAACTTGTAATCTTTCTGTGTTTCCCCCTCAACATTTTCATTCTGCAGAAGGTGGAAAAACTGCAAAATTGTCTATTTAACTGGTCGTATTTGAACCTTCTGTCCAGTGCAGTTCCCCCTGTAAAATTCTGTGAATGAGACAGAATGGTTGCACAATAAAACTATATCTGGAAGTACATATAGCCTTATTTAGGTCAGCTATCTCCAACCTAGTGCCTTCCAGATGTGTTGTTGATTTACAGTCCTCGACATGTCCAGCCAAAATGACCATGAACAATGTCATTTTGTTTGGAGGATGGCAATAACATAGTTAAATCACCTCTGCCACTCTTAAAATGATATATCTGTCATCACTCAAGCATGCAAATCTTGTAAGACCCAAAGGATCTATTGGAATTCTCTACAGTGAGGTCAAATGAATTAGAAAGGAAGAGAAAGAATTTTACAGTGAGTTGAGATATTTTTTGTTAAGTATAGCATATTATTTGGGAAGATACTCAGATTTACTGCAAATGAGAAAAGGTTCTTCCTTCAAGATCACTCTTATACAATATGCCTTTTCTCCTTAAAGCTCTGTAATTTATTCCTACTTTTAAAAAGCTAGACTCTAAATACATCTTTATTTGAATAGCTCATCAAAATGCTACTTCTCATCTAGACTCTCGTTTTTGTATGGGCACCCAGAACTTTTTTGAACAGGGCTGGTCTAAGATGTTTTGCTGCCTTTTATGTGTATGTGCCTTCAAGTTGCCTGTCAGCTTATGGTGGCCCCATGCATTTCACAGGGTTTTTTTAGGCAATTCATAGTGGTGGTTTTGCCAGGTCCTTCTTCTGAAACATAACCTATGGCACCTTGGCATTTGCTGGTGGTCTCCCATCCAAGTACTGTCCAGGTCTGACCTTGCTTAGCTTCTAAGATCAAACAGGATCTCATGCCTTAGGCAGAGCAATTAATGCCCCTTTCTCCAATTCAAGTCAAAATTCTACTCTTCCTAATAGTAGGGCCAGCCCAGTTCTGGAGTTAATTTTAGACCTTACAAAGCAATCATTGTTAGCTGTTCACAGATCCATGTATATTACAGACATTCCCCCACCACTCCAAATGTTACTGCCTGAAGCTGAAGAATCTAGAAGTATGAAGCCAGTCCAGCATGCCAGAAGCCTCCAAAACTAAGGAGATATGATAGTAGGGAGAAGGAGGCGGGGCGGCAGGGCTAAAGTTCTTGATGAATGAATGTTTAGTGAACTCTGCTGAAATTCTTTCCTTTGACTGCCAGGTGAGCCTTAGTCCTAGTGCTGCTCTGGATGCCAGGCAGGTGAATCTGTATGTCTTAACATACAGTGCACATTGTGCAGGAGAATCAAATGAGTTTCAGCTGTTCGTCAATGTCACTCCAGCAGACAGATTAGAGTGCAGCAGCCGATATGCTGAAATAGGTAAGATTGCTTACTATAGATTTATCTGAGGCCTTGACTGTCCTGACTTCAGCCTTGGTGACAAGAGTTTTAATATGGATCTGCCAAGCGGGTGGGGCAGGGTGGAAGCTGGCTACCAGCTACTGAAAAGTAACAACAACACCCTTTTCACCAAAGGGCAGAACATCAACATATGCAGTCTGGGACAAAGACAATAAACATAACATTATAGCAATATATGGAATGAAATCCTCAACACCCCACAAGTCACTGCTTATCTCAGCACCTTAAACACAACATGGTGGCTTAAGGTGGTGAATCAAAGAGGAAGGTCTTCAACCCTTTACGAAAGTGGGTGAGATCCTCCTCCAGCTGGAGGTCCAAAGGAAGACCATTCCACAAATGTGGAGCCAGATCTTGAAAGGCTTGCAGCTTTGACAGAGGTGTGCGCATTGGTGGAACAGATAGTAATCCTTTGCCTGTAGATCTTAAATTCCTGGATGGAATATACCATACTAGCCAAGCTGCAAGGTACTGAGGGAGGTTAGAACACAAAGCCTTGAATACCAGAACCCAAACAGCCCCTGGCGCAAACTGGTAGCCAGTGAAGAGATCTACAGAGAGAAGAAACAGGTGAATATTTAGGGAGTATTAAAACAACCTGGGTGACATTGTTCTGAATTAAAACCAAGGATAAAGGGAGCAGGAAGCAGTGAATTCTCCATGCACTTGGAGCAGATCCTGCATGACACAGGCAGACACTGCTCTCTTTCACACTACACAGTTATTGCACTTTAACTCTCATGGTGTAATCCAATGGAATCCTGGGATTTGCAGTTAAAGGAGAGGCATTTAGATTTCTCTTCCAGAGAGCTCCCTCATGTCTCACTGAACCACAAACCCCAGAATTCCCAGGGTGCAGCCATGGGAGTTAAAGTAGAATTTTAGTGTTGTAAGAACAGAGAGGTGGACATGTATGGCCCTTATGGAATTGTACAGGTTCTCAAAATGCTAAGAAAGAGGAAAGGGCCACCTCTCATCCACTGGCTCCTATGGTGCCAAAGAATAACATTCTGACTATATAGGAATCTGTCTGCTCTTTCCATCTGTCTTATTGTTGCAGGAAGGGACCCATTACAAGTTTCAGAGGATATTGCTCCTGGGGCATTCATCTACAGACCTGTACTGGAGAGGAGAGGCAAAAGTACCTTGAACGTAAGCATTGTGGTTGTGGGGAAAAGCAGACAACATGCTTACAGAAGGATTTATTCTTACAAAGGAAAAAAGGGTTATGAACAGATGGATGCTGTCTGGGAAGAAAAAAGATCTTGGTGTTGTAACCGACCATGAGAGGATGACCTGAGAAAATGATAGGTGGCTTCTACAAATGGTGTCCTAGGCAGGAGGAAAGAGGGGACAGGTTCTGAGGGGTGGGGCAGCCTGTTTTACAACTTGCCCAGGTGATTTTACCTTCTCCTCACAGTTTGCAATTGAGAATGCTTCTCTGCCTTTCCAAATAACTCCAGATGGAATAGTGCGTGCACCTGCAGCAGGTTTCAGTCGTGAGCAAGCTGGCAAGGTATGTGCCATTTTCCCCATCTGCTTGGCCAGTGTGACATCTGTCACTTCTCCTTGCCATCCTGTTACAGTCAGTGGGTTTCCATTCCCTAGTATATTATTGTCCAGATCTGTCCCATATCAAATTTGTTCATAACTTGTTTGCCTGTGTGAAGCTACTGTAATGCTTACCAGTCTTTTATCACTACAAGTTTCAGTATTTTCCATTTCAAAGGGAGCTGTGTCTTCCTATTCCTGGAGCCCTGTGGAGCTCCACTAGCAATATTGTAGTGGAGTTAGGACTTGCAGGGTTGAAGCACCTGGACATTTTGATTAGCAGGGTTGATGATACCATATTCCACCCCATTCAGGTTTCTCTGTTCTCTATAAGATCAGCTGGCATGCTAACCACTCCACTGTCTTTTGCATGCTCACTGTTCTACAACAGTCATTGGATCTTATTTAATTGGCAGTTTTGCTGGATACTGCTGTGCTTTGATGGGTGAGTAGGCAAAGATACAGATATAATAGGTGTAGATATGGACATAACTGCCTGAAGATTTGAATTGTCTTTGGCGACATTGCTATGGGACTAGCATGAAGAGCCCTTGCACTTCAAAATGTACCACTACTTCACTACCCATTAGGTCTCTTGGACCCAACAGAATACTGAGACTCTGCTTGGGAGTGAACCTATCCCTCTGGCTGACAAATTCACAGCATGCTGTCCTCTCCTGCAGGTATTCTCAATGGACATTGTCGTAATGGGTGGTGGTGGAAGAAGCTGTCGCATACCTCTGTCAGTCCAGGTGCTGCCTGTCTACCATAACCAAGTCAATTTCACGTGAGTTGGGTGAAACTGAGTGAACTGAGGGAAGGTGAAGAGAGCTATAATGGCTGTCGGGCCTCAGTTTCCTTGTCCCACAGAGCTGGAGTCTGGACTGCAAGGAAGTAGGATGCATCTGAGTCATCCTGTCAACCCTACATGATAGGGAAGGTGTATATCAGATCCTTTACAACAGGGTCATAGAGCAGTGAATGCCATGGCATAATTCTCAGATCATGTCTGACCACCTCTGATCTGTGAGTTACAGCCCAACATACTATGTGATAGGAATGCTGGGGCTTTCTTAGCAATGCCAAATTACTGTTTCTCCAAGCGATCATGTAAACTGTGTGTACCTTCTTGTGGCTGTCAGGACTTGAGTCAGGCTGCTGATTAGGACTTCCCATATCCACAGCATTTTGAGACCCATTCCATTTCTTCAATGTCACCTTCACACATGAAGCCCAAAATTCAGCAAAAATTTTATTCCCCTCTCCTCCCTCCCCCACTCATGGAGGTGTCCAGGAGTGAAAGTTCTGACATAAAATACTATTCATGGCCCTCAGCCCCTTAAATCCTATGACAGTAAAAAAAAGAAAAGAAAAAGGTGGAGGGGGAGAAACTAAGCAAACCAATTTGAACTACTTCTAGTTTTGTTTGGGCTTTTTAAATTCTGCATTTTTTTGCTATTTCTACATGCAGTGTAGCCCATATTGGGTGGTGGGGGTGACATCTAGCCAAGGCAGAACCAAGCGGCAGGCCTTTGGGAATCCTAAGCTGTGGCATTTTCTTCTGACAACCCTTCCTTCAAGTGGCATGCCACTGGAAGGCCACGGTTCACCAGTCCGTGGGGTAGATATCTAGACTTTAGAACCAAAATTTAAGAGCAGGGAGGATTCACCTAAAATAATGGAGCCATGCAGGATCCCATCCAGTGTTAGGATAAGTTTACTGCCTGTTCTGCTAATGAACTTGGGAAACACAGATGGAGCAGTGTGGATTGTGGTCCTTTGTGAAACATCATAAGCCATGATGATATTACAGGCTGGACCACTGCACTTCCAGCTTCAAACTGTCTGAAGAACGTGTGGGTCTTTAATAGGATCCTACAAGGAGTCCTTGGAGGTCTTCTTTTCAGTCCATGCATACTTCTAGATTATACTGAGCAGTCAAGACTCAGGCTCCCATAGCATGACTCCTGACATAAAGCTGACCTTGCTTATTCCCCTATATTATTCCCAAACATTGGTCTCTAACTAGATTAGGCAGGTAGCACTTGGCAGCTCTAGGCTCAAAAGGAAGAATGTATATTGTTTTCTTCATAACACAGGGAATCATCAGTAGCAAAATCTGTTTTGGAAAACACAGGCCCCCTTCAAGAGATTATACGGGTCCAAGCCAGTGGAGAAAATGTGCTTTACCAGATCATCTCCCCAAACACAGAATATTTCACCATTATTCCAGGTAAGGAGAATCCTGAGGTATCATACAGCATCTACACAAAAAGGGTCTGGGATTTCTGTGGCAGTCAGTGGCAAGGGTCTTTGAAGTATCTCTTGTCCTAAAAGGGCTGGCTGATCTCAGCTTCTCTTGCTTGCATGCAGAGACAGGTGTAATCAAGAACACATACAACTTGGATCTGAAAAACAAGCCGGACTTGGCTGAGACCCAACTGTTGGTGAAGGCTTACAACAAGCTTCATCCAAGTGACAGTGCCACCATTATGGTCAACATTACTGTAAAGCAGCAGAACCTTGAAGGACCTCTGTGTTCTCCTGCAGTATTTGTGTAAGTCTCCACAGATGACAGAACCTTGCAGAAGCATGGGCCACAAGAAGATCCCTTCTTTTAGATGGGTACTAGGAAGATCTCTGGTTCCTCATTCTTACATTTAGGTTTTAAAGGAAAACAGTGGGAGCCCTTTCAGACTGCAGAATTATAGCACCATGATTCCAGTTTAACTGCCATAGTTCCATCCTATGGAATTATGAGATTTGCAATTTAGAATTCTCAGTCAGAGAGCTCAAATGCCTCGCCAGACTACAAACCCCAGGATTTTACAGGATGTTGCCATGGCAGTTAAACTGGAATGATAGTGCTATAATTGTGTAGTCTAAAAGGGTCTGTGGCTGGGAATGGAACTAAGGCTGTCTGGAGGGCCTACTTGAATGTGTTGGAGAAACCAGAGCACAAAAGCTGTGTCTTCTCTCCCTGACAGTATAAACTTACAGCAGATTAATAACATTATGAAGCTCAGGGAGGCCTGAGCCCCTGTCACTTGCCTCACCAGTGCTCTGCTCTAAGAAGTAGCACCTGAGAAGTAATGGGGTGATCAAGGTGCAGGAGCACAGAGTCTTCTCCATTCAGATCTCCCTTCCTTTCCTCTTTTTCCTCCACCCCTTCTGGCTATTTTGTTTAATCCTCAGGACTAACATTCCAGAGACAACCCCCATTGGAAGGACCCTACTGACTCTGTCTTGTAGCGATCCAGGGAATGGCAATAGTAGCCTTCACTATCAAATAGAAGCTCCACAAAGCCCTCCTTATAGCTTCCGAATGGAGGGCCCAAATCTTCAGGTAAGCCGTTGGAATGGATAGCTTTCTGCCTTCTGTGAAGTTAGGGAGAAAGAAACGACACGTAAGCCTGAGAGTCAAGGACGTTCTTGTTAATCCATCCAGGTGTTATTGCAGAGTTCAGTGCAATCTGAGCATCATGGAAGCACAGAATTCTCATTCAGTACTTGGGAACATGGGCTTCACAGTAGTGGACCCTGCTGTCCCTCCAGACTGAGGTCTCCCTTTGGCACAGAATATAATTAGTTTCTGTGTGTGTCACCTCACTTTAGAGCCCGTGGGTCAATGGCCACAGAGTTCTGACTATTCTCTGCTTGGGTCTTGGTAGGTGAATACCACTTTGGATTATGATTCAGCAGTTATGGCCAGTCTTGCTTTCCAGTACCAAGCTGCCATTCTGGTGACAGACAGTGGAAGTCCCCCACGAACTAGTGAGTAGAAATTTGTTTGTTTTTGTTTGTTTGTTGTATTTATATGCTGTCTTTCTGCCAAAGTGGGGCCCAAGGTGGCTTCCAGAACAGTTAGAAACATTTACATTACAATTAAAAACAGTTGAAATCAACCATACAAAAAAGCACAAAATCATTATAAAAACATACAGAAGTTAAAAAAAATAAATAGAACATTCTATTAAAAATAAAAAGTTCTCCTGTTCACACATTAAAAGCCTGCTTGAGCAGAAATATTTTTGCCTACTGGCAAAAGGAAAGTCAGGAGGAGGCTAGCCTCCCACAGAAGAGAGTTCCAGAGGGTGGGAGCAGCCACTGAGAAGACTCTCTCCTCTGTCCTCAGCAAGCAAGCCTTGGATAGTAGCAGAGAAAGCCTCCCCTTGCAGATCTTAAAACTCTGACTGGTTTATATAAGGAGATACGGTATTTTAAATAGTCTGGACCTAAGCCATATAAGGTTTTATCAGTCATGATGAGCACCTTGGATTGTGCTTGGAAACAAACCAGTGGCCAGTGAAAATGTTTTAACCAGGGAGTTATATGCTCCCTATAACTGGTCCTGGTTGTTATTCTGGCTGCTGCATTTTGAACAGTTTCCAAAGGCAGTCCTTTATGTAGTCTAGCTGAGTGTGTTATAGTAGTCCAGCTGAGATGTAATCAAGGCATGTGTCACCCTCATTTGTTTGCCCTCAAACAGTCCATTACTGACAACAATTGGTTAGATCTCACTTGGAATACTGTGTCCAGTTCTGGGCACCTCAATTCAGGAAAGAGATTGATAAGCTGGATATGTATCCAGAGGAGAGTGACCAAAATGGTGAAGGGTCTGGAAGCCATGCCCTATGAGGAGCGGTTTAGGGAGCTGGGTATGTTTAGTCTTCAGAAGAGGAGGTTAAGAGGGGACATGATAGCCATGTTTAAATATTTGAAAGGATGTCATGTCAAGGAGGGAGTGGGCTTGTTTTCTGCTATTCCAGAGACTAGGGCCCTTTTCGCATGTTTCTAAAGCAAAAAGGCCCCTTGACCGTCATGTAAATGGGAGGAGCGGTCCATACGACGCACTTCCATTTACGCAACGCTCAAGAGCCTAAAGCGGACCGCGCATCCACCTTTTCATTTTGGCGGAGGTGGGGGGCGGCGTTTGTGCGAGCAACCTCTTGCGCGAGGCGCTCACTTCGTTTCTCCTTCCTTACTGCAGCTGGCTTGCTGGTCGCGCGAGCGCCGCACGAACGCCCTGCCCCTTCTGACCGCAGCGCAACCTGGGAATTGCATTGCGGTCGCGCAATGCTCCCGGGGCCTGTGCGCACTTACCTGCCCTGCGGTGCATCGGGAGCCAGGCCAGTTGCACTTCCTGCCTCAGCACTAGCCTGCAATTTTTCTTCATAGAGCTTGGTTCCCAATGTATTATGCAAAAGGCTATGTAAAGCCCCATATCCTGACCATGGCAATCCTACTGTGACCTCAGAGTGATCTGCTAGGTTTCAAGCCTGTCTTTGTAGCCTGAAGGTCAAGAAACTTGTTTTTTTAAAAGGAAGGAAGGAAGGAAGGAAGGAAGGAAGGAAGGAAGGAAGGAAGGAAGGAAGAGACAGAAAGAAAGAAAGAAAATGGAGATTCCTGAAATGCTGCATTTATAAGCCCAGTAACAAACTCTGTATTTGTTCAGTGCAATAGTAGATCACAAAATATACACAGTCTTTAACATATCCATTTTGGGGCAGAAGGAAATGTATTTGTGTTAAATGTCAAACCACATCTCATTTTTCCACAAACCTGAAGAGGCAAAAAATGGTGGCGGTGTTACCCTGTAACTTGGGGGTCCTGTGAGCGGTGCCCAAATAACCAAAACCAACACAAGCAAGATGGGGAAATTAGCTGGAGCACTGTCTTAAGCTAGCAAGAGGCAGGTTAACTTAGCGGGGATCTTTTACCCTATGTATACAGGTTCAGGTCAGTGAGCAGTCAGACAGTTGAAATGGCAACAATAACATTTATTAATAAGCAGACAATTATTAAGAAAACACAACCACACAGTTAACTAGAAATAGGAAAGAGAGTTTGGGGGAAATGGGTGATACGCCACCTTTCTTGTAGTCCTGAAGAAGTCCAATTGAAGAGAAGAAGCTCGGCGTGGCGGCCGAGGGGAATTTGCTGAACAGAGTGGCAGCAAGGCTGGATGGAAGTCTGGAGCGATCCGAGGAAGCTCTCAGAGCTTGAGGTTTTTATTAGGGAAGGTATGACCGTGGGCTAGTCTGGTCTTGGGTGAAAACAATGAGTTTTGGGCTGGAGACAATGTCTCTGAAAGGTCAGAATTTACATGATTGAGTTAAGGTCCGAATTGACAATAGTATGGCCAGTATGTAGATGCAGCTAGCTAGGCAGTTAAGCACTTAGCTCGCCAGGGTGCCCTTCTCGGGGCAGAGGGTCTCTTTGTTTTAACACGCATTTGTAATGAAGGTGTTTGTTTCAGGAGGTCTCCTAAAGCAGATCTGGCAGTTTCTGGCTTGCTTAGGTGTAAACAGAAATTATTCAGCATTTAATAGCCATGCCTAGCTTCGCGCTTGTTCGGTGGCCTCACAAACACTTGGCTGGTGGCAGAACAGGGCTGAATTATGATATCAAAATGATATCTAAGGGTTACCAAAGGCCAGGCCAGTTCACGGTGGTAACAGTGGGTGTTGTTTTGCCAGCTCTTGGCCAAAAGTATACCAAATAGTGACACAGTGACTAATCTTTCTCACAGATTTTTCATCTGTGTCTGAGGCTTTCATTTTAATAGCATTCTGGTGAGAAAAACATTATATGAGAAGAGGCCTTCTGTGATAATGGGGCTTCCCATTATCTAGGCTTATCAAAGGGAGATACTTCCCTCTTCAGGTAAACCAAGGGTTAATGAGATGTTGGGATTACATCAAAGGTCACAGGGTGAGAGTTGACCAACCAAAAGGAAAGGGTCAGCATCACAGGTCGAAAGGTGAGAATTGACCAACCAAAAGGAAAAGAGGTGGGCATCTTGGAGATGCTTCCAGATCCTTCCAAGGAGGAAAATATAAAACTTCTGAGAGGCCATGTGGCCAGAGAGAAAGAGAGAGACACAGAGACAGAGAGAAGAGAGGAGAGCTGGGCCAGTCAAGCTGGCAGGCATGCCGTGTCTCCTGGACCCCCCCTCTCCTTTAGACCATCTACGCCTATAACCTAATTGTGAGTAACTAGAAATAAGTAGTTAGTCGCGTTAGGGATGTTGTTATTTTGGGAATTGGCTGATCTTAAGAATGTATCTGTGCTGTTATATCTGTTTTGTAAATTCTTGTAACTAAGTGTACTTGGGAGAGGGAAGTCTCCCAAGTGTATATTGTTTATTTGCATGCCTTGATTAAAACACTTCTATAAACCTCCGTTTCTCTCCATTTCCACGCCAGGGTTGGCACATGCTACATAGGACCTCTCTCACTCAGGGGAGGAGGAGGTGGAAGATCCTTACGCTTAGAGATTGGGCAGGGTCCCTCCTGTCCTGTCCAAATAATTCATAATTCAGGGGGGTGGTGGCAGCATACCTGATAGAGTTGGGGAGATTGCCAGTCGTTCCAAGCGTGGGAATCAGCTTTGGGATGCTGGCAAGAACCCTAGTAAAACGCTGGGAGGGAATTTCCAGTCTTGCAAGGCTGGAAGTCAACTTAAGAGACTGGAAATAAACCTTCAGTGTCACATGGTGGCAGCGGTTTTCGAAGGGAGAGTGGGGTTTGTAAAGTACAGCTCCCCTGTGTCTGTGGCGAGGAATTAAGCTCAGGAGAAGGGGGGTGGATGTGTGAGCAAGGGAGCCCTTCTTGGTTTAAAAGGGATGTGTTTTTTTCCTCTCCTTCGCGTCCTCTCTGAGGCTTGAAAAGGGAGGGGAGTTGGAGGCTAGGGGGGTGGAGTCGCTTCCTCATTGACAGCACTCTTGCAAATGGGTGATCTCTGGATTTCTTTTTTCCTTTTCTTTCTCCCCTTCAGCCCTTGAGGGGAGGCTTGCAATCCTCAGAACACCGGCTCTCTGAAAAGGGGAGGGGTGGGCGGAAAGGCATTGTTCTGTGAACAGGCAGGAGGAATTTTCTGTGAAAGGCTACCGTTCTAGTTTCACAGAGCCTCTGTTTTGGGAAAGAGTGATTTTCTGTTTTTTTAAAAAGCTTGCAGTGAAGAGCTGCTGGCTCTGTCATTCAAAGCTTCTGTTGGGGAAAGAAGTTTTTTTTTTGGGATTTTCAAAACTGCTAAACTCAGTGGGTCTGAGTCAGAGCAGGCATTTTTTTTAAGTCCCCTGCCAGCGGTGGAGCTGAAAAAAAAAATCTGCATATGAATGGGAAGGTGCTTGTAGCAGGAATTTGCTAAGTACCTCATTGAGTCACTGAGGCAGAGTTTTGGTTTTGTTTTTCCTCTCTTTTCCTTCAGGAGGAGGAGGGGGAGTGAAGCAGGGGGCGAAGAGCAGGGAAAGGAGAGAAGGCTTTGGAATTTTTTCCACTTTTCTTGGTTTTTAGGATTTCTCCCTCTTTTCTGTGGCTTTTGGGTCTTCTAGCACTATATATATTCTTTGATCAGCCAATCAGACCTTTTCTGTGTTGTAGTTTTCGGTGCACAGAGGTAGTCAGGGAGTTTTATGAACTTAAGATCTGGAAAAATCCTGGAATACACTATGGATCCTAGTGATACCAATGTCACACAGCAGGATACTACAGAAGATAGCTCATCTGCTCAACCAGCTACCCCTAGTGGTAGTAATCTAGCTCAGCAAGGGGCTGCTATGCAAGTAACAGCCCTTGGTGACCATATGGATTCCCCTGCTGCTTTCTGGGAATCAGTAAAGCTCCTGCATGAATCAATAAGGCTCCTACATGACAAGTTGCCCCTTGAGCAAATTGCAAGATTCCTAGATAAATCAATGGACATGATGCAGGCTTCCACTGCAAACCAGACAGCTGCTCAGCGGAACCCAGAGCCGCGACTTGCTCTTACCCGCATCAGACAGCTGCCAACTTACAGAGACTCAGATGATTTTGAAGCTTTTCTCATCTCATTTAAACGTGCAGCAGATGATTTTGGGATCCCTGAGGAGAATTATATGAGTGAACTTCGTCTTAATCTCTCAGGGACATTACTGAAAGTGGCAAGCGACTTGCCAGCTGCGGACGGAAATGATTTCACCAAGTTTGTGGCCCTAGCCCGGAAGAGGCTTGGACTCACACCAGATAAATCTAGATCCCGATTTCGTGCCATTAGGAAAAAACCGGGTGAGACTTACAATGAAATGGCTTGTTCATTTCAGCGAGCATTGGACTCTTGGATGCAAGCAGCTAAAGCGTCCACTAAAGAAGAGGTCTTATTTCAGTTTTTATTAGAGCAATTCTTGGAGCACATACTTCCACAGACTGCATCCTTCGTGTTGCAACGCGAGCCAAAGACGCTTGAGGAGGCCGCCAAGGCAGCAGATTGCTTTGTTGCCTCCAGGGGTGAAGAGGCATTCCAGCCTACTGTAGTAATGCCTCCTACAGACAAGCAGAAATACCAACAAGCGCGCAAAGATCTCCAGAAGCACAACACTTCTACCCCAAGGTCATCACTAAATGACACTACCTCGAAGCCTCAGCTGCACAGCTCTACCACACCGCCACAGCCTCGCTCTGGGCAGCAGTCTGTGGCAGGTGCTCAGGGTCAGCCAGGGAAAAAGGCTAGCCCTAAATGCTTTCTCTGTGGAGAGCTGGGACATATTAAAGCCAACTATAAGCAGAAGCCTAAGTTGGCCCAGTTAGTTGTTGCTTCAGCTTCCAGAGACACTCCCGCTGATCATTCAGTTGCTCCTGATCCGGACATGATCCCTACTCACAGAGGGCACACACTGTGGGTAGGAGGCAGGAAAGTTGTTGCTTACAGAGACACTGGAGCACAAGTTTCTGCTATTCATCGTTCATATCTGGATCCTGGTCTTGTTGATGACCACATCAAGATCACCATCAGAGCCTTTAGAGCTCCTCCGGCTCAACTGTCAACAGCACGCGTTCCTGTTCAGTACAAAGGCTGGGAAGGAGTTTGGACTTTTGCTGTTTATGATGACTACGAATGTCCTGCTCTGTTGGGTGATGATCTCGTCTTCCATGCTAGTCAGGCCCGGAAAGAGTCCGGACAGCATGCAAAGACAGCAAGCAGCCTAAGCAGAGGTCAGTCTTCAGTGCAACTTGAGGACCAGCCTGAACTTAGACTGCAGTCACTGTCTCCTGCTACACCAGAAGGAGTCCTGCCTGAAGAGGTGGCGGAACCTGGGCAGACTCCCACCACAGCATCGTAGGCCCAGAGGTCGGGACCATCCTTGCTGATACCTCAGATGTCGGAGCAGCTGCTGGCAGAAGTCCAGGAAGAGCTTCTCCATGCCACGAGGCTAGTCAGCATGGTCTCAAGTTGGTCCCTGTGGTCACTCCTGACTCAGCGCTGCCCAGGGGGGCGAGAGAGTCTCCGGTGGGCACCAAGCAGAGTCAGGTGCTGGACAATTTGCCTGAGATGCAAGAGGCTGGTGCAGAGGAGGAGAATCCAACAACGCTGACTCCAAAGCCAGCAAAGGATTCAACAGCAGCGGAAACTCCAGAGGACACTCCAGCCAAGGGAGCAGAACCTGGAGAAGCTGCAATGCAACGAGAATCTGAGGCGAGTCTGCCACTCCAGGTGGAACAGCTGGTTCCTGTTCAGCGACAGCAGTTCCAGGAAAACCAGGAAGCAGATCAGAGCCTTCAAGCTGCCTGGACCAGAGCAAAGGAAGAGGTGAAGTCTTCTCCAGCGATGAAGAGGCCCAGATTGAATACTCTCAGGGAAGCATGGGCAGATGCTCATGAGAATCTGCAACAGGCACAAGAGAAGCAGAAGACCTGGTATGACCAGTATGCCAGAGAACGTTGCTTTGAGAAAGGAGACCAAGTGATGGTTCTGAAAGTTCTCCAGTCTAACAAGATGGAAACTTCTTGGGAAGGTCCTACCACAGTGCAAGAACGCATTGGGACAGTGAACTATCTCATACAGTTTCCAGACTCTAGGGTTAAGCCAAAAGTGTATCATGTGAATTCACTGAAACCCTTCTACGAGAGGCCCAGTCACCTTCTCACACTTTCAGTCCAGGAAGATGATGAGGAGGAAGAGTGGCCTGAAGGTGCTTTCTATGATCGGGAGGGTGGTAGCTTGGAAGATGTGAAACCCTCCCTGAGACTCAATGCGAACCAACGCAAGCAGTTCTTTCACTTGACGGGTAAGTTCACCACCCTGTTTTCACCTATCCCAGGTCACACCACAGATCCTCAACATGTGGTAGCCGCAGATGACAGCAGGCCATCAGCAGAACAGCCACGATGGGTGTCACCAAAAGGGAAAGAGGCGATAGAGAGGGAGGTGAAAGAGATGTTGGACATGGGGATCATTCGCCCATCACGCAGTCCATGGACATCCCCAGTTGTCCTAGTGCCCAAAAAGGGAGGGACGGACATTCGTTTTTGTGTGGATTATAGAAAACTGAACTCAGTGACACGCTCTGAACATTATCCAATGCCCAGAGTAGATGAACTATTGGAGAAATTGGGGCATGCTAAGTACTTATCCAGCCTCGATTTGACTAAGGGCTATTGGCAAATCGCCCTAGCAGAAGAGTCTAAGCATCGAACAGCATTCATCACTCACATGGGCCTGTTTGAGTTCAGTGTCCTTCCCTTTGGGCTACGGAACGCACCTGCAACTTTCCAGAGGCTGGTGGACTGTTTGCTAAGAGGGTGCGGGGACTTTGCTGTTGCTTATTTAGATGACATTGCAATCTTCTCAGACTCCTGGGAAGACCACTTGAAACACTTGGAGATTGTCTTCCAACGCATTAGTGATGCTGGACTGACAGTCAAAGCAAAGAAGTGCCAGTTTGCACTGGACAGAGTGACCTACCTTGGCCATGAAGTGGGACAGGGGACTATCATCCACTGCAAGTCAAAGTGGAAGCTATTAATAGCTGGCCAATTCCTCGTTCCAGGAAATAGGTGCAGTCCTTCCTTGGCCTGGCTGGGTACTACCGGAGATTCGTGCCCAACTATAGCCAAATAGCAGCACCTCTAACAGACCTGACAGGTTCCAAGAAGCCTAAAGTAGTGAAATGGACAGCAGAGTGTCAAGAAGCCTTTGCAGCCTTGAAACAGGCCTTGATGGCAGATCCTGTGCTCCGGGCACCAGACTTTGACAAGCCGTTCGTAGTGGCTACAGATGCTTCTGACAGAGGCATTGGAGCAGTATTACTACAGGAGGGTCCGGATGGCACCTTGCATCCCATCTTGTTCCTCAGCAAGAAGCTTTCTGCAAGGGAGTCCAATTGGTCCATACCAGAGAAGGAATGCTATGCTATTGTATATGCGTTAGAGAAGCTGAGACCATACATCTGGGGATGTCGCTTCACCCTCCAGACTGATCATGTTGCCCTCCGATGGCTACATACAGTCCGGGGAACTAACAAGAAGTTACTACGATGGAGCCTGTCCCTACAAGACTTTGACTTCGACATTCAGCACGTGGCTGGAAGTTCTAATGTGGTTGCAGATTCCTTGTCACGCAGAGGACTGGAGGGAGGTTAAGAGGGCTGAGTTTTACATGTCCGCATTGATAATATGGCTATACTGTACTGTTGTGTGTGTTTGCATTTATTCTTTGACTTTTCCTTTCTTAGGTCCCAGGATGAAATCCCAGCCGGTGTGGTTCCAGCCTTCAGCTGTTCCCAGACCGTCTGAGATTTGGGGGGCGTGTGATAATGGGGCTTCCCATTATCTAGGCTTATCAAAGGGAGATACTTCCCTCTTCAGGTAAACCAAGGGTTAATGAGATGTTGGGATTACATCAAAGGTCACAGGGTGAGAGTTGACCAACCAAAAGGAAAGGGTCAGCATCACAGGTCACAAGGTGAGAATTGACCAACCAAAAGGAAAAGAGGTGGGCATCTTGGAGATGCTTCCAGATCCTTCCAAGGAGGAAAATATAAAACTTCTGAGAGGCCATGCAGCCAGAGAGAGAGAGAGAGACACACAGAGACAGAGAGAAGAGAGGAGAGCTGGGCCAGTCGAGCTGGCAGGCATACCATGTCTCCTGGACCCCCCCCCCCTTCTCCTTTAGACCATCTACGCCTATAACCTAATTGTGAGTAACTAGAAATAAGTAGTTAGTCGCGTTAGGGATGTTGTTATTTTGGGAATTGGCTGATCTTAAGAATGTATCTGTGCTGTTATATCTGTTTTGTAAATTCTTGTAACTAAGTGTACCTGGGAGAGGGGAGTCTCCCAAGTGTATATTGTTTATTTGCATGCCTTGATTAAAACACTTCTATAAACCTCCGTTTCTCTCCATTTCCACGCCAGGGTTGGCACACGCTACATAGGACCTCTCACTCAGGGGAAGGGGGAGGTGGAAGATCCTTACGCTTAGAGATTGGGCAGGGTCCCTCCTGTCCTGTCCAAATAATTCATAATTCGGGGGGGGGGTGGCAGCATACCTGATAGAGTTGGGGAGATTGCCAGTCGTTCCAAGCGTGGGAATCAGCTTTGGGACCCTGGCAAGAACCCTAGTAAAACGCTGGGAGGGAATTTCCAGTCTTGCAAGGCTGGAAGTCAACTTAAGAGACTGGAAATAAACCTTCAGTGTCACACCTTCAGCCTGGACATTTTAGTAGCCTGACCCAACTGCCTAATGCATGATCTGAATAGACAAGCGCGTGGCAAACAGGTCAGACTCAGTCATGGGCTTGATTCTTGCCAACCAGGGGTGGGAAATGTATGGTCCTCCAAATGCTGTTGGGATGTGGCAGCATCATCCCTCACCAGTGGCTCCACGCAATAGGGCCGATGGAAGTTGCAGTCCAACAACACCTAGAAAGCCACACTGTCCCTGCCTCTGTAAGGATTTTGATAAGGGCAAGCCATTAATGATTATCACTGAAAACCAAGTACGTTTCCGCCCTACACTGTCATAATGTTATTATTTGACTCTCAACATCCTATGGAATCCTGGGGTTTTCAGTTCAGGGAGGGGCACTTGGAATTCTCTACCAGAGAGCTCTTCAGCCTCAGTTAACTACAAACCCCAGATTCCACAGGATGTTGAAAGTGGAATAATAGCACTATAACAGTGTAGTGAAGAAAAGCCACTAGTATGTGATCTAACCAAAGCTCAGTGTTGTTCAGTTTGGTTGATTTCAATAATCAGCTATTCTATATCACAGCTTTTCCCAAGCTGGTGCCTTCCAGATAGGTTGAACAAACCAAATGTCTGTACTGGTTGGGAATAATTGGAGTATGGGAAGAACACTTCTGGGTTGCAGCACCAAGTTTCAGAAAACTGGTATAAAGTAAAAGATGTTTTGCAGAAATAAGAAAAACATTTGAAAAGGCTGGAGAAAGTCTACAAATTCATTATAGTCCTCATTATACATAATATTATATGTACATTATACATGTACATATATATTATAGTCATCATGGCTAATTGCTAAAGGATCATGCTTTTATCAGTAGCATTAGGGAGAAAAAATAATGTCTGGATTATTTTGCACAGAAGACCCAATTAGTAGAGTCCTGATGATTTTTGGCAGAGGAGACTTAAAGGCTGTTTACTTACCGGTATATAAAATGAAGCAATCAAAAGAACAGTTTTTGGCTGAGGCTGATTTGACCTTAGAACATGCCCCACAGGCTGGTACATGAATGGAGACTGTTACTTGAGCAAATTTGCTGCAGACAAGCAGCAACTGCGTGTGATCTGTGCCAAAAAATAAACAGGACATCAAACAGAGAAAGCCCAACATAGACCACCCTCAAAGGGATGGAGAATTCACATTGCAAATAACAACTGATGTGACAAGGGAGACCTGTCAAGTGCCTGATAAAATGGAACCAGTAAAAACTTACAATTGTGGAAAATGTGAGGATTTATGGGGATTTTCACAGTCTATATAAAATGAATGTCCCTGAACTAGCTTCACTTATACAGTCATCCTTTCACATTTGCAAGGGTTAGGGGCACAGGACCCCCGTGAAAGTGAAAAAAAAGTGAATAACTCTAGGCGCTCCCAAACCATATTTAACACAAAAAAAATGTCTGATCACCATATTCAGCCCACCATGGATTCCTTTGAGACATCAGGGTTCCTTCACAAAGCAGAAGTGGGTGGCTGGTGGGGCTTACTACCACCTCCACTGCTGCCTCACACCATTTTTAAGAGGGACTTACAAGCCTCGTTCTCAGTTTCTCAGTCTCACAAGGCTTGCAATCCCTATTAAAAATGGCACAGGGAGGCAGCAGCAGAGCTGACAGCAAATAATCCATGAATAATCAAATGCACAAAAGCGAAACCTGCAAATGTGGAGGGCTGACTGTACATAGATTGTAGACATCTCCATTCCCAGTGTATTGCTATCCAGGGAACATAACCAATGATTGCAACATTATATGCCTGCATACATACATACATACACACACATGTACATAGGACAAGCTGAAGATCATTGATGTCAGTGTATAAGAACAGAAAAGTAAGCACTTAGACTGGTTTTTTTTTGGACTGTAAATGGACCAGAATGTGGCCCATCCCCAAATATATACACAATTTTCATATACCAGTGGCTACCTGTCTCCTTGCTCCTGCTCCAGTTCATTATCAAACTTTAGTTGGGGTTGGGTAGACTTTTGAGCAATGGGGTGTATGCATGAGGAGTGTTGTCCTCACACCCTCCTGTTTACCACCCTACAGCCTCTTTCCCAATGTCATCTTTTCACTCACTCACTCATTCCTTTAATTTTTATCTCACCCTTCTCCCAACATGGGCCCATAACATTGATTAAAACTAAGCACACCTTAAAAAAGATTTAAACATTTAAAAAGTAAAATAAACTCACTGGAATCCTATAGGGGCCTTATATCTTTTTAAATGGACTTATGTCTGCAGGAATTAAAATTGCACAGTTGCATAATGACTGTATCCAATAGTGGGCAGCTGTGACATTACTACATAGCAAGGCCCGCAAATTTCCCAACATGTATCAGTGCCCAATGCACTTCAATGCACATCACACACTGATGTGCATTGCACACAATGCACATTGGGCACACTTCCTAATGTTCCATTATATACCTTTGCAATTCAGTAAAAGGGTTTCTTAGTACCTCTGCTATGTAGCTAGGTATACATAAAGTTACATAACAGGTCATATAGGATTCCAGTGATTATCTTATGAAGCACCACTAATTTATAACAGTATTAAAGGGATTTTTAAAAATATAATAATAAAAGTACAGCACATATTCTGCATTGAAAGACCCTTCTGCAATAAGCTGAGCCCGCTGGAGGAAAGGCAGGATATCAGTGTGAGAAACAAACAAACCTGGAGGGAGAAGCTACAGCAGTTGGGGGCAAGATGCACCCCATAGCTGTCTTTGAGGCTCTCAACCCATTCAGACTCACTGAATCACCCTTTTCCTTCGCTTTCCAGAAGGTGATTGCCACGGGGGGGGCAATTATTTGAAAAAGGTTGCAGGCCCTCCCCGTGCTATTTAACATTTTAAAAAATGCATATTTTTTAAAATCCAGAAGTGGGCTTCAAGAAACTTCTAGTTTTGATTTTCATTGCTTGTATGGCATTTTTGGCACCCCATCTGGCCTTCAGAGAGTTCTGGGAGCAGATGGCAGTTCTTAAGACTCTCTGTGGTTGCCCACCCCATCCTGTAAGAAGTAAATGGCAATATTGGGTAGTTCCTCTTGGCCTAAAAATCAACATTTCCTCCTCTTCATTTTATATGCCATTGGGCCAGAGCTAGGTTTAAACCTATGGGCCTGCAGTCAGGATGTACAATGTGAACCTTCTCTGTCGCTTGTGGCTATATTTAGGCTGGCTGCTCAGTTGGTGGCCAATTTCTAGCCAGTGCTTATCGAAGTTTCAGCCACTCATGCTTCTTGAACTTGTTTCTGTGTGCATTACAGCCAAGGTGCCTGTGCTTGTGACAGCCAGCCCAGTGAATGAGTATGCCCCAGAATGCTTACAACGGTTCTTTAGCGTGCCAGAGAATGCTGGCTTTGGGGATGTCTTTGGCAATGCCAGTGGCATTGACCGAGACTATCCTTTCAACAACATTGAATACAACATTGTGGGAGCAGATGCTGGAGCTCCAACTCTGTTCTACATTGGGCAGCGCACAGGTAAGAAAAGGTATTTCTGCATGACTTCTTCATTCATATGCACATTTCCTCATAGCCTTCCCCCAGGTTACTTACCTGTCCCTATGTTACCCTGATTTCTGGGATCCCGGAAGGGACACCTCAATGTGCTCACAATGGGGAATGGGAATTAGCAGAGCACAAACTAAGCAATACGAGAGGCAGGGCAACCTAGCGAGATCTTGAACCCAATGTCTACGGGGTCAGGCCGAGTCAATGAGCAAACAGAAGTAAAATTAAATTGTTTTCCTTTATTTTGATAACACAGTCACAACATATGTATGGAAACACACTCACACAGACCTAAGAAAGAAAGGTAGGAGTGGGATAGAGGGTTTTAAGAGGAGATTTTGCATGGGAAATACCACACCTGTCCTGAAGCTCGGATAGTCTGAAGAAAAGTCCGTAGAAGTGGAGATTCTCAGCATGTGGAGCTAAGGGGAAGGCTCGTCGAACGGAGCGACAGCAAGGCAGGATGGAAGTCAGAGCAATCTGAGGAAGTGCTCATAATCAGGAGATCTTATAGGGGAAAATGTACCTGTAGGCTAGTCCATTCCCGAGGATAACAATGGGTTTTGGGCTGGAGACAAAGCCTCCGAAAGGTCAGTATTTTGCATGATTGAATTATGACAGCGTTGTCAATCGAGTGGCCGGTATGCAAACACGGAGTGCTTGACAGTTGAGTATTCGGCTCGTCAAGCTGCCTGCTCGGGGCAGGGGATCTTTTGTAAACAGCATGCATACATAATGTGATCTTAAGAAGGTACTTGCCTGGAGGTCTCCTGAAACTGCAGTCCGGTAAATACTGGCCTACCTGGATTAGTTTTGAATGGTTCAGCTATTTGGGGCCGTGCCTGCGTGCATGCTTGTCTGGAGGCCTCGCAAGTACATGGGGAGGAATGGGTAGTGAAGGCCAAATTCTTGATATCAAATGATATCTAATATACCACAAGTTCGGACTAGAAACTACAGTAACACCTAGGACCATCCTTCATCTCTTGGTTCATGAGCTAGGTGTCTTGTTTTGGCCTAAGATGAACTATCTTTCCTCGTATACATCCAGGCTTGGATGATATGTTCGTTTCCTCCACCCAGGATCCTCCAATGGCCTTTTCTTGGAGAATATGGCTCAGGGAGTGCAACATGTTTTCCACCAATCCTCTGGGGTCCATGCTCAAGATCACTCCCTTTTAGCTACTACATTACATTCACATCAAAGAGTTAAAAGGATGAAAGGGAGGGTTAATGCTTAAAGGGAGTTCTCAATGGTTGGGAATGGCTTTTCTTTGCAAACACGAAGGACAGAAGCACTATGTTGTGTATGCGTCACAGGGCAGCTGCATGTACTGGGGCCATTGGATTATGAGGAGAAGAAGGTATATCGCCTGACCATTAGCCTAAAGGACCTAGATAATGATGCAAACCCCAACTATCAGAAGACTACGTTGTGCAACATCACCATTAATGTACAGGTAGCTGGAAATGCCTCTTTTGAAGAACATGCCAACTGGTTGCGTGTTCAAGCAGCCTGCATAAAATTTTGTTTTTTGGGCTATTGTGCTGATTGTAATGTAGGAGAAGAGTGTTTCAGCGCAGTCAATTCCAGAAATGTCATGAAGGTGTACTGAGAAACATGATCCCTTTCTTTATCCCCAGGATGTGAATGACAATGCTCCGTTCTGTGACCCACCATTCTATGAACGTTCCATATATTCCACCCAAGCCAGAACCATGAGCATTGTGCAGCTGGTTTGCAAAGACAAAGATGAGCGAACTGAACTGATCTACAACATTGTTGGCGGTATGGGATGGATGAGGCAGAGCATTAGAGTTCATATTTAAACTGGGGTGGAGGCAAAACAGGGGTGGCTTTTGGGCCCAGCGAAATGGCTGGAAAGTCACAGGTGCTCCAGGCTTGCTAGGCTGTAGCAAGGTTGGGATGCATGGCAGTGGCACAGGCTTGAAGTATGACCTCAAAGAGGTGGTAAGGCTGGGCTCTCAAATCAGAAGGGAAGTAGTAAGACAGTATGAAAAGGCTCACCTGCAGAGGCATATCTAAGGTGGAGTGAGTAGGACACATGCCCCGGGCGGCCAATGCCAGAGGGTTCAAAAAAGCCATGCCGGAAGTTTTAGCAGAGGAGGAGGAGGAGGAGGAGGAAGTGGCCCCAGAAGTAGGGGTGTAACTTCCACACTTGCCCTAGGTACTGTTTACTCTACATACGCCTCTACTCACCTGTGAGCAGAAAGGGATAGCTGTCAGTTGTGACTGTGAGGACAGCCTCTGAGCATATCTTCACCATGCACATAAGCTGATATAATCATCACTGCTTTTCCCCAGGAAACCCTGAGAGTCAGATGGCTGAAGCAGGCTAGGAATCATCAACAGCATTCCTTTCACCCTCACCAAATGACAATTTCCAGGACTCTGGCTGGAGAAGCTGTGACAAATTAGATTGGTGTCAAACTGATAAAGGCTGCAGGCAGTTGTAAACTTTTTTGGCTCTGTTTTTTCCAGGCAACACAAATGGGCGTTTTCGCCTGGATGGTGACAGGCTTTTCCCTAACACCTTCTCCTACAACCCTGATGGTATTTTTGACCCCCTCACTTTTGAGCTTCTTGTACAAGTGACAGACAGTCGTAGCACACCTCAGTTCAGCACCACAGCTGTCATCTTGGTTCATGTGATCCCTTGGACCACAACTGTGCCTACTACCACTACTACCACTACGGTAAGGGGACAGAAGCAGACATGCTGTAATCAGGAATCTCTTGGTTAATCTAACTCTCTGGAGTTTTCATGCCTTTACCATGCATCTCTTATATCTGAAGCCCTTTCTAAGCACTCAGGCTGTGAAGTGTGTCTCTTATGGATGTTAATCTTGTTACACCATGATGTTGGTAGCAGAATAGAACCTTGGCTGAAGACCTGCATTTAGATCTCAATAAAGGAGTATGATCCTGCTAGTTTTGACCCCTCAGTAGGTTTTGATACCATGAAAGCCTTCCAGATCTTCAGAAATTTTTTTTTCATTGTTTATAGCAGTTTAATTTATTGTAGGACTCAGGCTGAATCAGTTCCCCAAAACTCCACTTCTTCAAGCAGTTTCATAAGTAGGGCCAGACTAGGTTAAACCTTGGCTATTTAGATGTGGTTCTGCATGCCAGCCGTTCATTTTTTGTCATTCCAGACAACACCCAAAGAACCCATCATTTTGCACAAAACTGTGGATTATTGGGCACCAGATCCCTGGTTTGTGGTGGTTATTACTCTTACTGGAGTTCTCCTCATTTCTGCCTTGGGTTTGTTGTTCTGGCAGCTCTGCTGGAGGTAAGTTTCCCTCAAAACTTCTGTTATGTGTTCTTTTTTTGATGTCAACTGCTGGCTAAGATTTGGGTCACAGGCAGTGGTTGTTTCCCTGGTACATTCTGGACTCAGCTACAGCAAAAGATGAGCAATCCTCAACAAGAAAGAAGCTGGCCTGATTTCATACAAGGTGCTGTACCACGCTCTTTGGTACTCTAAAAATTTTTTGCAGTCACTTGCATGCCCTGAAATCTTTTTTTAAATATTTATTTATTTATTTATTTTTACTTTTTTTGAGCTCAACAATATTGTGGCTTGCTCCCCATGATTCTTACTGTTGTTGGTTATAAAGAGAGGTCTATTCACACTTCTATTGTTTGGATTTCAGGAAGACACCAGGAGGGATGTCACAGCCCTTACTGCAGAACAAGTAAGAATTCCTGTCTCTGTCACACAGTTCTATGGATTGTGGAGAAATGGGGTCATTTTCCTTCTATCTCTTGAAGATTCTGACTTAGAAGAGACAGTTAAAGTTAGTTGGAGGTACAGAAATAAGCTAAGGAGTCATGGGCTGTCACACGAATAAGAAGATGTTGCTTCTACTGATGCTTTGGATTAAAATTCTCATTTATCATTGGCCCTTACTATTGGCCAAGGTGGGTGGAGTTGATGAGAGTTAAAAGTCAAAACACCTGGAGGGCCAAAGGCTCCTCATCCCTGGACTGTAAGCTGTTATAGCCATTGGCCACACAGTACTAGGAAGGTCCTTGTGGATGTCAATGCTATGAATGTTTGTTTGCCATTGTTTGCCCAACATGAAGCGCCCTGTCTTTTTTGGAGAGCAGTGTATGTTCTGTATTAGAGAACCGTTAAAGAGTCTGTACCAAAATGGCAACTCGGCATCAACCTGTTGGCTTTATACACACTCGCTTATTTTCTATTATTCTGCTTCTGTTGGTTTGTGGGAAAGAACAATGAGCTATGCTAGGCCCTGAAGCCTTATTTTCTGGCCACTGGAATCATTTTTTCAACCTCTGAAATTTCTCCAGATATCGTTCAACATAATTTTGAGGCCACCTCCACAGTCTTATAGACACTTTCCTTTCTAAATTAAAAACTAAGGCTTAAATTCACAGCATTCTTCCTGTACTTGATATCCATTTCTGTTTTGATATGATACGCTTACTGCAGTACATAAACAGTTCTGGCTATACTCATTTAGATCTTATAGGTGTGACTGTTATCAGGCCTTATGATACAGCACTGACATGACTGCCCTTTTCCTGGCCATCTATCTGCAGCTATGTACTGGTTGTCCAAAGCCTTTACTGTAGCTCAGGAGTGGGGAAAAGTGCGGCCTGTGGGCCACATGAGGCTCCCCAGGGATGCTTTTGTGGCCTGTAGCTCTCCTGGGTATCAAATTGTTTTTGCTCTGAGGTGCTATCTAGGTGGTGTGGAGGGCGTTTTCATCATATTTGGTGGCATCCTGGGCCCCCAAGGGTAATTTTTTTTTTTCAAAAAAGTGTTTTGCCTTAAATGTCCTCTAGTGCAGGACTTTCCAAACAGTGTGTCATGACACATTAGTGTGTCACCTGAAGTGTGTAGGTGTGTCACTTACAATCTTGGAACTATATGTTATTATTTATAAATCATATATTTTTAAAAAAATATATGAAAGGTTTTCATGAGATATGTTGTGTCCCCATACATTTTGTTATTACAATTTATGTATGTGTCTGTATCTCTTATAAGGGGTTAGTTTAACCTCTGGTTTGCTAGTAAAATGGAATTACTGTATTGCAAAATGATGCATGTCTAAAACGTGTGTCACCAACATGAAAAGTGTGGGAAGCTCTGCTCTAGGGGATATGGAAAGCGTTTCTACCATGTTTGCTCTGCCGCCAACTAAGGCCATTTCCGCATGACACTCTTATGGTGCAATGATTCCACTTTCAACCTCCTATGGAATCCCGGGGTTTGCAGTTTTGGGAGGGGCTGGCTGGCCCCTCCTGGAACTGCAGACCCCAGGATTCTGTAGGAGGTTGAAAGTGGAATCATCGCGCTATAAGAGTGTTGTGCAGAAATGTTCTAATTTATGCCCAGGCAAAGCCTTTTTTAAAACAGGTAGTGAGCAGGAAGTGAACCGCTATATCCCCTAGAGCAGACCTTTCCAAACTTTGCATGTTGGTAACATACTTTTTAGACATGCATCATTTCGCAACACAGTAATTCAGTTTTACTAGGAAACCGGAGGTTAAACTAACTCCTTATAAGAGATACAAACATATACATAAATTATAATAACAAAATGTGGGGAACACAACATATCTCAAGAAAACCTTTCATATATTTTTAAAAATATATGATTTTTAAATAATAACATACATGTCCAAGATTGTAGGCAACACACCTACACACTTCAGGCGGCACACCATTTGGAAAGCCCTGCCCTAGAGAATGTTTGAAGGTATTCGGGACTTTTTTTTTTTGTAGGAGTGAGTGTGGTGAGCTGTATGATCCTCCAAGGCAGTGGTTCTCAACCTGTGGGTCCCCAGATGTTTTTGGACTTCAGCTCCCAGAAGCCCTGAGCATTGACCATAGTGGCTGGGGCTTCTGGGAGCTGAGGTCCACAAACATCTGGGGACCCACAGGTTGAGAACCATTGATATAGAGCATCTGGTCCAGACCTTGAAATAAATTATAGTTGGACTATAAGTCCCAGAATCTCCCAGCCAGCATCACCACAAGGTGAGCACTTTGACTGTCATTTGGCCCTCACAGAATATGACCAGGAGGCTGAAGAAAAGCTGCTCTTGATCCGTTTCTTGCATTCTACAGAGCTAAAGGACTGGAAAGAAATTACATCATGGCAGAAGAGCCAAGCAAGGAGAAAAGGAAAGGATCCACCGAGGTGCTGAGTCTGGTATGACATGTGTGCTTTGAATCCCCCCCCCGCTCTGCCTTAGACTGTGCTTAGGTTCTGCTAAACAGGGCTTTCAGTCAGTGACAGGAAGCCTGGAGGTGATCCTGCACTTCTGTGGAATTGGATCTTGCATATCTTGCAGCCATGGAAGTACCATAATTTACAGAGTGCCTGCTTGATGGAATAGGCATGGCAAGCACCTCCGCCAGAAGAAGAGGACCACAAATAGGAAGAGAAAAAAAAAGACGGAGGGACAAAACAATTAAATGTTCAAAAAAAAGTATGAGTGTAATCAGTACTATATAATACCATACAAATCAGAATATAAAGAACGCATCAGTAACCAATTATAGAAGTAAATGAAAGGAACCCCATATAAGAAGTAACAATAAATATCTAAAGGGGGGAAATACAACTCACTGCAGTGAATAACACAGCAGAAGGAAAACCTTCTGCAGTGAATTTAAACAAAAAAAACATTTCCCGGCCTTCTTTTTATTCTTCCTACTCTGATAACTGGAGTGCCCTCTTCTGGTGGATAATGGAAATTAGGAAGAACAGAAAAGGAAAAGAAATGTGTCAACACTTTTAAGACTGTTTTTTCTTATTGCATGCACTTTTGTGGATGTAAACCCAGATGCAGGACAGAAGACTAATAAATGCTCAGGCATAGAGCATATTTACACAGTGGTGGGAGTGGGATGGAATATAATAGGATCCAGAAGGATATAGATCATGACCCTTGTCCTAAGTTCTCAGAGGGCTGCATGAGGTGATACAGGTCTTTCGGATCTTTATAGTGATCAGTTAGTATTATTGAGTGACAGTAATGGCAGACACCCCCCCCAAGTTCAAACACTGCTTCTTCCTTCTTGTAATACTGCCTCCTGCCTGTGGTATTCATGGGAGGGTCGTGGGAAACACAAAGAGGATCATGTGAGTCTCTCTCTCTCTCTCTCTCTCAATCTCTTTCTCCCTCTCCTTCTTTGCCTCCCTCATAGCCACAGCAGTTTGATGGCCGTGCTCAAGACCCAGGTAAATTCAATCTCTGTTTTGTTCTTTAATCCTTTGAAAGTAATCTGAAACTTTAGGGAGACAGCATGGTTATTCAACCAATCAGTCAGTGCAACAAGTGGAAGACAAATTGCTCCCTCTTTCCAAATGTGCTCCTTCATATTTTTGCCAAGAATTGCCATGTCAATGTCCCTCCTTTACCTAGAGCTGCAGTCATTAGAAAGAAGCTGAGAAGTATATTTGTTGTCATCTTGTAATGTGCTTCTGTAATAGCAGGCAGCAAACCCATCGTACATATAACTGGGTCTTCTCCACAGAAGACATCCTCATCTCCACAAGGGCATGATGGACTAATGATATTGTCATGCTGTGTAGATGCCTTCCAGCTGCAATGGCTCTTGGACTGGAAGTCTGGATGTGGAGATTTCATACTAAATGAATAATAGGCATGAGTCATAGGAGGGCTGAAATTCCTTGTTGTGTGGGATGCCACAGAACAAGACCACATGTGCCTCCATGTTTGTAGTGGAAATTTATAGCAATTCTGGGATCATCAAGCTGCCAAGCTGTGTAGACCATCAGGCAGAGCTTTTCTAGATAGATGTTTCAAGCAGCCATATTGTATTTTCTAATTCAGATGCTCCTGACCTATAGTGGAACTCCTTGATACAGTAAAGCACCAATAGCCCATAGTCTGAGCTGCGACGTGTGCTTCATTTTGCTGCTGCTGCAAAATGAGGTGCTTGCCTATTTGAATCTTGGGGCATCAGTGCAGTTGAAGGTAGACAGATGGTAAAGAGAAAGGGTAGAGAGATAGAGGTCAGGATTAGGAATGGACAAAGGCTAATACTTTTCCTTGGCTTGTGTTTCAAGTCACAGGCCAATATTACCTGTTTGACAGTAGCACTGGAGCACGGCGCTGGGTGTGAGCATAACTTCTTCCACCCAAAGGACTGGAGCCTACATGTACACAGCCATGGTGAGGAAGCAAGATGAAGAACAGGTTTCCTGCACACTATCAGTACTACAAAATGCATTCATATGATCAATACCTACTATTTATCTTGAAACAGTAACTAGCAGTACCAATTAGTTATCCCTAATTCTTTCCATCTACTTGTTTGTGTGTCCCTGTGGAAACCAAGATTAAATTTCAGAGCCTGTCCCCTAGAAAGGTCCTCTTTGGATACTTTGTTAAGTTTCAGGGGCTGACAGCTAGGGTTGTTATTGAGTTTCTTCCCCTGCTTTTGCACTCAGTGCATAGAAAATGGGCAAGTGAAAAGGTTTTTTTCTGCCTCTTACCTCTGTTCCTAGAACTGCTTCAAACAAATGGGAGAAGAAAAGAATGGCATAGTGGGAACAGGCTAGAAATCAGATTATGTTCTTCCCGCTACTCCCTCATTTATCAACAGCCAAAAAGGTCTGCAATTGGAGTAAAGGGCTCACAAATGTTGGCTGAGTGCACAGAAAGGATAGAAACTATGAAGTGTGTATGTGGAGGGGCGGGGGGAAAAGCCTCTGGTATGAACTGAGTTTTCCAGAACATTTCTTCAGTCTATTATGTTCTGTGAACTTCTTCTGGTCTCTCTCAATGAAGTATCCTGTATGCATTTCTTTGCTTTAGCATGAGTTTAGAGAGGTTGACATTATCATAACTTTTGATGGTATTGTTGCCTTCTAAACTCACCTAACTTCAGCATGATTTGATGATATTTTTCTTGTTGATTGCTACTAGGGACTGATGAACAATAGAGAAAATAATAAAATATAGCATCAACCAGTGCTCCAAACTGCTGCGTTGGAATGGATGTGTGAACATTTAAATGGCAAGGGAACATTGCAAAATTGTAATATTCATTCTTCAGCATTCATGGCATGTTCTGAAATATAGTCAGGACATAGGTTTGCTCAGGGAATTTGTTCTCATTTACAAAACTGCTATAATTAATAAAATAAAATAAAATAAAATGCCTTGATTATACATAGAATGCTTTTCTCTGGCCAACTAAGTTATTGTAACCAATCCTCAGACATCTGAGATTGCAGTTTATGAAAGTTGTGAAAGCAAGAATCCCCCTGCCTGCCTACCCGCTCTGGAACTCCTCCAAGCATTTGGATACCTCCCTCTTCTGTGTGGGTAGTACTGCTTTAACCATACATCAATCCACCCTTGGAGGATGAGTTTGCTTTGTGACTAAGTCATGAGCAGACAAAAGTTCTGACTACTGTTCTGTTCAGCCTCTTGAATTCTTTGCTTGAAACCAAGATACCTGGCAGGGGCTAGTGTCTGGTGGCTGCCAGCTACCCACCTGCAGAGTGTCCCGGCCCTGCTCCTGTTCCTCTTCCTGGCTGGTGCTGCCTGTTCTCCTGCCCTGTCTGAGAAGGCAAGCAATGAAAGCATGAGCACTGGGACAGCGTCCTCCATTTGCCGTGTGTTCTTCTTCTTGGCATTTGCATGCATTGGGTCCAGAGAGAGAAGGTATGTTTTGATAGTGGTGAGGTGGAAATGGGCCCACTTAAACTGGGCATCTTGGCAAAGAGCCGTCAATACTTGCAACCAGCCCTGCAGCACTTTCTGGAATTACTACCCAAATGAACAGCTGCCCCCTCATCCCAAACTGGTACCAATATGTTCAAACAACAGCATCCTATTACTTTACCCATTTGGATGATTCCTGAATTTTGATCAAGCATTTTGTCATGAAATTGCTCTCTTCCCTAAGAGCTCTATTTGTCATGAAAAGCAGAACAAACATTAATGCATGAGTGCCTTAACTGGAAAAAAAAAATTGACAAGTTAATGTATTAAATGCATATGAAATATTTGGACTATGAAAAGGTATTCAGTATTCTAGTGTAGAGTAAAATAGTTAATTAATGAATTAACCAAAAAATTAATCACTTCAGTATGATAGCAACCCTATTGCAGCAATATTACAGTTTTAGGATGTTTCACTGGTGTATTTTTTTATCTCCTTTTAAGCAATTGCTAAGTTTCTTAGCTGAGAAAAAGTGACAGAAGCCATATGAACAACAGCTGAGTTTAGAAATGTAACTTTTTTGAATTACAATTCCCAGAATCCCCCAGCCAGTATGGTTAATGATACACTGTTTGGGTATGGCAGAATAACTGATAAATGAGATCTGGAACAGAGAAGCAATAGCTTGCAAAGGAACTTTTAGTCCCAATTAGTTTCAAAAAGTCCCTTTGTTTTTCCATTAGCTATGCAGAACCACACACTTGTCTCTCACATAAGGGCAGTGCAATAGAACAAGAAGCAAGAGTTCCAAATCTGCTGATTTGAGGCCAACTGGCATGGTTTGGCTTCCCCACTCCAATTTTTCATCCTTCTTCAATGTTGCCAAGTGCAAGATCTCCAGATGACCAGCAAGCTTTCTGTCACACGGAGCTTTTGAAGAGGAGCAGATTTGCACAAGATGAATATCTGCCTCTTGCCATATCAATGAGTTGCTCCACCTCTCTGTAGGTGATGGCAGTTCGTAGAATTAGAACTGGCAGTTCCACCTGAACACCAGAATGTACAATGGTGCAGAAGTCCCCAAAAAGAAAAAGGTACCCGTTCTCAACAATGCTTCTCATTTTTCTTTTCTTCTCTTTTCTTTTCAGTGTGTTTTCTTAGGATGAGATGACTACAGCTTTATGCATAATTTAAGGGTTTCTCTGGCATTTCCTGTTACGTTTTGGATCTCTTCCCTAATTGTATAAACCATTCATAACATTCATAGTGAAAAAGATGCACATATTAGATAAAAGCCAGGAAGAAATCCATCGGTAAGGGCTTTACATCACAGGGCTTCTGTCTATTTACCTGGCCCTTCCGGTTAATAGAATCTTGGATGCAAATGTGCCCACGCAGAACAGCTACCAGTCCAAGTAGTACGGGGCTACAGAGGACAGTGTTCTGAACTTGGAGTCAGTACTGATTGTACTAACAGCCATACTAACAATCTGTTTCTAGTTTTGTATTTGGTCATTTCAGACAAGGTTCTGTAGTCTGTTTCTACTTCTAATCAGCATGGGTCCTTCTTTTAATTCTGCATTAATACTATAATCCATGATAGTTTCTCCACTATTCCATAATTAAAGTGTGCATTCTTCAAAAAAGGGGATGGGTTTGGAGTTAAGGTAATATGTAAATTGCTTGTCATGAGAAGGTTAAAATACTAGCAGAATAAAGGCATTGCAATAGCACAAAATGCTCATTGCAGTAGTGCTGAAAACAGTTTCCAGAGAGGAAGCTGTAAAGTGAACTGGATGGAGGAAGGATGTGACAAGAGTTTTATTGAATTATGCCTGAGGTGGATAAAGTGGACAGTGATAAAGATTTGTGCCTAGGGTTATCCAGTGGAACTAAATGTAGAGGAATTAAGGACAGACAAAAGGGAAATACTTCTTCACGTAGCATATAAACTATGGAACTTGCTGAGAGGCCATCTCTTCTCATATGCTTGGATCCTAAAATCCTTAGGAAAGGCCCTTCAGTCCCACCATCCTAACAGGCATGAACGGTGGGGGCGTGCAAACAGATGGCTGCCCCTGTGCTCTGGAAATCTCATCCCAGGGAGGCTAGAATGGATTACTGCCCTTCCATCAACAGGTAAAGACTCTTTTTCCCCAACAGGCTTTTGAGAACTGCTGTATTTTGATTAAAGATGGGTCTTTTTATTTATACTATTTCTAAACTGCTTTAAAAACATATTTACTTGTATGTTTTAAACTTCTTTTAGTGTTGTTAACAATTTATTTCTATTTTAATGTTGCAAATTTCATATGCTTTAAATATATTGTACTTGCTAAATCATGGTTTAAAAGAAAAAAGCACAGTATAAATGGAGGAGAAGGAAGCTATCACAACGTAGTGATGACCACCAACTTACAGTAGATGTCTTTAAAAGGGCATTAGACAATTTAATTTAGGATAAGGCTACCTGTGGCTACTTTGGCATGATATATCCATGATAATCACACAGTATGTCTATGAATACTGGTAGCTGGAGAAGAAGAGCAGGATGGGGTTATTGCCACCAGGGCTTGTCTGGGACTCCCCATAGGCATCTGATTGGCCCAAGGGGGGCTGGGAGAGGCAATGACCAAATGGTAGACTAAAAAGCCATTTGATCTCATCCAGCCTTCCCCAAACTGGAGCCTTCAGTCAGAGGACAACTCTCACTCATCTCCAGCCAGTATGGCGATGCTGCTTGAGGATTACAGAAATTGTAGCCCAACATATCTGGAAGAGTTGCAGGAAGTGGATCTGAACCAACCAAGACTGGTCTTATGATTGTTCTAAAAGACTAAGGGTGCTTCCAGAGGGGGCTTTTATTGTGCAATCCCCCTATATTCCTCATAGAATCTTGGCATTGCCCAGATGGCATTGTTCTCTTTTTGCAATTCACCTGTATTGCCCCACTACTTCTTCTTTCTTTTTTGTCTTTATACAGAAAGTTCATTGGGGAGGGGAAGATGGAACAGGGGTACAGTAGCTTTGGACTAACAGAGCTAGGAGCCATCCATCTGAAACGCCCTTATGTTGTGCAGAGGCATGAAACTTTCCAAGGTCAGAGGCCACTTTGTCAGATGCATGAAAAACATTTGCTGGGTGAACACTCAGTGACCGCATTATGGATTTCAGTAAAGATGCTTGGATTTCCACATGGATATTCTAAGTGAACTTCGTACTTTGACCAAATTCTTGCAACAGTAAAATTGGGTGGTGACCCCAATTACAACTTTCAGTGTCTGTCTTGTGACTATCTAGACCAGAAATCAATGTCTCCTAAGCCTCCTTGGATAAAATATACAGAACAACACTAAACTGAAGTAGTACCTTCCGGCCTTCCTTCACTCCCACACCCATTTAGAATAGTGGAGCAGGCAGAGCATCCTGGGGCCAGTTCTCACAGTCAAAGAAAAGATGCCATTAATATATTTCGATACATTGAGTTATACCCTGACCAAGCACCAGTGGTGTAATATCTTTTGTCTTTCTAATAGATGAGGCTATTTTTCTTCTTGTTTGTATCTGCACCTTTTAAAAAATGTAGATGGATACGTGCAAGAGCAGTGGAGGGGGATCCAAATAATGTGAAGAATTTATGGTACAAGTTAACAACATTGGATGATTATTAAAAGATTAAGCTTTTTTGTGCTGGAACAAGTTTTCAATATTGCTGAAAGAGGTTTGAGAGATGCATTACTTCCCCTAATAGATAGATCCATACATTTCTTCTGTCTGTTCTTTTTTATGTAGTTAAACTGGGCCTACAGGATTTTCAAACAAACTCTGCAAAAAACAAACAAACAACCCTTTTACTGGAGGCAGAAGTGGAATGCATGGACATACCATGAATACGCAACAGTCCCTCTTTTAGACTATTATCAGCCTCCCTCTTTTTGTTGTTGTGTTGCCTTCCACGTCATTTTATGGCAACCCTAAGGCAAACGTATCACTGGGTCTTCTTGGCAAGATTTGTTCAGAATGCCATTGCATTTCTCTGAGGCTGAGAGAGCGTGGCTTGCCAAAGGTGGCCCATGACTGAGCAGGGGTTTGAACCCTGATCTCCCAGAGTCCTAGTCACCACTCAAAACTACTAGGCCACTCTGGCTCCACCAAATTAATTCAGGTTTGAATGGAAATTTGTAAAACAAGTGCACAAAGCGGGAGGAAATACAAGGGCTTTCCCCTTTTTCGGAGAGCTGCAGGTGATTGACGATGGGACCGGGTCAGGACAGGACCAAAGATAAGCAAATCTCGACCACCTTCTGGCAATCTTTCTAGCAAGGTCAGAGGGCAGCCTGGACAACCACGGACTCTGCGGAACAGGCAGGCTGCCTGCCGAGAGATAAAGGTGGAGCGAGGACTATTCCCGCGCCGAGGGTCGCGGCGAAGCGAGAGGAACGTAACCTAAGGAGCCCTTCCCTCGGAAGCATCAGAGGTCAGAACTTCAAAGACCGGCCTCAAGGTGGAGGTAGAGATTAATAGTGAAAGGCTTCTATGATTGGTTGGTGGTGCGCGACCCCCTAGCCAATAGGCAATCGCCGCCACAACAGGTTGGTTGCGTCACGTTTCCGCAGCGTGCGTCGGAAATCTGAAGGCAGGGTTCCTGCCTAAAGGGGCGCGGAGAACTCGGAGGAGTGACAACCCTATTGCCCAATAAAAATGAGGGCCAATAGAAAACTGGGACTGTATCAGGATGCGGTTGGTAACGGTTCCTAGGAGGTGGACCCCGCGTAAGACGGTTGCTATGACGGCAGAATGCCCACCTTCCCGGCGCCGCCATCTTGTTGTTGATTCGAACCGTAGGGAGCGGGCGAGGGAAGTGCTGAAGCCGGCCTGGGGGAGACCCAGCAGCAGCGCCCCCCGGCCGGGCAGGGGGAAGTTTGCCTTGGTAAGTCAGCGTCGGCCTCCTCGTCGCCTCCGTGGGCGGCGTCGCTCTCACGCGGGCCTGCCTCAGGGAGGACGGTGGGTGAGTGAGTGAGTGAGTGAGTGAATGAACGCGGGGAGGTGCAGCGAAGGCCGGGCGGGCGGAGGGGTAAGCAGAGCAGGCTGGCTGGGGGTCGGCTGGCTGGGGGTCGGGGGAAGAGAGATCAGGCTTTCCCGGGGGTGGATCGGGGAGGCTCTCTGAGGCCAAGGAAGGTCCTTCGCCCCGGCTTTTGGGAACCGGGGGGAGGAACGGAGCAGGATGTCGTGCGGCTTCCCCCGCAAAAGCAGCCCGAGCGCTTTTCTCAGCAGGTTTCAAGATGCTGCTGCTCCTGTCCGGCGGGCTTCTTTTCCGGATGGACATCGGGCGCCAGGGCTTGCCTGCTTTTGCTTCGCCTGGCCGTCTGCTTTGGATGGGGACTTCTGGCGAACGGACGGGAAGCTTGGTGGTCATACCAGGGTAGAGAGGGAGGACGGAGGACGGAGAAGGAGGCGAGGCTGCATTACTGTCAGATTTTAAAGGTAAAGGTAGGGGAGCTTGCACGAGAAATAGATAGGGCGTGCTTTGCTTAGAGGGTCAGCCGTCTTCCCCATCCCTCCCTGTCCGGGTAGAGCTTTGACTTTGGCCAGTGGAAAGCAGGGTGGATCGGAAAGGTGACTCAAGGTGCCCACCTGGAAATGGTCCTGAGTTTCAACAGGAGGCTACTGCCTGGCACTCCGACCCTAACAAAGTACACGGGCCCCAAGCCAGGGAACTGTAGAAGTAGCCTAAGGTTTTGGCTCTGGCATCAGTAGACATTCTCCAACGGAATCAGATCGATTTTAGCGTCCCGAACTGTTTAAGACAACTCTGGTACTGAATTGGGCTGCTGCTGAAGTAATAATAACTAGTAATGGGCTGGGAATAATGTTGCATTTTGCTTTTTAATATTAAAAACTTTTTCCTTCCCTGCTGCTGAAGACCTGACCTGATATTAATGTCTTGTCAGCTGGTGTTAGGTACATGCATTTAGGTAGTAGAAGTCACCATCCAAAATGCTTGTGCAGGGAATATATGTATGCAGAGCAGGTACCTCTTCGGTGAAATGGCTTTGCACAAACGCTACAACATTTTTGTATTGCACTAGCTTAACAGTTTTGATACAGAGAGATAGGCAGCCAGAAATCAGCTGACAAATTTTGTTGCACAAGCTAAAAGGCACCTGCAGCAGAACTTATTAGTAATGAGCTGAGCGTACTCAATTTGCAGAGATGTGCTCAGTTAGTAAATGTTTATGGTGGGAATTTCTGTATAAGTTGATATCTCCTTTTTAGAGATACACTATCATTGAGGAAATACTAACACTCTTAGAAAGATGAGTGCAGATTTTTTTTTACCTAAGGTGGCCTTTCGAACCAATGTACCTGTGGTAGTTAATAGCGCTTCTTAGCGTAGCAGATGTCTTGCATTTCTTCTTGAGTGTGTCCTCATAACTGTTCCTTCAGTTAGGGTAGGCTGATAACTTGCCAAAGTACTTTGATTTCCCACCGCGTGGATCTAATTAGGCTATACTCTTCTTTATCAGATGTGAGCTCCTGCTGCCCCCTCCCCTGTAACCTCAAGCTAAACAACCGCTGTATACTGTGCTGTGTTGCCTTTGGTTGCTCACTAGAAGATTCCATTAGTTTAAGCATCAATTTTGTGGGATTGAACACTAGGAGCACTTGCCATCAGCACTTCTACCTCTGTAGTATAGTTTTCCAGGGTTGCTCTAAAAGAACAGTGTGTTAGAAAGGCTGCTGGCACGGCTGTGTTTGATCACAGTGGGTTAGGCAGTGGAAACTTCCCTTGACACGCAGTATAGGGTAGGTGATTTTTGTTAGGATCCTGACAGGGAGACAAAGAATTACAATGCCCACTCACCCCTGTGGTCCCTAGACTGTGCAGGCGTCCCTGCCATCATTACTTAATGTAACAAAAATGAGCATGTTGATTGAATTCACATATTTAAGTTCTTTGGCTTGAGATCAATTCAGTATGAGTCCTTATCAGTATGTCATATCTGAATGGTAAAAGGTTTGTGGTTTTGCCCGCCCCCTCCCTTTAAAACTTGTTAGAGTCTGAGGGCATATTTCAGAACCGTACATTTTTGACTGGGTCATTAAAGCAATGGGTGGTAAAGAAGAACAGCTAACAGCTTACATTTTTAGCTGAGTTATCTTTTGTTTGCACTTGCCACAGTAGACTCTCAATACCACAGTAGACTTTCATGGTGCATGTTAATTCACTGGTGAACCTCCCAACCCTGTATGATAGAGCGGGCTGTGTATGAATCATTACACTGATATTGTGGGATGAGTCAGATGAAAGGTGAATCTTTCTGGGTGTAAAATTGAGGCTGAAATTTGAACATACTAACTTCTTAACATTTTCATCTTTTATGTTTGGCTTTAAGGTTTAAGCACTGGATCCTTTCTATACCTGCATCCTTACATTTTGAAAGAAGCTGCAGCCTAGCATAGATTATTTCCATCCTTACATTGTTCCCTGTAAATTTTCAGGACTTTTGTTTTCATGATGTGTATATATGCCTGAAAGGATCTGAGGCAATGAACTGACAGAGGTTATATAATTTGTCACAACAGCAATCCAGTCATAGTTCCTGCTTAAATGAAGCAGTCAGCCTTATCTTCCCCATATCAAGTATTGCGAGGGTCCACGTAGTACAGATTTCAGTGGCCAGAATTTTGAATGATGAGTCTTGTCTTGCTCATATTATGCCAATTCTGAATGAGTTCCATTGCTTCTGAACCTAATTCAAGATGCAGTAAAGTAAAAGACAGCTTGGGACCAAATACCTAATGCTAAACCCATCCCCCATCAGTGTGCTCATCCTTTAAGATCATCACCTGAACCCATATCTCTCTGCCTCTCTTGTCTTGGAGGAGGCTGGTATCAATAAGAGTGAGGGCTTATTTGACAGTGCGTTGTGCCATTTACAGAATGCTAACTTCCAAAAGAGATTTGCCTGGTACAAGGGTTGTAGCACTTCAGAAGTCAGACAAAAACATTTTTTATTACCAAGGCAGTTTAATTTTGGTCTGTTCCAAGGTATTTGGGTGCCATTGCTCTTATTTTTGTATTATTCCTTGTTCTTATCTTATCTCAATATTCTACTGGATCTCATTATTTTTAATTTAATGAAATTTAATGTGATGAACGGTATGTATAACTATTTCAGTAGATCGGCACAGATCAGTAGATCGGCACAGGTAGTGAGGTATTGAGTAGTGAGGTATTGAGATGTTTGCAGTAACTTTAAATGCACATAATAACTTTTGCAAATTTTCTGTCTGAACTCTTTCCAGCCTTGGTTTACTGAAGCCCTCTCTTAATGCAATAAACAGATGCAAGGCATTCCTGTTTGGAAACATGCGATCCTATAAAAGCATGGAGTTACCTTAGCACACTTGGCTGGGTTTTTTTTATATCTTCTTCATAAACATTGTAAACTGCCTTTTGACTGAGTCTGTAAACAATGCTAAATTTTGTATGAAAAATGCACGCTTTAGTTGCTGCTCAGTTACTAAATAGGATGGCAGATACTGAAATGAAATTTGCTTGATATTGGTTTGAGAATGCTTTAGTTGAAAATATTTGGAAGAAATATTCTATAGTAGCTTCTAGCTTCAAAAATCCACTTGCTGTACCTGGATAAAAATGGATGCCCTTTCTGAGAGGCAAATGATAGCATCTCTCCTTCATGTTCCACAAGGTTGCAATCCAGTACATATTTATCTGTGAGCAGAGCCCATTGAATGCACTGGGTCTCTTTGTGAATAAAAATGTCCAAGAATTAAGCTGAGCATGGTTCTGAAAGTGAGCCACTTTCTAGGTGGACAATTGGAATATGATGCTGTTTCTGGAAAAATAAAAGTTCTAATATAAGAGTTCCCCAAAAGATACTTACCTAGCCCTTCTACCAAGAGATCTGAGCTTTCTAATTATCATCACCCTTGGGTTAGAAACAAAATTTGATGCTTGGAATATTGTTTGGGTTGTGATGGTTTACTAAAGTGTATTGTAGTGATGCAGATTAATACCGTCTGCATGTACTTGTGTCCACTAATGATTGTGGAATTTCTCTGCATTTTGAACCACTTCACTTCTGTTGCTTCTCTGTCATCCCTCTGGCACAATATATTCCATCTCATTATGTAACTTTCAATATTGTACAAAAACTGATTTTGTAGGAGTTCTCAGTCTCTCTGTTCTCTTTTCTCTGGAAAGCAAGAGAGGTAGAAATAATGTTTCATTTCCTGTTAGATTTTATGCCAAATCACTAGTAGGTCCCTTTGGCGAAATGTGGGTATTTCCACACATTTATTTTGCTATGGAATGGCATCAGTACTGTTGCATCATAGTCCTTTATTTATCCAGTGTAACTGCTGTAAGGGCAACTTCTGCTCGTGTTTGTAAAGTTTTGGCAGGTAGGATTATAGCCTCTGAAATGTTCTGTCCAGAAAGAGGAGAGTGTGTAGGTATCTGTGTTGTGTGAGAGACAAGTAGAGCAGGATCATGAGCCACAAGTTGGGTATTTTTATATATTTTTATATATTTCTATGTATTTATATATTTATGTTAGTTTTATATATATATATATATATATATATATGGATATTTTTTATAAGCTGTAGCTGAAAATTAAACTACAACTTATAAAGATCTTCATGTTACATCTTTTGAATCATAACCACCTCTGAGAATCAATAAGAATTCATGATTGACCAATTGGGCTGGTACCAACTTTCTGTCTTCAACTGTGATATAAGATTAGCTGTGTCAAGGCTGCAGAACAGAGTCTGCCAGATGTTGGACTGCAGTGTGCATTATCCCTCATCAACAATTGTGCTGGCTTGGCCTGATGGGAGTTCCAGTTCAACAATATTTGGCAGGTCACAGATTCCCCAGCACTGCCCTGTGTTTTCTAACAGTTGCTATCACTAGTATGTAAGTGCTAATAGATAACTGTGCCCCTATGGATGTTGTTGATCTCCAGTTCCCATTGTCTCTCACTGTTAGTTGGGCTAGCTAGGCCTGGAGAGCTGCAATTGCCCATTATTTGCCTACAATAATTTTCTTGTAGGAGAGGTGCAATAGATACTTCTGTTCTTAGAATTCACCATTGATACCTGACCTTTTTTAATAGGGGGTCACATTGCATTTTTAAATAACTGGCATTTTGATGACAAGTGGTTTGCTTTGGAATTATACTGGCCATCAAGTGCCTACAGCTTTTCACTTGGCAAGTGTAGATAAAATATAGTACTTACTTCTGAATAAAACATATATAGGATTGCAGTATTTCAGTCTCTCCCCCACCCCAGCTCACTGCAGATGATACATCAACAAAGGTCACTCTGTCAAGGTCACTTTGGAGTTAGAAGCAATTGCCCAGCTCACTCACCCCTAAAGCCAGTCATGGTGAGTGAATTGGGCTGGAATTTAAAACCTCTCAAGAGAGTGGCTGAAGTCCCGGGAGGTAGAGAAAGTAAGGGACAGGGAGGATAGAAGTAAGAAGGATGAAGGAAGAATGCAAAACAGGGAACAGACTGAGGACTAAACAGCATACTAAATTAAATATGTAGTACAGATTTTTACATCCCTATACTTTGGCATTAAAGCATGTGACCTTGATCCAGATTAGGCCCTGCTTTTTGAATGTGTGCTGCGTATTCAGGGCATCATGTAGTTTAGTTCTGTAAAAGAAGAAGGTCGACTATCCACAAAAAGAGTGGAGGAAATAAGGAACTGAAACATGAAGAGGCTAGCCAGACAAGGGTCTAAGGTTATTTCACAGTATTTAAGGTCAGGAGAGCACATGTGCTGTTGCGGATGAGGGAAGGAGGGTAGAGCCCAAGAGAAGCTGGCTAAAAGACTGGATGTTTCAGAAAAGTGGTTGCTAGCTCTGGAACCTGAACTCTGATAAAGGGATTCTTCCAGTTATGACTTCAGTTACCAGTGAGTGTTGTAACATGGCAACCCATACAAAAAAGCAGTGCATTTGAGGTATGTGTGTCAAACTCACATTGGTTTTCACTGAGCAGGTGTGTGTTGGGGGGGTGTTGCAGTCAGTCAGCAGTCTTCTTGTCTTCTGTTGTCCTTGTGACAATGAAGCATAAGTGCAAACAGGACATACATCACTGAGAGAGAGGCTGTCTTTACAGGGTACAGCACTTGGAATGAAGCACCCAAAAGTATGTTTGGCACTTTTTTTTTCTTACAGTTTTGTTGATTGCTGCATCATCTCTTCCACAGGCTGTTCATAATCAGTATTTCAGCATCAGCTGTGTTTGTGAAATGGAAGGAAGGAACTGAAATCTTTTTTTATGATGGAGATAATGCTAACTATCTACCACAATCCCTTCTCTAGTTTAAGATAGTTTATCCGTTACTATGTTCTTTCTGAGAGCTCAGAAGTGATAAATTATAAGTAGCAATGGTAGCTATAACACATTATTTGTGTGGGTGGGGGGTAATGAGGGTATAACAACATTCCTTTTGCACATAATGTAACAATTGATAATGATGTACGTTTTTTCCATATAAGAGTAGAGTTGACCCTCTACTTTTGCAAGGGTTAGGGGCTCAAGATCCTGGTAAAACTGGAAAAATGTGAATATCTCCCCCCACTGAATGAGTAAGGGAGCACATGCATGTGCCTTGCCTCCTCCTGCTCCCCAGCTTCTTGTTCCCCTAACCACTGCAGTGATTAGAGAATGTGTGCATGCCTTCCCTCCTTCAGCTTCCCCCATCACTTCTCCTTGTCCCCTGCCCAAGCACAAGGGAGTGCACATTATGTTACAAGGAGGTAGCGGATGATTGTACAAAGATCCTAACAAGGCAGTTCACTTAAGATGACTTATATTGAGCAGACATGTCCTACAATGAAGTGAAAATCAGTGCATGTGTACACTTGGTTGATACCATTATTACCTGAGACTGCAGCTAAAAAGTGAATTCCTAACTGGATTCTGGATCCACCCATTTTGTTCTTGTGTGTTGGTCTGCCATTGTTTGTGTAAGCTGTTTTGAGGTTCTCCTATCTGCTACACAGAAGCATTCTGGCTCACTTTTGTACCTGCTGCTTTATGTAGGGTTTGGGTCAGGTTTCCCTCCATAAGCTACATTGATACAGCACACCAGCTCAAGATTTCAACAGGCAGCACTTTGAGAAGGACACTATCTACTTCCATGGCATATAAAATGTCATTTCTGTGGCAGGACACACTAGAAACTTTTCCTGTTAATTGCCACTGTGAAACTTCTGGTACCACTGGTAACTGCGTTTGGATGCAGTGAGATAGAATTAGTGCATGGGTGAAGAATCTGATGTTCAGGCCAGGCAATACAGAAATTCTGTCTGCACTGGGTTCACATTTATTTTTGGAAATATGCTTTGCATTTTTGTATAACCTTGCAGTTTTTTGACTGTTGCCCCCTCTCTTCCCCATACTGCTAATTGTTTTAGCTCCACTTACATCTGTGATAATGCAGAAAGGTAGCTGAAACTAAAAAAAAAATGCAGAACCCTTGAAGACTATCTACTACAATTCCCTGTTTAAAAGAGTGCAGCACTACACTTCTCCCCAGAGCATAAAACTAACACATTTTTTGGGTTTCCATTGGACAGCCAAAGTTGTATTCTGCATAGCCTTTGTTTTTTTAAATTGCTTTTTAAAATGGTTTTACAACTGTTTTTTAAAATAGTTTTTAATTTTTTGTTTAAAAATGGCTTTTTAAAATGTTTTTTCTTAAATGTTTTTATCTTCTCTATTGTATATCATCTTGGGATGCCTAGAGGTTGGTCATTAATATATACCTTTAACAAATAATAAATAAACAGTGCCCTTTTAAAAACAGTCAGTACAGTGTAGTGCTTGAATGTTGAACTGGGACTTTAGAAAACCAAATCCCTCCTTGGTCAAGGAAACTCACTGGGCAACCTTGGCAAGTCTCACACTTTGTCCTACTCAGAGTAAGGCAGTGGAACCTCCCCCTCCCAACAAATTATATCAAGAAAACTCCATGATAGAATGACTATAAGTTGAAAGTGACTGGAATGCACAAAACAACAACCTTTGAAGATCCTTCATACATTATTTTAACAATTTAACATGCATTGTCAGTCAAAACTGGAAGCCAGCATACGATCTCAGCAGTGGCACTGGATAGCAGTATCTTCCTAGCTGTACTAAGTGTTTTGTTTCATGTACTTTTACACTTGTGTGATGCTGGTAGCTATTCTGTATTTGACAAGATCTTTTCCGCCCATTTTCATTTTCACAGCTCAAGTCTGTAAAGTAGCACTAGTTTATGGGGAAACAACAGGGGTAATTTTTTCAACTGTTTCTTTCTTAACTTGAAATTCTCCAAGGACTGGCAGCCAGTGGCTCAGGGAACTAGCACCAGTCCAGAGACCAGTACATTTGAGTAGCACTGATGTAGCACATACCTGCATGACCCTACTCCATGTTAATCGTACTTGCTAGGTTGGAGTTGACTACATAGTTCATTAGTACACTCATACTATTGTTTCTTGCCCATATCACTAAGAGAAGTATTGAGTAAATAGACTGCCATTTAACCTCTTGCATGATGTGGCAGGCTGAAAAATGTCTAACCTGCCAGAGCTTTCTTCATAAGGGATTCCTTCCTTAGGCAGTGTGCAGCTTCCTAGCAAGAAAGATAGTTGTGGGATGCCTCTTACTGTAAAATGGCTGAAGTTAGACAAACGGAAAGCTCCAGGAAAACCATATGTTTCAGATTGTTAGGCAAAGAAGTGATACGAAATGACCTTTAATTCTTTTGTCCTTTCCCACGTCCTTTCCCACAAATAGTTTTTCAGGCCAGTCTGCTGTTCTCCATTTCTTCCTCCTGAGATTAGTGGATTGATTGCACTGCGGTGTCGTGAACAGAGTGTATATCGTATTGAAAATACCTGAATTGTGTTCATAGCCCTCTTTCCAGAGAGCAAGTACTGTAAGTTATAAATGTCATAATCTCTTGTAAAATATTCGGCATTTTGCTGGTATCTCTTGTGTGTGGGTGTGAGGGAGAGGGAGGGGAGGATGGAGTCCTCTAGTGGCATTAGGCTGACATGTTTACAAACATACCAGTTTCAGATACTATAATACACTTTAATGTCATTGTTCTGCATGTTTGAACAGGACTTGGATTTTGATCCCCCATTGATCTCTCATAGATCCCTTCATTCAAAATGTGTGTGTGTTTGTGAGTTCAGGGTTGCAACCATACATGTTGGCATGGAAGGAAGTCCCACCAAGTTAGATAGGGCTTATTCCCAGATATAGTAATAGACTGCAATTTAAATACCCGGTTTGGACAAAGATAGTCCAGCTCTAAAACCTTTTTCCTTTTGTACAATCATTTGGTAAGCTTCTTTTCAACTGCATAGTCTATTTGATTTATATTCCTCTAGAACAAGAAGAAAACACATCTCAAAATTTTCTTCTTTATTAACTTTCTGCAACCAATGCATATTTGGTTGCTTTTTTTGTGATTTGAGTAGCCTACAGTAAACTAACTTCTAACTGATATACCTCATTGCTACAAAATATTGTAACATTTAGAGAGCCAGTGTGGTGTAGTGGTTTGGGCATTGGACTATGACTCTGGAGACCATGGTTTGATTCCCTGCTTGGCCATGAAAACCCACTGGGTGTGAATGTGTCACAGACTCTCAGCCCCAGAAAACCCTGTGATAGGTTTGCCTTAGATGACCGCAAGTCACAAACCAATTGTATGCCTTTCACACAATAACAAGAAAGACTGTGGTACATCAGAAATAACTTTCCTAAAGTCTTTATAGCTGTTATTCATTTGAAATGCAAGAAAATTTGAACAGAGAAATCATGACTTTAATGGAGAACTGCATAATTATTTCTGTTGCTGCCCCCCTCCAAAAAATCTTTGGTTTAGATAGGTGGGTGCATAAAGTACTGTCAGGATTACAGAGATTGTTGTGTAGGGTACATGCATGGATCGTCAGTTCACAGCCATATGCAGGGGTTGATTTCTTGCAAAAATGCAGCTTAAACTGGTTCAGACTCTCATAAGGCATCTTCACTCAGTATGGTAAGCCAGGGATCCATGAGAATCATGAATTGCTGAGGATGAGCATCTTTCCTTCATGGTTTGTTCCTCATGGGTTGTGCAGGTGTAGCCTCATAATAGACTCCACAGTTTGTTTTAGGTTTTGCTTGTGGGTTCCATCACAGGTTTATTGAGAGAGAAACAAATGAGGGGGGCACAGCATGCCAAACTGTGGAGGATGGCCACGTGGCAAGTCCTGCTGCAAGCAGGAGCAGGGAGAAAGCGTGCACCAACATACTCCCTAGAGATCCCTGCCTTTTAGTGTCATATAAACTTACATCTATATTGTTCTTCCAACCCAAAATATGATGTCTGATGTTCTGGTTCTCAACAGGATTTAACTCACTTCTTTTATCATGCAGAATTTTGTGTGTCCTGTGTTTCCAGTTGCATTAGGGTTCACCTTTTCATGTTGTAGAACTAGTAATTTGGATGCTTATTACAATAGTGGTGAGATTCTCTAAAGGCTGGTTTAGATATTTCATTTTGGCATATTACATCAGTTATACATGTATTTTTAATATAATTAATACAGTTGGTCACCCGTAACAGCACAGCTGGTGTCTATGGTTTAACTTATCTGTGAACTGCCCCAGGGCCATGGCTGCTGCCACTACCCAGAGTCCTCTCTCTGTGTAGCCGGGCTAAGAGAGCGACACAGCAAGGCGTAGCTGGACTTCCCACACCTGTCTCGGTAGAGGAAGAAGAAGATGGACAGTCCTTCCCTAGTTGAGGGAGGCATGAGAAGCCTGGCATGGCATTTGAGCAGCTAGGCCTCCCACCAGATTTGGCTCCCAAGGAGGCACATGCTTGCCAGGAAGGAGGACAGAAGGGAAGGAAGAGCAAGGCAGTGGAGCTGTCTCTCTCCCTCAGTGCCTGGGCTGGCCTGGCAGACTAGATTTTGCATTTGGTGTTACATGTGTTTTTTGCGGTGTTAAGTCTGGGAATGTATCCCTTGTGAATGTAGGGGAACCTGCTGTATATTATTGAAATTGATAAATGATTCATGTAATCTATGTGTGGCTTTTCCCCCTTAAATTGGTCACCTCAAAGAGGGGAACCTTCTAAATCATAAACTGGTTGAATCTGTTAATAGAAAATCCATTTTATCCTCAGCCTACCAACATCTTATACAGCCAAGAAGTAGAGAGAAATAATATTCCTAATAGTTGGAATGTAATTGGCATTTTGGTAAATAGCAGGCCAGATTGTCCATTAACAGATGTGCTGTATGTAAAGAATCTGTCTTGTGCTGGTATGGCTTCCAATTTTCCATACTGTATCATTGTCTCCCTTTGTTTGTGTAAAAACCATAGGTTGATTGATTTTCACTGGAGGAACAGGTATTCTTCCTCAGTTAGGTCTTAGCCTTCACTAGCCATTTCATAGACCTTTTTTTTGCCTTGCATCTAGTATTCATTGTTCAAAAATATTTCTTGGTACAACTGGAAACTCTTAGAACAATGCTACTCAAAGTAGTGGTCTATGAACCAGTGCTGGTCCACAAGCCATTGGCTTGGTAAGTGCTTGGTGAGTTTTGAGGAAAGAAAAAAAAATTCTAACCAGTGGGCACAAATACGGTACTGGTCCTTGGGGAAAAAAATAATTGCCAGTTCCTCACATCAACATGAGATACAGTATGTTAGAGCCTTCACGTTAAAACCATAAGTTAATAACAGTTTTGTGATATTATACATCCAGGTTTTTCCTCAGAGGTTATCTGCTTTTATATTTAAACTAGGGGTGGATAAAGGGCACTCCTGGGGCATGTGTGGACCCCAAGTTTATTTTTGTGGTCTTTAGCTGTGCCAGACTCCCTGGAAATTCCTTTTTTCTGTCTAGAAAGACAGATAATGGTATCTTGTGAAAGCCTCCAGGAATGATAATTCACATTTACACTAGGTTGCAAGCCCTACCTTCCCTGTTCAGCCTCAAGAAAACATTATTCCCCCTTCCCGCAACTGGCAATAAACCTCAGTCCATGTCTAGTGTTTGTTTTTTGGGAGTCTGCGCAATCTGTTGAATCTCTTTTTCTGTGGAATTCTTATTTTGTTAGGTCATGATTTATTCCTGTTCTGACTTTTAAACTTATTATGTGTAAAGAGCCTCCATTGAAACAAGGAGGAGTTTCTGATCCGCACTTGTTTTCAGCACTTTTCCTGTAGGAAATTTCTGTTTATCAAATCAAAAACATCATTTAAATGAATGAATGCAGTGTAAACCTGTATACCCTTAGCAGTATATTTTGTTAGTAAATTAGGCAAAACATTTATCAGTTATAGACCCTGTGTGCATAAAACCTGCCTGATCTAATGACGAAATTTGTCCTACTGAATGTTCTTCTGTCCAGAAAAGGAACTTTGCATCAAGTTTTGCTGTATGTCGGTTGAACTAACTGGTTTATAATTTCTAGGTTGCCTTCATTTTCATTTTTTTCAAAACAGTGGGTCTGCTTTGCTAACCTTCCTACCATGAGAGATGTATCCTCTATTATTTATATCAGTGAACAAGCAGATTTGTAAAGATGTGCTGTATTTAAAAAGCTCAGGTGGCATCTTATTCTCTCTCAGAGTTTTTTTATTCTTTAATGACTCCTCAAGAGACTTTTTATTTCCTTCATTGTAACAAGTGGCCGCTTGGAGAAATCGTTAATCTTTCCAAAGATTTTTTTTCCCTTGTAGAAAATTTTCTTCCTATTTTTTGTTTCTTCCTTAAATAACTTGAAATAAAAATCTTTCCAGACTGATGTGGTTGTGGGTTCTCAGAATTATAACTCGGTTTTCCTAATCTACCAGAGACTAACAGACAAAAGTGCAGTTCGTTGTTCCTCCCCTCTGATTCCAAATCAGCCCAGCTTTTAGCAATGTAGTCCACTTCCTTAGTTGTAAATAATGTTTGCAGTCTTGTTTAAGAGTAACACTGAGGTATAAACTCTGTAATCTGGAGCACCGTATGTTTTTCTCAGGACTAAGATGGTTGCTATTAGAGTGAACATCTTTCTGCTGCAGGAAATAAACAGAAAATTGTGGTATCTTTTCTGAGTTTCTAAAAGTTCATGAGGGCAGGAAGATGTGTACTTCTGCTTTCTTCTTGAGTTCTAAAATTAACTCCTGCAATGATTTTCTATTGCATAAAACATTTCTTCTTCTTTTTCATCTGCTTCTTTGCCTGCTGTATCTTCTTTGGTATCAGGGTGCTCTGTGACACCATTCTAACAGTTAACTTCACTGTTGAGATTCATTTAGAGTGTATTTATGGCTGGTGACCAGGAAACCCAGAACTTTATTTTCTTTTGTCAATTGTTGTTGTTGTGTGCCTTAAATTCATTTCTGCCATATGGCTACCTTAAGGTAAACCTGTCATGAGGTTTTCTTGTCAAGATTTGTTAAGAGGGGTTTTTGCCTTCCTTTGCAGTTGAGGGAATGTGACTTGCCCAGAGACACCCAGTGAGTCTTCATGGCTAAGCGAGCATTAAAACCTGGTCTCCAAAGCCATAATACAACACTCAAACCAAGACATCACCTGGCTCGTTTTGTCTGTCATTGTGCTTGTTTTACTGTGCGTGTCTATTACTGTGTTTGGTTTTTGACATATGACTTCATTTAAAGAAATTACATAGTTTTGAAAACCAACTTTCTCAAATATGGATTGAACATACTAGAAATAACTGTTGATGGATCACTATTCTGCCTCTGAAATAGTGTTTCTTCTCTACATTCAAGCAGAGGGATATCTAAACTCATTCTCTATAACTGAAGTTTGAATAATATTTATTCTCAGTTCATGCACACAGTTTCTTCTGCTGAATGCAGTGTGTGGCGGTGAAACATATCTCAGAGACAGATACGTGGTCTGCATATATATTATCCTGGATTCAATCCCAGCATCTCTGGTTGGCAAGAATCAGGTGGCATGTGATAGGAAATAATATTTCCATCAAAGACCTCAGCTTGCAGCTGACAGCAAGAATATATAATCTTGGATTGAATGGACAGATCTGACCTAGTATTTCTAGTTTCCTAGTGGCAAACTCTGAACGTGGCTCTATTTTGGCTACACATTCTGTACCAAATTAAGCACCTCTAAGGACCTGCAGAACTTGAGACAGCTTACAGAAAGTAAACATCTGCAGATGAAAACAGATAGGTCAAAACATATACAAGGTTACTATTAAAATGTAATTAATCTGTAAAATTAAAACCACTTAAAATATATCTGTTTGAAAAAACTTCCTTGCCTAGGGCTGCCTGGAATGTTGGGAGAGTCTAGAAAAAAGGAATTTATATGGTGGAACAGAAACTGATTCATATGCATGGTCACAGATGCACACAACAGAATATGAATATGGAGCTAGCTCGTACAGGACTTTCAAGTGCTTTTTCTGCCAAATGCTGTGGCCTCAGCAGTTGGGTGATTTGGCTCTTAGCCGGTTTGAAGGCTGAAGATTAAAAACATATCTTGAAAAAAATTTGCCGTGTAAAAAATAAGCTTCCAAAGTCGTGATGGCTAGAAAGAACTGTAGAGACGACCTCTTTTTGTTGGTGTGGTCATCTGCTAATACTACTGTGTTATGGTTGTAAGAAACAAGTACCTGGAAATGGGACTTGAAATATGTTAATGACTGGAACATCTGTAAATATACTGGAAGTTAGAAAAGAAGCAGTAAGATAGATGAAGAACTATGCATACAGTTGGATTTAGTACTGGGTGAAGATAATGTACTGGATGGCAGATGGATGTATTGCATTGTACATGGTTTCTGTAGTTCTTCTTTTGCCATTAAATAAAGACCACTCCTCCACTGGAAAAGGAAGTGAAGCAGTTTGTCTTAAGTGCTTTCACATGCCTGCCCCCATTCAATTGCCAGAGCAATGGCATTTTTCTGGAGATAACAGGATATTGTTGGATGGTGGGCAATGTGCTTTCTAAAACTAGTTTGTGAGATTTCTTTGCCTTTGGCGGCTAATATATCACTTTTTCTTGTTTTGTGCCTTCAAGTTGTTTCTGACTTATGGAATCTCTAAGTTGAACCTGTCATGGGGCTTTCTTGGTAAGATTTATTTAGAGGGGTTTTACCTTTACCTTCCTCTGAAGCTGAGAGAGTGTGAGTTGCTCAGGCTCATGGGGATTTAAACTCTGGTCTTCAGAGTGGTTGTGTAACACTCAGACAGTTACACCACACTGGATTCTGGGACTCTTTCCTGAAGGTGGGTGGAAGTTGGAGAAATTTTTGTATTAAAGCAAGCTGTTCTGTCTATTTTTGAGAGAATTCTAATGTGATCCATTATAAGTTAGTGCATCCATATATGCTCTTATTGTGTGTTTATGTATAAGATACATGTAGTTTCAAAGTCAGGTGCAGACTGATCATAGCTATGTAGCCAAAATGGGGTTACTGAAAAAACAAGGAAGGAATCAGTGGGCTTGGTGAGAGCCTATGGTGTGCAGTGTGTCTGTGCGTGTGTGCGTCTGTGTGTGTGTGTGAGAGAGAATGTGCTTTCAAGTCACACAGTGGCCCCATGATTTTCCTACGATTTTCTTAAGCAAAGGATGCTCAGAGGTGGTTTGCCATTGCATTCATCTAAAATTCATCTAAACCAGAATCAAATCATGTATAAAGTGAGGCAGCCATTGTTGTTTCTCTTGTTGTTTCAGGCCTTCAAGTCAACTCTGAATTATGCTGACCCCAGCATACAGCCTGAGGCAAGGGTTACTCATTGCCTTCCTCTGAATTTGGCCTGCAGCAGTGCTCTCAGAGAGATGGATGGTCTGTGGACTAGTGGTGGTCCCTGAGCTGTTGGCTGCCAATTCCTAACAAGTTTCCAGGAAATGAAGAAACAATTATAGCTAAAGGACACAAATTTAATGCTGGTCCCTGGCACACTGGAAAACAATAGTTGCTGGTCCCTCATATCAGATTAGCTGAGAAGCACTGGCCTACAGCACGTGGCACCCCAACCAAGTACTAACCAGCCCCAGCCCTATATAGGTTCCAAGAACAGATGAGAATCTGGCACCTTCAGGGTAAAGCAAAAAATTAAAATTAAAAAATGAAAAGAGAAGGGGAAATATCAAAAAGATTTAATTGAGAGCTAACTGGATTTGGTGGGCACAGAATACTGAGTATCTGTTTGTGACAACAAATGAAGAGACCTGAGATGCTGGGAGGAGAAACTGAAAGGAAAAGTATCCTGAAAAGAAAGCAAGGCTGCTTGCCTTAGACACTCAATGCGAGAATTCCCCACTGAGGTATTTTGTTTCAGGACAGACTTGCAGTGTTGTTTACAAAACACCCACAGCAAACTATGGTACCCAGTTAACAACAAAAACAGGCCCTGCATCTGAGATTTCAGTCATTCAGCCTGACAAGGAAAGGATATGCAAGAGGGAACATGCTAAAGGAGGAGCTGCACATTATAACAGTAAAGTTTGGAGGAAAGTGTGCTCTTAAATACAGGGTTGTCTTGACATGTTCATGAAAGTCAGTTGCCACAATTTGGTCTGTTTTACAGGAGCATGCTGCACTGAGATCTTGTGATATAGGGCAGGATAGAAATATTTTAGTAAATGAAATAAATTGAACTTTGGAGTGTGTAGTCCAGGCAAAATTCTATTTGTCTTCCGGTGCCTGATGAAGAGGTTCACTTACTAAGTTAATAACTGGTTGTCTCTTTTTTTCCCTTCTCCAAAACTGTGAATACTCCAGTTTCTTGCTCTGGGACTTTCTAGTCCACCTCTTCCTTGGTTTTGATCTTACAGTGTCCCTCTAGCATGGCACATCTTCAGTTATGTCTAGCAGTCAGAAGGAATGGGCTTTGTCAGCAGTTCCCAATTATTTGTTGACAGCCTTATGATCTACTAAAGTAGAATTTGATCTCCTGTGACACATAAATACTCTGAAACTGTTCTGCAGTTGGTGAAGACAGTATGTGGTGACTGGGTGCAAGATTGCCCAGCATGTTGGTGTGTGTTGATGTATGCTGTTTCAAGGTCCGTCCCATTGGGGGAGGAAAAATATGTGAGGGAGAAAGTTTTCAGCTTCTCATATAACAGAATTGTGACTTTGCTTGACTGATTTTGTGCTGGTTAAGTGGGGCTGGAGAGAACCTTGCACTTCCCACAAAATACTAGCCTGCCTTTGTTGGTGATATATGCTGTCAAGTAAGCCTTGGCTAATGGCAACCGTATGAACAAGGGACATCTAAGGGCCTGCTGTTAACAGCCCTGCTTAGGTCTGGCAAACTCAGGCTCTTGGTTTCTTTGATAAAATATCTCCACCTATAATGCATTCTTCCACTTTTCCTACTCTCTCCATGTACAGTGCTGAAAACACATTAGAAGGCAAAGAATATTTTTAATGTTCCTTGCAATGCAGGCAGGGCAACATTGTGATGAAATGCTGAAGAGAACTAATTGTTCTCTAATTAAAGAAATTAATTTCCAAAGTGGTAGGCATTTGTTATTTCTGTGAGACTTCTCTCTTATGCAATTTCAGATATGAGTTTGCTATGTTTTAAAACTAGTACTGATACTAAGACCTGGATTTATACTGTTAGTGCATGTAATGAATGCAAGCAACTAAAGAATGGATAAATCTTTCTTCTTAGTTTAAACCCATATGAATCTCTGAGCCACATGCAGATATATTTGTCATGTCACATTTTAATTTGTGGCTTGAAAAATTGTAAATTTATTTTCGTATTTCTCAAACTTGACTTTCCAAATTAATTGCTGAGATTAGATGACTGTTATGTAGCTACAAAGAATGTGAAGTCTACGAATACAATGCATTATTCTACCTCACTTTTCTACCTTTTTAATTTCAGGCTAAGTGTTGTTAACCTAAGAAATCATATGGACATATTTCATTCTGGTGTGTTTTTAACAGCTGTTTTGCGTTTTTGAAGAATATTAATTAAATCAGAAGGTGTTTTGAGCCTCTGGTTGAAATTCTTAAGTGTTGTTACCATCAGATTGCACATACCAGTGTTTTGATTAAAAGAGTACTGTAAACACAGAAGCCTTTCCAGAAACAGGTTTGCTTTGAAACTGAATGTGTCTTCCAACATGGAACGAGTTGTGCATCTCCTCTTTATACAGGATGATAATGTTACCACAGTCTGCTTGTTACTTGTACATACGTGGTGGACTCTTGATGGCCTGTGGCAAAGATCATGGCCTGTTGGAGCTGCCTGTGAAACTGCCCACTTGTGGCTGGCATTAGGTAATAACTAGGTGGGATTATAGCAGCTGAGATAGGCCTCACATTTATTTATCTGTGTATTTAGCAAATACGTGATACTCAGTAAGTGCTCTCTGTGATGTCCAAATAAAAGACAGAAGCAAAAAAAAAAAATCTTGATTGCAATAATACCAGAGCAAAAGTGGCATCAGAGAATGGCATTAACAATTAAAAACTTAACAGAAGGATGTCCTCCTTGCTAGCTGTCTGAAGGACAATTAATGGGGAGGGTACTGCAGTGGGGTAGTGCCACACAGAAGGCCCCATTCCAGGTACCTGCCAAGCTCTCTTTTCCAACTGAGAGATGTACAGCAGGGACTTAAGAGGATGATAGCAAATTTCAGTCAGAGTCATATGGCTGAAGCAGTTATCACTTATGTATAGTGAGTATTGGCTTACCTGGAGGGTTAGGATTAGTGTCAGGTCCTTTGATGCTCACCCCCAAGTTGTTCTTGTCAATGCTCCCTAGCTAAAATCCCTGTTTTGACTAGGTCAGAGATTTCTCTTTGCTTGTAGTGAAATGGTTTTGTGGGGAGTTGTCTTTGCAAAACTAAAATACTGACCAGAGAGATTAGTGTTTGCAATAGTCATTTAGCTGTTAGTAATGTTTTTAATTTGGCAGCATCCAGAAGACTATAAGAGCGTAAGGATACCCACTTGTAATTGCTTGGAGAACTGAAGGGCTAATGGAAGTTCCTGTTTGTTTTTTTTAAACGCTGTACATTATTTGGGAACCAAAATGTGGTTACATACAATATTCAAAAGCTAATTCTGCAGTACCCAAGCTATTATGTGAATGCAAACACTTTGGAATCCTTATGTAAATAGTAAGTGCTGAATGCATTAAATTTGGGCTCCTAATCTGAAATTCTAGATTTGAATTTTGGCACTCATGTGGACTTAAGGATATAAAAAAAATACAACTGAGGCAAAAGAAGTTCTGTCTGCCTTTGCAGTTGATCTTATACGACCAAAATAATTTAGTATGCATCTCTCTTATGCAGTAGCTGGCATGAGGCTTAACTCCTCTACCTCCTAAGCTTTTAAAAGAATCTTCTGAGGTTCCTCTGATTGTTCAGCTGCTGTTGAATTGTATATTTCAGTTTAAGCAGTTCCCTCTACTATTTAAATGCAGGGCCAAAGGGAAGCTCATAACTTTTATTCCTGCCCTTTGAGAGGAGAATCCCTCAGGCCTTTGGCTGTGCCCCCTGGGGAGAGCAGAGTTCTTGCTTCTGAGATCTAAGGAATTTTTAGCTTGGAGTGGGAAAGAAGAGAAGACAACAGTTTTATCTGCTGGAATTGGTCCCTCCTTTCTTGCTAGAACTGTTGTAGGATGCAGCCTATCTCTTGCGTCAGCAGTTATGCACCTTGTCAGTCAGTAGATGGATGGAAAGTTGGGCTGTAGTAAGTGTTCCATCTTCTCACTCTTGTATCAGTCTCATAGCAGGAATGGGAGTATTCAAGCTGCAACCCAAGTAGGTATGTATGAAAATTTGGCACCTATTATATGTGCAAGACTTAAAAAAGCATCCCACATGAAAAAGGGATTCTTCATGGCAACTGGGTATATGTTGATGTTTGCAGTGTACAGACTGTCCTCTCAACAAGTAGGACAGCCATCACAAGCACATCAGCACCTGAGCTTGTGAGACTTTCGCCAGTCTGATCAGCTTAACACAGGATCAGTGGCCAAGTCAGAGCTCTGGTATAGCTACCTATCTGTTTGGCATTTGGACTAGACTGAAATCATTTTTTCTGCCTTAGTCATCTTCTATTTTGGCCCCTTGTTGAGATATGGGAAGCACGTCCTTAGAGTGAGTGGGATGGTAAGGCATGTACCCTTCAAGGAAGTTTTGGTGCATGGTTGGCACAATCTGTTTGTGAAAAGCAAGAAAATCTAACATTAGAAATTTAAATGGGAAGCTTGTAAAAAACGTACATATGAAGTACCACATTATAAGCAAGAGCTGAGAAGTGGCTTGCAAGTTCCCTATTTTGGCTTAGTAGAACCAAAAAGTATTTCCTCAAAATCATCCCATCCTTTGGGGTTAATTTGCATTTCGTTTCCAGCATTATCTAATGTGCAAGAGTTACCTCACCCATAATAGAACATTTTAAGGGAAAGATCTTTATCTTGAGTTCTTTTGAAATGTTTTTTCTTCAAGTTATTCATGTACATAACTTTCTAAAATCAATTGACAGTACAGCATTTCCATTATTTAAAAGATACCTTATACCTTATAGGGGACAGCATGCTCCAGTAGAAGCCATCTGATGGTGGACTGTTTCCTCACTGGGAACCTTTCACAATTATAGCACCACGATCCTACTTTAACAGTTGTGGTTGCATCCTGTCATTTGCAGTACGGGGAGGCACTAAAGCTTGCTGGCTGAGAATTCCAAATACTCCTCCTTAGACTTCAGAACCCAGGTTTCCTTCTGGAAAAATGGCAATTATGGTGAAGTTAAACTGTGATAACTGTGCAGTGTGAAAGGACCACAGAATAGACAGTTAAAGCTTTAAGTAAAGCTTGGGTATTAGGAGAGAGAGGGTTCTCACCAAAATCCTTAGCTCTTGATGCTTTCAAAAGAGCGCTATATGTAGGTGCAAAACCCACGTATGTGGTTCAAAGCAAACAAAATTAAAAAGAGTCTGTTTTTTTAGTCTACTGAATGATGGTGCTGCAACAGAATTTAGTCGAAAGCCAGAGTTATTATCTTTTGAGGGGGAGGGAATAAACAGCTCAATTCAGTGTTTTGTCAGAACTCCATATAAAGTCAAATGTACAGAAGAATGCAATGTTATACAAATTACAAAGGCAAAGAGGTATTAATTATACACTAGAAAATATCAGCAAACAAAGCTAAAATCTTCAAGAGTCCACTACTTAAAGCTACCCATTGCTTAATCCAGGAAGAATTTTAGGCTTGATGTTTTCATTCCTAGGCACATTCCATTGCACGTGTTTCACAAATAAGCAGGCTTTTTTTTCTGGACTTGTAGAATAGAGTGTTAGCCACCACTGAAATCCTGGCTGAGGTGGTTGGAGCACCTCTGGGACACTAGTGATTTCCAGGTCTCTATGGTATGGTTGTGGTGCTTGTGACATCAAGTAACATGCTGCTTGCTTTGGGAGCTGCTGGCATTTGTTCTTGTAAGACAACAGGAGCATGATAAAACATGTAAAGGGACAGTTGTAGAAAAATACCAAGCCCTTTCCAGTTACTCTGAGCATTAATAGGAGTGAAGGTGATAACAGCTGTCAGAAAAAGAAGGGTGTGAGTGATAGGGAGAAAACCTCGTATGAGTGGCTAGTATCTGGGATGCAGCAGGAATGTACAATATGTATATGTCTGCGGGGGGCATCTAAGATCCTTCAGGCTTCTGGTCAAGCTTGATGACATTTTCACTCTGTTTTGCAGACTTCAGACACATGTTTACTTACTGGGCTCTCTGAGTGGTGATTTCACTCCTTGGGAAACTGCTCCTTCCACCCCATGCCACTCTCCCCATGCCTCAAGTGTGTGACGGGTGTCCTACGCAATGTGTGTTTGTCAAACCATGGAGGTGGGGAAGCATGGCAAGAACGCAACCCACACAGGGGGCCGAGGGGTCCTGCTGGAGCCTTTTATCCATCAAGTGGGCGGCCACAGCAGCATGATGCGCTATGATGATCACACTGTGTGCAAGCCTCTCATCACCAGAGAACAACGCTTCTACGAATCCCTGCCTCCAGAAATGAAGGAATTTACGCCCGAGTACAAAGGTGAACTGTATAACACTTTTGGAGAATCTCGTTGATATTCATAAACTTTCTGGCATTTTCTGTCCTTTATCTGTTCCAAAGAGTTACAGGCAGGATTCACATGATACCTTCCCATGTATTTTTAAGAAGTTTCATTTACAAGAACCATAATTTCATGTCCCAAAACAGCTGGGGTGTATTGTTCACTAGATTAACACTTTATCTCATAGAATGTGGTGTGCAGGAGCTTTAGAGCCCAGTCCTGAGAGTGTTTAATTCAAACAAGTCCTCTTTAGTTCAGTGGAGGTCACTCTCTTCATGCTGAGGGCTGCAATCTCTAGCTTGGTTTTAGACTGTTTTTTTTTCACACAGAATGGGCCCATGTCCTCAGCTTCCAGAGAAAATAACATGTGAGTCACTGAATGGGTGCAGCTTCGTGGTGAGGAATTAGGTGTGGCAAGTAAAAAATGTGTCACTGAGTTCATATGTGTTTATTGCCAGAAAATGTATATCCTGCATGAGCCTGTGGCTGGAAGGCTGCTTTGCATTGTGGGGGTCTGTAGCAAAAGATAGAAGTTCAGTTTGAAAATAAAGTTATTCCATAGTGGAAAGTTTAGCTTTATAGTAGGTGCCTTGAATCCTGTGCTGGGAAAAAGGCATGATGTAAATTAAATAAATAGCCACTTGGGACTTCCTGCCTGTGGAGAATTTCTTAACCCCATGCAGGAGTTGTGTTTAGGATTTTATTAGTCTGTCCAGTTCTGCCAGGCTGCTTTGCCCAGAAAGCATCTCTCTCAGTCTCTGATAAGCAAACATGGTATATGTTCAGTTAAATGAAGTGGAGTGCAAAATTTGTTCACATTCTTTGCAAAATGTCTTTGGGCTTGGAAATGATGCTTGAAGTATGGGTGCAACCACAGTTACCAACGGCAGAAACTTGGAAGCTGGTAATACCAAATTAATGTTATCTGTAACTGAACATTGATGGGGAACATGAACATTCTTACAGAGTCAACAGAAGGGAAATGGAACACCATGAATGGGCACAGCATTCTTTATAAATGAAGTTGTACAACGTATTAGGGAGAGGAACCAAGATGCACTATGTTGCAGCAAAGGAATATGGCTCTTCTCAAATATGTGTTATTCTTTTGATAGGGTCTAATATTCTTTACATTTTTTTTGTTTAATGCTAATGTAGAAATAGGTCAAATGAAAGCCAGACTGCTGTTTGTCATGTTGGTACAGTATGTGACAAAATTGCTTTCTTTCTGAAGCCTTATCCTATCACCCACAAGAAAATGAGGTTGTATCTCAACCTGAAGCCATTCCAATTAATTTTAAGGCTGATTGTCACAAACTTGTGATTGTGCCAAGAAATTGACAAAAGTGACCCGTGAACACATGGAAGTAAAAACATTCTCTGGGTATGGATTCTGTGGATATGAGCTACCACTGAAACTATATCAAATGATAGTGAAATATTTATTTACTGCACATATTTTGCAATGTTCTCAGGAACCATTTTGTGTTTTAGACAGTGGCCCAGTGTGGGAGTGTGTGTCATCCCACAGATGAATTCCTTAACAAAGACGCAGACCCCATAATAAAACTGGTGCAATCTTACAGTTGAGAGGCTGCAGTGTATGTGCTAAAGCACATCTAACAGATCCATTCATTTGTGTGTTATGTTCATACTTCATACGCAACAAAATAGAACATGAAAGGGTATAACAGTCCTTCTTTAAGAAGTAAGTCCCCCCCCCTTTGTTGTTTCTGACTGCCTCTGGCCAATGTTCCCCTAATAACTAATTAATTGGTATGCCTTCAAGCTAGATCCTGGATGGGCAATTGCTTACACAGCCCATTGTAAAGGCTAAATAATTATTTTTAAGGCCTATTTTCTTTTAATCAAAAATAGCACTACTGTACTGCAACATTTCTTGTCTGAATGAATAATCAGGGTGGGCAAGAGAGGCCTGAAAATCTTCACAGTTTTCTGGTTAGAGCAGAGAGCGTTGGAGTTACTGGAAAGAGATTGAGCTACTTGGTCTTATGGATACACTTGTGCTCACACATATGCAAAAAAACCCTGCCCTGCCTTATTTTTCCTCTCATAGTAGCCTGTTTTACAGCCATTCTTAATACGGTCCTTGGCAGAAGTATCTTCTCGGCAGTGCTGGCTTTGTAGCTGTTATTGCCTGGTAGGAATGCTCCTCAGACATGTCACATGCAGGGCTTGTTTCTGGCAGGTGTGGTATCCGTTTGTTTTGAGGGAGACAGTGATGGCTACATTAACCTAGTAGCATATCCTTATGTGGAGAGTGAAGCCTTGGAGCAGGAGGATATACCAGAGAGGGACCAGCCACGTCGTAAACACTCTCGCAGAAGCCTCAACCGGTCAGGCAGCGGCAGCGACCACAAAGAGGAGAAGGCAGGATTGCCTACTGACAGCTTGGAAAGGTAGGGTGTGTGTTTCTGCTACTTTTGTGCTGGGTTAGACATAGTTATTTAGAGGTTGTTACCATTAATCTGCCTCTTGCTTTTAGTCTGATGAAATGATGCATTTCTATGCATCAGTTGAGTATCTCCTGAAGCTGTGACAGTTCTGCAAAAAGCCGGGGGGGGGGGGGATCCCTAGTGTGTGGAAGTGTGTGGAATGTCCCATTCCCCTACAGAGTCATTTAGGGAAGGCAGCTGAGTTAAAAAGCCCAAAAACAAACCTGTGTTTTAATCTTATTCCTGCCCATGGTAACAAGGTCTTACTGATAAATTATATTGTGTCAACAGCATCCAGGATGCAAAAAGTCTGAAGACTGCCCATTCAGATGTTCCATTTCAGATGCTAGATGGAAACAGCAGTGTGAGTTCTGAAAAGATCACCTTTAATCCATGGAGTCTGCGTTGCCACAAACAACAGTTGAGCCGCATGCGTTCGGAGTCCAAGGAACGAAAGCTCTACAGTATCCTTCCAAAAGCAGAACTTAGCATAAGATAAATAGTGTAATGGTTCCTTTCATGGCAAAAGCTTTGGGAGGCATTGCTCAGAGCAGAGCTTTCCCTTCAGCTGAAAGAGAGGCTTCTGCAGGGCTTCATTGGCCTTGTTCCAGGCCTCATTGTGCTCCTTTGCTTACCTGTGGTCTTCAGCCCCCTCCCCTTCCCCATCCCCATTTTTCACTTTTGGACATTTTCTGTAGTCCAGTGTCAACATCCAGATTTCTGCTCTAAGAAAGGAAAGTTGGCTATTGCTTTCAGAATGAGGGGTTTTCGTCTCCACTTAGGGGGTTTTTTCCCTCCTAAATAGTCCATTGTATCTGAAGGTGAAATGCTGATTCTGTCCTCCCCACATCTTTTTATCATCTGGGAAGAGGATTTTTTGTTTGGCTCCTTTCCCCTTTCTGAATGTATATGTTGTGTACCAGAATGTTCTCTAGAAAGCAAAAAGGGGACCCCAAAGTATCTACAGATATCAAGGAAGGCAATTTGCATTTGGTGAGAAACGTTTTCCTTGACCAGTTCTTCAGAATTCCTTTTGCTGGAAAATGTGGTACATCACTTCAGATTCCCCTGTGTGCTTGATCTGAAAATGGGGACCAGACAGCATGGGGATGATGCGTCAGAAGAGAAGGCTGCTCGACAGATGAAGAAGTGTGCTCAGAGCACCTCAGCCACGCTAGGAGTACGGGTTTGTGGAATGCAGGTACTGTATGTACTGTTAGCAAAATATGGCTACTGATAAATATAAAAATATATATATAAGATAAGGTGTGGGAGAGAGAGATCTGTGAGGGTATGGTAGTAGTGATTATTAACTTACATTATGTATTAAATGAATATCCTGCCTTTCTTCTGAGATAAGACTCAAGGTGCCTTGCAATAATTTAAAAAGGATTAGCCTAAAACATTGCCTTACAAAAAATTTAAAAGTATTATATAACCATAATTATTATAAAATAGTTAAAAGCATTTAAATATTTAAAACAAAATTTAGAGTAAAAGATTAAAAATACAGCCCCCATTTCACACATGCATTACCGCTCCATAATTAAAATTCCAAAGCCTGCCTGAATAGAAACATCTTCAGCTGTCCATGGAAGGAGAGCAGGGAGGGGGCTGACTGGGCTTTCTGTGCAAGGGAGTTCCGCAGCCTGAGAGCAGCTGCTGAAATGGCTCTTTCCAGAGTCCTGACCAGATGCACCTGTGAAGGTGGTGGGACTAAGAAAAAACCCTCCCCTGCAGACCTTAAAACTGGACCTGAATTGTATAACAGGATAGTCTTTCAGATAGTCTGGACCCAAGCTGTGTAGGGCTTTAAAGATCAAAATGAGCAGTTTGAATTCGGTATGGAAATGGACCAGTAGCTGTTTCACCAGGGGAGTCACATGATCCCTGTAACCAGTTCCATTCAACAGCCTTACCACAGCATTTTGGGCCCACTGAAGTTTCTGAACAGTTCCAGAAGGCAGCCCAACACAGAATGCATTACAGAAGTCCAAACAAGATGTGATCAAGGCGTGTGTCACCATAGCCAGATCTGACTTCTCAAGGAGGGGGCACAGCTGGTGTGCTTTTAACTGTTTAAATTGTACAAATGCACTCCTGGCCACAGCCAAAACCTGGGCATACAGTCTCAGATTCGAGTCTAGGAGTACACCTAAGCTGCAACATAAGATTTTGGGAGGAGTGTAACCCCACCCAGCACAGGTTGTATCCCTAGTTTTTGATCTGTGACCTAGAGCACCTCTCTGTCACGTTTGGATTAAGTTTCAATTCATTGACCCTCATCCAGTCTGTTATTGACAGCAAGCACTGGAAACAGCTTCCTTGTAATCAGATGGAAAATAAAAAAGAGTTGTGTGTCATCAGCATACTGGTGACACTGAACTCTAAAACTCCAGAGGACCTCTCCAAGCAGTTCGTGTAAATATTAAATGGCATGGGAGATAGAGCCAGGCTCTGAGGGAAAACACAGGATAGTGATCAGGGTATCAGACAGGCAATCCCCCAGCACAATATTCTGAGTCTTCCCCTCCAAGAAAGCCACAGCCACTGTAAAATGGTGTGTCCCTCATCTCAGAGAGGCAGCCAGAAGGATACCATGGTCAATAGTATTGAAAGCTATTGAGAAGTCCAGCAGAACCAACAGGGATACACTATCCCATATAGTTCCCTGTGTAGGTCATCTACCAATGTGATCAAAGCTGTCTCTGTCCCATAGCCAGGCCAGAACCCAGATTGAAATGCATCCAGGTATTACATTTCATCCAGGAATCCCTAGATTTGGGAGGCTCCCACATTATAGAACCTTGCCCCCCAAAAGGATATTGGAGAATAATTCTCCAGTATGGTGGGGTTCAGGGAGTACTTTTTTTCCCCAATAATGGCCTTCCCACAGTCTTTTTTAGGCAGGATGAAAACATGCCTTGCTGCAATGAATTAATCCATTTTATCAATCCAGCAGTCCTTTCAGGCTGCTTTTAACAGCTAGGAAGGGCATGGATCCAATATATATGCGGTGGTTCCCACTCTCTGAGGATCCTCTCCACATCCTCAGGTTGTGCAGACTGAAATGTATCCAATAACACAGGACAAGATGGGGCCAAGGTTACATCCACTGGACCTCTGTCAGCTACTGCATTGAAGTCAGAGCACGTATGAGCAATTTTATCCTCAAAGTGCTGTGCAAATTCTTCACAGTAGGCTGCCAAGCTGCCTTTGTGGGGCAGTATGTAAAAGCCCCACAATGTAAAATGATTCGAGGGAGTTCCACAGGATAACACTGCAAGGATGCAATGGTGGGAGGGAAGTAGGATTTCTTTGCTGCGACCACCACTGCAGCATATACTTTCCAGTGAGCTCTAGCCTGTATTTCATTGGACTGTGTCCAAGTCTTCTGCCATCGTTATTCCCATCTCCATCCCACTCATTTCATCACTGCCAGCTCCCTAGTAAACCTGGGTGCTCACTTGGCTCCACTCTGTGGGAAGAGACACTTAGGAGCAATCATGTCCACTTCCCTGCCTGTTTCCCCATTCCAGAGATCAGCCAAGGTTTTGACAGGATCAACTGCCAGGTATAAGTTTATTTATACCCTTTCCTTTTCTCAAAATTTGGGACTCAAGGTAGCATACAAATTGCAGTGATTACAATATAGTTAAAAACATACAGAAATCAACATTAAAATAGAATTAAACTATTAGCAATATTAAAATATGTCAAGCACAAATTAAAAAAGGAGAAAAACTCCTTTAAAAGAGTACAGTTACAGCACCCTCTTAAGTGCCCTTTCTTTAGAAACCTTTATTTCTGAAAGCCTATCAAAAGAGAAAAAAAGGTTTTGTCTGCTGGTGGAAGTATAGTAAGCAGGGAGCTGATCTAGCCTCCCAGGAGAGGGAGTTCCAGGACCTACAGAAGGACCTCACGTTCCCATCAACCGTACCTGTGAAAGAAAGTTATATCCAGATGCCAGCATCCTGCTGATGGGATAGTCTTTCTCAGTGGGGCAGACTTACCCCCCCCCCGCCTGTTCCCTCCACTCCCTGAATCTGCTCTGGAGGATTGTGTGAGATTACTGGGAGAAGGAATGGAGGGAGAAGCTGCTACACAAGCCAGCTTGTAAAGTATTGGATTGAAGGGTGGGAATCATATGACCGTGTGCCACACACAATCCCAAATTTTGCAGCCCCCCTCATTTGCAGGAAAAGTGATAAAAATGAGAATTGCTGTTTCTTGAAGCCTCCAGGAGCAGTGATTCTTCTCTAGAGTGAGGCACCAGGCCTTGGTTCAGTTTGTGGGTAGAGGAGTCTGTGCCCCTTGACTCCAATCAGAGGCGGACAGAGTTAGCCTCTGGACCCACTGACGTTGTCCGCCTTTGGTTTGACATAGCCTTATATTTTTAGTCCTTATAGAGTGGCTTGAAGACGTGCAGGCTAACACATTCTGGATTTGTTCTTCTACTAAATAAAATAGTGCAGTACTGAATGGGTACTGAGTAAGATAGCCAAAGTGAAGGAAAGGCAACAGCAAATGATAGGGTAGCACCTTTGTGTGGAGCTGGGGGTGGTGGTGGTGCAGAATGCTACCAGCTATGTAAGAGCAGAGATCGCAAGTGTGTCATACCTTAACCTACATGAGCTCTGTCCCCTTGAACTGTCATTGGTATAAAGACTATTAACTCAACTGGACATGGGGCTCCTTAAGGTGGCAGGCATATTCTGAGGCTATTACCTTAAAAAGTTCAACGTGGCAAAATGGATAAGATTGCTGGAGAAAGAACAAATTCGCAGAGATAGAGGGATATTTGTAGTCCATTAATGAGCATGGTTGACAAGAAATTTCTTGTGAAACCATATATTGTAGGGCTGCCTGGTCTTCCAAGTGGGTGGTGTCACAGTGAATCCCAAACTCAGAAAATGTACAGGGTGTCAACTCACAGGTAGTTGTCTCTCTTGCTTTGGATGTCAGTGATTCCCCCACCTCACCTTGTTAACTAAACGCACCTTCACAACTTACATGCCAGCGCCCTCTGCTGGAAGGTGGCTGCCTGAAGTATCTTGGTTGTGGTAAAGCTTCCTACCAATTTTGATGAGAGTTGTGATTCTGTACCTGCTGAGCTCATGTCTTTGGATCTACAGTTTTAAAGGAACTGTTGTTTCTGTGACTTCTGCATTGGCTTGTTTTACTCAGTAACAAGGGTGCTCTGAGCATGTGTTGATTGATTAACAAAGCTTTTAACTAGACTGTTATTTTTTCCCCCATTTGTGCTTTTTTATCCAGAGGATTCTCTGTTTTTCTGTGGGCAGTTACACTCTTAACATATTTAGGAAGGCAGAAGAATATTTTTTCTCTCTTAAATGGGATGCTAAAGAAGCTTGCATCCATTTTTCATGCCATGATGGCATTATTTACAATCCTTGCAGTTTCTTAGAGGAGGCAACCAAATTTACTGAGGCATTCTGTGAAGATGTGTAGTCACATCTAGTTTGGCTGGTAAGGATCCTGTGTTTGAGCGCTGCCTTTTGTTGATTTTGGCTCTGGAGTGTCTCGTAAACTGCATGTATGTAACAGCCTTTAGTAAAGATTTGAATTGGCACTTTCTTATTGCTGCATGTCACATACTCAACTTTGAAGAGCTGGTCTGATGTTTCTGTTTGCTTGGACCAAGACTTTTCAACACAGGTGTATCAGAAGTGACAAGGCTTCCTTGAACTACTGTAGAAAAGGATAGCTGATCAATACTGCTTTGTAGATTCTTACAGTACTTGACTATTCTTATACGCCATTTAATGATTTCTCTCTATGTCACAGGTGTATCAACTGGACACAGGACATTATTTGTGCAGGAATAAGTACTATGGCAGAGGTCTTTCCATTGAAGGCTTTCGCAATGCCCTCTACCAGTACCTGCACAATGGTGTTGAGCTACGAAAGGACCTCTTTGAGCCCATCCTTAGTAAACTGCGAAGCCTGAAAGCCGTATTAGAGAGGCAGGCCTCTTACCGCTTCTACTCCAGTTCTTTGCTCATCATTTATGATGGAAAGGATGCCTGGTCTGAAACAAACATGGAATGCAGACCAGAGATGCACCTGAAGCAAGTGGACCTCTCTCTCCCTGAAAGCTTACAAGATACCAGCAGCACAGAGTCCCCCACCATCCAGCCCAAGGTGGATGTACGTATGATTGACTTTGCACACAGCACATTCAAAGGCTTTCGTGATGACCCCACTGTACATGATGGCCCCGATATGGGCTATGTGTTTGGACTAGAGAGCCTTGTTAACATAATAGGACAGATGCGGGATGAGAACCAGTAGCCTTGGACTGGACTCCTTTGTTTTCTCCCCCAGTGATAGGAACAGAAAGGACTACCACCTTTACAGAGAAAGCAGACCCTGCTGCTTTGAAAATCTTCTGTTGCTCCAGTGTGTTTAACTTCATCAAAGGACACGATATCCTGGATGATCCTGGCAAAATGGCTTTCACTATTATGGCCTGGACTAATTTGTGGGAAAGACAAATCCCATGGACCCCAGTATTGGGCATTTTGTACCTGGGGTTGGCATTCGTTGTGCATAACCCTGTGATTGTGTGTGTTAGGAATGTGGAGACTGACTCCACAGGAAGGAAGAGGGGAGATGTTCCAGGGGTGTAGGTTTTGGGATTCCAGTGTCTCTCTTCCTTATCAACCTTCACTGAGGCACTATGGTTTAAACCTCTCTTCTTTCATTTGAAAAGGGCATTCAGATCCAAGGAAACATTCGTTGTGGAGTTGACTGAGTCACATGATTTGCACACACTCCACTCTGCTATTGCTGCCCCTGAGCAGATGTGTGAGACTCTTCTAGAGGTTACAGATGAATACTTCATTTATCTTCTCTGATCTGGGAGTTATCAGATCATCCTACATGGGGAAATAAATGACCAAAGGAAAATCAGTGCAGTGCTTTAATGGTTTTGCTTTGCATCCTGTTGATGAAGCGTGCCTACCTCCTCTCATCATTTCCTGAACTTGATAGAAATTCCAGAAAGGCCTGGTTTGGTGTCAGCAACATTATCCCAATCTCTTAACTTCATGTAACATTCTGGCTAGCTAAGGTTATTGTTGATAGCACAATCAGACTGGCCCCTTACAAGGTACTGATGATGTTTATCAGGTAGCAATCCTATTTGTGCCCTTTTGGAACTTATAAGTACAATAGTGTCTTCTTCAGCTTCACTCAGATCCAAGCACCATGGTGCTATATTGCAGTATTCCTTCTCCCCTTCCCCCTTCCTTTCCAAGCAGCCTTCCTACCAAAATGATGCACTTCCATAGAAGTTCCATCTGCACTAACAAATGACTTCTAAGGAAGTTGATGAGAAATGGAGGCATATTCATTTTCAGAACTTGTTCCTTCTGTAGAGGGAAGCATCTGCCTGGTTTTGGTGGCTTGCTAGTTGAATGAGCTGCCACCTGTGCTTGTTTTCACCTCAGGGAGTTGGTATTTGCTGGCCTCATTTCCCATGATTAGTGACTTTTTGAATGCAACATACATTTCTGTGTATGGAGTAAGGCAAGGTGTCAGTGGCTTGTAATGTTAATTAATCAATGGCATTAGTTCATTATATGAATGGTTGTAATTTATTCATAGCTCTTGGTAGTTATGACAACCCTCAGAGCTGTTCCACACACCTTGGACAATAGTTGCTCTGGTTAGAGCTCGGCCTAATATAAATGGATGCACTAGACCTCTTGGAATGCACTTTTGGGAAAGGGAATAGTTCTCTGGAGAACTGATGTCAAGGCATTATGGTTGTGGACAGTTGTTTTAAGTGTCTGCTGCTGGATGCTTATAGAAAGAGTTAATTTTTGTCCTAAAACTCCTGCTTGTTTGGAGGAATCTGGGTCTCCCTTAGGGTAGATGTTGCCTTCACAGATCTGTCTTGAAAACGTTCTTGGATCTTTTTCAAGGAGCAGCTGGTGGAATTCTCTCTCTTGCCACAATGTAGTCTGCAGGAGCAAAGCTTCCTGATGTGGTTCTGCATGAAGGACAGATGGAGGAGCCACCTTTGTGCATTGACCAATTCAGCACTCATGTTAGACCTCACTTTTTTCCCAGTGGGAGCCTCTATGATGAGACATTTTACACTTTGAAGAGAGTGATGCCATTTTTCAAGCATTATTTTTAATTCCCAAATCTTAAGGGAAACGCGTTGCTTTCTGCCAACCACTGCTTTGAAGTCTTCACATTGAGTTTGAAGCGTCATAGTATTTTCTGTACTGTTCATGTTTTGGTTAAGCAGAGATGTGTAGCATGCAAGAACCACTGTTTATTCTTCCAACAGCTACTTCGGTAACATAGAGAAGACTGTAGAAAATCATTCTCTGTGTTTTAGAGTCTAAAGTTGATTTCTTGTTGTGGTGACCACCTCATTTTAAAATCCTCTTTTTAAAAAGCAAACAATCATACACCCACACCTCTGCCTCTCTGGACTGTTCTGAGCTTCACTCTGCAAATTCCAGAGCTTGTATATAGCATGATCCCATTCCTGTTGCCAGGTTTTTTTTAAATAAAGCTATTAAGTCTATTAATTTGCTCCATAAGGAACCAAAAACATTAAAGGACATGGTTTTCTCAGTATTCTAGTGTTGTGGTTAGTTTTCAGCCAGCATAACTGCAAAGCACAGTCTTGTTCAACAGCAATAAGTTTTCCAAGTTGAAGTTCTTTGAGTTAAGCAAAGAGACATGGTTGTGACTGTTCTTTGTGTTTCTGAAGGGATTTGCCTCCCAGCGCCCCAACAATCTGCAACCAGGCAGAATATTAATAGAAATCTAATTTGTTTTGTTTGACACTCTGCTCAACATGTGCCTGTACATTTAACGTTTGCTAAGTTTTTTATGTGCAGGTATATTTGTGTGTAGCCTGGCAGTAGCTGGAGTGGGGAAGTATGAGCAAAGCTGTCTAAGAACACACCAACAGGACTCCTTAGGAAAGTACCCATACTGTCACAGTAGATGAATGCGAGCAGATTCCTTCTGAAGAGTTATTTCCAAGCCATCCCTTTGGGTATACCATGGAATCGGTTTCTGCAGCTTGACATTTGCGTTGAAAGCAACTCTGCAGAGTAACAGGCACCCAGAGAGATACCAGAAGATATGAAGGTCAGAAGCAGAATGTTTGCCATCAGTGGCTCTCCTCCCAATTAAGGGACATGGTTCACTGTTAGTTCAAACTTGCATCTTTCAAACAAATGAAGTACACTAGATTTATTGCAGTATTTTCTAGAGCTCAACCCATTTAGGAATTCATGAAGTCATGTTAATCGTTTGCTGTTCCCATTGGTATTATTCCTCTTGGCTACAGTGGAAGTTCCTGCTTATTTGCCAGGGAAAAGTAGGTCCATGACTGAAGAAAGTAGATCAAAAGTGTAGTGTACCCCCCTGGTCTTGACCTGCCTTGAAACAAAGGGAATTGAATCTGTCCCAAACAAAGCCAGAGTCCTATGCTCTGTGGACTATTCCGTCCCATTCTGTTTTGTTAAATGAATGCCACAATGTATTTGCTAAGATAAGACCCACATCTGTTACACTGGAGCCCGTCTCCTAAGTATGTTGGTCATATTTGTGAAAATCTGCCACTTCCCAGTTGGTTCTACCTCATTATCTAAAGTAAAATAGTTCAAGATAATAATTAAGCGTCTTGTGCCATTTTAAGGGTGTTGCCACAGAGGTGGAAGCTATATTACAGGTTTGTAGACCTAAAGTAATGTTACAAAAACAAAACAGCACAAGATGATATCTGGTTGGTTTTGAACAACTAAATAAAGCAACTTTTCCCTTTCATCCTTGAGTTAGAACTAGGGTAGTGTTGCTTGTCTGTGCAGTTTTTAGCTCATCAGAAGGTTAGAGTGTGAACAGCTCTGTCTTGAAATGCATTGAAGACCCATAGTGAGAGTGAAATATTTTAGTGAAGAGGATGCTGATCTGGACAGCTGTGTCCAACCAAGCCATTCTGCATGCATTATATACATTCAGGTCCTCTTCTGGAGGCATTGTAAATAATCCTTCCAGTCTGTTCCTACTGGAACAGCATAGTCTGTTTGTTGCTCTTTACAGCTTGCTGACACTTTTATGTCCAGTAGTGTTGACTCTTGTAGCAGGACTTTGCACGTAATGTGTAGTTGCCTTCATATAGATGATCAGCTTTTCAGCCTTCTGGAATACATAGCCAGCTGTCTCTCTAGCAATACATAGAAACTGCTAGCATTGGTTTATGAACAGCATAAGGGTTCCCCTTATTTTACCAATAAGGGCCAAATGCAAGTTCACCTGAGAAATACTCAATTTCTTTTTTATATTGGTGGCAGCTGCTGCCTTGGAAGTATTTCTTCCTCTCCTCAGCTAGAGGTTACTACTGCACTGTGCTTTATGTTAATACTTTTTCTTGCCCTTTTAGTTGGAGCAGGAGCCACCGTCTCTTTATTAGCACCTTTGTAGCCTGGACTTGCTGCATGATCTTTCCAAAATATCAGTTCAGCATTTCCCTATGAACAACGGAGAGTTGCACTTTGGCTAATGCTCAGTATAGATGACTCCGAAGAAGGCCCTTTGTGTGTGTCATAGGGATGGTACTCCTATATAAATTTGATTACACCGTTCTTGTATCTCCATCTGAAAGAAGCTCAAGGAACAAAATAGAACTGGCTTCTGTTGAACACTGGCAAAGAGACTGAACGTCAGTTTCAATTTGTGTAGCCTTATCCACATGCCTGCAGCCATGTCTAAACTGTGCCTCCACAGAGGACCAAACTACATTTCAGATCAAAGCCCTGTTGCCTGCTGGCTGCTCACAGGTTGGGTTAGATTGGCATAGTATTAGAAGGCCAACGAGAGTATTTCCTGCTGAGCGAAGGTGCTCTGGCTAGCCAATATCTCATTTGAGTGTTGCACCAGCAACTTGCCATGAGGCCTTGTAGTGCACCTACTTACACATTCTGCTGCTATTGGTGTTTAATGTGGAGGTGCAATCTGTGGGCACATTCTGCTTTATGGCTTGCTTGTCAAATGGTCTCCTCAGATCATAACTTTTTTGGATGTGAAAGGAAAGGCAAGTTTCATTGGTTTCATGGGCTACTTTTTGACCTTCTGGAGGTAGCAGGGAGGGAGGGAGTCTGGCTGTAGGCCTATGTATTTTTTTGTTTGTTTTACCGCAAGCCTGGAAAGAATCATCCAAGTCAGGTACAGACTTTGGTTGTATTTGTACTATTACTGCATGCTTATCTCAGGAGCAAAATGTTGTTTTTTATACTTTGAGATGTCTAGGTGTGGAATGGTCTCTATGAGAACTGCTTGAAAGGGAAGAAATGTTACCGTGAGAGTTGGGAGCAGAATTGCCTCCCTGTAGGCATGATTGCCATCTGTCTCTTCTGACTTGTCTGGGAGAGTTGGAGCATCACATAACAAACGTCTTGTATATTTTTAATAGTCTGTTTTAGTGCCACTTTGTTGGGCCAAGTCAAGCTTTTGGGCATGAGAAATAACAGTATCTGTATTCCATTCACTGCACCCCTGGCTCTCCTGTTGTGTATAAACATGTGTATATAAATAAAGTGCTAGACATTTCGTTTAGTGTTGTATGGGTATCTTCTACTCCAGATTTAATAACTTCATTCAGAAAAAAGTGCATGCATATCTCACCTGGTAGAATGAGATTACTGTACATCTGAGACTTGGCAAACATGGTTCAAAATGGGATTGAATGAATTTGACAGCCTGGGAAACTGCATGAGAAAATATACAATCACAAAGTGTCAGATGGTGCTTTATTCATGTATAACATCATTTTTTCTTGCTTTTTCCATTCAGTGTTACATACAAGAGCTTAAATGTATTTCCAGACTTCCATTCTAATTGCTGTTCACAGGCCTCATTCCACACATACTCCTAGCAATCAGGGTTGAATTAGAAATGTTTCTCAAATCTCAAATTATTTAATGTGAATCACTGATGTTTAACTCAAAATACAGCATTACTTAAAATGGAGCAATATAACTATAAACTACCAATGTTAATCTGGAATCAGGTTAAAATACCTTTCATTTACAGCCTCTTAATGTCCATTTCTCATCTTTTGGCTGCACTAAGAGATTCAGTGGAGAAAATGAGGCTTAGTAAAATGTGTTTAAGATTAAAGGATGTAGAGTTGAAGGATATAGGGAGTGGAGTAAAATGGATGGATACATCTCTCTGCCACTGTGTGAGACTCCAAGGAGCTGTGAAGTCATACCTAGAAGGTGATGAAACTGCAGAATGGAGCATACAGCATACAAAAAAAGAAAGACACTGGAATTTATCATGCAGGAGTCCAGTAACAAGCCCCACTCTCCCCTGATCCACAGGAACTGGATGGGCCACTTATGGCGGCTTTCAGTGAAAAGGGAACCCACGGAAAGAAGAAGGTGTCATGTTTTGTCAGTAGCGTCTTCTACCATTCCACAGAAAACAGCCGTTGGTGTTCCCGTTAAGCATATGAGTTCTAGAAAAACTCAAGATGATGTGAAGATAACATAAGAGCCAGGCTGCTGGAAAATTAACACCGGTAGGTAGTCAATTCCTGGCAAAATGCAGCACTAGCTAAAGTTTAAATGTGGGAGCTGAACATTCTCCTTTCTCCCTCTTGTATCTCCTCTCTTCACACTAATGGCTGGTTCTGGGAAGCCCAGTGACATCCTTCACAAGAGAGCCTGCTGTGAGTATCAGCCCAGCAAAATTCAGAACAAAGGATCATCCTTTCCATTAATGCCTGTGATGCCTCAGAGCAGTGCAAGCGGCCTAAATAGCAACATTCAACGTGCATGATCTCAGCTGCTCTCTGGCTAGTTTCGAGGATCTGTGTTTATGTGTACATTTCCTGGGATTTGGGAAAATGTTTGGCATTGGGATATGCCTGAAAGGAAGGGACACCCCCCTCCCTCTTTTTTGGACAAAGGCAGTTCTATCCTGTTGATCTAGCACCCAGACTGTCAGTGTCTCTGCCACTAGTGCTGCATTCAGTTCCCTTTTAAGGAGTTGTTTTTTGTTTTTGTTTTTTTAACATTGTGAAGATACACTTCTGAGAGTTCAGGCAACATTGATACTGCAGAATTCAGAAATGGCTGAATAAGATTTTGAATAGTTGCAGGTAAGGATTTAGTGCTCTGCATAGTTCCTTAGCCTCTCAACAAAGCAAGAAAAATTCAAAATAGTAACAAATGGAGAAAAAAATATGCGAAATGAAAATATGGGTAATTTAGAGAGATCACAGAATCTGCTTATATATTTTTCATGGTGGCTGAATATAACTGGATCTGTGCAGTAGATACAGTGCTGCATCACATTTTGCCAGTAAGTGGTCAAGTTTTGACTGGCAGATCAACAATAAGGTACACAGATACAGGTACAGATACACTTTCTCTTGACTGTCCATTCAAGGAAAAGAATGGTATTTTCGTCTGCATTTTAAAAGCTACTTCACTGTCCCAGACACATGTTAATAAAGACATTCTGACACTGCTGGGTTTAAGGGGTGGATGCAAAAGATAGACTAAAAAGCCCTTCTGCTACCTCTACAGCTGGGGAAAGCCTGCCTGTGTTTGAGTTTGCACAGCACACTCTAAACGAAACCTAAGCAAAAGCTCTGTATCAGCTTGATAGAAGAGAAACACAAAGAACTATTGTCAGGATTCACTTTGATTTACAGAATAGGTTTCTAGCTTGAGGAAGAAGTTTCCAGTCATGTTCTAAAGAAAACATGATCTATCTTGTATCCTTTCTGCCCGGAAGATCATTCAAGGTAGCTTTGAATGTGAATTTACCATATCAAAGTCTACATAGTTCCTTACAAATATAGATTTCTCAAGCAAGAGTTGGGTGAAAGATCACACACCTTAGTATTATGGCTGATGAGTAGTGCTCTGTATTTACTTGATGGACAGGATTGCTTCCAGGAACAGTGAGAAAACCTTGGCCAAGGAGTAACCATTTGCTGTAAATGATAACACAGGCATTCCCACAATAGTTCTTTCATTTTAAATGGATGTTGGAAGCAGCCATTAAGGATTTCTGCAGATCTTTTCTACTTATTTGGTGTGGGAGAGAAAGGGAAATCAGGGCATAAGCTTACCTGCGTCCTATTTTAATAACGCAAGTGATGGTTGCAGAGATACTGTTAAAGATACTGTTAACAGCCTACAACTTTTAGACATAAAATGGTACAAGGCCAGGTTTAGTACAAAATCTACACTGAAATAGCAGTTACGGAGTGAACCCGTGCCACAAAAGTAGTGCAAATGCTTGGGAAACCAAGCTGGATAACCATTCTTGAACGCACACCTGCAACTGAGGCCATTTCCACACTAGACTGACAGTGCTATAATTATAGTGCCATTAAGACCACTTTTTTCTTTCTCAAACCCTGCCCTGGGGGAGAAACATGTAAATACCTTTCAGGAAGGTGGTTTTGTCGTTTAAAATTAAAGCAGAAACAAAAACTAACAAGGTTGGTTTGCAAGGAACAGCAGAACTGTTCTTTGCAAAAGTCTTCAGTATTAAACTTTGTTTTGCTGAGACCAGCAAAAGTAGAAATCCTGGGGACAGAGGAGTTGCTCTCTTTTACTCTCCAGTTACCTCAGACATTGTCAGTTGTGCTTCTGGATGCTGGGCCTGGACCTGTGAAAATGCTTACGTGTTCTTCCCTGTACCACGACACATTTTAGTGCACAGGGGATGGGGGATGTTTAAATCAGCCCCTTCCTGTGTATTGAGGTCAAGAAACAATTGGAGAGTGGAAACTTAGAGCCTCTTTTCGTATACAGTACCAGATAATTCTGACAGAGGCCTCAGTTGTGGGGGGGAAATGGGTTGGCCACCCAGGGCCTCTGAGGACTGTGAGTCACCCACCAATGTGACAGATCATGGGGAGAAAGGATGCCTAGTAAGTGTTATGAGAACACGAGTTCACATGCTTGAGAACAACATGCAATTGCAGTCATTTTAAGGAAAACACAGCTCACAGATTCTTAACGTGTTCAACTGTGCCAAACAATTCACTGATCTATTGCACACCAAGGGCTGGTTTTGACTTGGGTTTTAATTCAGCTTTAGCAATAGAGTCTCCAGGTCCTGGTCTTGTGTAAGTTACTGTCTATTAGCATCATTTAAAAAAAGGCATGGCCAAAATGAACTCCACAGGCTTGTTGAAAAGAAACTTCTGCTGTCAGTCCTGAGCCTAAGGCCAGCAAGGGCTAAGGAGAAGCGGCAGATGTTTAGAGGCAGGCAGCTCTATACCACTGAAAACCTTCCCAACTGATGCTGTCTGCAACCGCTGAGGCTAACTATGACTTAGGGGCTTCCGAGTGAGGTGTTGATCTTGTCCCAAACATAGAATCCTTTGTGGGGCTCAGACGTCATCTTCCATTTATAGCTGTACTCTGCTTCCTCCTCCCATTTCTACCCACCTCTCTGTGCCTCTGGGGAAAAATATCCATTAAAAAGGGAAAGACAGATTAGCTGCACAGTATTTTTTTGACTGGTGCTTTTAGGAGCTGTTTATAATCAAACATACAATTCCATCCACTATGGTCATATAGGGAAGGCAGAATTTTTCCATTTTTTACAATATTCTATCTTCAGCATTCTGTCACTAGGAAACATATAATTTCCCATCTTCCTCCTGGATCCAATCTGACTAGGAGCGCTATGGTGGAGGGGCCTATATGGAATGCACAGATGTGACATCATGCAGTAATATCATCATATTAAGTTAAAGATTTTCAAAATACAAGCATGAAAACAAAGTAGAAAAAAGCACAACAAATTACAAGAAACTAACAACAAAAACTGAAAAGGAAAAGAAAGAAAATACTAATATTATGCATTTAATATAAACTATACCCAGATGTGACTGTATAGCCAAGCTGGACAAGAGAAAGAAGCTGGCCAAACATGTGAACTGCAGGTCAGAGATCCCCTCTAGGTGTGTCCAGGTCATAGTCAGGATGTCACCAGGTAACTCTAGAGATAATAGGCTTAAACTAGCCTTAACAACTCTGCCTGTTGGGCAACAGTGACTAGGAAGTTCCCACCAAACAGCTGATTGTTTCAATCCTTCTTCCCTCTGACCTGTAAGTATCTCCATTGTGCTCACACCTGTCCAACCATTACAGAGCTATCATGTCCATTAGTCCTTTGTCACCTAATGCTAAGATTGCTAACTCATTCCAGACCTCATTGTCCGCTCTATGAACTCCATTATTTACTTGGCTGGCGAGCCATTCACATCCTTGCCCTCCAGGCAGAAATCATGTATAAAACCCCCCAGTTTTGGCTAGCTAGATGCAGTAGATTGCTTGCTGGTAGCAATGCTGTGACTTTGATTCCCAGTCGTGTACTGTCCTTAGACACAAGTCTAAGCCACTTTGTTGCTTCTTCACTGCTCTCTGAGACCAGTAAATATTAACCCTTGACACTCTGAATCTTACTATCCAAAGCCTTTCTTCCCTTTTTCCTTCAGTTAGTCTTGTGTGAGTGTGTGTGACTGTTTGGATCTTATGTGCGTTCAATAATTCCCAAAATAAAACACATTTGAGCTTCCTTTTGAATCTCTGGCTGGTTCTTCCCTGAGAAGAGCCTGTAAACATTGGTGGAAAGATCTTGCTAGGTTACCCCCTCTTGTAGGCCTCCTAATTCGAACTAATATTCCCCACCTTTGCATGAAGGTACTGGCATCGTGGGTGGACAACTGAGTGACCCATGTTTTGGGATAACTCCTCCAGTATTTTGAACTAGAATTCTCATAAGCCTCTGACAGTGTGGCCAGTTGTTAAAGGTTAGTCTGAAATGTCTGGAGGGAACTAGGTTGCCTAACAGAAACACAGGAGATCATAGAATCATAGAGTTGGAAGAGACCCCAGGGGCTATCGAGTCCAACCCCCTGCTAGGCAGAAACACCCATCAAAGCATTCCCAACAGATGGCCATCCAGCCTCTGCTTAAAAACCTCCAAAGAAGGAGATGCCACCACACTCCGAGGCAGCATATTCCACTGCTGGACAGCTCTGACCATCAGGAAGTTCTTCCTGAGGTTCAAGTGGAATCTCCTTTCCTTCAGCTTGAATCCTTGTCCTAGTCTCTGGAGCAGCAGAAAACAAGCCCGCTCCCTCCTTGACATGACATCCCTTCAAATATTTAAACATGGCTATCATGTCCCCTCTTAACCTTCTCTTCTGCGCATATATATATATATATATATATATATATATATATTTAAAAATAAACTTATTTGTATCAGACTGAGGAAGTTCCTTTCTCCTGAAGATGTTTGCTTCATTAGAGGTCAAACAGAATCTGTGGTGTTTCAATCTGCACCTGTGCTTCCAGTTCCTAATGGACCTTCCATGAAGGGGTGGATTGATTCACACATATTTCTGTTTAACTAAACTAAATATATTCTAGAACAAAGAATCCAAATCCAACTAGGGCTAAATGCTCACTTTCCTAGCCTAGCCCTAGCCCTAGCCGGGAGATGGGGTCACTTAATTTTTTAAAAAAATATTTCAACATTTTATTTAACAAGGCTAACCATTGTTCCATAACATATAATTTTTTTTAACATCTTAATTAAGAAGGAACAAAAAAGTAATACTTTATCATACATTCCTGATCAGATACCTGTCTCTCTCTCTCTCCCTCTGTGTGTGTGTGTGTGTGTGTGTGTAAAAACTAAATACAGAACAGCTAAGACTCATCCTGCATGTTTTTTCTAATGTTTATTTTAAGCCTTGTTTTTTTGTCTAATTACTCATTATCTTTCCATTTAATATTCTTATCTTTCTTCTAGACTTAGTACTGATAAATTTCCCCATCTTGCTTTCAAATAGTTTGTCAGGCAATCCCAGTCCTCTTTGAAGTTTTAAAGTGTTTTATCTTTCCCTTTGCTTAAGAGTGTGGTTAGTTTATCCATTTTTAATAGGTCATGAAATTTCAGCAGCCATTCCTCCTCTGATAGTAATGAAATTGTTTTCCATTTTTTAGTATGTACAATCTTAGCAGAAGTTATCATGTAAAATAGAATTTTCCCATATTTCTTCTCTATTTGAACATTCTCTCTAGTTCTGCTGTCTTTGGGATCACTTTGAGAAGATTCCCTGGAAAGCCTGGTGGTTTATTAAAAGCTGTATGCAAAATCCGTGATGTGTGCGTGTGTGTGCATGTGTGTATGCTGTGGCATGAGGCGTGTATGATTTTTTACACTTTAGCCTGTGTCCACATATATGGTCTGTGATTTGATGTTTGCTTTGTGACAATCTAATATATAAAAGTCAGTTTGTCTGTTTGTCCATGTCAGGCAAAGAAGACTCATACGATTGACTGCCTGAGAAGATTCTGTGCAGTCCTGGGGTTTGCAGTTTAGGGAGGAGCCTTTAGAATTCTCAGCCAGAGAGCTCTTGGGCCTGTCTTGCATAGACCAGTTGCTATGGAGACAAGGCCTGGCAACAAGGAGGAGGCTGCCAGTGTATTTCCCTCAGGAACCCAACCTCTGTATGTTAATAACTCTAAATACAGATTGGATTGGGAAATATGGAGAAAAGTTACAGGTACCATACAAGGCAATCTGGGGAATTACAGACACAGGATATCAAATCTGTGTATTTCAACTGCATCTAATTCCTAAGGTAAGGTAACGTAAGGTAATTCCTAAGGTATTTCCAACAAGTATTACCTATCGTAAAATAAAATCCCAGGCATATGCACTAATCTCCTATAAAACCCCAGAATTTTCATTAGGATCTCTATGTTGGGGCCACAGGGTAGTATTGACTCCATGTTTTTTCTGGTTCAGTCTGTGGGAATGAACACAATCCTTGGTTTTAGTATGCTTCCAGGTAGTTCTCATGTACAAATTTCACAAGAATCATAGATTCTTAGAGTTGGAAGGGACCACAAAGAAGCGTCTAGTCCAAGCCCTTGCCATGCAGGAATACACAGTTAAAGCAATCCCAAAAGATGCCCATACAACTTCAGGTTAAAGACCTTCCAGGAAAGAGATTTCACCATCCCCAAGGCAACTTGTTTCACTGTTAAATAGTTTCTTTCAAGAAGTTCTTCCTAATGTGTAGGTGGAATCTTGTTTCTTGTAGCTTGAATCCACTGGTTCCTGTCTTAATCTCTGCAGCAAGAGAAAACAAGCTTGCTCCATCTTCTACATAGCATCCATTCATAAATTAAAATATGGCTATCCTATCAACTTGCAATCTTCCCTGAGCCAAATACACCCAGCATACTAAGCTATTCCTCATAGGGCTTGGGCCATTTCTGCACTAGACTGTTATAGTGCTATTATTCCACTTTCAACATCCTATGGAATCCTGGGGTTTGCAGTTCAGGGAGGGGCCAGCCTCCCTACGTCCCTCCCTCCCTAAACTGCAAACCCCAGGATCCCATAGGATGTTGAAAGTGGAATAATAGCACTATAACAGTCTAGCACAGAAACGGCCTTGGTTTGCAGACCACATTTCATCTTGGTTGCCCTCTTCTGGACATGTTCAGCTTATCAATATCCTTCTTGAATTGTGGTTTCCAGATTGGACATAGTATTCCAAATGAGATCTTATTAAAGCAGAATAGAGTGGGACTATTCCTTCTCTTGACATGGATGCTATAGTCATATTGACATAGCCTAAAACTGCATTGGCTTTTTTGGCCACTGCATCACGTTGATAATTCATATTTAGCTTGAAGTCTACTAAGACCCCTAGATACTTTTGAAATAACACTGCTTTCAAGGCAGGTGTCACCCATCCTATGTTTCTACACTGCATTTTTTTCCTGCTTAGGTATAGTATCTTACATTTATCTCTATTGAAATACATTTTGTTCTTAGCTTTCTATGTTCTTGTGTCATGACTTTAAAAATCAAGCTGATTCAAGGGGATTTGTATATTGGTTTCATGTTTTTATGCCAAAAGAATGTAGCAAATTGCTTGGTCCATTTTTTCCCCCCGGTGCAGCCTGTGCCACAGGTATGATTTGATAGTTATTGAAGATGTGCCAAAAATCTTGAATATCCATGGGGACCTATACTCCAGCTCCAATTTTTTGTGCCTAGTTCTAAGGTAAACCATTATTTTTATTACTCAGTTTATGAGCATAAATGTAGTCTGTGATTTGACCAATACCGTATTAGGCTGATGCCATGCCAAGCGCTTTGGTGGCACAGTGGTTAAATGCCAGTACTGTAGCCACAGTGTGAGTTCAATTCTGCCGGGCTCCAGGTTGACTCAGCCTTCCATCCTTCCGCAGGTCAGTAAAATGAGAACCCAGCTTGTTGGGAGCAATTAACTAACACATTGTAAACTGCTTAGAGAGCACTTAGCTGATAAGCGGTATAGAAATACACATGCTATTGCTATTGCTACGTAAAAACAGAAAGAATCCATGTTTTAGGTACTATGTTTTATATCATGGTCGCATAATGCGATCTGTGTTTTTTATGCTTTAGTCTGAGGTATAATGTGGCTTATAATTTGACTAAGAGTCTGGGTATACCACATGCAAAAATCTTAAGGGCTTATGCATGGGATCCATGCTTTTGGATAAAAAGAAATCCCAAAGTATCAGATACATTATTCTTATGGAGCGGTTCATGGAGAGAAGAATGATAATGTGGTCTGAGACGTAGTTTGGGAGGTGGTGCATCCGCTAGAAAAAAAAACCCTAAGAAATCAATGGGTTCCATTTTTTAATTTTGTGGACCTGACTTTTGCTCAAGAAAGCCAGCATGGTTGGAATATTGGACTAGGACTCTGGGAGACCAAGGTCCAAATGGAAACTCACTGGGTGGCTTTGAGTAAGTCACATTCTCTTAGCCTCAAAGGGAGGCAAACTCTCCCTGATCAAATCTTGCCAAGAACACCCAGTGGTATCCATCTTAGGATTGCCAGAAGTCAAAAATGACTAGAAAGCATACAAAAACAACAAACTTTTGCCCAGAGCAGGTGCTACCTCTGCTATTAGTCCCACTTAGCTGGGAGCTGAAGCTTAAAAATAAAATTGGAATCTTGCTAGTAAACTGTACAGAAGAAGAAGCAATTTCATTTCTTTTTTTCCCCACTGAACAGCTCCATATAGATTTCAGGATATTTTTTTTTTTAAAAAATGGGCCAGAACCTTTTCATTAATTTTTTTTAAAGAGATGCTGAACAGAGGAAGGTTGTGATTGGAGGAATTATTGGTTTTAAAAAGTTTGTGCAGACTTTTGGAAGATGGCACTCTACTTCATGCACACATCAGTCCAGTAATCAAATAAAACTTCTCTTCTGAGACAAAAGGGAGAGAGGTTCATCAACTAATATATCAAAGTCAAAGTTTGTCTGTGTCAGGCAAAGACCTCATGTGATTGGCTGCCTGAGAAGATTCTATGGACTCCTGGGGTTTGCAATTTAGAGAGGGCCCTTTAGAATTCTCAGCCAGAGAGCTCTTGGGCCTGGCCAGTTGCTATGGCGATGGGGCCTAGCAGCAAAGAGGAGGGCAGCGTATTCCCTCAGGAACCCAACCCCTGCATGTTAATAACTCTGAATACAGATTGGATTGGGGAATATGGGGGAAAGTTACAGGAAATGGCCAAGACAGTTTGGGGAATTAGAGACACAGGATCTCAAATCTTTCTAACAAGTATTACCTATGAGAAAATAAAATCCTGGGCAATGCCAGGTATATACGCTAGTTCCTTATATTCTGTAAAGGTGACATTAACTGCTGTTAAGGAATTTGACCTGGGATTGTTGCATGCAGTACCAGCCTTTCTCAAAAGATGTCACACTTTGTTCAAAGATGCCACTGCCGTGATGAATTCCAGGGCTAGCGGTGGTGTTCTGCTGGAGCAAAAGAACTTTAATGGCACCCTGAGACACATGTGTTATGCTGTAATATTTCATGAGCTGGTGCAAAGTTCATCTGGGGGACGGATGAGCCCACAGTAAGGAGCTATATGCCAAGCACAAAGTGATGGTGAGGTAGTCTTTTTGCTGTGGTTTCAACCAAGTTAAAACTGAAATGTGATGATACACAAAAGAGCTCTCTTATTTATGATGATAACCCAAAGCTCTACCATTAAACTATGTGCCTAAACACTTGAGGAAATACAGTTTCTTCCTGTACAAAGCTAAGCCATTCTTGTTCATGTACTAGAAGTAAGCCTGTGCACAGCCTTTTTTGTATCTAAATCTTTAAGGCTGCTGGCAAGACATTTCTTTTTGAACTTCTGTTCCTGGGGCAAACCTGTATGCAAAGGAACAAACATCCTTATTTCCTTTTTGCAGTTCAGTGTTTATAATAATTTTAGAGCCTTGTTAGAGTTTACGTATCTGACAATCATTTACCTTGTAAATGTGATGGCTGCAGTTCTGCATTCAGTTAAGCAGCAGACAATGGTGTTACATACTTTGGCAATATTTGGTTGAAAGGTTGTTGTTGTTTTTTGCACCCTGTATTAGAAGAAATCAGTTTGCATATTCCTATTTATCACAGCTTGCTTAACACATTTTAACATGGAGTTCACTCCACTGGACAGCATAAGGTTGTTTCTGGGTTTGTTCATTCTTAGTTGCAGAGGAATCAATAGGACTAATGTTTGTTACTACTAAACCTGACTGAATCTGGATCCAGCCATTGTGTTGGAGATGTGACATCTGTGGTGATTTGATCTGTAATGGCTCATGGCCTTGTAGCAAGCCACCACAACACTGCTGCTAATCAGTGCTTGTGGTGAAGATCTCTGAACCTCAGAATGACAGTTGAACTACAAGGGATCTCCAAGGGCAGGCAGGACTGAGAGAAAACCTCTGCCTGAGACCTGGAGTGCCATTTCCAGACAAAGTACACACAGCCAGCCCATTTTCCATATCCAGAGGCAGATTCTCTTCTGGTTCAGGCCCCGTGGGCCCAAAAGGCATCCACATCCCACACTGGACAGTTGCCTATTTCTGAGTTAAGGCCAGAATATATTGGCAAACTTACAACCCACAATGTCTGCCATTACAATATTTTTGTTCTTGTGGGAAGGTGGGAAGGATGAACAGCCTCTTCTTGCCACTCACAGGCAATCAACATATTTAAAATAATATGAAGATATCCGTTTGACAGGGAGATGTTTATATTCAGCAGCAGCTATATGACCCACAATTGCAAACAAGTCTGGCTGAAGGCCACCTGCTTGTTCTTAATACTTCAAACTGACTACCTTATGGCAACCCTTTCATATGATTTTCTTGGCAGGATGTATCAATTGCCTTCATCTGGGGCTGAGACAGTGCGACTTGCTCAAGGTCACCCAGTGGATTTTCTTGGTTTAGTAAGGATTTGAACCCCAAACTCCCAGAGTCCTAGTCCACCATTCAAACCACTATGCCACACTGGCTCTCAATACAGTACTTACTTGGTATTTAAGGGTTTGCATCCTGATTGATTATTGCTTCCACAAGAATGGAAGGGCTTCTTCTTTTCACTGAGGACTCTCCCCCAGTACCACTGGAACCCCGCTAAGTTCAACTCTGGATCCACCCCTCTGTATCCTTATTGGCTGTTTACATTTATGGAAGCCTAGGTAAAAGAGCATGTCCTGTTAGTGCCATAGGAAAAGTAATGGTTGTTTTCATGGAACTCAGGAAGGGCTAAAAATGCTCATCTTTGTCTGGATCATGCCTTGGAGCCTCAGAGCAAGGGTAGCTGGCATACAAAGAGTGGACTGGGGACTTGGCAAAGGTGTTGGGGAACTGGCACTGGACTGCAGCAGCTGTTGTGACGGATTCTGACCCGGTTTTGCTGAGGGGGCTTGGGGAAAAGACATACTTGTTAGGAAGCCCTTGCTTTTCTTTCCAAGCTCATTCCTTGGAGCAGCGTCTGCAGCAACAACTGTTGAGTTCCTAGTGCCAGAGGGTAATCCTTTCCCACCAATCTGTGGGCTTCCCAGAGATGGATCTCAGACACAGCTCTGTTGTCCCGGGTCAGCTGGCCAACAGCTGCCAGGAGAACAGTCTTCCCACCATGAGTAGCAGACAGTGAGCCAAAAGGGTAAACCCAGCCTGAGAGACACCCCATAAAACCTGGCTAGGGTTCTTCAGTGCCATGCAATCATCATTTCCATTTGTCTTCCTGCGGAACCTCCCAGAAAGTGTCTCTCCTCCTACACACTCCACAGTGCCCTCTTTCCTAAACTACAGTTTTCAGACCCAGGATTTTTTTTTTTAAAGAAGGGTTGGGTAACATACAGCACTCCAGATACGCTTAGACTTTAGCTTCCATCAGCCGTAGCCTGCATAGCCAATAAAACTGATGACTGGAGCTGCAGTGACATGTGGAAGGCCGCACAACTCCCAGGCCTGTTTAAACTTTCCCCCATGCCGTGTGACATCAAAATGACAGGCTTTGCAACTTCTGTTCCCATATACCACTCTCTCACGTCTTCTGTATGTTTCATATGGCTCCTCCCCTGAGACCCTCCCCAGTTCAGGCTGCTGTCAGTTTTTATGGAACCAATTTAAGGTTGTAGGGACTGGGAGGGTGTGTGCCCACATTCTGTCAGCTCATTGTATCAAGTCTCCATCATCCATAGGCTAGGTTAAACAATGTAGACTTGTTTCAAAATAGTTTGGGAAAGCTTTACACAAAAATGTTTTAAAATGTAAACACTCTTGAAAATCTTTATTATAAATTTGAGCTGGAGCAGGGAAATGCTTGAAGCTTAATTTCTCCAAAGGAAAGTTGGGAGTAAATATGATTGACATCTCAATGGCAGGACATGGTAACTGAACAAAAACAAGTACTACCTTTAAAAGAATGAGGCTCCTACTTATACTGAAACAACATACGTAGAGAAGTTGTATTTAGCAGTGGTGTGTAGATTTGAAAAACTCTTAACTCCTTGAGTATGAACTCTTAACTCCTTGAGTCTAACACAGTCATATTTAGCCCCAAATAGACATCTGGAGCCTGACAACGAGTTTTGGCCCTGGCTGATGGTTTAAGATTGCCATTCTATAAGCATTTGCCCGGCAGTAATCCCCAGGGATGTGTGCAGGGCTTACTTCTAAGGGCACCGGCATTGGATCCCAGGGTAACTCAAGATTTCCTTGATCACAGATTTCTTTCCAGCCTTTAGGCAGCACTTGCATCTATGCTTACATATGAATTAGGCTCCATGGATCTCAGTGGGATTTGATGCCAAGTAAATGTCCACAATTTGGACAACATATTGAAGAGTTGGCAACAACCCTTAATTCTATTACCTTGGGGAAATTGCTGTTGTTGTGTGCCTTCAAGTTGTTTCTGACTTACAGTGACCTTAAGGTGAACCTATCAGGGTTTTTTCTGGGGCTGAGAGTATGTGATGTGCCCAAGGTCACCCTGTGGATTTCTGTGGCTGAGCGGAGAATCAAACTGTGGTCTCCATGGTCCGGTGTCCAGCACTCAAACCATTACACACTGACTCTGTAATTCCTTTAATTCCCCAATCAGTGGCCATGTTGGCTGAGAAATTTGGCAGTTGTAGTTCAAACAGTAACTTCCCCAAGCTCCATTTCAATCTTTTCTTCTGGACTGGTAGCTCTACAGAAGCTAGCTTCTTCACTGCTTGACATGCAATAGAGTGGTTTTCTTAGCAAGACTCCTTTCAGTCCAGCACTCTGGCTTAAATGGCCCCCTGGAAAGTTGAAAAGGAAACCATGAAGGGAAATGAAAGAGAGAGATCCCTTGTAGTGTGGCCAAGCACTTAATAGTCAAAAGATACACTGCTTTTGATTATGGAAGAACCATCTTAGCTTAAAAACGTAAGGGGTAATGGAGTTTTGAACATGCTTAGTACTTTTTAAAAAGCTGCCCAGTAGTGGTGTTCTTGAGCAAGCAGCCTGAGAACGGAAGCAGGAGACGTGCCCCTTAACTCGCCTCTGTTTTGCTTCCAGCAATTCTGTGCAATCCTCATTCTCCCAAAGCGTCCCCTTTAACTCTTGGCATCTGGGGCTTTCCCTGCCTGCACTCTGCTTGTACCTGCCTTTTTCCTTGCTTGTGTACCTATTATCAAGGCTTGCACTTGGCAAACTGCTTCCTGGCTTGTGCCTCTTTATTGTGATGGACTGAAAGAGCAGGGAAGCCAGGATGGGGAAGGCGAAGGGCGGCTGGCTCTATTTCAGCTCAAGCTGTTCCTCGGTGCTCTTGTCATCCCTGCAGCAGGCTGAGTTTTTACATTTCTTGACACTGGACGTGACAGACAGAGACAGAATAGCAGGCTGAAGTAAACTAAGGAAGGCCCCCAGCAAGAGCTGTGATGGGCATGCAGGTAGTTAGCTGCCACGGGTGAATCCCATAGAAAGATCCTTGAAAGCGGTAGTGATTTGCTTGCCTGATTGTAAGTGACAGGCCAAGGTCTGGCTAAGCGTTCTCCCAGGATTCAAAGGGTGATCACATCAAGGAAGTAGGTTAGTGGAAGCTGTCATCAGCTGCAGAGACACAATTTGGAAATGATAAAGTGTGCAGTGGCAAGCACTGCAGGGAGGGGAAGGGAAGCAGTGGAAGCTGCAGCAGATCACAGGGACGGTAACCTTGTCTCTCCCATCACGTGAGAGGATGGGCTTGAGCCCTCTGGACAAAGCTTCCCAGGGCCTTGCTTGAACTTCCTGTGAAGTGAGCCTCTGAAATGGAAGGTGGAGCTCTGAGCTACAGTGGGAGCAGCTGAAAGAAAAACAACCCTCAGACCTCCCTGCCTTGCCTTTGAATTATGACCAGTGCCGCTGGAGTCAGGTTACAAAGTATAAAATGGGCTCCACCCACAGAGGCTAAAAATTGCTTGTTTATTCCCAACCGTTTTTGTTAGGAAAGATACTGAGAGCCTCTTTGACAAAACAAGTTTTATTTTCCGTTTAGTTTGGGTTTCGTTTTTTTTAAAAAAAAAGGGCTCCCAAGTTAACTTTCTCTGTTAATGTAGCCGGCCAGGAGAAAGGAGGGGCCGCCCACTGATGGTAAAGCGGTGTTGCAAGGGAGCCATAAATAGGGAAGGCCTTTTACAGAACCGTCCTTTCTCCCATCCTGGCAAGAGTTTAAAATAGATGGGATGGGCTTAATGACTGCTTGTAAGCCTGCCAAAGCAGGGAGGCCAGGAGCTACAGCTCAGAAGAAGCAACAGGGACTGGGAGCCCAGGCTTTCTTTCCAAAGCCTGCCTTGCCCTATGCAGCAAAAGCTAACAAAAGCCTGGGCTGGGGAGTCTTATCAGCCGTGCCCATGTGCTTGTTCTCTATCACGCTTAGCTAGCAAGTAGCACGGCTTTCCACAGAAGAAAATGGGGAGCTGCAATGATGGCAGCGGGTATGCCTGGCACTCAAACCCATGCAGACTTGCCACTCACCTCTTCAAAGGAGGTGCTTGAAAGCTTTTAAGCATCCATTTTCTTATTCTTTCCACACTCCCTCTGAATGCAGCCTGATTAACACATGGCTGAACAATCCAATTCATACCCTTAGGGTGCAGCAGGAACAACACACCAAATATAGTAGCAAGAGGATTCAAACCTGCAGTTGCAGAACGCAAGAGGCAACCACCACGCTCTCAAATCACCCACCTTCACCAAAGCCACATTTGCTTTCTAACGAGATCAGGAACTATAGACTCACTTCCATACTTTCCTCACTCAGCTACCCAAAAGAGGCATGCAAAGGATCCTGAGCACGCACCACTCTTTGTCAGACAGGACCCACCCATGCTAAAGTTCAAACAGCAGCTGCGTTGCAACTTAAAAAGACCGGTAGGTTTATTACAGCATCAGCTTGCATGGAGTGGAACCCATTTCTTCAGATGCATTAAGTGTTACTGACCACTGGCAGACAAATATATCCACGGTTTAGAGGGGTGGGAAAGGAAACAGTAAGGGCAAATAATTAAATAAAAGAGGTAATTTGTGACTATTCAGTGTCAAGTTTAAATTATACAAGGCAGGCACAGTGACGATTCACGACACTAGCGATGACAGCATAACTGTAGAGAAAAGGAAACCATTGTCTCGACTGAGGCCTAAACAAACAGAACTGAATTTACTAATTGGCACATTATGTATTTAAGGCCAGCAGGAGCCTGCCTGGATGACTAAAATATCCATTCACTAAACTGTTACAGATGACACCTTTGGATTTTGATTACTGTTTAGCCTTACTGCTTACTATTTTTTGCTTTGTAACCATATGTGCATGTATATTTATACACATATGCATGTGTACACACCTATCTGCCAGCAGAAGACAACACTTTCATGCATCTGATAAAGCAGGCTCTAACTCATGGAAGGTGGAAGCACCAGAGGTCTATTCAGCTGTGATTCTATATATACTTACCTGGGAGCACATCCAATTGATATTAATGCAATTTATATTAAATTTTAAGTTACGAGTTTTTAATCCCTATGCTTTTTCAACTGATGCTATGTTCTTGTAACTGATTATGTATTTTCAACTGGTGTTTGTATTTTCAACTGTGTTATGTGTCTATTTCTTGCTGTATTTTAATGTTGTTCCCCAATTCAAACCATAAGGAAAGGTGAGTAAGAAATGCTATAATTATTATATTTCTGAGCAGATATGTGTAGGATTGCATGGATGTTTTAGACCTTTCTCAGTGTATACCAGGACTGGGCAAAATGTTTCTCCCTAGTGTTGTTGGTCTGCAGCTCACAACATTCCTCACCACTGGCCATGCTAGCCAGGGCGATAATCTCCTTTGCTGATGTTTGTTTTTAATGTAAATTGATGCTATGTTTTTTGTCACATCTTCAAAAGCCTGGCCAGCTCACGCATCATAGGTTTCATACTAGCTAGAGTGATATCAATTGCTGGACATCAACATCTGGGGGGCTGTACTTTGCCCAGTCAAGGTATACCTTTACATGATGATAGGCAATAACAGGAAATAAGTTAATGTTTTAGAAAAATAAAAGATGAGCAAATTAAGCATAGTAGCCAGAAACTACATCAGCAATAGATTAGCAAACCACTAAAAACAAGTTGGAGGGATATGGACCTTTTTTGACCATCCCTTGCATAAATTTGGAAGGATTTTACAATATGCTAATACTACCATACAAATCTTCACTGTAGCATAACCTGGTTGGCCCTAGCACTATATTCCCATCAACCAAGCATATGAGGTATCTTCTCAAATGCCAGCAACTGGAACAGTAGAAAGAAGTCATATATAGCTGTTTGGGTGTATTTTATGTTAGTGGTGTAACATTAACTACCAATTAAACATGCAAGGCACGCCATTCTTAAAAAAATTCTCTCCAGGTGAGCATTTGAAATTTGAGCTACAAAACAGAATTGAGGTCACATGGTGGTTTCAGGTTTCCATTAAGATGAGCAATGGTGAAACATGTGAATTTTGCATTTGTGAGCATGTAAATTTCACCTGCTGCCAACTGGGCTAAATGTCACAAAATCTATAGAAACTGATTCAACTTGCACTGTGAGCAAACCAGTGAGGAAAATGGCTTAGATGTTTCAACTCACCTCCCTTATTCTTTGGCTGGCATTCTTAAGCTCACGAACTTCTGAGGGGTAAAATGTTTTGCCAGTTCCCCGTACCTGGCTAATCTTGCCAGCTTTCACCAAAAATACAACAAACTCTTGCCTAAAGGAGATAAAGCACAAGGCGCCTTTAGAAGCAATTGGCTAGCATCCCACACTGTTACCGTGCCTGAGGAAAGTAATGCAAGCGGAAAGGACACAATCTCACCTTCCTTCTACAGCAGCCTAAAAACATACTATGGATTGCTGGAAAACCTACCAGATCAGGGTAGAGAAGCCTGCAGGGGAGCCAAGGGAAGGCTGCAGGGGAGAAGGAAAGGGGCCAAAATTCCCAACACTAGCATTATACTGGATTTAGGCCTTAATATGACTTTGGCTATTAATGTGGATTAAAACAAAAAACAAACTAAGCACACTCAAGTCTAACATTACTGTGAATCACATCATATGAAGGACATTTTTTTGTAAGTGCTAAATTCAGAGTCAATCACATAGCTACTTCTTAACAGCCAGCTAATTTATGATTTCTCTACCACAACAGTGGGCAATTTTGGTGGCTCCAGTACAAACTCAGTCCATATTTTCACTGAACTAATATCTCTTTTCTGGTCAGTAACTCCAAGCAGGGCATATATGAAATCAGGATCAGGTTGTCAATCCAGCAGACAGCTACTTGTGAAAAAGGGAAAATTAAGTTGCAGATTATCAAAAACTAAGTTGCAGATTATCAGGGGAGAAAAAAAAATCTTAAATAGATCTGCTATTATCATGGCCTAACTCCAATGACATAGACCCTCTGAATCGATGGAATTTATGTTAAGTGTTGACTTTAACATTCAACAATTGATTCAGTGGGTCCAGACTAGCAACTGGGTTTAGATCTGCAGCATGGCCATCTTTGGAATGCAGTATGCTCCAAAGAAGTATATTGTAGAAACTGGAAAAGGTGCAGAAAATGACAACCAACATGGTTAAAGGTTTATGAGGAAAAGTTACATTATCTTTTTAACTTATAAAAAGCAAGTTGGAGACATTATTAGAGGAATATAAAATTATTTGTTCTCGTAACACCCTGAATAACATAGAATTATTCATGGAATTGGAGATGTGGATACAGAGACATTTTTGTTCTCTCATAATTGTAGCCCCAAGGCTTACCAAATGAAGGACAGGAGAGTCACTACAGATAGAAGTATATCTTCACACTGAATTTGTAGTAAGATGTAATGATGGCTGCCACCTTGGACTAACTTCAGCAGGGGATTAGACAATTCCATGGAACATAAAGCAATGACTAGTGATCATGGCTGTATACTTCCTCCAATATTAAAGGCAGGATGCCTCTATATGCCATTTGGCGAGGAACCTGAATGGAAAGGTGCTGTTGCTTTTATGTCCTCATACAGGCTTCCTAAAGGCATCTGGCTGACTACTGTGCGAATAGAATGCTGGACTAGACTTGGTCTCGTCTAGAAGGGGACATCTTATGTTCTTAAATCCATGAATTCAGCTGGCATCCATTTCGGTAGTTACAGGACTGCAAGTTGGACTTGCCATCCTATTTCTGGGGGTTCATGTTTATACTAGTTAAGGAACAAGAGCGAGCCTCAACCTTCTTTTTTAGCCTAACAGGATTCTTGGAAACAGGGTTTCCAAGGTGCTGTGTAGTGAACTCTTAAAAATGGGATATAAACTGTGGAGGACCACATCCAATTAAGGTTTTCTTGATTGATATTTACAGCCTAAAATTTCAGGATTTTGTGTCTAACAACCCATGGAGAAAATTCAGAACCTAGAAAAATTTAAAATCAAAGGAGTGACAATTTAATCTGTACTGAGAAGTTCAGCTACCTCCTCTTTTCCTACATACGTCTTCAGTCAGAATCTTCCAAAACCCCACTAAAATTGAGCCCTTTGTCACAGGCAGGAAGAAAGGTAATCCTCCACTGATGAAAGAGAGCAGACAAACAGCAATAGGACAGATATATTTTTTTTAAAAAAGAACAATATTGCTTTCTATAGGCATACTTTTTCTTAAATGATTGAGGATTTTCACTGGATAGCAGCTGAAGCACCAAGACAGAGCACTCTAGACTTAGAAGATATGTAGTTGAATTTATGCTCAATCATGAGCATACTGGTGGGCTTCAAACTACATAATTATAGCATTTTGACACTTCAGCTACAAGGGCTGCATCCTACAGAATCTTGGAATTTGCAGGTTAGCAAGTTGCGTCAGGATTGCAGCAAGTCAGAAACAGCTTGAAAGAATGCAGCAGCACCACCACTAGAACTCTTGGGAAGCAAATTCTAAAGATCTCATAAAACTACAAATCCCAGGGTTCTGTAGGATGCAACCACTGCAGCTGAAGTGGTATCAAGGTTCTATAATTGTGTTGTGTGAAAGAAACTGAAGTCTTCATGCCTCTTATTCATTATTAACAAAATAAAAACAAAACAAAACACTCCAAATCCAGTGATTTGTAAGCAGTAGGGAGAAAAGCACCTCAAGTCTTGGAAGGTTGAGGTTCCAGTACCTTATTTATTAGTATTATATTTTAAGGAATATAATGAGTTGCAGTAATGCTCACTGTGTACTTTCAACTTCACTGACCTTTTAAAAACGTCTCTTTTTCCTGCTGTTTTATTTTGCAAATCAAGTTTGTAAAATCTGTTAAGCCAACACTCAGCAAGCTGCCTGGAATTCCACAAAGAAGAATGGAATGCACCATTTGATCAGCTGGGAACTCACTGGGGCCATTTCCCTGCACTGCTTTTGCAAGCCCTTCCCCTGCTTTGGGAAAGACTGTGTGCTTGGGAACCCAGAGGGATCTAATGGAAGAGCTCACCAGCCTTCTGCGTTTGTAGTAAAGTACACTGGTTTATTTAGTTGATATGTTTCTTTACAGAATGCAGAAAACACATTTTTTAAAATAATTATATAAGGACATAAAAACACATCAGTGGTTGGTGAACACTTTTAATACAAGATTCTCTCCCACCATTACAGTGTCTAGTGGCATAAACAAACAGCACTGGTGCTTAGGGGGAAGGCGGCTGATGAGAATGCCATTGTTATTATTCTGTTCACTGCCCCTTCGCCTCCAGTTTCTATGGTGACAGGTAGGCCCAGGCCTGAAACCGTTTGCGCTTGCGCATGACCAGTATAAAGTGGTATCGGTTGCTAGGGACAACGGCACTGTTTGGAAGGCCCTTCGAACTTGCAGCATTTGGGCTTAGGAGGCTCTGCATGTTGTTGTGTTGGAGACATCTGAAAGACAGGCCTGCCAGTATAGATTTTGGCACTCTGCTGCCATGGTTGCTCACTGGGGGAGAGGGGCTTCTTACAACCTTGTTTCTAGTGTCTGTTCAAAAGCAGTGTGCCTAAAGTGGTGCTGATTAATCCCCTTCCCTACAACCGACTCTCCTGAGTGAGAAGAATTCACTGCCTCTCCTCATCTCAGGCACATAGGTCAGAATCCCAACATCCTGGGGGCGGGGGAAGAGACTCTGTACGGCAGATCTATACTCCTCAAAACTAGGTAAAGGCAAAACCTGAAGCATTCTTTACAGTCACCCTCACTTCAACACGTACTCCTCTGTAGCCCACCTGAAGTGGGCAGAAGAAAAGTGCAGAACTCTGTGGAGCCACAGCCAAATTAACCTTTGTTTTGATAGGCAAAATCCTGTTCAAGTAGTTAAAAAAGGCTTGATGGGAAAATGCCACCCTAGCAAGTTCAAGAGGTGGAGGTCGTTTTAGCCATTCATCCACTAGTGTGTTAACTGGCCATGTCGGCACACAAACATACTTTGCAAAACAGTCAATATGGCTTAAAAGTGTCTGCTTTGTGTGCAAAGTCAGCCAGAGGCTGCCCAGCCCCAGCCAGGGGATGGACTAATTATTGCAAAGGGTTTTTCCTCCCTCTAATGTACCAAAAATAGTCTCATATGGATGAGAAAAAAAATCCATGCATAAAAAGACTTTGTCTAAAAGAAAAAGAAGGCATGGGAGCGACCCTGAAGGCAGCTCCAACTTCCCCAGAGAAATGTGTGGAAGTTCACTTTTTTAAAAAGGCAAGAAACCTAGACATGGCTCTAATATTTAAAACAATGACTATGAGACCAAAAAGAAAGAAAAAAAATCCAAAATGAGCAAAGCAGTCAGTCCCATTGAATTGATACTAAGAAGCTAAGCTCATACAAACTGCTGGCAACATTATCATTTTTAATTATTTTTAATAAAACGATTTGAGGCTGTATCAAAAATTTAGTAAAAAATTAGAGCTGAGAGTTCACTGATTTTGACTATGAACTATTTCTGGCGCTTTTTATTTTGCCAACCGCCAGACAGCTACTATTGCGTCTGTGTGCGCGTGGAGAAGAGAGCGGTGAGGGAGTGGGCTGGGACAGCCAGACGGAATGGGGGAAGAGGGGCTGTTCCAATACTGTGGTCCAGGAGGAGTCTTGATGTGAGGAAACTGCATTACACTACATAAAAATATTGCATCTTCACCAAAATATCTCAAAGAGTGTTTCAAAAGCCAGAGAGCATACCTTCCAGATGAAAAATCTCAGTGCAGCACCATGACCCTTCCAGCCTGCAGATTAACACTGTTGGGCCTCCCCGTTTACAAAAGGTAACTCTGCTTTTTTTGGTAATTGCAAAGAGCTCTCCAAACTCTGTTCTGAAAGAAACCTGTGGCATCTGTTGAGCAATGGCAGGCAAGAGCGACAAGAGCTCATCTACAGTTTGCAAAAAGGACCCCCGCTGATGACTGAACTGTATTATGTGTGAAAAAATAGGATTCCTTTGATAAAAAAAGACGGTCCCTCAGCCTGATTGGCATTGGAAACACCCCTCGAGCTTATTTGTAGTAAAGCATTTCCCCTCCCTTTCCCCAAATCTATACATACAAGTTTAGGTAACAGCAATTATATGTAAAAACTTAATGTTGACCTCAGAAAGTCCTCTGAATTTAATTTTTAGGCTACGTTTCATGTTATGCCCTGTAGCTAGACACACGTGAATAGAAAAAACAGTACAGTTAGTTTTAAAGGCAAACAGCAGAGACTCAGTGTGCCACCCCTAGTGCTGCCTGCATGTCCAGCCAGTCTCCCTTTGCACAAGATGCTTTGAGACGCCTGCTGTCAGAAATACTTTTTGAGCCAAGAATTTCTTTTCTATGAATAAACAAAACGTAAGCTGTTAGGCAAAAATAAAATCAGTGTCCCCAAAGTTCCACAAGCACTCTGGTGTAGCAAATGCATTCGGAGAGGGCCTGCTGGGACCGGGCAATGTTTTGAGACTCTGTATGTTGGTTTTCTAGTTGGTAATGGGTTTGTGGGCCACTGATCCCTACAGACAACACCGGTGTGGAACTAGAGGCCCCATCTCCGCAAGAGTCTCATGTTCATTAAGGGGGGACGTAGGGAGGTGGAGACCTGTATGGGGTCATGTTCTTCGGGCGGGAACCTTTCCCTTCCATGGGCGCTGTGAAGGGAGGGGGAGGCTGATAGGGAGGTGCATTGGGGTCTTCATCTTGCAGTGGCGTGTACTCTCCTATGGTGTCTTGGTTGAGCGGGGTGGTTTCTGGCATATTCTGATTTGGATACTCAGGGGGCGGGAGCGGGGCCTTTTCTTCCTGTAGAATCAGTGGCATGCTGGAGGAAGGGGGAGGCTTGGAGTCGTCAAGCTCATCAGCAAAGATGATTGGTACTCCCTTCTTGATAAAGGTGGCTTGATCTTCTATGGTGAGCTTGCCTTTTCTCTTCTTACGATAGCAGATCATAGCAATGATTCCAGCAATGAGCAGAATGGCTGCCACCACCACTGCAGGGATGACTGTGTGCAGGTACACATCGTCTTCACTCGTCTTCTCTGGATCAGGCGGAAGCACAACTGTAGGTGGTGCAGTTGTAGGGAGTCCCTCTCTCACAACAGGAATAAACTGAATGTGTCTGCAGCTACCAGCACCAACTACAGAAATGTTGATAGGCTTAAACTCTGGCTCTAAGGCATTAGTGAAAGCTGGGCTTGGGCCACCAGAATCATCAGCAATTTTTTTGCTCAGGGTACGGATCTTCTCTTTTGGGCACGGTGCCAAAGGCAAGGTATTGTTTGTCCACTCAACCACAATAGAGCCTTTGCCAATGTTCTTAATGGTAATAGTACTGCTGTTTCTATCCCCAAGAGCAAAGGCCAACTTCTTTACCAGCATTATTTTCTTATGAACATCATTGGCAACTGTATTATAGTCTCCATGAAATCTGGCTTTAAATTTAGCTGGAGGCACCTCATCAGCTGCAAGAGCATGAACAAATATTTCAAAAGCATCCACAGTTGAAAGGCCACCTTTGTCTGTGGCATGCATGAAAAATTCATGCCTGCCCGCATGGGAGCCATTTGGTAGCCCGTACATTAACTGACTAGTGCTATTGAACTGCACCCAATAGTTTTCTTCCAATGGTTTCTCATTTTCTAGCTTCATGGTCAGTTGTAGTTTATCAGTGGTGGTGTCTTCCTTGTCATAGAAAGTGTCTGATGGTATTTTGAGCTCAAAGTAGGTACCCACCCAAGCATCCACCCTGTCAATGTGGTTTTTCAACTCTGGTGGATCATTGGGAACACGGGGAGTTCCAATGGTAGTGGTGCGAATGCGAGTTGGTGGTGAAACGGTTTTCTGATCAATGAGGGACGGTTTGGTAGTCCGAGGAGGCTTTGGAGGTCGAGGAGTTTTGGTAGGCCTTGGTCTTCGTGTTGTACCTGTATCAGTAGTTGATGGTGTGGCTGGTTTTGGAGGGGTTCCTTTAGGTTTCTTTGTTGTGGGTGGTGTAACTGCTGCAGTTGCCTCTATCTGACCAGTCATTGTTGGTCGAATCTGGCCAGGGGGAGTAGTAGCTGCTTCTACCACTCTGGTTGGCTGAATTGGTCCAAGAGTTGGTGTCTGAACAATGGCACCTCTTGTTCTAATAGTAACTGTGGGTTTCTTAGGCAGTGGTACAGGCTCCCTCACTGGAGGAGCTGTTGTTTCAGTGGGTGGGGCAATGGCTGGGGAAGTGGGTGTTGGAACAATCCTAGTTGGTGGTTCTTGGAGGGCAGTGGTTGGAGGTCCAACAGCGGTTACGGGTGTTGGCGTAGCATTAATCTGTCGTCTTATTCTCTTTGGAAGATTAGGTTTCTTGTTAGCAATGTGCCAGCCAACTACAGGGTAACCAAGATGAGCAGACATTGTGCCTTCTTTAGCTGGAGATTCAACATTGCTTATGTTTGGAACACTATTTTGGCTCAAGGAACAGCCCAATTTCCATGATAGTAAGGCTCCATTTTCTACTACCTTTTTTGCATTCCCTGGTCCAGCCATAAAAGCTGACATATCAAAAAGTCTATTATTTACAACAGGAACTAATTTCATGTTATAAAGTTCCACTTCTGAGAAGGTTTTCATTTGATTTAACAGTTCAATCCTCTGCTTTGGTGTCATTTTTGTTAAGTCAGCATCCAAAATTACAGTCAAGATAGTGACTGGTTCCTCTGCACTACACACAAATGGTGCTGCTTCATTTGCATCTTGTGAAGCCACCCGTACCGACTGAGGTTCATTATGGTCTTCAGGATGAACCTCAATGGAAAACACATTGGTGGTTTGGGGTATATAGCTTCCATTAGAAACCAGATGCATTGCATTCACTGAGATATAATGAATGCCTTTATCCGTATCAAGTGGCAGACCTTCCAAGGTGCTAGTCTCTGGTTCCCAATGCAACCAAGAAGGCAAGGATTCTTTTCCAGCTTCAGTAATCTATTAAGAGAAGAAAAAAAAAGATAGTCATAGATAGTTTAAACTCCAAGTAGCTAATAAACTCTTTTTACTAAAGTGTATGCAACAGACATTTAAAATCCTTGTAGCAAACAAGTTTGGAAGGTAAACCTTGAGTAGCATAATATACGGCTAAACTTTATAGGAGAAAGGAACCCTGTATAAGGCAACAATTTAAACAAGCTTGTAAACAGACATTTGCTAGCAGTGAGTAAAAACCTTCTATGGCTGAGTAAAAAGAGAAGTTTTTGTGAAGTGAAACACCACTTTTTTCTTCTCTGGAAACATTAATGTGCCACAAACGACAGAAATACAGGGATGTGTGTGCACTGAACCATTAATATTTGAGGGTGGGGAATCAATAATTTTCACAGACACATTTGGAGGACTGACTCAAAATTGCTCCATGTAACATAAACCCATGTATACCACTGCAACTTCTGAAGGACAAGCCTCTTTCTGTTAAGTCAGTTTTTCCTAGATAAGGTACCTGCTGCTCTGGCAACAGAAGCAGACAAAGTAATCAGGGAAATTTAGGAGCCACTTCACTTTGCTGCAGTACTACAAATCTGGCTGAAAACATGTGGACAATGCAAGAAGTGTCTTAACATAATAGGAATGGATGAAAGAAAAAGAACCTGGTAGACCCATCATTGTGTGGCACAGAAGGTAAGATTGAGAATCTTATGCCAAGAAAAAATCATTTCTTTTTGCATCCTGGCACTTTCCAAGTGCGTCTGTATTCCTAACATATAGAAAACCTATCCACTCAAGTTAACACCTGCAAGAATTCTACATTTTGCCATCTTTAGAAAAAACTAATAATCCTTGTTTTGTTTTCTCTACATATTTGAGATACCACATTAAAATGTGACCCTGTAATTATCATTTATATCAGACAGACCAAAACAGTATTTTAAGGCCCAGAAAAGTTACTGCTTGCCATTCCTGTTAATAAAAGCAAAACAAATCCTGCATCTGCTCAACTGTTAATTTAAGATGTTCACATTGGTCTTTTCAAGTCACACAGTCTCCTTTTTCAATGTGTTCCAATGTAGATGGAGCGCCCAGATTTTGCTCTGACACTTTGTGGCATGCCAAAGCATTTCATCAGGGCAAGAGGAGTGAAGAACACGTATGTGTCCTGGGCAGGAAAGCAGTGAGAGAGGTAGGCATGCTTGTTTCATACAGATTCATTAACAGTTTTGTTGATCCTGTGAGAAGACCTGGTAGTCTAAAATGTCAACCAGCAGGCTGAATACTGTTTGTTTGCCAACCATTTCATGTTACATGGGATTTTCTCTTTTTCCACAGCCATTTACTAGAGCAATGGGCAGTTTGAAAGTGTGCCATGGTGCAAATCCCTCCAACACAGATGAAAGGAATGGGAGCACAGAGGGAGGCCCTCTGTGGGTTCAAACTATTTTTAATCCTAATGGCCTGAATTCTGTTGGTCGTCTTAACTACAGTTGACCCATTGAATCAATGGGATTTGCCTATGTGCTGACTCACCATTCAACATCTGATTTATTGGGTCTTCTCTACCTGGGACTAATCAACAGGATTCCAGCAAATACCTGCAACTGTCATTTATAATAAAACACCTTCAGTTATCAGAGGTGTGGTATTATACTAACAGGTGAAGCAAGTTGTAATATGAGCCATGAGCAGGTTATTCTTGTTTCAGTGGGACATAGGAACTGAAACACAGTTGTAGACAGCTTTCTTCAAACCCACTCATACTGTAGAGGCATGCTCCACAATGAGGACTACTGTAGGAATGGTTATGCTTTGGAATTCTGAAATCCTAACTCATGTCACATTGGGCTACATAATTAGCATCTTCTTCAGTGGAAAAATACTAAATTCAATTAAGAATCACAAAAGTAGCACCATGAAAAAAGTGTACCTGGCTATAGCCTGTTTTCTTGCTGGATACCTTGTCAAAGTCCCTGGATAAAGAAAAGAGCAATCCAATTCCCCTTAGAAGTCATTCTCCTGTACCTAGGTGAACCTAGCCTATGGTCTTAATTAACTAATCCATATTCTCCTAGTTTTTATGTCTTTTTTTCCCCTCAAGGATACAAGAAAGAGAAAGGGAATGGGTAACAGACTGCAAAGTAACAAGCCATACCAAAAAGAGTAGATACAACGCAAACTTGAATACAACCAAATCTGGAATCGATATGTAAGGAAGACCACTACTTCCCATGATCAGCATTCCCAGAATCAGAAATGTTCAACAGAGGCCCTGTCTACTGTAGCGGCACCCCAATTGTGCAACTGCCTCCCAAAGAAACTCAAGGTGGCTCTGTCTTTACCAAGTTTCCAGCAGGCAGCCAAAACTTTATATTTTTTCAAGTGGTTAGCTTTTAACATTGTCAGGCTGTTTTTAAATAATGCTTTGTTTCTCTTTTGTTTATATGATGTTCCTTTTTCTGTACATCACTTTGGGAGCTGTGGTGGGCAGAAAAGCAATTTATAAGTAATGTCAAAAAACAAACATATCCACCTCATCGAACCAAGCAACTGAACCAACAGTTTCTCCTTCCTCCCTTTCCTTATGTTTTATGTCTTTCTGATGGCAAGCCTGATGACAGGGACTATCTAGTAGTTGCCTTACATACTTCTTTGGCAGAACAGCAGGAATTTAAAACAATTTAAATAAGTAAAAGCAGTCCCTTCTATTGTTTTCAAGCTGACATGGGCAATTTTAGACTCCACGCAAGGTTCTTTGCAAGACTCTTCTGGTGTGAGCAAATCCATGATAATCAGAGACAAGGGGCTCTTCAAAGCTCAGGACTCTGTTTCACAGAACTGAGTGTTAGGTTCTGATCTGGAAATCTCTGGCAAGGAATTGAGCTTGAGTTTGTAGCCCAGAAACCTGAGGCACAAGGCACTAGGCACTGAAGTCTACAGCTCAGACTGTAATAAAGCTACTGAACGAAAATCTGATACTGCTGTGATCAGGGCTGGCCCTGCCATGCAGGAAGGTGATGCAATGTGCTTACAGTGGTACCATGAATGAAGGGCAAGTGGAGGCAGGAACTGGTGTCTGAAAGGAGCAATAGTCTTTTTTCTTAAAACCTTGGCTTTAGCGAGAGGGTAGGTGGTGCCACTTTCAGTCCATTTTAGTCAGCAAAACTGTCGGTGATCTATATATCACTTGGCAGACTCTGAACATGAAATGAACTTTCAACAACCAACAGTAATATTGACTGTTGAGTACTATTTTAACACTAATCAAAAAAGGATATGGGCAGCTTATATATTCATTTTAAAGTATTCCAAGATATTCCTAGCATATGAGTAGAATCCGCATATTTCGAAGTTTAGTTCTAAAGGACTTTGTTGCAGTCGAGTGAACAGCTGTGATTAAGCTCTGTCAATAAGGACATTTTCATTTCTCAGAAGATCTGTAGAGCTCTGACTTGCCAAAACACAGATTTCTACAAGCCTGTTATAACAAAAATGGATTTGCAGCAAGTGTGCACACTAGACATCCTTTCCTCAAATAAGTTAATCTCACCAGAAACAGAGGCAAGAGGACAAAGCTATAATGGGTGAATGTAAAACATTATTTCCTTGGCAGATATCCCAAACTCTAGCCAAAGGTTTTGAGACTGTACATTTCTTTGTCATTGAAGTATTGAATGCCAATAACAGCTATACTCTAGTTGTCCTGGCCTTAAAATTTTGATGGTTAACATTAAATGCCTATGATACCTGCAAACTCAACCTACATTAGGAACAAATTCTCTATCCTTTTAAGTGTTTTTATGATTTTATATCTGTTCAACTGTTTTGAATGTTTTGAATGTATTTAACATTTTTTAATGTGTATTTATTGTTGGAAGCTGCCTTGTGTCTCAATTCCGGGAGAAAGGTGGCTTAGAAATACATAAATAAATAAATAACCCTACCATTTTAGCCAACTGGAACTGCTGTTTCACTCTTAGAACAGCAAAGGTTGGGGAATTTTTTTAAAAAAATGCATTTTATTATCAATAAAGGTGCATATTTGATTGAAAGGACTATACACAGCACGTGCACATTTTACAAAAGAAGTAATTTCATAATACCACAATGGACAGAAAATTCTATGTTCAAAATACATTACATAAATCACTATAACAGATAAACACGAATTACAACAAATTCAAACTATTTACTATGAGTCCCATTTTTTGGTATTTATTCTTTTGCTAAGTACTGGACTGACAATAGGAAAGATAGGAAAAAAGATGAACATCAGAGATTTGCATATGGAAGCCTATGAACTTCTGCAAAATGCTTATTTTAAACGAAGGCTTCATTCCCCAAACAAAAGTGCATAAACAAGTTTTGAAATGCTCTCCTGGAGGCAAACTACGTTGTGCTCTGAGAATTAACTACGTGCTGTACTTAATGACTTTTAAGTGTTTCTTTTTGACATAATCATATCTTATTTTTTTCTCTAACAGTGCCATTCACCTGGTGGTGACATGAACATCCCCAGATAAGTTGGGTGTTACAGTAGAAATTCTTTCCTCCTAGACTGTCATTAGGCCCTATGTGCCTTCAATTTTACTCCTGAGTAGCTAATGCATTCATGAACATACTTTGATTTCAGAACAGTTAGTCCATGGTGGGAATGTGTTCATCTGGCTTACATCTGAATGAGTAGACAGAAGTTTGCAGCCTGGGGTGAACAGTGTAGTATGGGATCAACAATCTTTCAATCACATGAAGTGATCCAAGCAAGAGTAGAGGCTGAAAGGATTTTCAATTTGGGGGAAGCATGTTTCTGCTACTGATGTTGAAAAGAACACTACTTTATTTTCTGACCATTCAGTTCAGAAAACTAAATATATTCTCAGTATACTAGGGAATACAAGACAACAAAGGAGGAACAGTGCTTAATTTCTCCTACGGAAATACAGCCTCATTATTTTCAGGTTCTGGGCATTTCAGTTGACCAAAATGCAGTGTTCTGGAAATTTCATTGTTACAGAAGATTGCCAATTAAAACCCCTTTTGCATGTATTAGTTTATTTTATAAACACACATAAAAGCAGAGTTGTAAGGGGCCCACAGGCCATCAAGTTCAACCTCCCAGTTAATGCAGGAAATTCGGCTAGAGCAGTGGTTCTCAACCTGTGGGTCCCCAGATGTTTGTGAACTTCAGCTCCTAGAAGCCCCAGCCACTATGGTCAATGCTCAGGGCTTCTGGGAGCTGAAGTTCACAAACATCTGGGGACCCACAGGTTGAGAACCACTGAGCTAGAGCATCCCCTGCCTCTTGTAGACTTCTGGAGAAAGAGACCCTACCACCTCTCTAGGTAATTTGTTCTACTGCAGAACCATTCTCACTCTCAAGATGTTCCTTCTAATATTCAACCAAAATCCACCCTCCTGTAACTTAAAACCATTAGACTTAGTCCTACCCTCTGGGGTAGCAGAGAACAAACCTGCACCCTCCTTTCTTGACAGACTTTTAGATATTGAAAGACTGCAATCACATCATCTGTTAGTCTTCTCTTTACTAAGCTGAATATGTCCAACCTTTACCCTTTCCTCATTTGTTTTTTTCTCCATACCTCTTATTCTGTTTGCCCTTCTCTGAACACACTCCAATTTGTCTACATCTTTCTTCCAATGAGCTGCCTAATACTGAACAGAGTACTCCAGATGAGACCTGATACTAGTGTATTTCATAGTAAGGATTATTTGACAAACCTCCACGAACAGTTTGGAAAATATATATCTTCCTTCCAAAAGAGACAATACCTATAATCTGATGTTTGGATACATGTGAAGAACGTCCCTTAGGGTGGGCAAATGACATGTAGGCCTCCAAATGTTGTTGAGTTGCACCCTCAGGCTCCTTCACCTTTACCTATGTTGGCTACAGCTGTGGGGATTTCCACCCCAGCAACAGCTAGAGGGCCACAGGTTGCCCTCGCCTTAAGGTGTGTGTGCCTTAATAGACTGTATACAGTTCAAGTTAATGAATATCATTCTTTCTAGAATAAATAATTCAATTTCTTTCTCGCCTTTTCTAAACTGAAAGCAGCTGACAATATTAAACAGCAATGACTGTTATTAGAAGTCTAATGCCTTAAGACCCTCTATTTTAAAAAGCCAAATCTTATTTTATTGCTGTAAGGAGCATGGTAAGGCATTTGTACATGAACAGGTCAGTCTAGGGCAGACATACCAGGCTTGCAAGTTATTAGTGATGCTCTCTAAGTAGGAAGACTGAACATGCGAGTAGCACAAGAACTGTATAGCTTTTCATATGCTGGAAAGAAATCTGCTTAATGCACCAACATCCTAAGCAGTTGCCTTTGTCTAAAATAGTTTGCAACTAAATTGAGTCCACAGATAACCCCAAAATATAACCCAGAAGCATAACCCAAGTGTTTTGGACATACTGTTTGCGCTGCATAATTACATCTCTACTTTAAGTTACTAGCCAGATTTCTATCTGACTTTGTTCAAGCACAATAACATACTATGTGATCATTGATTTGAAGGCTAAAGCACACCTATTTGCTTTTGAACAAAGGAGGTTTTACTTCCAAGTAAACATGCACAGGATCAGTCTGAAACTGGTGTCTAGAATTTTCTAGAAGCAAGGGATTGTAATTGCCAAAGTACATAGCTTTTCCTTTAAAAGCTGGACACTGAATATTCGTATTATTTAGTTGGAAAAGTAACAGATATTGTGACAGTTTGATCTTTGTTTCATTATGAAGTTTTTAACATGTGAGTTTGTCACTTTACGGCCTAGCCACAGAAATCAAGTACTTCCCCATCCATACCCACCTCATCCTTTATTACATAGCATATGGTCTCCTCACAAAGCACCATGGGCTTTGAATTCACAGAGCTTGCTTCGTATTCAAAGCAGAATCATGCTGCTCCTCAAACCAGCCTAATTTTTCAAGAGACTTTTTTTTAAAAAAGAAACACATACAAAATCCATTTTAAAAAATTTAAACCCCCTCTTTAAAAAAAAGCTTCTTTAAAAATACTTGTCACCCTGAACTTTTTAGTCCAGGTAAAGTCCCATTCCAGGAACACTTCGACCACCTTCTTTCCTCTTTTGCTGACTGCACAATCTGAATTTTTCAGAAATTTAAGACAAGGAAAGGTGTAGTAAAGACCTGTCACCTTAAAAATTCTTCAACAGGAGTAGCTTTGTCTGGGTAGGATGGCAGGAAACTGATCAGCTGTTAGATAGGCCAAAGAACACCCTGTATATAAGACTCTTCGATTGACACTCCAAAGGCACCAAAGCCCACATATAGAAGCACTTACAGAATATTTTACATTTTATTTAATACCTACTTTAACTCTTGCTGAGAAGGTACAATCTCCTGCTGAAGACACAAAGTCCTGCACAGATTTTAAATGGGAATCATTATTCTGAGAGCTAGATGGCAAGGTGTATGAAAAATGGATTTTGTAAGCCTTGTTCATGAAAAATCATATAGTGCAGTCTCTTGATGCTACAACAGAGATTTAATGCTTAGCACTTTGGAGTATTTAGAGAGCATCACATATCTTATTGCAATCATCTTTACAATGGGCCTTTCAGGAAGGTTGGTATTACCATTCCAGAAAAGGAACAGGTGCTATGGGACAGAAGCAAATGGACAAAGGGAAAGGCCCAAAGGATCTCCCAGGGGAGAAAAACTCTCAAAGTATCACTGCCTGCTGGAGAACAGGCCCATTGAAGCCCTCCTCTATTTGCCACTCATACTCCTTTCCAGAAGGCAGACACTGAGAGAAGAAAGCAAGAAGGGGAGGGCTGGCATTGTGCCTTTTTAATGTTAAACACTCATGATAATATTAAACTCCCAACAGTTTCCAATCATTCGAACTCTTAATATTTCAGGGTTACAAATTATGCCTAGGGTACTTGGTAAAAAGGGGCTTGGTCTAGTTGTGGCACCTTAATTTTATTTCAGCACAATCATTTGTGGGCTACAGCCCAGTTCTTCAGATGTAACTGCAGTGGGCCACAGGCCATGAAAGCTTACGCTGAAATAAACTGTCTAGTCCTTAAGGTGCCACAAGATTTCTTTTGTATATTGAAACAGACTCACAGAATTACCTGTGACAACTGCTACATTAGATACTTGCCCGACAAGATACTAAGTCATGGTGAAGGCTGACAAGGAAAATATGCTGTTTACAATGGCCAGAAAAGGAGCGAGTGGGTGATCCCAGAGGCTGGGTCTGGATGCACCCACTACAGGCTGCAGGTATCCGCTGTTATATATCTTCACTGGTCCTCAGCCACCCAACCCCACATCAATCTGCAATCAACTAAGCCAATTCTGACGTGAGAAAGTGCAAGAGGCTTCTCAGCACAAACATGATTACTGTAATGAGCTCTATGCAGACCCACTTTTAACACTCGTTTGGAGACTGTGCAGAGTTCTGTGGTTTTATTACTGACTGGGATGCCTTATCACACACATAATACACCTATGCTGAAGGACTCACGCTAGTTTCCAGATGCTGGTATTAGAATGCACGTCCCAATGCAACTTGGGGACCAGTTACAAGACAGTGGATGCCATGTCACCCCCAATTTCTGCAGCTTCTAACCCTTCCTGGTCCTCTCACTTGATTTTTATTCCATCAAACAAGCATACATAAATAACATAACCCAACTTTCCATTATTGGAGGCTTGCAACAGTAGCAATTCTCCTTTAATACCTCCATCCCAGAAAGGGTACAGCTTACAGCAAACACCAATGTGTGCACTCACAGGATTAACTGACCACTGGAAATCCAGAGCTTGCCCATGCCTTCCTTCTACAAATCTCCCAACCACTACAAAATCTTCACTGGCCCTACTTCCTCTGCCAGTCTAGATTCCTGCTTAGTGGCAAAACACAGACAGGCCTCATCTACAGAGGTACCAATCTTGTAAAATTATCTATCTCTGTATGCATTATATATAATTTTTTTTTGTCCCCAAATGCCCTTTGCAATAGGAAGTGATCTGAAAATCAACTTCCAGGTCATTCCCTGTTAAGAAAAAAAGGGCTCTCTTGGGCTTCAAATGGCCTGGAGGGAAAAATTGCCCAGGATCCCCCCAAACATGGCAAAATTGACCCCATCTCCCCTAAAGGGCATTTGGGGGCAAAAACATAAAACAACAACCACCTCTCATCCCACAAGCAACCCAAACATTGTATTTGCCCAATCATTTTAAGTCTCACAAAACCCTTTTTTTTAAAAAACTTTGGCTTTCCTGCAGCCATAAGTAGTTCTGAACTCCCTTAAACACAATATTATTGAGTTTTCATTACTGTAATAAACCTACCTCTATACTGTATTATTAAGCTATTCTTACTTGAAGATTTCTGCAAATGAGAAGTAATGAAGAAATATTTCTAATAATAAAAAACTTTAACTAGATCAGTGGTTCCTAAACTGGAGTATGCCTACCCCAGCAGTATGTACCAGGACATTTAGGAGCATGTGAAAAAAACTGACTAATGGCAGGAAAGGGCTCTAATTCTCTCCTCTGTCACAGGAACAGAACTGCACGCACACCAGGAGAAACTGCTGGGCTCTTCAGAGCCGAGTCCAGCCCTCTCCACAGGTGCTGCTCCTCCCTGCCAGGCCAGCTGGGGAAAGTTTTGGGATGGACTCAAGGGTGGCTGTTGTTTTCTCTAAGGGAAGTCAGAGAGGGATGGCGATGGTGGGAGGTCTGAGGAGACAAAGCTCCAAGACCAAGTGAGGGAAAGCCAAACCGAGAGGGATGAATGCCAGGGTGGCTTCTTGCAACAGGTTCCCAGGGGCGCAGGGCAGGCCACTCTACCCCCTCAGGTCCCAATCATTGGTCTCTTCCTCGGTCCTGGAGAGGGAAAATCTGCACAACACGCCTCAATGTAGGTTGGGACCAAGCTGATTATGATGAGTGTGTGTGTGTGTGTGTGTGTGTGTGTGTGAGCAAGAGAGAGAGAGAGAGAAAAGTGCGGATGAATGAGTGGTGGCCATGATGGCTGTGGTCATCTCTGGACGTACAAGGTTACCGGAGGGGAAAGATAAGGCTGAAGGCTTAGTCCATGTCTGTTTTTTGTCATCTTTGCCTATCTATGTCTTCTTTAGGTATAGTGTGGATGGGGCTGACTGGTGACACCCTATCCTCCCAGTCAAACTTCCTTCAGAGGAAGTAGTTGGGGGGGAGAAGGGTGGAGAGAGGGGCTATAGGCAATTGCATCTTTCATCCTTTGCTGGCCTCAGTTGGTGCCTTATCGGGGCGAGGACTGGAGGAGCATAGCAGGTCAGTAAATGGGAGCTGCCATGGCGCTGCTTTTCATGACAAAGCGCATTAAGAAAACAGCTGAACTGTTAGCAGCAGACACCCCAGTCTGTCCTGTGAGCAATGTGATGAGCTCTATGCAGACCTACTTTTAACACTCGAAGTGAGTTCTTCTGGGTCTTCTCTACGTTGCTTCCTTTTATCATTATTCTATGTTTTAAACTGATTTTTCCATTTGTGTATTATCTGAGATGGATTAGTGGTTGAAAACTGGCACAGTAAGAAAAGGTGAAACATAATGTGGATAGAGACCAATCACTAAGAATTTCTCAGGACATTTCTAACACTTTAATGCAAAACAGTAATGGTAATTAATTAATGTAATGTAGGTTTTTAATGTAATCTGATGAATTTTCTTGAATTCATTGTATCTTTTGAATTTTGAATGTAAGTATATATGTACTGTCTATTCAACTTGCTATTCCATTGCTTTTTAATCCCATTATTGGGCTATTTATTTACAGTTACAACATATAAATCTGAAATAACAGCAACTATACTAATTACAAACAGTCTGCTAAGGTAAGGGATACAATTTACGGAAATGGGCTGCCAAGAGGGTATGCAAGTGAAGAAAGGCTGGGAACTAACTGATCTAGATGAAGTACTTCCAAATAAGTCACAATGATGTTCTGTTAATGTTCTGTTAATGCTCATAGCTTTTGTCTAAGTGTCTACATCAGAGGCCTGAACACTCACCTAACACAGAAAAAGCTTTGCTAGTAATCCAGTAGGATGCATCAGTCACACACATTTGGCCAAGAATTAATTCAAGTACAAATACAAACTCAAAAACATTTTAGAACACAGTAAGGAAGTAAATGCTAGCAAGAGGAATCCAAAATGAATTTCAAGGTTAAAGCTTCATTTCAGCTTTCACAGACAACTGGCCATACAAATTAAGAAAAAGATGCACTGTGTTTTGATACTGCTTTGCTGTCATCTTAGAGTAGAAAGATATATGAGCCCAAGCTGAACAGAGATGGATAGATGAAAGGGGGCAGAAAAGGAATAGTGGCTCATAGAGGGTGGGGGTCAAGCCACTTCACACCAAGATGGTAACAATCTTAGATACTGCAAGCACCAGCCCCGACTGCTTGCTTTCGTTGAGAATTCACTAAAAGCACCCTACTATTTCTTTGAGAAAGCATAAGCCAATAATAAGGGTTTTTGAAGGATACAGGCCTTCCGAAACAACAAAATATGGATGGAAAATTTTTGAACTCTTTATATACATATTTAAAAGCCATATAAGAATTAGCTGAAAAAAGCTGTCATTGCTTACACTACAAGAAAAGCAGCTTAAATCAAGTCACAAAAGAGAGAGTGAAGCTTCTTAGTTCTTTCAGCCACCACCCTGCTTTCATTCCTTCCACAATCTAGTTCAGTCACTGAGTCTGCCATCTTCCTCACTGTGAAATACTGCTTAATTCATGTGCTCTGACACCCATGCAAGCTGGGCCGGGTTTTTTTACCTATAACCAATAGCAATATAGCAGTTATTTCTATACCGCCTATCAACTAGTGTTATCTAAGTGGTTTACAATGTATTTTAGCTAATTGCCCCCAACAAGCTGGGTACTCATTTTACCGACCTGCGAAAGGATGGAAGGCTGAGCCAACCTTGGAGCCTGGCAGGATCGAACTCACAACCTTGTGGTTGCAGTACTGGCATTTAACCACTGCGCCACCAGGGCTCCTTCACAATTCACCAACACAATTTCTGATTGCATAAAAAGCCTTAGCTGAACAAACTGCTGGACATGTGAAAGATACTATACCAGTTTGGAAACTGCTATGTTGTCCTCTGGTTCATCCTCAACACATCAAGCACTTCAGAGATTGCCTTCTATATAATCTGCCTGGTAATCAAGCCTGGCATTAAATGCCACCACCCTAAAACACTCCATGCCCCTCAACAATTAAAAAAAAGAACAGGTGAGGAACACAGATAGGGCATTAGCAGCTGTTGTATCATGTTTCTTCAGCTTCCTTCACTGAGAAGTTTGTCTGACTGCTTTTTTTGTTTTTGCTCCTAGACAACCAAATGGGAATAAATTACTCAGTTCTTTCTTCAGTGCATGAAGCCCTAAGCATTTATTCCCTCCACCTGATTGTTGGGAGTAGCTCATTTTTTCACTGCCCCCATGCCCCCCCAGCTCTACTCTCCTCCTACTCTATTATAACATTGGGGGCCTCCCTGTAAAGGGGTGGTATGCTGGAATATACGTGGGTTCTCCCTGTGTTCAGAAAACCTACACAACCAGGATTCCCAATGACAGGAAAAACTGGTGCAGCAGGTTTCATTTTTCAGGCTGGCCCTCAACACATCAGCAGTGTGGGGGTGAGGACAGCAACTGACATGAAAAAAATGCCAGTGCACTTTTTTCTCCCTATGATGTTAAGAAATGGGAGGAACATCAGAATTAGTTACCAGCTGTTTTAAAAAATAAGGACAGTCCCAAAGAGGTTGAAATACCAGCCTTAAACGGTCCAGTCTAAAGTCTAGTCTATCCACTCCCAGTGCGCTTAACTTTTCCAAAAAGTAGCAGAATGTTAGCAAGGTAAGTGTTGTTGTTGTTTGTCTTCAAGCTGTTTCTAACTTTTGCCAGCCCTAAGGCAAAGCTATCATGGGGTTTTCTGGGGCTGAGAGTGTGTGACACATCCAAGGTCACCCTGTGGGTTTCCATGGCTGAGTGGAGAACTGAACTCTTGTCTCCAGGCGCACAGTCCAATGCTCAAACCACTACACTACACTAGCTCTCAGAGATTTTTTTTAACAGTTCCAAAATTAACTTCACTTGCTGTTGGAATCCTTGAATGTGATCGAAAAGAACACAGAAGTCTTGCTTCAAGTACCGCCAAAGTTTTATTTCATTCTAGAGATGCTCTTGCATGTTACTGTGCCATGAACAGTAGGGCTACAGGGAGCTGCCTATTCCCATACCTCAACAGAAATTGCCACAAAATAGAAAGTGGAAATGGTTTCATGAAAAATGGCAGACTATGGTATGTGAACCCAGACACAGAAGCAGAAATTACACAAATTATTTAAGATGTCTGGATTATACTACCTGCACTGTAAATGGAGTATTTCCCAGTTTTCACATATTGAAATAACAGCAACTATACTATACTCTACTGAATTTAAAACCCTGAAGTACTTCAATTTGAGAAGCAGTTATATTCAAGCACTGTCTCTCACTATTACAAGCAAGTCTCTGAACTCTTCCATTTCATGCAGGAGAGAAACATCTCAAATGCTAAGAAAAAGACAGCTTTTGTTTCTAATTATTTTAGTACAATGGAACAAGCATATCTCAAAAAGTTTTCACAGAATATGGTTTTGCTGTGACTCATGCCAGAAAAAATAATCTATACTTGGGTATTCAATGGCAGTGACTAAGGAAAACTGGACTGATACCATCGCAGCCTTTTGGAGGCACAAGAAGATTGTCAATAAGAGTTTGAAAGTACCTTTACATACTCTGACAGATCTCCTAATTGTACAACTCATCTCCAATCTTCTTACAGCTGAATGGACTTGAATTAGTCAATTTTGGGGATCCATAGCTGTTCCTTGTGTTGGGTATGTTGTCCACAATACTAATTCAGGTATAATCCCTGGAGTAGGGCTAAGGAGTCCCTGGAGTACAGCTAGAGAATCTTTCTCTATATGCTGAAGAACTACTCCTCCAATCTTGTTTTGCTGTTAGATAGAAATGGAATTCAACAACATCTGGAAGACCATAGATGAAGATGAATTCCTGGGCTTTGGATTCATGCTGAAATATGATCAACAACATCACACCTGACATGGACACTTCTCCTCTGGTGTTGTGACTGCCACGAACACTGCAATCATTTCAGCACCATATCAAAACTCTTTTTGTCTGCCTTGGTCTTCTTAGATTAGCTGACACTGTCCATTTTATTGTTTTATTAGCCACTTCTGATTGTTTTGATATCATATTTGGAGTTTTACTTGTTTTAATTACTTTTGCATATGCCTTGATATCCATATTGATGAAGGAAAATTTTAAAATGTAATACAATAAATATGAATAATTCATATTTCCTCCATTTTTTATAAACCTGAGACTTTCTGCATTTTGCCTATGAACCAAGGACTGGAGAGGTACTCCACCCCACATTTATCACAGTTAACCAACTAAGAAGCAAAAACTACTAATAACAAGAACGTATAGTAAAGCAATGTGTTTAATGTATACTTATATAATGCAAAATAAAATAAAAGTGCAAGGACTTGTCAGAATTCAGTGTCGGTCCACATTTTTTGTGGCCTACTTTGGACAACAGCTCAAGACCTGGAGAATATTTATGAAGTTAACCCTCAAGTGCTGGAAACTGCTGTGCTGTCAAAACAAGTGGGACAGAAAAAAAGTAGAAACTTTGAAGAGGTACAGAAAGGCACCTGATTCCTCTGATCCTGCTCCAAATGGTGCAAGGATAATACCCCTGATTTGTCAGCACTGCTTGAGAGCGTGTACCATTTTCTTTATTTACTCCTCAAAGTATAACATTTTATGCTTTGTTCTGTATAGGCAGGCCCCATGTCCAAGCATCTTTATATGCCATGCCTTAGCAAGCACACTGTGAGATGGTAAGGTGGAGTAACTGAGTGTACACATGGCTACACTATCCCCTCCTAGAAGATGGGGCTGTGTTGAGCCAGATCTGTCTGCCAAAGCACCAGTGTGGGAAGGAGCACACAATCAAATGTCACCCTGCCGGTTTATAAGGTACATTATATTGCTGGCCTTTGACTATTTGCCCAAATGCTCTCAAAGTTTATCACTGTCAATAACTTTGAAACACTTCTGTGAACTTTCCATTTTTTCTGATGAGTGATGCAGTGATCTCCATGCCCAGCTGGTGAGGCATCTGCCATTACATTTAACAGATGACTGTTTTTCTTGAATGCAGCTTTCTGCAGCAGGTATCTGATGTCTTATCATCACCAAAGCAGTTTTTAAAAATGTAACTCAGCAGCTGTAAGCACAGTTTGATGTTATCAACCTCTGGGGTGGAAATATCTATAAACCACTTCTAGAGGACTCTTGTGTGCTGCCTGACACAAAGGATCATGACAAAAGGAAAACCCATGAAACTTATAAAACCAGTATGAGTTGAACTGTCCTCTTCAATTTTGCAAGATCAATTTAATCTACCTTCAGCAGCTAAATGGCAATACGTAACGACCCTTGTTACAATCTAGATTTGGTCCTGCAACTCTTAGTGCTTCTGAGGGTCCTTTAATATCAGAAACTGAAGCTGACTGACTACCTAAGCCATTTATACATATAAATTTCTATTACTGTGCACACAAAAAATATGGCATGCAAAATTTGCAGATCGAATGAAACAGGGAATTGGTACATCCAATCTTAACCAGTCAACAGCCTGCTGTTTTAACATCTGTAACAAATATGGCTATAGATTTCTGTTATATCTCATATAACCAAAGCTGTAGAAGATTTAACAATACTTGCAATGTATGAAAGAATGATATATTGACAGTTTACAAAGGGACTAACATTGAGATATTTGGTCTGGTTTTATTGAAATTTATAAGTAGTGATTTTCCTTTTTTTTATAAACTTTATTCTTATAATACACATACACTAACACAACAATACAAATTACGTAACAATACAAATTACATGACTTACCAACAAATTTACATGACAATTACATTAGACTTACATTATTAAAACTTACATAAACTCTAAATTCTTGTTAATTCAAATCTATTTTCCTCCTACTTCCAACTTCGATCTGAGAGTCAGATATTCTTTAACTTAATTTCAATTGGTGACATTCCTCTTTCCACTATACCTCCTAATCCCTAAATATTGTTCAAAAATATATTTTTACCATTTCGCTATTATACCATGAATTTTTGAGATATTGTAATGTTTTTCCCCATTGTTTCACAAAATTTTCTTTACTCTCTCCCCGTAACAAACCAGTTAATCTATCCATTTGAATTATATCAATCAATTTCATGTCCCAATCTTCTATCAATGGCATTTATTTTTTTCCACTTAGAAGCTATAACTATCCTTGCAGCTGTTGTCATATAAAACAATTCTTACCCATTTTTTTTTTTCCATTTTTTCCCCCACATCGATAACATAAAAATTTCTGGGGAACATTAAATTTTATGCCCAAAATTAATTCAATTTGTCTATGAATCTGTTTCCAGTAACCCTGTACTACTTTACACGACCACCACATATGGTATAGAGAGCCCACCTCCACAGCACCTTTCCAACACTTGTTAGAGCACTTATTTGTCATCTTAGCTAATTTCTGGGGGGTTAATCCAACGAAATACTTTTTATACCTTTTTTTAATATTTTGGCATGCTGTATTTTTAAATAACTTTGGCCCAAAAAGTCTTTCCCAACTTTCTAGTGGAATTGGATGTAAAAAATTCTGGGCCCACTTTATCATAGGCAATTTTTACTTCCTCTTCAGTGTACCATTTTAACAAAACTTTATAAATACAGGACATGATCCTGGGCTTATCTGAGCATAAAATCTCATTTAATTCTTCTTCTTTTATTTGATAAACACTAATTTTGATATCATTCTTTAATTTTTCTCTCATCTGTCTATATAGAAGCCAATCTTTTTATCCCAGCATCGTTTAATTCTTGCTGGGATTTAATTTAAACTCGCTTTTGTCCTATTGTCACTATATCTCTATATCTTATCCATCTATCAAAAAAAATTTTTTTTCCTTCTTATAATATGCTTCTTGCAGATACCCAGTCGGGTATTTCCACAAGATCTTTAAAATTTTTCCCCCCATACTTTAAAAAAGGGCTTTCCTTAAATAATGACTATTAAATTCTTTACTATTTCTCCCTTTGTGCCAACCTTGCCCCAGTCCATCTCCTTCTACCCTCAAAACTTTGTATCTTCCAATTTAATCCAATTTTGAATAATTTAATGCACACGCCTGATAAATAATATCAAATTTGGTAAGCCAATCCCCTTTTTCCTTTGTGTCTTCCAAAATTTTCATTTTAACTCTTGGTTTTCTCCCTCTCCAAAAAATTTACTAATTTCTTTTCGTTAATCTTTTATAACCTTTTCATTTTGAATTACTGGGATAGTTTGAAATAATACACTCTTTGGAAGTCCCGCCATTTTTACTACTTCCACTTTCCCCAACCAAGATAATTTTAAATTGCCCCAGTTCTTTAAATCATTTGCTATTGAATTCCATACTTTCAAATAATTGCTTTTAAATAAATCAGATACTCTATTCGTGAATTAATTCCCAGATATTTCATTTTCGACATCAGTGTATAACCTGTACTCTTCCCCACTTTTTTTTTTTCCAATTCGGCATTTTTTTTGTCAATATCATAGTTTTTTTTTGCTAATCTTTAAACCAGAATATTTATCAAAATTATTTAAAATATTATTTAAAACATTTAAATCCCTATCTTGATACTCCAAAGTTATCGCCAAATCATCCGCAAATGCTTTGATCTTAAATTCTCTATTTGCAATCTAATTCCTCTAATCTTGCTTTTTCCCTTTTAATCGTAAAATTAGTCCCTGTATTACTATAAAAAATAAAAGTGGGGAAAAGGGCACCCCGCCTAGTTCCTCTTTAATTTCAAATTTTCCAGATTTCTGACCATTAATAATTAATTGGGCATATTGTGTTGTATATATTGCCTTAAGCCAATTTATAATTATATTTTATGACATACTTTAAAAAAAACTTAATTTACTGAAAAAAAATTTTCTCAATATCTAAGAATATAACAATCAACTTTTTCTAAAATGACCTTCACATAATTCTAGAATATTAATTATATTTCTAATGTTATCTTTTAATATCTACCTGGGAGAAATCCTGTCTGCTCTTCTATTTTACTTCACTTAACACTGTTTTTAATCTTTTTGCTAATATTGCAGTAAATAATTTAAAACACAATTTAGAAGTGAAATTGGACAGAAATTTTTTAATCTGTTGAATCCTTTCCTTCCAAAAAAAAAAATTATTGGTTTTTCCAGATCTGGAATATTTCCCCCAAAAAAGTGGTTCAACCTGTGGGTCCCCAGATGTTTGTGGACTTCAGCTCTCAGAAGCCCCAGCCACAGGCCAATGCTAGGGCTTCGGGGAGCTGAGTTTGCAGGGGCCCAAGGTTAAAACAACTGTCCTAAAGCCTCATTCATCACTCTTTGTAAATAGGTGCAGGTTTTTCTGGAAAGTTTTTAAAATTTGGGGATAGCCATCACCCCGGGATTTCCCTGTTTTTGTTTTCTGAATTGCTTCTAACACTTCTGATAAATTAATGGATTTATTTAATTTTTTGCGTTGCTCATCTGTTATTACTATTAATTCTTGATTTGCTAAGTATGTTTCAATTGCTTCTTCCGGGGGATTTCCTTTATATAATGTTGCAAAAAAATTTGTCGCAATTTTTTTTATCTGTTGTAAATCTGTATGTATTACTTCACCACTCCTCAGTTTAGTAACCATTGTTCTTTTTTTCTTTTCCTTCAACCTACGTGCCAACCATCTTCCTGTTTTGTTCGCCCATTCAAAATGGTATTGTTTAATATAAATCATTTTTTTTTAAAGTTCCATTCTAACTCTATTCAAATTGTTTTCGGAGTATTTTTTTTCTCTCAATTTTTTTTTGTTTGATGGGTTTTCATTCATTTCTTTTTCTTTCTTCTTTAGATCCTCATCCAAGCTCTGAAATCTCTCTTCTTTTTTTTATTAATTTCTGCATTATGTTGAATAAAAAAACCCCCTCATCACTGCCTTAGCTGTGCCCCATACCATTGTCAATTTAACTCCTTTGTCTAAATTCTCCTAAAAATCCCTTCTTAACTTTCGTAACAAATTTTTCCTCCAATAAAAATTTTTTCCCTTTTAATCTCCAAAAAATAATTCTCCGTTTATATTTTAACACCAGCAAAACTGGGTTATGACCCAAAGTTTTCGTGGTAATATTTCCTGTTTATCCACCATTCCAACTAATGAATTAAACCAAAGAACATATCTATCCTAGATAAGGAAGCATGTGGTTCTGAAAAAAGTATAATCTTTAATTTCTCCTTTTTTAAAATCTCCATATATCTATTAAATCTAAATTTAACATCATAGTATCAAATGACTTGGGGATTTCCCTGTTTTTCCTTTATTCCTTTCTTTGATTTCCTATCTAATCTAGGGTTTATCACTCCATTCCCAAACCCCTAAGAAAATTATTTTATTCTAATTCTACAATTTTTTTTCAATTCTTTATAAAAATTTTCTTGTTTTTTATGCGGTTTTAAATCCCAATTACTAATATTTTTTGATTTTGCCAATTAATTTACCCCCACAAAATGACCATTCTCATCCTTTAAAATTTTTTGGTTGTAATTTATCTTTTATATATAAAACCATCCTTTTTTTTTTTTCACTGGGGGTGCTATATATTCATTACCTAATTTTTTTATTACATATCAAATGAGTTTTTCTTTTTGTATACGGATTTCCTGTAAACACGTAATATCCAATTTTTTCTTTTAATATAATGAAAAATTTTCTTTCTTTTTTGGGGGTTGCAATACCTTTAATTTCCAAGAGAGGATTCTCAAGTACATTGTCTAAGGATCTAAAGATTTATCTCAATTAATTTTTTTCTTCCTCAGATTCTGTGCTTTCTTCTTTTTTTATTCACTTCCTATAGCTCCGTCTTCTTCTTCACTTTCTTTTCAATATCTTCCCTTCTATTTTCTAATCGTTGTTCTTCTGTGACCTTCTCTCGATCTGACTTTTGCCTTGATTTTTCTCTTCCATATGTTCTCATGAAAACTTTGGCTTTGAACTGTTTCTATCTTAATCTGTTTCTCTCTAAACCAAAAGCTTAGACCTTCAAGCTTCCCCCAACGGTACGATATATTTTTTTTTATTTCAAAAATGATGTTATAAATCTATATTCACTCCTTTTCCTCAAGATTCGAGATGGGACGTTTTATAAATATGTACCTTTTCCTTATCGATTATTAAATCATTTTCCAAACTCTTTTGAATTATTTCCTCTTATCTTCTTACGCATCAACTGGATCATTATATCTCGTGGAAGTCTCCTCTCTGCTATTTTTAATATCCCGTAAATTTTATCTATTTCCCATTCCATCTTTTCTGTTGTGAATTTAAATTTGGAAGGGGGATAGCCTCTCATATAAATTTTCTCCTCTACACTCTGTTAAACCTCTAATTTTATAAATTTTTTAATTTTTATATCCCCCAAAACCTTTCATAAAAAGTTTTGTTGTTTTTAATTTTCCAACTTTGTTTTCTTTTATTTCTTTTAAGTTGGCTTGTATCTTTTTAAAACTTTTTTTCCCAAAGCCTTTTTTTAATTTAATTATTTTTTAAACTTTCTTCATTTCCTTTTAAATTTTCATTTTCTTTCATCTCCAATTTTTTTTTCCTTATTTTTTAATCTTATTATTTGCCTTTTTCTTTTTTAGGTTTTGTATTTTAAATAATTTTTGCTGGTTATATTGTAGACATCACTTCCTCACATTGGTTAAAATTTCCCCAAAAAAAATTTTCAAATTAATTGGCTTTAAAATTCTTTTTTTAAATTTTTTTTTCCAACCAAAAAACCCACCCCCCTCTTTTGTATAAATTTTTTAAAATTTTTATTTTTATTCCCCAATTACATTATTCTCATAAATTTTATTATGTTAAAACCCATCCCTCCAAAATTTTTATATTATAGAATTTATTAAATTTTAAACCAAAAACAATAATAATAATAATCAAAAATAATAATAATCAAAATTAATGATTTTCAATTCAATTCAATATCAATTTCCTTCTATTATTTCTCTATTACTGCTTGCAATTATCTCTTACCCCTCTTAGCCCCTAATCTCAACTTTATAAAAATTTAAATAACCCCTTTACTATATAAAAAAAATTACCCAATACACAATTTCATTTGCAAGGTCTCCAAATCACCTTCAATTTTATTCTAAGAAATTACTAAATTTATTCAGATATATCTTATATAAATAACTATATAAATAGAATGCTAATTAATAGATTATTATTCTCCTCCCCCTCTTTTTTTTTTTTAATATAAATATTCAAGTATACAATTATTCCAATCTTATAACACTATCTCTAACTGTAAAAATATTTACTCTAAAAATTATATTATATTTAATACTTGCTTTCTTACTCATTCCATTATACTTATTATTCTTCACTTTCTGCTTTAAAATTTTTTTTCTTTTCCCAAAACTTCTCCTTTAGTTAAAAATTTGCTTCTCCCCGTTTTTCTTTTACCTCCTTGCCCCCCCCTCATCCCACAAAACCACTTTTTAGTCCAAACTCCAACTCAAATAAATCTTTCCCCTTTTTCTTTTTTCCCCTTTATGTCCCGTATTAGTCAAAGTTGATATATTCACAGTCCTCAACTCTCTCTCCGCCGCCATTAATTCTCCACGGTATCACTCTCCCAAACCCCCAGATCTATTTCTGTCCTTTTCTTATATTCCACTCCTCACCCAAATCTTGGTTTCTTTTGCCAAAATTATAAATCTACTGGGAAGTTATTTTTCAATATATTATTTCAAGGGAATACTTTACAGAAAGGTGGGTTTATTCCAAGTCTGATCAAAAAAAACGCTAGCTTTAACTATGGCACCTAAACATGTGCTCCATTCGTCTGCTAGCCACTACTCTAAGTCTCCCACCTTCCCCTTTCCCAAAACGCTTTCAAAAAGATTAGTCTTTTACAAATTCCTTCCCTCAGATCATCCGCTGGTTCTTAATTTTAAAGGGAAAAAAAAAAAAAATTAAATCCTCTAGATCAAAGTTCTTTCCCTTAAAAAAAAATTCGCCGATGCCGCTTAGAAACCTAAGCTATCCAGGGTCGTGGCTGCTCCGATCTGTGGCTTCTCCGCTGCTGTTTTAATTGCTGCCCAATACGCTGAAGACGTATTCAGTTCCGGAACCCCATTTCGTCCCCCAATACCAAGGAGGCACTTTCGCTTCCCACGATCTCGACGATCGTTTCAGCCATCTGGTAAAAGTTCCCCCTTTCGCAGAGCTTCAAAAAATTTTTCGCGGCGCCCTTGCCGAACCGGAAGCCCGATTTTCCTTTTTTTTTTAATCTCCTTATTCCTTATTGGTATAGTGCTAGAATATCACAATATGTAACTGAGAATCTTATGGTGATTTTTCTTTTACATAAAAATTTTGTAAATTTTTTTTTTAAAAAACTAAACTTCCTTAAATTGGAAGGAGAAATTTTAAAGAACACCAAACTAATATAAGTTTTGTTGGAAAGCTTGTACACCCTCAGAACTCAAACTCACCACTGACAAGATTTCTGGGAGAATCCCCCCCTTTTTTTAATAGGTCTTTTCTTGGGCCATTGGGTCCCAGCTCTTAGGTTTAAGGGTCAAAGTGAAATGAAATCACATGTGCAATAAAATGACTCGTATTGATTATGTAGACATGATGGGCCCTAATGAATTTGATGGCTTAATTGTAACTTGATGAAGGTTAGATAAAATTTCTTCATGTTGACAAAGATAGAGGGATGCAAGCTGGAATTGGGTGATCTAAATACTTCTCTGTAGAGAAGACAGACACAGATACTGGCAGTCATTGTCTATGTAGGGACAGATGATGATACCCCACAGTACATTTACTGAACATTTCATAAAAGGAAGTGGCACTGTGGAAATGCTGAACAGCAGATCTTTGAACAAGTCTGTCTTCTACTGCAAATCTCAGGAACTGATAACAGAAAGATCTGATGGCAACAAAAAAGCATGTGTCTTTAAGATCAGTAGTGGTTAACCAGGTTCCTTTCCAGAGAAATGAGAGAACAGCTTAAACAGATCATACAAAAAATGTCCACGTTGAAGAACTGACTGATATCTGGTAGATCTAGTATGGGTCACAACTTGCCATCTTCCTTGGGCACCAAGAGCTATCTAGCGTAGAATCTTCTCCATTCATGTCAGTGAAGGAAAAGTTCTACTGCACACTTTTTCAGCATGGCAACTATCTCTTCTTGAAGGTCTGGAACAGAGATGATGCAACAGAGAACCCCTAATGACTGCTGGACAAGAAAGAATCTATTTATGTGATGCCATAGCCTGCTGATGATGGAAATGAGAATAAAGCCTAGCACTAAGAAAGCAAGCAAAGATAGCAGGGTGTGACAAGAAAGGCAGTTAAAGTCTCCAATTAGAATTTGGAGTTTTTGTGGTAAAAAGGAAATCTGCCCTGACTGGATGATCAACAAATCAATATTGCTGCTTGGAAAAAAAAATAAATGAGAAGATTTGTTGGAGACATACCATGCTGAGTAGGCTAATGAGAATAAAATCATTTTTCATTGATATTATTTATTTTATTTATTTAATTTACATCCTGCTTTTTTCCCAGTAAGGAATCCAAGGTGGTGTACTGTGACTTAGCAATGATGATACCCAGTCACCTGGATCTATTATGAAGTTTGTCATTGGTTTTGGCACTGAATAAGTGCTGTTCATCATAAGGAAGATCTTTTATGATAAATAACAGGTTGGGTGTTAACCCCTAGAAAATACAAACAGACACAAGCTTGCCACTGATGTAAATGTGAACACACACTGTTCTTACTGGAACAGAATATATTCCACATCCTGGAGAGACAACTCCAAGAGATGGGGCTGAAGAAGCTCATGACAACAAGGGAGAATTAGATGGAATTTCTTTTATTTACTACTTGTCTTTGTATTTTGGGGAGGAGGGCAGGGGAGTCCTCAAACCCTGTGCAGATAATTTTTCTACCTTTAATCTTAAGGTCTTTAGGCCATGAAAATGATCTGATAAGGCACTCAATCCCTGTGACGTGTTTGTTGGTACCAACTTGGGATGATCCTTTTGCTAGAATGGTACAGGTTAAAAAGATCTTTTGGAATCAATTCAGCTAGAAAACAGTGAGAGTCCTTTTGATTATGACCTGGTACTAATCTGAACATGTGGCGGGAGCTTTTTGATACCATGTTGGATTGAGTCTTGGCTTGGCTAGGGCTTCAGGCTGCCTGGACATTCACTGATGTAGTGTCAAGGAGGTCTCCAACAGATAGCTATAACCTTTGGTGATTCATTTAGCTCATATTAAAGACCAGTCTTTTCGAAAGTTGTTCATGGAAGAATATTTTTTCCTTTTCTAGGGAGTTTATACAAAGCAATGTTATAGTTTGCTCCAAAACAAAGAAGGCACTTGTACTATATGAAGACACTTTCACACTGTACTTAAACATTTCTTAAATCTAGGATGAAAATGAAACACCCAGCTGAGTTCTTGATAGGGTTAAAGAAAGTTGAATGTGAAAGCCCTCTTGGTTCAGGAGTCGAAGAACTACTTTGCTGAACAGGTTGATAGGCCCATATAATGCTAACACTCCACCTTGACCAATGGCCACACAAATGTCTAGGGCTGTTCACAAAAGTGGTATGAGGTTAGCTCTTCACCCCACTATCCTAGCTTTTGGCAATCAAGGATGATCAAGCTGGGTTATTTGTTAATATGGAATTTCTAATATTGAGGTAGCTATCATCTAATTCTTCTTTTAAATAAAGCTAACCTAATAGCCATCACCATATTTTGCAGCAATGAATTCTTTCAATTCATTATGCTTTGAATGAGAATTTGCCTGCATCTGTCTAAGACCTAAAGCCAATACACTCAAGAGCCATCTGGGACCTATTAGTCGCAGTTGGACTTTACTAACTGTAGGTTTTAACAGAGCCAAATTCAAAGGTCAAAAATCTAAGGGGAAAAGATGCAGTACAGATTGTTATCTTGGAAAATAGGGATGACAGAACATAAATTTTGAGACACTGATTTTGAGAAAAATATTTTTGATATGTACTGAAAAATACCTAAACGGAAGCTGATGATGTTTTGTTCTCTGGTGTATCTTCTTCCAGGACCACCCAAGAATACCAGTCAGCCACCCGAACCATTTACTAGCCACCAGAGGGAGCTACAATGCTCACACAGGAATTCAAATTCTATAGCACATATCACTAGTTGTGTGACACTTAAAGGTTGAAGGAGCCTGACTATTTAGTCTTAAAATTAGTATTTTGCTCATCTCAAATGCTAAATTTAAAATGTAGGTTTTTAGTTTCAAGTCAACACATTCAATACATTCACATCTAAAGCTTAGAGAGAATGGAAATCCTGAATAATGAATACTTAAAATATTTCCATTAGACATACCAAATCCATGCCAGACCAATTTTAAAGATGTGGAAATGACCCATATTTGAAGAGACATTTGTCTTTGTTGTTCATTATAAACAACTCCTCTATGAGAGAGCATTGTTCATAATTCAGCAAAGGTCTGAACAGATGGTCCAGCCAGTACCATTTTACCACTCCCACTGTAATGTCTTCATTCGCAGATGTGCCCATATTTATTACAAAGAAACTATTCAGAGGACAAAGATTTTCTCTCTTGCATGACAAGAGGGCATGCCAATAATTTCAATGGGTGGTCACTGCAAAACATTAACTGTCCAATGAAACACTTCTTTCATCAGAAAATGCTGCTCCTTTGAAAATAACTCATTTGGTCTATTCTAGCTGGATATTATATGTTTGGTCAAGGGACTGAGACCTGTTGCTGAAATCCTGCTCTCCATTTTGGTGGTGAGAGCCCAGAGCAGGGAGTCAAACTTTGAAAGATGGCATATCCCTACGATGACCTTTTCATAAGTGAAAGGCCAAAGGGAAAAATAATATATCATGCAGGATTTGCACCAGATGCTAGGTGGTCACTGATGTTTTCAGACTCCTTAACTTATCATCACTTGCTGCTATTTCCTATAGTCAGCAGAGACCCTGATGTCTGCATTGGCAATAGGATTAAAACTTTAGCTAGTGACCTTCATCCAGTTCATGCACAAATGTATAGTATTACTCCCTAGTTACCTTCTCAGCCTTCAAAGTGCAATTCCACAAGAAGGTATTCATGAGCAGCAGTGCTGAAAACAGAGAACTGTCAGCCTCAAAAAGTTGGTTTGTAATTAGACTGAGTCATATCTTCCAAGTCTGGAAGCCACTATTAAAAGGGCAAAATCTCTCACAACAGCGAGCATACATAAGTATGCCAGTGAAAGATTGCATCAAATTTTCTCCGTGTCCTTTAGCAGGGTCTTCTGGGATGAGATCCTTTTTTTATCCCATGGGCCTCCAGGTGTTACTGAAGCACTATAGCATGTGACAAGCAGCATCAGGTTCCCACAGACTCAGGCATGCACATTTCTAAAGCCATTAGTTAGCCGGCAGACTGCCAACTGCTCCCACTGCACTAGCTTGAAGCTTTCACAAAAAGTGCTCTTTGCACCACTTTGACCCTAATCTTGAGTTCAGGCATGTTCAGTTAGAAATCCATGTGTTAATCTCCTTAAGAGAAGTGTAGAAGAGAAAAACCCAGCATCAATGGCAACTTCTCGTCACATCTGAATGCTCCAGAAGAATTCCTCTTATGGGGCAGCTACTATGTTAATCAAGACAGACTGGAGTACTGAACATGTGACCATACTCACACAGCTGATAATGAGCCTGTTTGGTTTCTACTAACAAACTCTTCAGATCCTGTTTGTGGAGTGAAATCTTCTTAATATCTGATAAGAATAAACCTGTTAAATAAAAGCCTCCCCAGCAGATGGTGAGTTATCAGACTTGTGAAAAGGAAGTTTCCTGTTTGAGCAGGCAAAGCAGCTTTGCTCAGATTGACTGTCAACTGGTCCATCAGTCACACAAATCACCATTTAAATAGAGTCATCAAGCTAAGTGAACCTATTAAATGAATGGCATTTGGTTTTGCCCTGGGCAATTCACTGATATAGTGCCATCTGTGCATCAGTTAAGTGTATGGTCAGCACCTTTACCCTCTATACTACAGAAAGGTTGAAAAGATTAGCAACCTAGGAATCCATCTCCAGTGCAAATGTATATCTACATTTTCACTGCAGGCTCCAGAACCTCCCAGTGGGCATCTGATTTTCACTTTCATGGCACATTCAGACTGCTCCATCATTCCACATCAATATTGTTGTTGTGATGTGCCTTCAAATCATATCTGATTTATGGCAACCTTCAGTTACCCTATCATGGAGTTTTCTGGGGCACAGTATGTGACATGCCCGAAGTCACTCAGTGAGTTTACATGGCTGAGTGGGAATTGAACCTTGGTCTCCTGGATCGTAGTCCAATAAAATACCTGTTATCAAAGACTGTTTACTCTTCAGTATGAAATTTGGAAGAACACATTCTGTTTAAGATTGTCCAAAATGTAATCACCACCAGCATATTCACAATTATTTTTTCTGTTTACTGGGAAATGACCACTCACTTTGTTGAAGAAAGGCTAGCTTTGAGAATTAGAATATATATCATATTCTCCCCCACTCCACTTTGCTCACAATTATCACTGCAAGGTTTTAATCAGCACTTTGACATAGGAGAAAGGTGAAGTAATAATTTGTTTGATTATTGCTGGCCCCTTAAGTATTGCATAGCACCCTTTTGGCAGAAAGGCAAATCCAGCTCTTAAAAGCACATTCACAGAAGAAACCATTTTAAAATGATACTGTGAGTCTGATGCCAAAATAAGGCAGACTTGAAAGAGGTTATGCATCTAGTCACCTGCAGTTAGTCCAGATCAGCCCTTCAGGTGGTAGAAGAAGGAAGACCTTTTTTCCCGTGTCTTTTATGCCACTGATACGATATGAAATAGTGAAAGGTAACGTTCACATTTCTTTACAAATCTACTAACAAAAAAATACTACTGACAAAAATGTGAACAGCTTAAGATGTGTCTAAAGGGCTAAATGTCACATGAATACAAGGATTAAGCATATTCATTTGCTCAAAGCAGTTAATAGTAAACAGACTTTAAAATAAGGAGTAAACTTTGTAATGGGGCTGTTTAATTAGCCAGAGACACTGTGTTACCCTTGAGTCTTTAAACTGAAAACTGTTTAAAAAACAGATTGTTTTATGTCTAAAAACATGCTTTGTAAAATACAAAAATAAAAAACAGAAACCACTCTTATTTCTAATCCAATTACTGAATAAGGTTCAGGGGCCAGTCTCATCACGATTAAAAACCATAACTATTATTAAACCTCAGGAGACCTCCCACATTTAAAATCCTATAAATATTGTACAATGTAAATTGTATAAAATATTTCCACAGGTGTTATCAGTATACACCAAAGAGGACAAGGTGCTACTTCTATCTTTTGAAAAGAGGGTTACCTAGAAATCAGGCTCATGTGCGAAGCTTTTTAGTGAGCTCCTATCCTACATCAACATTTAGCCTTTGGTTCTGCATATCTTGTGAATCCTCTAAGGTTGCCCAAGATTAACACCTCTCCCATTTGCCTGCAATTCACCCCATCTGAAGATCTCAGAGCATCTTAGTGAGTAAACTTAAATAGCCTAAAAGGGAAGGGGAACTGCCTCTTCTTTTACAGCTTGGGAACCACTTAATAGATTACAAGCAGATTGCTGCCCATTACTGTAGTTATCAGTACCTATCACTTTCTCTTGACCTTCAAGACTGTAAAGTAACACCCATCTGGCTTTCTATGAACATACTATGTGGACAATGTTGCTAGCAAAGCAACCATTTGCATGCCTGATATTCAATTAACCCTTGCTCAAGAATGGAAGATAAAGCTTCAGTGACTACAATTCTGACATATTTCAAGTCACAAAATAATGAGAATGGGTGTGATTTTTGAGTAGGCATTCTGCATGGGTACAAAATAATGGCTATGGGTGCAAAATCTCTCATTACTAGCTACTACTGAAGGATGGCAAGTAAGCAGTTGATTAACATACCAAAAAAACTTTAATATCTACCAGACAAACTGAAATAACAATCACTTTTGGTTTTTCACCATACAAAAATTTTCTAGCAGTAATGGGCATGTTACAACACTCACTAAACCCTCACACTGACAAACTTACACATTTATAATCCTCCAAATTCTGGTGTTAAACATTCACTCATATGCAAGGTTTCCTTCCTCCTTCCACCAAAGAAGGGATGGCCAAAGATGACCCCTTGCCCTGGTCTCATGCAGCCCTTTGCCTAGTTTCAAAAGCCCTCAATGAGTGATCAGGTTGGGTTTCTGCAAGAATGGACTATTCTTTTCACTAGCAGCCTGTGAGGAAGGGAGAGAGCGAGAAAGCCAAGCAAAGTGGCAGAAACAGAACACAAAGGGAAAGGCTCACATATCTTTGGCTGGTGTCTATCCACTGCTAACTTCAGCCTTGCCCACTGGAGGGTTCAGCAGAGAGAAAAAGGCATTTCAGGTTGAGCAAGTGTTTCCTGCTTATTTGTAGCTTGGAAAACCTTTCTATACCACAAATGATTCCAAGTTCACTCGGCCGCAGCCTTCATCTTTTGCCCGAAGACCAACTGGCAAAATAACTATTCGATGGGCAACTGAGAGAGAGTTCAAAATATGCCCAGGTGAGTTAGTCAGTGGCAGAACCATTCTTTTGGGACACTGAAACCTTTCCTCACAAACACACACCCTCAACGTTAGTGAAATACCACAGGTATTTCTCCATCTGAGGAGCTCGTACATGAGAGATGATTGAAAGCCTGTTTAGTTTCCCAGTGCAGAACCCAGGGCTCACAAGGGCATCACGGCTGGCTGTTTCTACCTGAACAGGCCAGACACACTCAGAGTGTTAGGCCTAGGACACACTGATGCAGTGAAGTGAGTCTGTTAGCAAGTCCCTTTCTCCAGTGTCAAGTTTCAGAAAAAAAGAGTGTGGATTTCACTTTACGCAACTTGAAAAATACTACTTAGCTTTCCCATCCTTCCCATGACTTGGTATGCAGGCCATCAACTCTTGAATTTTCTAAGCACAGCCACCATGAAAAGACTGGAGAGAGTAGCAGGACAAATGCAAGACATAGCACAAGGTATCAGGTCCCCAAGTTCTCACCTGGATAACCTCTCCACTGGAAGCTATTAGGTCTGTTGGGATGGTGACTCTGAAGGCGCGGCCCACTACAGCAGAGCTGTCTGGAATCCCCACCACTGCTGGTACACTCTCTCGGAGATCTGAAAGCACTGAATGCATGGAGGCCTCTAGCTGGTTTTCCCAGTCCCGTACAACTTCCGAGGCTTCACTAGGCCAATGGCACTTAACAGACGTAGTCACCATCAGGACCAGCAAAGTCCTCCCCAGCACTGGGGACAGCTGTACAAATCCAAGAGTCATTCTTTCTGCACGTATCAAACACACTGTTCTTGCCAGAAAAAGAGAGCCAAGGCCTAGCAAGTGTACAAAGCTGTATAGTCCACACGTTCTTCACACCAGATTCATTGTTGCCTGTCCTGGTACCTGAAAGGAGAACACATGCAAAGTCAATCAGTAAGTGAAGGCAAACATCATTATGACATTCTCTGATTAATGTATGTTAGGTGTCGTAACACCTAATTATGCTGTTTAACAACTGAAGCCAAACCTTGTGTTCATGATTTTCATTCTGCAGGTTTTGCTCCAGACAGAGAAGTATGGTCCTGTCTACAACATAATGGAACTTTTGTCATCCACAGCTATCGCGTCCTCTATTCTTTAAATATCCTTTAGAACTTACATTCTGTACTTATATGGAGCTGTCAGTGGTCTCTCACCTAGATTATAGATGTCTATAATTCTTTAATTTCAGCAATTCTGTAGCATCTAATGTTCCCTAGCTACTTAATGCATCTCTCTCATACCTTCCAGTCCTGCTGAAGTGCAGCAGTATAAGAATAAAGGAAGTGCTGTGACTGATCATGGAACTAGATGGCCTTTCTAAACAATAACAAGCCAAACTAACGAACAGTAGGAATTTCATACAAGGAATTTACATGCAACGTCAATAGATGAAGATAAACAGACATTTTATTCCTACTACTATGTGCTCTCAACACACTACAGTATATCCCAGCCTGTGATCTGGATGACTTTTTATTTCAGTCTTAGGAGGCTGAGAGCCTCTTTAGATAAATTTGGTTTCCTAACTGTCATTGGTTTTATATAGGAAATTCCATATAAACATTTTCTGGTACCAGAATATTGTACATATTTATTTTGAATACAGTTGGGAAGAACAGGGGGAGGACACATAAGAGTTTTTACCTGTATAAATGCAGGTATCTACTGAGCACCTATCTCTCTTAAGGCAGGCTATCCTTTCACTTCTCACTTACATCCTAAAGCCATTTCAAATATATATTCAAACCTCCAAAACAAAGACAAAAAATATGAGGCAATAAAAAACAAAAAAATGGAGTTCATCTTCATTTATATAAATGAAGGCATATTCTAATATTCAGATTCTATTATAGTAAAGGTACCAAGGTTGGCATTTCATTAAGAATTTCAGAACTACTGCATTCAACAGAAAAATGTTCTTGCTTCTCAGAATCTGATAGCTTAAAAACAATGGATTTCAAATACCAATCAATCATATCTATTTCACCAAGTGAAAAACAGCTGCATTATCTACTTGTCTATTCATTATAATCTGTATAAGCCAGTCACTCCACATATACTTCTTAATACACAGGCCTCAAACAGTTTTGATTATGATACAAGTAAATTTTAAGCCAGACTAGCAGTTATTTGGATAAATCATTAAAAGCAAGTCTTTCAATGCCAATGAGTAACAGGCAGCTCCCTGTGTGCCCATATACTCACTGTTTCTCATAAAAACTTTTAATCAAGCATACTTCACTGCAGAATCTAAAAAAGTTGGTTAAATCGTTTTCTCCCACACCCATGGACTTAGTACAATGTCAGATGAGCACTTAACACAATCTGGAAGAATACCATAGGGTCAGGATTTCATACACGCATTTCAATGAATAAGCAACTGTCTGAACCGATGACTTCAACTCAGTGTAGATTTGAATGGTCAAGGCTGAATTTCGATGATACTGAATGTTTTGTGTTCATGACAATTTATTTCTACATATTTAAAATAATTTAGGAACAGCTTTGAGCAAACTCTCTGTTCAGCAAGACAATTTATATATAAATAAAAGATTTGAAAACATAGAAGTTTTACTATCTTTCAGTAGTTTGGGGATAATAGCAGTTACTACTTGAAAGGAATGAAGGAAGACAATGAGAGAAGTCTGTAAGACTACAAGATTTTTCCTATATCTGTAACTTCAGTCATACTGGATGTGCACATTTTTTCTTTTGCTTTGGATAGTCCCCACACCATTTTGTGATGATTGCACCATATGGTAACATGGGAAGAGTCCTGGTTCAACTTTGCACATCTTTTTACCGCTACCCATTTCCCCATCCAAGCCACCCGCATTTTCAAAAGACTTAAGCCTCCATTGCAGACGCAGGAAGAAGGGCATTTTCATAATATAGTGGACCCTTCATAAAAGTGACCTCTGTGAATTTAAAGTGGTTGCAGGGCGCCATGTCCTTTACCTAAAATGGCGGCAATGTGCATGCATATGTCAACACCATTTAATGAGACATGAGCATTCACTTTTTTTCTCATTCACAGGGGTTGTGGAATGGAACCCCACAGATACAGTCTATTGTATATATTTTGAAAAAAGTAAGTAACGTTGTGTTCACTGAATAAGTTTCATTGCTGGATGGCAATTCTGTGAGCCATCTGTAACCCATTCCAAGTTCCTCCAAAGAAAAATGAGACAGAATTATGAAAAACAGATTTTTATAGAAGTAAATTTTCTTTAACTCTGATTTTATTCAGACTGGCCTCTTTAACTGTTAATCACCACTCTATATGAACTGTAGCAAATATTTATCTGAAGATGTTGTGGATATCTGAGAGAAGAACTTCAGGATCTTAGAGCTGGAAGGGATCACAAGGGACATCTAGTCCAACCTCCTGCTATGTAGAATACACAATTAAAACAGTTCTGAAAGGTGCCCTCCAATGTCCGTTTAAAGATCTCCAAAGATGGGAACTCCACCACTCTCTGAGGTAGTCCATTCCACTGTCAAACAGTTCTTGTAAGTAAATGAGTTCTTCTTTTTTCTTGTAATCTGAATGAATTCATTTACTGACATCTGAAGCAGCAGCAAACAACCCAGCTCCAACTTCTACACAACATCCCTTCAGATATCTAAAGATAGCTGTAATGTCACATCTCCATCTTCTCTTCTCCAAACTTAACATATCTGATTTCCCCATAAGACTTGGTTTCCAGACCCTTGATTATCTTGGTTGCTCTTCTCTGGACACACTGCAGCTTGTCAATATCCCTCTTGAACTGTGGTGCCCAGAAGTGGACACAGTATTCCAGGGGAGGGTTGCCTAAAGCAAACAAAGTGGTGCTACTACCACTCTCAATCTGGACTCTATATTATGTTGATACAGCCCAGAATGGCTTTGGCCTCTGCCCATTGCTAATCACTTCAATCTTTCTATTACTTCCCAAGAAGGAGAAAGAGAACCCTGCCCTTGTCTTATAAGGTGGGTAGGAGAATGCTAACATTATCCTAATTCATCATGGAAATACAAAGAAATGACAGAAGTGAAATACATACTATCCAAAATAAAACACAAAAACCTCCAAGGCAGAAGTGTTCTCATTGCCATTTAACCTCTGGAGGCAAAATTACAGCCCTCTCCTCCAGGCTGGAGCTAGAGAGAGAGTTAGGATTCACTGAGCTTCAGAGGACTGCTAATGACGGAAAATCTCTGCTCCTATTTCAGATCTAAGCTAGTAAGTAAAGATGAAATTAGAAGTTTTGGCAGCATAAAAAGCACTCAATGCACCCTGGCAGCCCACCACAAAATTGACACTAGAGTTTTCCTCCAGATGCAGAGTTTTCCTCCAGATGGGTCTGGATGTTTTGGAACCGGGCAACTAAGGCAATCAGAATACTTTAGCTTGCCAGTGCCAATTAAAGTCACCTCCCTCCCACTCTGAAGCTAGAGAGAGGAGAAAAGGATTGCTCCTCACATTTTTTTCATGGTACAACCTGAAGTCCAATAATAAAGTTCTCATCTGACGTGTACCTACCTGGGGAGTAAATCCTACTGAACACAAAATAATTTACTTCATGGTCAACATGTACAAGTTTACATGGAAAGGAAGAAGACATTCCTGGCAACCACATTTTGGCAGACAAAATTTGTTAACCGCTATTGCAAAATTCTAAATTTGGTGGTGAAGTCACCTCAATTCACGGTGTCTTCCATCTTGTGGAAGATAGAAAATTCCCAGTTTTGACAAACTGGAAGTAGCAAGTAAAAGAGTAGTTCTCATTCTTTATGACTTTAAATACAGAAATCAATACTTCTAAAAAAATTGTTCTGTTAATCATTCAAAAGCAAAAGAGATAGAATCAAGTGGGAAAGATTCTACCAGCCTCTAAAATGCATTCCAGGAATGTATTCTGGGTTTTGTCCATGATACAAGGAGAAATATGTATTTGAAGCATAACAGTACCTGGTCCCAGGAAGACCAGACTGCTTATATTTGTATTCCTCAGCTGAGGAATTCTGATTCTTTAAAGCACATGATTAAAAGTAAATTACTCAACTGCAGGCAAGTTTTGACTAGTTTCTGACCAAGAACAATGACAAGCACAATACTTTTGCAGATCACTGCTGGCACAGCTTATGGTAAGCCAAGAGAAACCTGTATGTAGTCAAATCTCCACCATTAATTAAAAACACTCTCATCTCATGCTCACAGACTAAGCTGTCCATCCATGTGAGAACAGCAGGGCAGTCTGTATATATAAGCACTGCTAATTCTGTATAAAGATATTTGTAGGCATATCTGTACACTGTGTACAAATACCTACATCTGTATTTTTACACAGGCAATGTAGAATACTGATGTAAGCTGGTAACGGGGGGTAAGTAGTGACATTTAAAATGTATATACATACAGATATTTTTGAGAGCCAGTGTGGTGTAGTGGTTTGAGTGTTGGACTAAGACCCTGGACACCAGGGTTAGATTCCCCATTCAGCCAAGGAAACCCACTGGGTGACCTTGGGCATGTCACACACTCTCAGCCCCAGAAAACTCTGTAACAGGTTTGCCTTAGCATCACCATAAATTGGAGACAACTAGAAGGCACACAACAACAAGGCATATTTTTATGTGACTAGAACTGTTTCTTCCAAAATACTATAGAAATATACGATGTGCCTTAAGGTTGTATTGCTCTGTATTCTTCTACACAGAATCAGAGTTGCCTCACAGTTTTATCAGCTCTGTATTGCTGACCACATTTTTAAAAACTGGTATGGAGTGAGCAGATATACCCAGATAACAAGGTGCCTTTTTCACAGTTTTCGATCAAATCTTATAGCATTCATTTCAAACTAACAGTCACCAGCACAATCTATTACCAACAATAGGAAAATATGGCCCCTGGGTCCAATTTAGAAAGAAAAATAGCTATGACTACTAAAAACTGCACACTCCAGAAAGGGAAGCAGATAGCTATTTCAACTCTTAGTATTTACTGAGAACCTCAACTGACAGCTCTAAATCACCATAAATTCCTGTTGTCTAACATTTTGTGTAGGCTGAAGTTGCTCTTTTTGCTAGACAAAAAACAGAAAGGAGAAAGTGATCAGACAGACAATGAAGCGAATCAGCACTTCTAACTGAATGCCATACTGCACTGGGGATTTGGGGTTGATGTATATATATGATGGATGGCACATATCACTGAACAGGAGCCCTTTTTACTCTCTTGTTCTAACAGTATCCTGGCTGGACCAGTTGTGGGCAGGCACAGCTGCCATGGTTGGGAGTAAGGACATATCTACAACTAGGCCATGAAAAATGAATTAGGTCAGGAAATGGAAACAGCTTTCCTGAACACAGAGACATGAAAGCAAGCCATTGAAACACATTGAAGGCATATGCTAACTAAAATGCCAATCAAGTCAGTGACGTAAATGCTCTGATAAGTCTCCCACAGTTCTCAAGTCAAATTCTCAAAAAAATAAAAATAAAAATGTCATCAGTTCTTCAGCATGTCTTATTCAAGTATGAAGTTAAAGAGATACAATTAAGTATTCTATTTTTGTTAAACTTAAAAGCGTAACCAAGTACTAACTGAAAACATCAGTGCTTCTCCTGAAAGGAAAGACAAAGAATGGAGGTGCACACAGTAGGCCTCCCATATCTGCAAGGGATACATTCCCAGATTTAATGCAGATGGCAAAAAAGTGGATACCTGGGGCGGGGCATGCCAGGCTTTGTGTGCCTCTCTCCATTGAGGAAAGATTGTCTGTGTCCTTCCTTTGGGGAGAAAGGTGTGTTGGTTTGCAGAGCCAGACTTTATGTACCTCCCTCAACCAAGAATGGAGTGTCTGTATCAAGAGATGTGCAGAAAGCCCAGCTGTGCCTTACCATGTACCTCTCTCACTCAGCTGCACAGAGCAAGGACCATCGCTGGCGGCAGCAACCATGGCCCTTGAGTGGATTACAGGTTAAGTGAAGCCATGGATACTGGTTACACAGTTATGGGAGCACCTAGTGTATCAGCATACTGATGACTTATCCCTATGGATATGGCCAATACATACTCAAATATCTCTCCTGTAAGTATCCAGCTGATAATTATTCAATCTCTTGGTCCACCACAATTTTCTTCAGTAACAATATAAACTTGTTTAAGTTTTAAAATTGTGGGAGGGTCTTCTCTTGACACCACCATCACATTTGGTTGGGACATGGGAGAGACAGCATACTTCTAAAGGCTTTCTAATTGCCACAGATGAGCCATACTGAAAGAAATGCCCAAATTATTCAGAAAAGGTTCAACAGAAGGCACTGTAAAGAAGTAATTATGATAGAATTATTATCCTTATTAATGATTGGTCAAACTGAATGCTACACATCACAGATAGTGATCCCTCTCTGCTTCATTGCCTTAAGCCCTCCAGAAAACTGAGGAGCCAAAAGGTCACTGCTCAATTTAGAATTCAACCTGGCTCTTGCTTAATTGAAAAAAAAAGGGGGTACTCTCAGCATACACCACAAACTATACCAGGCCTAGAAATGGTTTTTTAAAAAAAAATCAGAAAAATATTCAACACCAGAAAATCCACCCCTGCCAACAGATAACACTGATACGCTTTAAAAAGACAGAATCTCTAGACTTGGTTTCAACCTGTAGTTTCTTCTACAGGTTGAAAACTAGCTTTGGAAAATCCTTTTATCACAGATGCTTTCTCAATCTGAATTCTTTTCCTCAATACTCCAACACCAAAAGAATTTAAGACCTTCAGGCCTAAGTTCTACAAACTGAGAGTTTTACACAGTGACTCCCTGGGACATTTAAGGGCCAAGGTTGCTATGCAAATATTAGTCTTGCTAATCACACTTTTAGGTATGTAATCAAGTAGACTAAAGGGAAGGACACAAGATAATGAATGTTCTGAAGTGAAAAACACCAAGTACTTCAAACAGTTCCGGCAGGACGGAACAATTTGCAAGGAAGCAAAGTTGCAATGCTGTTTAAAGTTTTGCACTTAAGAGTCACATTTTTTTTTAAAAAGTCTACAAACAGAAGGGCTGTTCTATAGTTACAAGTGGTGCAAGTACTTCAAAATTTCTCACCTCTTGAAACTAAGGCATTCCTTGAAAACAGTTTAACACTAAGCTTTTACAGACTCTGTCCTCTATTCCTAGTGACGAGATCTCAGAAAAATTAAATCAGATTTTGCATGTCTCTCCTACTCTTTTATACTATCAAATGATTGTTCCTTCTGAATGTACGTATGTCAAAAGAATTGGTAACAGAGTTTTCTTAGGGTAGGGCCAATGAGGCAACAGATCCAAATACATCGCCTAGAATCCTGAATAAGGTCTGAATACCCTGAAGGCACCAGAGATCTTGGAAGCTAAGTGGGATCAGCCCTGCTTAGTACTTAAGACGGAAAACTGCCAAAGAATATCAGGTACTGTAGTCTGTATTTCAGCAGAAGGCAATGGCAAACCACCTCTGAGTGCTCCTTGCCTAAGAAAACTCTATGAAATTCATGGAGTAGCCATACATCGACAAGTGGCTGGAAGACATAGAATCTTGAATGTTTACTAGTGTCGCTAGAAGAAGGTTCCCAGTATGCATGTGCACACATCCATCCAGCTCAAGTGCTACACAAGGAGAAATCTTCAAAGACTTCAGCTAGGAAGTAAAGAGTTCAACAGAATTCCCTTCCACCAATAAAGCTGGGGGGGGACACCTTCTACTGATGCCAGTGGGAAGGGTTTTATGCCTAAGCTGTACTGCCATGGAGAGATTTCTAGGACAGTCACAGGGAGGGCAAAGTTAATTTAACCCTCCCTATATGCTGTGGTTATTCTCCAAAGCAATTCTGGTCAGAAGAACCTTCCAGTGACAGAAGTTTTTCTTCTAAACTTTACTGGGCCAGGAAAGAGACTTACTTTCTGGAATGGAAAGAGAGAAAAAAAAGGTTGCTTTTGAGTTGGCATCTTGTGTAATTTTTGAACCTCTATTGTTGTGCAAAAGCTGGCAAGGATAATGCACAAGTGTGTGTGGGGGGGGGGAAGAAAGAAAGACAGACAGACAAATTTCCTGAAAAAGCCTACATTCTGTTTTTTGGATTTATCACACCAGAGGAAACTTACTGTTAACTGGAGAAATGACTATTTAGCATTATCTGGCGCAACGTACAAAAGTAATTGAAGAATTTATTTCATTTGAAATGATTTAGTTGAGAAATCAACTGGCTGACTTTGTCTTTTTGAAATTTAAACGAATCCTAGCAATTATTTCTAGATTTGCATATATAAATACAAATTAACACATGTAAATTTGATGTCCTGTGGGTCTGGGCCATTAATTAAATACCTGGCAATATCCCTGACTGGCACCAATATGTGGTAGCCAGTGTTTTTCACTAATTGTCTTTGAAAGTGAGCTCTTCATAGTTATTGAGGAACCTGTAAAGGAGCTAAAACATTAATCAGTGTCTCCCCATACAGTGTTCTGCTCACATGTATGTGAAGCAATATGAGGCAAAAAGAAAGACTACATGGAGCAAAATTGTTTATTATTTATTGTTTATGGTAATGCCATAAGAACAGAAGTGTCATCACGTTATTTTAATCCAATCTTTTTATTTATAAAACTCCTAAGAACTTTTCTCATCTCAGACAAAAATGTAAATGAATGTAGCAAATGGACAGGACTAATGAAATCAGTACTATACCGTGCTTCCAAACTGTACTGCATGACACTCTGTTGTTCTTGTCATTTGCTCTCAAGTCAACTTTGACTTCTGGTGAATAATCCAAGTGCCCTGGTCATCAACTTGGATTCACAGTGTACATTTATTATACTAAAATCTAAATGCAAACTGACTCTTCACTCTCCCTATTGCTCAATGTCATGAAATTTAAGGAGAAGGCAAGGGAAACAGAATGTTGAGAGAAGTGGGTGGGCAACTTTAGTGTGTCCAGGACTCTTTACTCCTCTCTCCTAGATCTCAGAAGGCTGCACCCACTCATTTTTGAAAATCAGAAGTAATATTTAAGGTCACTCCAGATTTCTTGAAAAGCCTGTGTAATGTCTAAAATATTCTCCCACTGCCTTTAAGCAGGCAACTGCACCAAAAGTGTGATTGGCCATTTTTATACTGGATTTCCCCCACTACCAGGATGGTGGCATGTACTTTGCACATCCTTGTCTAGAACTATGGAGCAAGGCAGCACTCCACAAGGATCTGAAGATTATAACTCTACTGTACATAGCAGCCACACTTTCCTTTTAAATTTAAGCTAGTTATAGTGTGGAAGAGGTAGCTACAGAGCAGAAATGTAGATAAAGTTATGGCAGCTATTCCATTATTAAAATCCAAGTTGCAGAGCAATCCTGAAGTTGGATGAAAGAAGGGCCAGTGTAAGTGTGGTGAGTATTCCACCAGTGGAAAAGGAGGGCCACCAGTGGGAGATTACCTGTATGCCACCCAAGCACATTAGTGTACCTGTGGAGAAGAGCAGTTTCATACCACTGGAACACTACTAATATGCCACTAGAGACTACAGCATGCCTACTGAGAAGAAAACAATGCTAAAATTCTATTGTTGGTGTTCCAGATCTTGGCAAAAAAGGACTGCTTCCTGAGCTTATGAATCTTCAAACACAGTGAAACACAATGATACCAACCTAAACTCTGACATTATCCCACACAGACAGAGTTTTGTTTTCAACTCTTAACTCCAGCACGGAATGGAAGTGCCAGATCTGCGCACAGATGAATAGTTCAGATTCCTGAGTATCAGCAAAAAAATAGATATCTAGGTGACTTGCAACTGTTACAGAAACATAAATGAAATATGGCTAAACATTTCCTACGTTATCTCCGTTTTATTTCAAAGAGGCAACACAATATAATAAAAGCTACTCAAACTATACATAGAAGGAAGGTGAAGGGGTGGCGGGAAGACAGAAAGCTACTTGAGTATCATTTTAATGTGTCTTAGTGAGTGAAAAGAGTATTCACAGGTCTTACACAAAACGGCAATGTTGTACAAAAATAATGTGAATTTGTAGTGCAACACCGCTGATTTTGCACAATGTTTTTATTGTACAACATTCTTCTTGTGCAACGTTGCCTTTTTATGAATAAAACAGTAATGCTACACAATAACAATGTTGTGCAAAATCAGTAACATTGCACAAAAAATAGCCACATGATTTTCTTGTGAAATATTCCTGATTTTGGACAACATTTTGTATGAGCCACGCTGCTGGTTTTTATGTAGGGAACAACAATGTTACACAAAACCCAGTAATGTTTTGTAATGCTGAACAAAAAACAGAAACATGCTTTTGTTGTATAACATCCATGCTTTCTGTGCAACATTTTTGTTGTGCAGTGTTGCTGTTCACTATGTTTAAAAAAGCATTCTTTCTCAAAACACACACATCACTGCCTGAAAGCAGCCCTTTCCACACTGAAAACAGAGCAGTGTTCAGGAAAGGCGACCTAGTTCGCAGAATTTGCTAGGAAGTTTCTGGAAACTCTGCAGTTTTCTGGGGAAGCTACACAGCTTTTGTGAAAAAGTTGCACAGTTTCCCATGAGTGCTGGAGAAAAAACCACCCACTGTCTTCAAACTACGGGAGGAAAAACTGTTTCATTGTTCTTGAAATCTATTGGGACTTGGAGAAATTGAGATTTACCATCCAAGTTTACAGTATTACTATTATCCTACTGAGCATGAGTGTAATGTCTGAAAGAAAATTATTTTTGTTTTTTTTCTTTTTAGCGCTATGCATCTAATACCTATCCACACACTTTAGAAACTTCAAGAATGTAACATTCCCTTTATAATAATGGAAAGTACATGCAATTTCTATTAGAATTGTCTTAAAACACCATTCACAATATTATTTTCTAACCAGGCCGATGCACAATCAAATTAATTTAAATTACTGTTTAGGTGAAGTAACACAATACATCTGTAGCTGTTTTCAAAAATATGCAATGTGGGTGAGAGATGCAAACAAATACGTATAGCCTGACAGTGCATGGATAAATACATTGTGATGCTCCAGGTGGTTCAGGGACAGCCAAAGAGAAAAACCACTCACAGACTGGGAGGGGACAGCGCAAGAGGAAAACATGCAATTTTTAATCTACTTTCTTCCAAATCTCCGTCACATCCTCCACAGGAAGAGCTGCTTGTTCTACACTTGCAATGTTGGAGGAAATAAAGAAGCAGCCACTAGATTCTCAAATGTAATATCATGCTGTGTTTATGTTGTATTAAAACCATGATTTCAGGGCGTTTTGCCACAGTGCAGCTTTGTACTTTCAGTCACAGGAAAATTAACATTTTTTCCAAAACTGAAGGTTACGGGGTAAGTCACGTCCAGCTTCTTGGGTGTGAAATAACCCTTATGTTCCTACCATAGCTTTGTGTTACAAGTTAATTAGAACAGGCAGGTTCTAGAGCAGATATGGTCACACAGCTTTAATGAGGTGAAGACAGCTAGTTATTTCAAGAAAAAGGAGCCGATCTTGCTATCCTTAATGATCTACCTAAGCTTCAGATTTTTTGCTGCTGCAGGAGTAAGAGCATCCAGTGAAATGCCAATAGCCCCAACTGCAGAAAACCTCCACAAGGGAATGTATAAAAGCACACAACCTTGGTGTGATTAGTGCAATTTGCATTATAATTTCCCTACCAATCAGCATAGAGCAGTGCATCACAAGAGACAGAATATCTGCCCAGTCATGGGAAAACCAGTAGCCCAGTAGTCTCAACGTTCAGCAGCTTTGTAATCTCCCTTAAAAGGTTGCCCGAGTACAGCAAAAAGGCTTATACCCTCAAGACTCAAACACTAAAGACAAACACTAAAGACAACAGCTGCTTCCATGATGTTACGAATTCAGAAGCAAGCAATTAGTAGCTGGGTAGCATAATATTCTAGCTGCCTTCCTGGGGGAAAAACATTCCCATCAAGACCACCATTCTGTTTTCAACTGTGTTTACCCAGATGCCTCTGAAAGTTGACATACTAGGGAGTTGTGGCAACCATACTGTTTCTCCCCTACATCTTGTACAGGGAGCTAACCACCTGTGACAATGTAATTCCTTGAAGCTAATAGCACACTCATTTGGACCTCTGATTGTTAGTTAAAATTGGAAACTAAAGGATTATTTTGGTTATACTACCTAATCTTTTGCTCTATTGCTTTCAAGGGACTTATGCCAAGTCTCCCTTGAATTTTGATCAGATTTTATCAGCTACGGAAACATCCTACACAACATCATAAAGTTTGTTCCAAAGCCCCTTGATCTGTAAACATTTAACCAGATTTTGCCAGCATACTGCAGAAGTATGTAGTTCACAGCTTTGAAAAATGTTTTGAGTATACAGAATGAACTCCCGTCTGAATGTACTGAAATTTGCTTCACAGCTAAATTCCATTCCTCCTCCTCCTTCATTCCCTAGAAGAACCTTTCCCATAACCTACATCCACTAGCAGCTGTGTTATTTGCTTTCCAGAAACACAACCAGATCTGAATTAACACCATCTACTGAACACAGAGCATCAAAACTGCAAAAACATCTTGCCACCTCCTCACTTTTACTGGGTATTTTTTAAAATCAGTGGTATTCACTATAGGACCTGTGGATTAGATTACAACTGGAACAGTGAACAACATTTAAACAGCTGGGCCTTAAAAGTCAAGTCTAGAAAAAAAGGAAACCTGTAGTGAATCACGCAACAAGGATAATGCATACCTTCTAGTTCAAAATCTGCTGTAAATACATATAGAAAGCTGTTGCACAAGCCAGGTCAGAGATTTAAAAAAAATACAATAAACCACTCTCAGTTAAATGTGCTGTGACTGATAAGAACATCTGCCTGTCCCCACCTGCTGCCTGCATTCCATACATACCCCAAAACCTGCATTGTGGCAGTTGATAAGCAGTCTTTTGGAAAAAGACTGATGGAAAAAACTGCTGAAAGAAATAAGAAAGAGGCATGGTTTCGCACAAAAACACACTACTTCAAGCACAGGAACAGTGTAACACATAGTAATGTTCAGCTAGTACAACACAGCAGCTAAAGGACAGTTTACAAAGCAGGAAGTCCCTAGTTTGAATCTTGGGTCTGCCATGACGTCACTAGACAACACAATTCACTTAGCCACTGGCAAAATGAGAACCAATATTAGCTTACCTTGCAGGGTTGTTGTAAGGCTTATAGTTAGATGATGATGATGCTGGTGGTGGTGGTGGTGGTAAACTAATAATAATAATAATAATAATAATAATAATAATAATAATAATAATAATAATAATAATATTTCATAATCATCATCACCACCACCACTATCGTTTATTTATAATGCCCTTTACACTAAAGGGAGGAACAATGACATATACATTCAGGGAGAAAGACATTAAAACAAAAAACCACAAAAAAAATACACAAGAAGTGCTTTGAACACTAGAGTGCCATTCAGAACAATGCGGATACTGCTGAACCAATTTATTCCTATTTTCTGAAGTCCTAGAATATGGTCCTAATCTAACATTTACCAAGCCCCAAGGTCTCTGAAGCACCCAAACTATTATTTGGCTACCATCAGGAAGTACTGATAACTGCACTAGAACCAGATGTATTTAAATCAATGGTTGGTGTCCATGGGGTCCATGGGCATCAACAACAGCAGCAGCAACAACAACAACAGGGATGCAGCAGTGGGGTGTGTGTGTGTGTGTGTGTATAGGTGCTGAAACTGCTCCCTCGTTTGCAAATCAGAGAGCAGGTTTGTGGGTGTACACATGCCTGTTGTCTTGTCTCTTTTGTCAGTGGTAGCAAGGGGTGTGGGAACTGAGGGACACAATGGTAGGCATGTACACATGACCAAACCGCTCCCTCATTTGCATTCTCCCTCATTTGAGGGAGAAACTCTGGCACCTGCACCTTCCTCTGTTTCATCCCTGACGATATGGAAATGGTAGCAGGTGTGTACAGATACCCAGACTATGATTCTGGAGACCAGGGTTTGAATCTCCACTTGGCCAATGAAATCGAGTGGGTGACCTCAGGCACGTCACAATATCTCAGCCTCAGAGAAAGGCAAAGGCAACGGCAACAAATCTTGCCAAGAAAACCTCCATGATAAGTTTGCCTTAAGATTACTATTGTCAGTTTTCAAAGGGAAGAGATACAATGGCTAGAAAGGACCTCCCCTTGCCAGTGGCACTTTGTTGTTGTGTGCCTTCAAGTCACTTCTGATTTATGGCAAGACTAAGGTGAATCCATCACAGGGTTTTTCTGGCAAAATTTTGTTCCAAGGGAGTTTACCTTTGTCATCCTTTAAGGCTGAGAGAAAATAACCTTCCAGGGTCACGCAGTGTGTGAGTGGAGATTTGAATCCTAGCCTCCAGAACGAACCAACCAATCAATCAATAAATCTGTATATTTAAATAAATATTTGAATCTAAATTGAAGTATTGAAATATTTAAGTCTTGGGGGTCCCTGGCAACAAATTATATTTCCTGGTAAATAAAAGGTTAAGAATCACTGATCTAAATGATAGAAAGCACTTACCACTGCGGGCATGAGGTCATCACCCTTCTCTACACGAATGGACAGCTAAGAGAACAGACGGAGCAACGGCTGTGAAAAAAGGCTACTTGAAAAACCTTGTCCTATTTCTACAGAGATCATCAACTATATAAACTTTAAACACTAACACTTATGCTATAAAGCTCCACCAATTTCAGAGAAGTACAACAGGTCCCCTGTATCCACAATTTCATTTACCTGTGATCCAAAAAATATTCTATTCCCACCCTACTCACCTGCTCCCTGCAGAGGGGAGAATAGCCAAAGGGAAGACTCACATGTCGGGGTGCAGCTTGTTCCTCTCATGTGCCAGGGCCAGTTGGAGGATGAAGAGCCACATGGCAAGCACCTGGGGCTCCAGGGCCATGGCTGCTGTTGGCTTTTTGCTCCCCTTCCTTCCTTGAACTAGGCTGCTAGCTCCCACAGAGTCACCATGCCAGATGCCCCATGGACAAATGCAAGGGTAGCAGGAGAGCAGGCTGCCCATGCTGGGCTCCCAAAAGCATCCCCCTTCCTGGGTGCCAAATGTGGCAGGAGGCCCAGCTAAGCAGAACTGTGTACCTCTCTTGGCAGAAAAAAGAATATGTGTCTCCTTCCTTGGCCAAGAGAGGCATAGGGGGCCCAGCTGCACGGAAGCACGCTCCTCTCCCTGCCAGGAAGGTAGGGATACCCCTTCCTCAGTTGAGAGAGAGGTGCAGGAGGGGGGTCGGCAGCACAGAGCTGTGTGCCTCTCTCGGCTAGGGAGGGAGAGTCCTTCCTCCGCTGAGAGTACTGAAGGCAGCAGAGCCCAACAAGCCTTGTACACCCTCCACCTCCTGTGCAAGGTGAGCGCCCAGAACTGGCAAGGACAGATAGCAGTGCGTGGGGAGCTCGCCAAGCCACGCCGGGAGGGCAGGCAGTGGTGCTGCCTCCCTCCCTTGCTGTCTCACCAGGGCTAGGCCTCAAAACAGCATTTGCTGTTATCCAAATTTTTCATTACTCATAGTAAGTCCAGGCACAAATCTCCCCCAGATACAGGGCACTTACTGTATACTCTGATCTACAGCCTTAAACTTGAAAGCACTTGCTAACAGAAGAGGCATCCCAATCGTAGACAATCCAGTACTTCAGGGAAGGGAGCAACATGGAAGGAAAACCACTTAATTCCTTTACCTGCTGTTTCTAAGCCTAAGGTACTAGACTACAATTTCATTCACATGTCAACAGTTCCAAAGTCTTTTTTTTTCTTTCAGTAATCATCTACAAGCAAAAACTTGGAAAGTTCCAAGTGAAATAATTTGGAACAGCCTGTTTCTGCAGTGCGTGCTTGGATAACCTGTTTGAGTCACTGGAGGTTCTTTTCAGACCTACTATTTCAGAAATCTAATTATCATTAATTATTAGTAATCTGTAGAGCTGGTCATGATCCAAGGTAGGGCGATAGTTTATGGCACTTTGGTCTCTTTCAGAATTATCATTCCAAAAAATATAGGGCCAGACTGTTGCAACAATTAGCTTGAAATTGAGTAATCATTCTGAACGACCTTCACCTCAACTAAACATATACTGCAAAATATATCTAGTTATTTTAAAAAAACAAAAACAAAACCACCCAAACAAAACAGCCAGCAGGTTAAACTGTACCTTTCATTTGCATTACTTGGGATCTCAATAATGCTAAAGTGGGCAGCAACAAATAACATTCAAGACATTCTGCCACAAACAATCTTGTTGGAGTTTCACGCTATGAACTACGAAACCAAGTATGGACAGTTCACTTTAATAACCCTAGGAATACATTTTGAAACCTAAGAGGAGAAAACTGGAAGGTATCACTAAGCTCAGAAAACAGGTTTGTTCTGAATCTACAAAAAATCATTTCATTCACAGACTTTATGAAGTCCCTGTTTTAAAAATACATATGAGTCAATGTCCTTCTGATAAACTTTTAATTACATCTACTTTGGATATTATTCCCAGAGGAAGACACACATTCTGAACTGTTCACTAAACAGATTACCTAGTTAATGAGGTTATATTTTGACTATAAGTTCTAGATTAATTTCATTCTTCATTCCCACATTATGTGCTACATTTAGTATGAAGTTGTTTTCCTAATAAGGAAAAGCATGCTTGGCACTAGAAAAAGCAACTAGTAGAAACATTCTGTACATGGACCTATTTGTTGCTTTTTATCTACAAAAGGAGTGGTGTCAATTCCAGACATTAATCTTGCCAAAGTTGGAATGATACTGCCACATGTAGAGCAAAGAGAAGGAAAGAAAGTGCTTGGCCCACTACGTTGTATGTGTGATGTTCTGGATCTATGTAGAAAAAGTTGTTGCATTTATTACATCAAGTAAGGTAAAGTAGATGTTATAAGGTTGGGAGGAAAGACAAAAAGGAAGGTTGGAAATGAGTGGTGATTGGTGGAAAGTCTGAGAGGATTTTGAAAAGGCTGGTATATGACAGCTGGTCATAGAGTGAGAGTGAAGTCTCTCAGAGTTGGTTGGGTTTAGGCGTTGAGAGGTTTGGGAGAGTTGGAGAGGGTGAGAAATAGTAAGAGTTAGGATGTGAATGATAGACTGTGCTAGAGTTAAGGTCAGTCAGAAATTATATATATTAAATAAATAGTCCTGTGATATTATGCTCAATTTTTGTTTAATAATTTTTTTTATTCTACACTTGAGCCAGTTTGAGTTCAAACATGAGGTGCGCGGTGGTAGCAGTTAATACAGGGTGATAGCGTCCAGTGGGCAGAAAGATGAATAAAGTCCTGCAGAGGAACTGTAGGGGTATTACCTAAAAGGTCCCACAGCTGATGCCACAGCAGTGGCAGAGATGGGAACTAGTGGAAAATCTCACAGTTGGTGGCAGTGGAGGGATCAGAGGAAAACCCCATAGTACGCTCCTGATTAGCACACTGATCTGATCCCCAAGTAACACACACATTGAAGCACATATGGCCTTCCAAATGCACTGGATATGTCAAAAGTTAGTGTTCACAGAACTACAGGGACCTGCCTCCTATTTTCTCTACACTTACATTTAAGTAACTGCCTTATTAACATTTTATTATTATTATTAACCTTAACTGTCTTTTATGCAGCAATACATATTTATTCACTCAGCACTTCCTACAACATGAGTGTTCTGCAATAGTAAGAGATAAATGCTTTTCATAAAGATTTGCAAAGCTGGACAAAAATCAAGAAAACAGATCCATGTAAGAAAAGGAAAAGGGAAAGAAGCAATTTCTTTTAATAGGAGCAGGTCTGGCATAGTGATTTACAGTGACCAGACAGTACAATGAGAATGCTTGGTGGTGAAGTGTAGCAGTTTGGACTAGGACTCCAGGAGATCAGGGTTAGAACCAGTACTAAACCATATAAACTCCCTGAGTGACTTGGACAAGTCACACTCTCTCAGCCTAAGAGGAGGACAATGGCAAATCTCCTTTGAATATATCTTCCAAACAAAATCCTGTGATAAGGTCACCAGAAATGCCTTAAAGGCAACGAGCAGCAACAGCCAGTAGATACTTACGAATGCTCCAATTAGCTCAACTTGACTATGAAAATTTCCACGTCCTGAGGATAACACCTGCACAAGACACAGCAGGTATTTACATATATGGGGAGTGTGCTGTTAATTTTTCATCCTTCTGTGGACTCCTAAATTGCCCGCAAAGCCAGTCAGATCTGAATTGCCCTAATGTCAGCTTCTGCATCGACAATAAGAGACTGACTACTGTACTGGTCAACTGTATTCACAAAACAGTTATTAAAGTAGCAAAGACTGTACTATCTTCACTTCTTTTCACCAAATGTAGTAAGTGACCTGATCCTATCCAGAATGTTCCAGTCCTGTCTTCCTGCCTTTTCCAAAATAAGATTATTGTAACAGAAGATGAGAATAGAAAAGCCACAGAGAGGCCAGACTGACTCCAGAAATCTAAAATAACCATGCCAAACTGTTTGTGACATTAAAAATAGTTTGATTTTCCCTTCCTTCCTAAAAGCCAACTGTGCTAGAAACAGCTACATATAACATGCCTAAATGCTGAGCCTAAAAGGTGAGCTGTCTTATAACATTTATCTAGAGATTTATCTAAAGCAAGGGACAGCAAGTCAGACTGCTGCCTCTTAAAATTATCTGTTCTGGGCAAAATTCCAAGCAGTGTCAGTTGCCCTGCTAATTTAAGAGATTATATCCTTATTTTAGACAACTAAGCATCAAGCGAGATTCTCCCTCTAGCCCCTGAACTGCTCACATCTACAGAGAGAAAAAGCAAACAGCTAACCAATTAACTACATCACGGAAAATTCTCAAGTACAAAGAAAAAATTCTGATCAGCTCGCAAATGTAAACAGGTCAAAAGTTGTGTGTGTGTGTGTGTGTGTGTGTGTGTGTGTGTGCGCGCGCCTTCAATTAGCCTGCTGACTTACGGCAACTCCATGAATTTCATAAAGTGTTTTTAAGCTAGGAATGCCCAGAGGTAGTTTTGCCAGTTCCTTCCTCTGAAATATAACCTTAACCCTCCATTAAAAATTACCAAATGATTTATGTCCCAAAAGAATACCTGAGCCGGTAAATTAATATAAGAAGTAAAAATACTGTATTTGCTGGCACGCAAGACTTCCCTTTTCCCCAAAAAAATATTGTTTGAAAATCGAGTGTCTCTTATACACTGGTGTGCCTTATATGCTAGCAAATACAATATGTCTCTTTTCATTTGTTAGAGTTGTCACACTTTGGATCACATAATTATATTTGAAGACTCCTAAAAACAATAATCCAAACCACATTTGTTTCTTCTCACTAAGTGCAATAATTTAACATGGTGGCATCATGAGCCCTGGTTTGACATACTTTTCTACAAAGGATAACCTACCCCTGTAACATTCCTAACATTCCTGTGTTGAAGTCCAGCTTCAGATAAATGAATAAATTAAAGAAACAATGATTAAGGCTGCAATTTGGCCAGCTCAAGAGGAGCTCCATCAGCTGGATGGAACTTACATGCCCAGAGGGTGCCATGGGAGGCACCAGCATGCTGGCAGAAAGCTCCACTAGCACAGACTGGTGCTTCACTGGTGGAATGACAGGGTAGGTGATGGGGGCTTGGATCTATAGGACCCTCCCCTCAATAATCCCTCTCAAAGCAGAACAGCTGTGTCTGTCCTGGAGCTGGTGTAGTGATTTTTCCTTCCACTGATGTTAATGAAAAGGAAAAATTTATTTTAAATAATGTAATGGGATAGGGAGAAGCAATCTTTTGTGGTTTCTCTCCTCCTATCCAAAACATTTTCTGTCTTGGTCAGTGCAAACCCACTGAGTTTAGGTGGTTCTTATACCACAGATAATCTGCCTCTCATACACACGAGGCATACCTTGCAAAACAGTAACAAGATCACCTCCTACATTTGTATTTCTTTTGACAAGCCAGTTACTCCTATGTCAGATTTTACTGTTTTCTTCACAGCACATCACATAAGCAATCCACATTCAACAGGGCATAACTACATCAGCCCTAATTCAGGAATCAGATATTCAAACAGACATTTGATCTTCACTCTCTGTGGTGTGTCCCTGCCAGATAAGTGCTAGCCTACACCATACCCCTGTTTTCTCCCTTTTATGCCTTCGCATTTCTACTCCTCTCTAAACACAGGAACCCATGGAACTTGCTGTAGAAGAGGAGATGGGTTCAGAAAGAAAGGATTCTTGGCCCTCCGCGTTAACTAGGACTGCATACATGCTGAAAATATTTATGCCACTTCAAAATTCATTATGACATATTCCTTTATGTGTGTATCTTCAAAAATTATTTTGTTTAAGAAACTTCTTCCATACACTGCTCTTGGGCATCTTCTAGAGTCCACCTTCCATTCACAGGGGGCCAGGTCTACTAAGCCTCACCAAAGCCCTCTGTGTGCCATGTGCATCCTGACTTAAAATATTAGTTATGTGCAAAATGCAGAACCCAAAAATTCCCTGAATGCAGCTGGAGGGGAAATTGTCTTACAACGTTCAAGTCATCAGATTAGAATCACTTGCTGTTCAGGCTTCCTTCCCACTCCACCCAAAAAAGGCCTCTGGCAGCTTCATAACCCAGCCCAAAGAACTAGTTCAGAGCTTTAGGTTCTACTTCAAAACACCTCTGATACAGTCCCATTTCCTAACAGATGACAAAGTGAAGTGCAGAAAATACCTCCATAGGGATGGATTGCTCACATGTAACTGTAGCTCTTCAACTGGTCATCTGTGAACTCACACAAATGGATTTACTGCACTGCACAGTGCATCACTGGGAACCTTCTAGACCAGTGGTTCTCAACCTGTGGGTCCCCAGATGTTTGTGGACTTCAGCTCCCAGAAGCCCTGAGCATTGACCATAGTGGCTGGGGCTTCTGGGAGCTGAAGTTCACAAACATCTGGGGACCCACAGGTTGAGAACCACTGTTCTAGACCAATTCTGTTAGTGCTTTGGCAGCAGCCCCTCCTCCCCTGGTCTGTGTGACCAGCCTGATTCTCATTCAAACCTTCAGTTCCCTGGAGGCTGAAGCAGCAGCTAAGGAGCGAGAGTATGTTACATAGTGGGGAGAATGTTGTATGAGTTCACAGATGACCACTCAAAGAAATACAGGTACAGGGAAACAACCCATCCTTCTTTGTGGTCTCTGTGGCTCACACAAATTGAAGACTAGCAAGCTACTCACCACAGGAGGTGGAAATGTCACGTGACACAAGAATAAAGTACGGCTCTCCTAAAGTCAGCATCAGCCCTGCACCTGGCATCCAACCTGTAATGAGTAGTAAGTCAGGGGCCAAGACCAAGTAGCTGCCCTGCAAATGTCCTCTAGAGACACACCCTTCAGAAAGGCTGATGAAGTGCTGGGAGAGTGGCTATGCAAATGAACAGGAGAGTCTTTGTCAGTTCACAGGCTGGAAAGAAGATTGAAGAGACTCACTTGGAAAGGTGTTGGGATGACAGGGAGACCTTTCTTGTTTGAGGAATAGCACATAAAGAGCCTCTGGGACTGGTGGAAGTCAGCAGTCCTTTTGACATAAAAGGCCAAAGTATGCCTCACATCAAGGTTGTGCAATGTGTGGTGCAAGTCAGTTGTAGGGTTCTGCATAAAAGCAGGTAGGACAATGTCCTGGTTCAAGTGAAACACAAACTTTACAGGCCTAGGGACCACTTTGCCCTTGTGGAACTTTAGGCATGGGGGGTCTACACACAGGGCACACAGTTGTCTTGCTTGTTGGGCAGATGTGTTGCCACCAAGAAGGCCATCTTCTAGGTAAATAGATGAATCTCACAGAATGCCACTGGTTCAAATGGTTTCTCTGAAAGCTGCAAAATGACCAGCTCCAGGCTCCATCAGGGTGTAGATCCCAGTACCAGAGGATGCAGATTCTTATAGCCCCTTAGAAACCATTTAACCAATGGGTTCTGGAAGCAAAAAAAAAATATTCTGAGGATTTGGAAGTTGGTAGAAATTGTTGCCAGGTAATATTAGGATGGAGAAGAGAGAGAGAAAGACCTCTGCTGGATAGCAATAGAAGAAGCTCCAGCACATGATAGACTTGTGCTTGGTCCAGAGAGATCCCTCTGAATGACAAAAAAAAGAACTTGGTCCATTTATAAACACAGAACCACTGGGTAGTGGGCCTAAGTGTAGTGTAATATGTTGAATTGGTACAAAGAGAGATTCTAGAGAAACACGCTTCAAGCCATCAGCCTGAAAGTGTCCAGGCCTGGATGTCTCACTTGGCCGTTGAGCAGTGTCAAGAAACCTGATCTCTCCAGCAGCCTGAGAGAGGAGTCCTGAGGTAGAGAAGAGGGGCAAATCAAGGCTGTCTGGGCCCCTATGACATGATTAGGATGCACTTTGCTTTCTCTCTCTGAATTTTGGCAATCACATTGCTGGTAACAGGAAACAGAGGAAAAGCATACACAACAGAGCCTCCCCAATGAAAAAGGAAGGCATCACCATGAGAAACCTTCTTCAGATTCGTTTTGGAGCAGTAGGCCTGCCACTGCCTGTTCTATGCTGAGGGAAAGAGATTTATCTTTGGAGTTCCTCATCTCCTGAAGAGTTTTAAGTGTGTTAGGATCAAGCCTCCATTTGAAGTATGTTAGGATAAAGCAAGAGGTCAGAGTCAGGCTAAGAATGTTGGCTAAGACATTCTCCTCTCCTGGGCGATGGACCACAGAGATAGAAACACCTCTGCTGATGCACCAGTCCCACAGACAGAGTAGGAAATGGAGCAGGATAGTTGATCTTCTTCGTTCTGGTTGTTCAGATAGTACACCACCATGGTATTGTCAGAGAGTACCTGCACAATCTTGTCGTGAAGAAGAACTCTGAAAGTTCTTCTGAAAGGCCTTCTCCACAGTCAACATCTTGAGAGCGCTGATGTGGAGATTGCTATCTTTCCCTGTCCAACAACCCTTGACTGAGAATCCTTCCATGAGAGCTTCCCATCCCTCCAGGGAAGCGTCTGTTATCGTCGATGTCATGGGTTGATGAGGAAGAATGGCACACCTGTCCGATTGTTTTTGGAATTGAGCCACCATTCCAGGAATTGATGGATGTCCCTCTGTATAGTGAGATGCATCCAGGGAGAACTGAAGAGTGGGCTGAAGCAGGATGGGAACCAGGCATGCAAAGAGTGCATTCAAAGCCTCATGTATGGTGTTACTGACATTTGTTGAAACCATGAACCCAAGCAGCACTTAGATGGGCCTGGATGTCACTCTGTGAGTGAGACAGCAATGTAGGACAGCTTTTGTTGAATTCCTGTCTGGAAGGTAGACAGCACAGATATGGGAGTCAGGAACAGTACCTATGAACTAGACAGCCTGTGACGGTTGCAGATGAGACTTCTTGTGATTCACGATCAGCCCGATCTCATCAGGAAGTCCAAGAATTATGTCAATATTGGTGGAAAAGGCAAATCTGACTGTAGCCCCCAGAATCATGCCCATCCCATCAGTGACTGGAATGAAAATGGTATCACTGGTGTGGAGAACAGGAGTAATGGTTTCTAGATCCAGACCTGGATAAATCCATCCTATGAGATATCTGCAAAGACAAAGAGCATGCTGAGCAGCAACATCAAACCATCTGATGAGGTGGGAGAGGAGCTTCCTTTCCAGATGGAACCACTGGTCCAGAAGAATGGGCTGCTTGGCAATCTAGGGGACAGTTGAGGATTCCACTATCTCCTCCTCTGATGCCATAACAATTTGATCCCCCTGAGGAGACTCCTGCCCAGGACTTACACATGCTTCCTGAACCAGAGAAGATTGATGAGATTCCACCAACACCAGTACCAATGCTTTTCTTTCCAGCCTCCATTCCATACAAGGAGGCTCAACCATATACTGCAGAGGATGACCTAGGCCTCAAAACATCCTTCACCACCTTTGCATTCTTATGGCTTCTCTTTCATTTGTCATCTTAGAAGACAAACACACTTCCAGCTCCATAAATTCACCTGGTGTCAACAGGACACTAGAGCTTTCAATTCAACTTCATGAATTGGTACTGACGATTCCTCAACTTTCATTGTTCAATTAGAAGATCCCTCTTGGTTCTGAATATTGACACATTTTGTATACTGCTGAGGAATTTATATTTTAAAAATTTCTTAAATAGAAACCCATACAATTTGTCATCTTTCTAAGTTAAATATCTGGTATATTTCATGTTCTCAGTGGAAACTCATGAAATTGTGGGCTTTTTCCACATTACACTATGATAGTGCTATTATTCCACTCTCAACATACTGTGGAATTCTGAGGTTTGTAGTTTACTGAGGCCAGAGAGCTCTCCGGCTGAGAATTCTAAAGGCACCTCCCTAAACTGCAAACCCCAGGATTCCACAGGATGTTTAAAAGTGGATTAATAGCACTGTAACAGTGTAGTGCAGAAAGGCCCTGTGTATTTTTCAATTTCTCTTCACCCCACGGTTCCAGAATTTTTAGTCCAAAGTCAAGCATATATGATGCAGCTGCATAGTAGGAGGGAGACAGCAGCTCCTATGCAAAAGCCAAGCAGTTTCCCAACAAGATTTATAAATCCAGGACAGTATTTTTTAAAGGATTTTTAAAAAATTGAAGCAAATGGGTTTCATGTTAAAGATGAGGCTGAAGGTGAATTTCCAGAAGTTGCATTTTTACTGTTTGCCTCTTCCAAGTTAAGAATCATGACCAACTAGCAAGACAAGTTACAAATTATGAGAGGAAGTTGTGACTATTTCACATATCTGACTATGCAACTCTACTGATGCAAATACTCTGAGTACAATAAACATCCTTTGATTGCTGAGCTGTTAACAGTTTAATTAACATATGATTTTGCATGTGTCTGTGTGCGCAAACACGGTATCATACTTTTAAGCCAGGTTGTCATGAGGTTTCAAGTCAAATGCCTTTCCCACAGCACTCCAAATAATTTTTTGGGAGTAAAGGCCTAAATATGCAAGGAGATGACTCCTGAGAGTGGATTCTAAGAAACAAAAAAGAGCATATATAGATTGCAGCAGGTAAGCCACAAGTTGATAAAACCCATTTTTAATCTTTGAAACTGAAAATTTTTGTCCGTAGTTCCATATACTCAATACGAACAATGACAACACAGATATGGAAGTACAAAAACGAAAAGCTGTCTATTCCAAGTATTTAGTCTGAAGTCAAAAGCCAGAATACTGAAGTAGTTCAGATCCTTCCTCAATGATTAGTACAGGAATCAGTAGTACATCAAAGCAGTGTGGAGCCATTCTTGAATGGGGCTATACTTTCCTTAAAGGACTGGGCACAGAACTCTGAGGTGCTTCTGCACTCACTGTATGTCAAGTTACAACAGCAACTGTTGCTCAGATGACTTTTTACAACAGCTGGCTTGTACACTAAATGGTACCCTCTCTGGAGTAGTCTGGCTTCAGCTGTTCTTCCAGTAATTATCCACCCTGGATGTACTTTTCATAAGACTTCCTTTGAAAACTGTTCACAATTTGAAAGTTGTACAAAACATATACACTTGGGGGTACCAGAAAGTATGAGATGCTGATTCCAATTTTTAGCCCAGCTGCACCAGTTTCTAGTAGTTTTTCACCCCAATTCAAAGTGCTTGCTTTAATCTCAAATAAAATTTGTTTTTATTTGAATGTTACTACTATCAATTGTCTTAGCTGGCAGAAAATTGGGATATAATTTTAAAGAATAAATAAATAGTTTCACCCACACTACTCTGTCCACACATTAGGATTTGTTTAAGGCTCTTTCTCAAGTGTTAAGATCAGTTATAATGATGTAGGTTGTACCAGGTACTCTGACATGCCTTGCTTCTCCTGTGCAAGCATTCAAGTGAAGCTGAAGCTGACAAAACTGCTCCTCAAACTGCTCCTTAACTGAAATCATTAATATGTTTCAGAGCAACTTTCCAATATACCAAACATAATAACTCTATCTTTTATTTCTCATCTTTGCTTTTATATGGTATAGATCAAAAAGCAACTAAAACACTTTAAATCTTGTTGAATAAAAATCCTAAGGAGGGGTCTGGGACCCCTGCCTGCTACCACTAACGGATTAGGTACTCCCCCGCCAAAATTTAAAAAAAAAACTGAGATAAAAGTTGCTTCTGAAGCATGGATTTCAGATTTTAAAACCAACCAACCTGTACACAAGATGGCAGATATAAAACATGGCAAACTGGAAAAAACTGAAGTAAAGTGAACAGGATATGACTTACATCTTATATGAAAGCTTACAGTGTAATTTAGCCAATTCAAAATGTCTTAAGTATGTATCTGAAAATGAACTAGCTTTACCTATTAAAGTTATATTGAATTATTCACTGTGCAACTCCTTCAGCAGAAGCACTGGAAAAAGTGATATTGTAAAACTCATTACCTGCCCTCATAAGCTTATTTTCAGAATGAAAACCACATACAGGCACACTTCAGGTAACAAAGACTCTGACAAAGAAGCTCCTTTGAACAGTGTCTTTTTATGCTGGCCCAGACTCTCTTTCCTTCCTTATCCTTTGTCTACCTGGAAGTTTTTTTTAAGCTACATCAGCTTTGGGGGGATGGCAATGGAGGGCTGAAGAAACACAGTCTTTTGGCATCAGATTGTGGCTTTGTATCTGTAGCAATCAATGCAATAAAGCTTGAGCTGAAAAGAAAGATTATACTGTAGCTCAGTGGTTCTCAACCTTCCTAATGCTGTGACCCTTTAATACAGTTCCTCATGTTGTGGTGACCCCCAACCATAAAATTATTTATTTATTATTTACAATGCCTCCCCCCCCCCGGCAAAGGCCGCCTCGCCAGCCAGGAACAGGAGGGGCAGGCAGGGAGGGAAAGAGGAGCCGCACGTCTCTCCCAGGAAAAAACTCCCGAGAATCCCCCCAGGCTCTGCTTCTGCTTTGCTCTCATTTCCGCTGGGGGGGCAGTGTGGGAAAAGTTTCCAGAGGGGGGAGGAATCCCAGCGCCTTTGTCTTTTGCGCCAGACGCAGCTCACCCCCCAGAAAAGAGCCGCCTTGTGGCCCCCCAGCCCTTCCACAGTGCCCCCCTCCATGGCGAGTGGGGCAGGGGCCATGGTAAGGAGGGGGCCTGCCCCCCATGCTGCCGCTGCCCCCCAAGCTGGCCCATCAGAAGGGAGGTTCTCCCGGTAGCAGAGAAAGGGAGCAATTTCAGTCCCTTCTGAACAGGGGGCAGGAGGATGCGGGTACGTGGCTCGCGCTTGTGCACCACCACTCCCGGGCCTTTTCTGCATGTTACCTTATCGCAGAGGTGGGGGGTGCCGTTCACGCAAGCAGGTTCTTGTGCAAGGCGCTTTCTTCGCTGCTCCTTCGTCCCGCAGCTGGCTTCCCAATCGTGCGACCGCCCCGCCCCTTCCTTCTGCAGTGCAGCCTACAGCTCCCAGGCTGCACTGCAGAAGGAAGGAAGGGGCGGTCACACGACCCGGAAGCCAGCTGCAAGACAAAGGAACAGCAAAGAGAGTGCCTCGTGCAAGAACCTGCTTGTGCGAACGGCACCCCCACCTCCACAATAAGGTAACATGTGGAAAAGGCCCAGGAGTGGTGGTGCACAAATGCGAGCCATGCGCTTGTGTCCTCCTGCCCCTTTGGTGGGAGCGCATGCAACTGCACGCGCTCCCGACAAAGAGGGCAGGAGGACACGAGCACATGGCTTGCGCTCGCGCACCACCACCGAGGAGGGAATGGGGCCTAAGACCATCGGAAATATGTATTTTCCAATCGTCTTAGGTGACCCCTGTGAAACCCCCAAAGGGGTCGCAACCCACAGGTTAAGAACCGCTGCTCTAGCTAATCCAAGTGTAGCTGGGCATGTCTTCATGCAACAGGCAAGATAGGCAGCAGATGTCTCCAGAATCCATTACTAAACAAGCACAAACAGCAACACAGAGAAAAAAGGGGAAGTTAGATAAGCTCCAGATTGTTAAAATAAAATGATCTGAAAGTCTGGATACCAAAATAGAAATCATAAGAAAAAGTGGGAAGCAATGAGAGAAAACATCTCTGGATGTATTTTGGAATAAGCCTCCAAATAGTCTCTAGGAGGTTCAAAATATTTTTGATATACTCATGCACAACTTACCTGACCTAGTTGTTTCATCTCACAAATGCATATTGTTTGAACAAAATACTCTTGAAACATGTTGAACTGCTTTTCTGTTCTGCAGCTTAGGAACCTACCCCTATTCCTTCCAGGTTTCTGCTTCTGGTATCAAATTTACTGTTAAAGAAGTAGCACCCAGGAATGCACTGACTCTGTTAACTGAGGCATATCTATACTACAATAATATAAATAAAAACCAGTTAGTTGAAGAGTAAAGTTGTCTTCAATGTTTCCAGTTCATAATACTTTTCTTGTTAGGGCTCCCATCTTCAACAAAATCAAAAGCTCAGAGATATCTGCATATTCAGACGGTATTACTAAGGGGGACAATGGTGTTTCAATCCAAGCTTCTATGAATTTACCTGCCTAATCATAATTTGTGAGCACTTCAATTCCAGCAAAAAAAAGCTCATAGAAAAGAAACCACACCCAGCATCTTGTGCAAAAATTACTTTGGGCAGTATGCAGAAAAGGAAACAACTCATTCTTTTTTTACCCCACTCTCTTGACAGGAAAAGAAATGGTAGGTGTAAATTAATACCTCTATATTTTGCATCTCCACTAAACTCTCTCCCTCTACAGGAATTTTATAGACACATATACTGCACCTGGCATAAATACAGTGGTCAGGGAGTAGGTTAAATTCTTCTCTCACTACTTCTCCCATCCAAGCTGTAGCCATCTTTGCTGCTTTCCAGCTATTTGCCAGCAATTCTGCTTCCCAATTAACCAAGTGATTCAGTCTTTAAGTGTATACAGTGGGTGGATCACCACATGACACTGTTGCAATCTGTGGATGAATCCCCAAATACATTCCATACAGTGGCTACTCCTTTCCTCCTCTCTACCTTGAGGAAAAGAGAAAACAATGAGTTCAGGCAGCTTTATTTATTACTCTTTGGATTGTGAGCATAAAATCTGTTTACATGCATATTCCATCTTTCCTTCAAGGAGATGAAGGAGGTATATCCTTCCCCGACATTAACTCTTTTGTAAGATAAACTGAGTGACTGACTCAAGGTCAACCAGTGAGCTTCATAACAGATTTTGGGAGATCTGAACCCTTCTCTCCTCAGTTTGAGCCCCAAAGACTCACCCACTACCCAAGGTGCAGAGATGGAAGAATCTGGGAAATCCTATCTGACCATGTTTGTGGAGAGATCCAAGCAACTTTTTTTTTTGTGCTAATCACAGCTATCGTGGGTTCCAAATTCAAAAGCAAAGAAAAAGGAAGGATAAGCCTGAATGGGTTTTTACTGTCTCCATTTTGACTAGAAAATCTTGTAGACAGTGGAAAGTAATTAACTGAGCCCTGATCTTTTTCTTCCCTTCTTTGGCAAAGTTCCTAGTTCTAACTAGCAGTTCAAAGCAAGCATTAAAGTTGTAACATTTCTTTGTAAAACCATCTAGTTTTTATAAATACTAATACTGTATTATAACTGGCAGTAGAAGTTTTAAGTATTTTGTGTTTCTACATGTCTTACAAAAAAAAGAAACTTCAAAGGTTTTAATCAGAAACTGGTTATAGTTAAATTTCCAAAAATCTATAATCAGGCAATATTTTTTTAGTCAAAAGTGTTAAAAAACTGAGAGAGCTTTCAAATTCACATAATTCTTTGTGTTAGAATTGAAATACATCACTGATTTACCTCCTCCTTTATGAGACGCTAATACTCAAATAAAAAACAATAACCACCAACCTTGGGGCTATGCTAGGATGACTAAATAATCTTGCATGGCAAAGATTTTGGCATTTTACAGGCTCTATGGCTAAGAATCTCAGGATACAGTTTTCATATAATAAAAGTTACAAAAGGTCATAAGATTTCTACTTCTTGTCATTTTTGTCTTGTAATTCTGTACTTCGGTAACAACTTCTTGCACAACAGATTACCACAAGATGAAAATTTTACAGGTGAAAATTTGTATTCCACACATTTGGGTTTTACATCAAAATATACAAAGCTTTGTAAAAATATATGCACTTTTAATAAAATCATGAGCTGAGCTAAGAATACGGAAATCCACCAATATAACAGAACACGGTCATACTGTTTCTCTCTGAGAAGCTGCCATAAGAACCTCAAGAAAGGTTTAGAACAGGACAACAGGTAGCTGCACCAAGGGAGGGGAAACAAGGAAGAGCAGGCTCAACTTCTTTGTGTGAAACAGAATGTGGCATACAAGATGTCACAGTCAAAAAGAGGGCTCAAGGAAAACCCTCTTGCACAACTGGACATCTGCTCAAGTAACTCAGAATGCTAGCCATGAAACATATAGGAGGGAAATTACCAAACACTTGAAAGCGGGGGGAATCATCAAAAGCCCTGCCACGAATCAGATGAAAAGAAAATCACAGTCTGTGCATCAATCAATCTAGGTAAAGCCTGAATTATAAAATAAGAACTTTACTAAGTTTGATGAAAAAGATACCTGCTTTTAAAATGTATACAACACTGCTGCATGAGATTAGATTTCACAGCTGGCTAATAAAAAAATGCCTACCAGGGCCAGTCAGAACTTGTACGCCCATCTGCATACACAGTATGATTATACATCAAGACTGACTAGGCAGAAGCTTAGTGCTTTCCAGCCTATTTCCTCTGTCTTAAACTGTGTGACAGAATAATATTTACGAGGAATTTTGTAAGTTATGAATGAATAATATACTGTATGAACGTTTAATAAGGTACGCCATCATTCTTGGTCAACATGCTAAAAACTAAAAAATAAATTTTGAAGTACAACCCTCTTTTTGTTTTGATCAGGTCCTCTAGAGATCTACCGGACATATTTTTATGGAGGAATACTACCCTTTCCAGAACAGTGGTTATGTTTTACCTCACAAAGAATTCAGAGACTCAAACAGTCCTTTCTTCTGGAATACTTGCAGGTCAAAATGACAGATAATCTGACATGCCGAATGAATGTCAAAAGAAGGACAGAGATGGATAAGTGTCCTAGAGATCTGCCAGCGGCATTACTTTGTTCAAACTTGACAGGCAATAGCAAGCACATTGTTTCTAGAAACTATTTTCTGTCATGAGTAGGGCAAAAAAGTACTAAGCAGAAAAATAAAACTAGAGGATTTTACCATCTGCTCAGGGTATTCTAGTTTTGCCAATTTATATACAGCTAGTTCAAAAGCACAGTAACTCAAATGACAAGTTGACAGGATATCAGAAGAAGAAAAATTCTGGAAGACAAGAAATAGAAGTCTGTAAGATCCTGGATAGTTAGGAGGTCCTTTGAGAGATAAGAGACTTAATGAGGAAACACAGAAGCAGAATATAAAAGATAGAGGTATTCTCTTCATTCATCTCCTGTCATCTACTTCCATATCACCATGCCAAAAAATTGCCAAAATGCTTCTTAAGGAAGGCTGGGCACTCTGGCAAGTCTGGTGACCTGCTTTTGCTCCCATCACCCTGTAGGGCCACACAGATCTCAAAAAATGCCAAACAGAGGGTGAAGTTGGAAGTACCTGGAAGTCCACTTCTGGTTTTGAACAACAGTTATATCTGAATGTTAAGCAATGCAAAGGCGCCATAAGAACTATTTAAAAAGTGTCCTGGAGGCTTACAGAAAAGCAGTTCACCCTCCCCACTGCCTTTATTTAACCAGAAAAACCGTAGTTGGTGGGAGGAGCAGAGGCCACAAAAATTATTGTTGCTGCTGTTGAAATACCTATTTATACTCCATCTTTTTTCAGTCTCAGACTCAAGATAGCTTACAGAAATTAAATAGATACAGAAAATAAAATTACATTTGGACGAAAGTTAAAAATATAAACTATCAGCAAAATTAAAAGTTAAAAGCAACCTATTAAAAAAAAGAAGAACAAACATAAGCAACTTAGCACATGAAAAGCCCCTCTCCCCTTAGCAGTCAGCCTTCAAAGACTGCTCAAACAAAAAGAGTCTTCATCCTACTGACCAAAGAACAGCAAGGAAGACACCAGTCTAATCTCTCTAGGAAGGGAGATCCAGAGTCTGGAAGGAGCCCCCAAGAAGACCCCCTCTCCACAGAAAGATGACCACAGTTTGCCCACTGGGGTCCTAAAGACACATCTCCATACTATAGTTGTTTAAGTGCTCAGTTCAATGCTAGAGAAATGCAAGAATGCCTTCAAGAAATATGAAAGTTCCTCTTTTATTCCACTCTTAGGACACCACCACCCAAATAAAGTGAGCCATGCATAATTTGCCAATCCAACACAACCTGAACACCCTGTAGACGTGGATCACAATGACTCGATTCCATCTCATCCCCTGAACAACAATATGTTGTTACAGCCTAAGTTGACAGCTGCATTACTTTTTCAAGTGACTGCACAACAGAAAAGCTGACTCTCCAGACGCCATAAATCCCAAATGAGCTTTTTTAGATTGTAAGCTGCTTGGGGCACAAGCCTATCCTCTTGAACTCTTGACACAGCATACAGTATGACAACATTTATTAGTATAAAATACAGTCATACACTTCATTTTTGCACTCTATTAAGTCGGCTTTGTAGAGAAACTGGATCACAAAATCACATAGCCAGCTATCCAACTGTGACATATCAACAGCACTGAAGAACAGCCACCTCTCTTCTAATTTATACATAGCTTAAAATTCCAGACTTTTAGAAGTCTGATATAAATGCATTTTTCAGTAATGTCTGTCCCCAACCCGGCCTGCGTTTTTCAATTTAGCACAAATTTGGCAAAAAGATTCCAAATTTGAAGACTGATTAATCACATTTGCATGGATAAGGAAAAGAACTAAGTTCAAATGTTTACCTTGAAGATGAAGAAATCATAACTGAAATAAGTTGTCACAGATCTAGTTGAACACAGATCCAGGGCCAAAACACGATGAACAAAAGACACAAATTAGTGAAGAATCAGTCTATCAACGTAATTTCATATCTTGGAACTACCCTTTGCTATGAATTTCCTGGTAATATCTTAGTTTTTGAAATGTTTTACGAAAAAGTACATACAAGAGTTAAACAATGCAGATGTTTGCAGCAAACACAGTCCAAGTCATTCAGGCAATACTGATGCTAATTTTTTCAAGAGGTGGCAAATCTCTACATGCTTCTTGTTTTCTTCTCCAAAACTGGAAACTGCAAACAATTACAGATAAACAGTGTAGGAAAATTTTATTCAAATCCTATCAGAATCTGTATTACTTGAGCTCTAGAAGTGTCAGAAAAAAGATAATCTTTGTCAAGCTTTTAGAGTTTCACAGTTGGTCTTTAAAAAGTTTCAGTTGAACAAGCAGAATAACTTTCAGAGTCACGGTAATAAGGCTAATTCCTTTCCAGTGAGTGGGTGGAGGAAGGGAGAGGAGACTGTAAATGGAACAATTGTTTGCCTATGAATGTACTTTGCAAATTAGTTCGGCCTTCACATTGCTTCAAAGAAACAAGGCATTAGTCTGATTGCAAATACTTTGATCAGATCTTCACCCTCTCCCCAAGTTTTCATCACCTCAGTTACAGAATGGTGTCCTCAAAAAAGGAGTCTTTGTATTGACTACTGGGGCCCTTCTGCATGCTCTAACTAAATATGAGGTATTAGAGTGTAAAGTTGCTAACATACATTCAAATCTCTTGATGTGGCTTGGCCCCAAAGAACTGAGCCATCAAATGATGAGGCTAGTAAGACTTAAAAATCATTACTTAAAGAGCTACTTGAGCAGTGTCTCTGACAAGCTATCTGTCCAGTGAAGGTAGAAGCACAGCTAGCCCAGTTACTGCTTACCACCAAAACCATCTAATCCATTTTTCTTTAACATTACATGGATACATTTCCTATTTAAACCCTAGATGCCTTAGGCTGGCATACTACATTTCATCTTCATAATAAACCTGAGTCACAGGTTGCCCTAAGACTTATTTAAGGGCTCCTAGTAAGCTCCATAGCTAAGCAAATATTTAAACCTAGATTTTCTAAGAAAAATTCCAAAACACCTAATCTAACTAAGCTCCCATTTCACCCAGGAGAAAATTCACAAGACAAGGTAATATAGAATTAACACAAACCTGAGAAGCCAGCTTAGCTCTGGTTGCAAATTCCTTGAAGTACTTCCTTTTGACCATATATGACTCTTATTCCACACAAGAGTTAAGTGACTACTATCCATTAAGTTCTTCAAACGCTTGGATCTATTAGGCAGTAATTTTCCATGCTGAGACTCATGAGCAATCTATTTATCAACACAAGACACAAATTAGTAGAGTCATGAGTTTTACAAAAATTGGGTTTAATACTTATTTTTGGAAGTTTGTTTTCTTTCTCAGGCATTCTGGACTAAAGGTTCTGCTATAAGTTACAGAGTAAAAGGTGTAATATCCAGGAGCTTGGCTCTTGAGAATAATGCAGTATCAAAAAAAATTAAATGAAGATTCTAGACATTAGATACAGCATTTCTAGAAGGAACAAGCAAAGCTTAATGACATTACTGCTCAAGATTTCATCAACCATGTTCCCAAGTGAAACAGAGGCAAAACATCAGCCACTGAGATGATAGTAAGGTGTCTTGTGCAGAGAGACTTCACATTTGCTGGGGTTAGGGATGCCGGACCCCTGTAAAAGTGGAAAAAACACAAATAACAATATGCGTATATGTGTCTGTGGGAAGGTGGTCGAGGCACCCAGGGTCCAAACCAGGTCAGGGAAAGGTGAGGGAAACGGGTGGATCAGCCTAGTGATCCAAAACTTCCTTCTCTTGCCCCCTTCCTTGGAGGGTGTGGGGCACTGGGAGAGGGTTTGTGATGCTGAAAAACTGGGCTGTAATCTGTCCTTAGCTGGCCAGGCAGTGGCTGATGGAGAAGGAGGAGGACCAGGAGCAGGTTTTTAAAGGGCTGTATGGCCTAATCAGAGCTGCAGAGAGGGAAGGTTCCCCAGAAAGTAGTGTCTGAGGTAGGGGAGGACAAGCGCTGGAGAAACTTGCAGATAAATCAAATCTGTGAGAGTTTAATCCACAAATGTTAAGGGCTGACTGTAATGAATTTTAGGCTCACAATGTTCTGTTTATTTAGTGTGAATTAGATAGGGTAATGGTGGGTGGATATATTTAAATTTAAAAATTCCAAATTTCACTTGTAGTTCTGATGGAAGCACTGAACAACTAGAGCCATACAATTCTGTACGATCTCTGTTTGTTCTTGGATTTTAAAAAATATTAGTTTTAAAACTAGCTTTTTTTTTAATTTTTAGGAGAAAAGCTATTGCTATAGCTTGTGACAGTTTCAATTTTTACTAATTTTACTAATTTTAATCATGTATCAATTGTGATGACCCTCTGCTAGAAAGATATATTTCAAATAGAGACTCCAAGGCAGGATGTTCCATATCCCAGCTCTTTGCCAGAAAGAAGCTCACTTGGATTGCTTTCGTAAAAGTTTCGGAAGTAGCAATTCCTATAGCTTAGATACAGTACTCAGTTCTGGTCTTTGCTTCTGACACACAAGAAGTACATCTTGAACATTAGAAGAAACAACTGGTAAGACATATGTTCACTATGCTGCAGCAAGTCATACATCAATTTCTCATGGACTCCAACTTTGCAAGTCCAGATTTAGCACTTCTGAGGAGTCTCATTTCAAAATACATGTAGAATAACTCCTCCACACCAAAAATAGAGTAAGGAGAAGGTTAAGCTAGAAGTCTTTCCCTTGCCTGGTCCGGGTTATCATTTCACGAAGCTGTGAATGACCATGACAGCCAAACAGTCCTTCCCTCATCCCCCAGCTCCTATATCATCTCTCTCTCTCTCGCGCGTGTCTTTTTTTTTTTTTTTTTTTTGGTGCTATCAGGAACTAGTACCTTAGTAGCTGAATATCTCAATCTATTAAAAGAAACTATTAAATATCATGGAAAGCTAAGTTTCCTGGTTCAAGCATACAGGGCCAGCAGTGAAGACAGCAGAAAATGTGAGACATCCAACATAAATTCAAGCCATGCCCACTGCAATGTATCACATTCCATTCCATTCCATTCCTAACACAATGATTGGGAAGCAAATATGCTTCCCAAAGCAGGGTAAAAATTGGGAAAGAAAAATACTGTAAAAGAGAAAACTACTGATCTGTATCTTGGCAGATACAGGAAGGAGAATGTAAGACAAGAGACAGAAAATGTCAATTGTCCATGAACTCTAGAAGTGAGAAAATTATTAAACCAGTTTTTGATTGTTGAATTTCAAGACACCTACTTGAAAAATCTTTTTGAACACAGCCTCAAGTTGGATAGCATGGTGGAATCAGTGAATAAATTGAAGTTCATAGTTATGGACCAAACTGCATTTTTGGCATTTTAGAACCTTAAGCCACACTATATGTGTGGCTCAGTAAAAACCAAAGCAGTGAGAAGCCAAAATAAAACCAGATGTGTCATCTCAAATTTTAGGAAGTAATTACTAATATAAAGACATGAAAATATTGCACCCATCCTCAAAGCCTGTTCAGATGTTCTATGTTGAGAGCATATTAGTTTAACAATTATTAATTCAGCTTCTTTTTTCCCCAAGTCTCATCCCATACTAGTATAGGAGCTTAGAAACAAGTAGAACAAGCTATTAGACTTCCAGATGTATATTACAGGAGGAAGCTGTATCCTATGAAGTTTTGAAATAGCCCAGGAGACACTCATATAGCCCAGATGGAGCAGTAAATCCTGTGCAGATTATCCAGCAACTTCAATAGTTTATGTCTTATAATGAAGACCCAAACGCCTGCATACCTAAAAAGATGCCATCATTGTCTGTGCTGTTCTAACAGATATATATGCCACTGTAGATTTAATGTTTTAATTGTACGGATAGCCTCTGAAACTAACAGAAAGATACGGATGAGCAAGAGCAGTTTTTCCTTGAGATACATTCAAATGGTCTCCAAACCTCTTGGAAACTATCATGAAACTATGGGGCTAGACATGCTAGACATGTCCTGCATGCAGATAATCAGTTCGCTGAGAACTGCCTTATATGTATTTGGAAAGAACTGAATTCATATCTGGTTCTGATCTGTTTGCATGTCTGAACTGTAACAATTCCATTTCAACAATTCTGTACTCAATGTTGGAAATTCAGAGATCATACACTCAAATAAAACGGTTTCAACAGATCTTCTACTCTAATGTTCTTGCAGCAGCAGCTTATAAATGGCCAAAATCTTGTTGGGGTTATATCCAAATGATTTAGAATCACAGAGTTGGAAGAGACCCCAGGGGCCATCGAGTCCAACCCCCTGCTATGCAGGAACACCCATCAAAACATTCCCAACAGATGGCCATAGAATCATAGAGTTGGAAGAGACCCCAGGGGCCATCTTTGTACCATAGCCGCAGGATTGATGTCCACAGTTACCAATCTCAACCATCTGGTTGGTATCTGCAGCATTGAACCTACTCTGTTCAGACTGTTCTCACTGATTGGCTTATTCTCTGTTCACTCGCCTAAACCTCTGTCTAGAGCAAATGATGAAATCTGCAATGGAGCTAGGTAGTTACAAAAATTGAATCATTTATCCCCATTCTTCCCATACAATGAAAACACCAGGACAGGAATGGGGGCAGGCCTGTAGTTGTGTGACCAACAACTCTGATTTTCTGATTTCAGTAAACAGATTTATCAGGACTCTTCAGTTCTAGTGATTCGGGGGCAGGCACGCTGATGGACTGTTTCAGCATCCCATGCTCTTTGCTAGTTCTCTCTCAGAAGCAAGGACATGAGAAGAGTTATTGTGGAGCTTGGAGACATGGGAAGTGCTAGAGTGTGCTTGCTTGAAAAAATATTGAATCTTCTGCCTCTTTTGTGTTCTTTATATTTATCATTCACTCCTGTCCTATTTCACTTTCTGTGATTTTAGTACCAACTGAATAGGGAACTTTTGAACAGGGAATTTTAAAAAAATCTTTAACTTTTTTCATATATGTTGTTGTGTGCCTTCAAGGCATTTCTAACTTTTGGTGACCCTGGTGAACCTGCCATGCCTTTTAAATAATTAAAAAGTTTCACAAAAACAGTTGCACTTTCTCAAAGTTTGCAGAAGTTTGGTCCCCAGAGCAATCAATTGTTTCACAATCACACATACAGCCTTCTCTCTTACTTCCGACTTGCTGACTGGGTAGCTATTTCATGCTGCACAACAGGTGAGCTCAAGGCCTTGGTGCCTGCTGTGCAATCAGCTCCGCAACTGTAGGGCCCACTCTAATTGCTGTTGTTGCTATGTGCCTTCAAGTTGTTTCCAACCTATGGTGATCTACACTGGCATATGTTTATGCTTTTCTCAGAGCAAATAGGATCTTGGCTATCAAATGTAAAAACACTATCGAAACAGTTACAGTTAGTCGAACACAGTTATTTAAAACTTAACCAAAACTACAGCAGAAACAGTCTCAAGTTCTGAGTCCACTGTATTGAGCAGAAAGGTGAGTCAAGTAAGAACAGCAGGTAGATCTTGCTTTGTAGAAAGTTCCATAGGATAAATAATGCCGGTGACAAAACCATATTCAATGCAAACACTTAGCAATGACAGTGGTCATACCTGAAACAGAATAACTCCACTTAATCGAGGGGAGGGGGAAGGACATACATGGGAGAGATGTTTCCCCTAAGATAGCCTCCATCCTTTAGGTAAGCTTCCAGGACATCTAAGGCTTTAAAAAGTCAGAAACAGAACCCTAATTTGCTTTAGAAGTAAACATGAGCAAAGATGTATCAGAACTAGAGTTATGTGTGGTATAATTTATCCTATCCACCAACTGGGTCAATCACATTCTAGACAACTTCAGTCCTTTGAATTGTTAAAAGATTGAGACATGCATACACGTATTTCATATCTGTATGACAAAATCCAAGCCCCTCTCTCCCTTTTCCAGTAATAACCAGTTAGAAGAATTTCCATCAAGATCTACAGAGTATATACTTGCTATCCTTCTCCAAAAACATAGCAGCATTTCAATTATTTCAACTTCCTAGCAAGGCTTTCCAAACTGGCACGCTAACCTATACTTAGGATACTACAGTGGAACGACCAACATTAAGAGTAAGCAATTCAGCATATCTAGATTACTATGAATATGTCCACAACGTGCACCAAAAAACTGCAGGAAAGTGAAAGAAAAGTTTTCAGTGCAACAGAACTAAGTTTAAGTGGACCAATTAAGTACAAAAGAACAGATCTCAAATATCTAATACTACAACTGAAGATGATGAAATTACAAGGGATTTATCTAGTATAAGTTTAACAGATTTCTAAAATAACCACGGAACAGAATATATATAGGAAAGGGTGCACATGCACATAACATAATGCTGGACTTAAAGCCTCCCTCTGTGGGATGGAGTTTGGTAGGTATCCTGATAGCATGTCAAATGGTTCCCAAGCTTGACCCCAGATGTCACTGGACTACATCTCCCAGGAATCAATAGCCAGGTTGGCTACAGCTTCTGAGAATCCAAGCTTGGAAAACATTGCTCTAGCTAGGCATCTCTTCCCTGGCCCATTCCCAATATTGACTACTATTCTTGTTTTGTATCTGAAAAACGTAGGTGCAAATTTCCATTCCCAGATGCTATGAAGTCTCATTTTTAATGGATTTCTAATTTCATCAATTTCTACTTCAAGGACTAAAATCTGTGCTACTGATGTGCTTAAATATATTCTCTTACATTTCCTTTCTTTGCACCACCTCATCACCCCACAGAAGAACAAGTACTTACATTGCAAATGAAACAGTAATTAGACTCAATGGTATCATATTAAAAGACACTAGAAAAAAATTACTATTCTGAATGTAACTGTGGGGGGGACAGAAAAACATCCACACAGAAAGTGAAAATTGCTGAAAGGAGTTTGGATTTTTAAGATGATTTTTTTTCCTGAAGAGAAATTTTGACCAAAGATTACTTTATCGGAAGCACAGTACTGATATTTTAAGAGTCATGGTTTAAATGTTGAGTTAGAAGCATCCTATCAGCTCCACCCGTAATTAACATTACTTGGTATGTAATTAACACTTCTTGCTATGACACTCCATTACTAAACTGTAATGGAAAGCTACAGGTAATCTCTTTAATCATTCACACAGACTTCTAAGTGATAAATGAAAACTTTTCATTCCACTGCACTACAAATATTATGGATGGTTAAGTATTTTACTGCTTTCTGATTCCTGCTCATGAAGAAACTAGCATTCCATTTCGTCTTCCACAAAGTTCTGTCGCTTTTCTCAATCTGAAAATATTGTGGCACCAAAGCTAAACCTTTTATTTAAAGAAGTTGGTTTTTAAAATCTTTTCCACAAATACTTATACAAGCAAAGGACACTAGTGCTGAAAAGAGCCTTCTGCAACAATCCCAAAGGAATATATGCTATCTATTTTATCTCCATTATGAATTCAGAAGTTTAATACATATATTAAACTTGCTCTATAAGATACAGTTCAGAGATACTGCGGTGGTTCTCATATTTACTTATTGCAGAAATCCTTCACAGCCCTTTTCACCACAAGCAAGAAACTGAAGCAGAGTAAACTATTCAGAATTGACTAGGCAATTCTTTGCATGTAACTTTAGCACTCTCCATTACTAGTACACAAAACATAACTAACTGAGAAGTTTCAAGTATGGAGATATTTGTAGGTCTGGCAAGACAATAAAAGCATGAATCCAGCTGATTAGTGACCTATCTGGGACACTGTCCTAACAGATTTCTCATAGCAGCAAATGGCTGGACTAAACTAAAACTGAGGCCCTTTTCAATTCTACAAAAAAGTCAAAATCATTAACAACTTTTGACAGCAGAGATGCAACTTTTCATAAGAGGTAACATGTTACAATAATGAAATGTAAGTATACTGTGGGATCAGGCCAGGGGCCTATTTAATTCAACATCCTTTTTTCCACCATGCTGTTCGGGTATCTTCAACAAACCCACAAGTATAGCACAAAGACTGGCTGTCCAGGCAGCTGAACTTTACCTGCAGATTAATTAGAGACTTCTACCAGTGGCTTGCAATACTGTGGTTCATACGTTTTACTATACCATCTGAAGTATCTAGAGTTACACAGAGTTCAATGTTATCATCAATACTGTTCAAAACAAAGTCACAAGCAAATCATCCACAGCTTTGCGGTTGATTATCATGAATAAAGAGCAAGCATGGCGTAGTGGTTTGAGCGGACTATGACCCTGGACACCAGAGTTCAATTCCCCACTTGGCCATGGAAACCCACCGGGTGACCTTGGGCACATCATACATTCTCAGCCCCAGAAAACCTCGTGATAGCTTGGGCTGGCATAAGTTGGAAACAACTTGAAGACACACAATAATAACGTCCATGAGCCAATGATAGCCAAATCTGTTTTGACAGACACAAACACATACATACACAACAAAGTATCCAGGTATAGATCTTTAGGTCTATGCCACACAAATGCAGCAGCCTACCAGCCCCCTATAGAAAGCTTGCCAGCAAAACATGCATATCAGTGAACTCTCCATCTTGGGACTGCAGGCAACTACTGTACAGAGAAATACTGCTTCCAACAATGGAAAAATAAATAAGCAAGATACCTGTTTATTTATTTAATAAAATGTTTCTACCCTTCCTCCATCTGAGGGTCTCAGGCAAATTACAATAAAATCAATTTAAAACAAAAAAAATAATTACAAAAGCTTAAAAGATTAAAAACATATTAAATAGCTATTCAATTTAAAACAGACACCTTTTAAAACCGATTAAAATAATCCTGCAAAATGTAGCTATAAAACATGTGCAGCCTGGATAAAATCAGTTTGGCCTGAAGGCTAAAAAAATCCAAGTTTTAACTTAGTGCTGGAATGATTCTAACACTGGTGCCACCTGGGCCTCCAGAGGGAGGGAATTCCACAACCAAGGTGCCATTGCAGTAAAGGTCTTTTCCCATGTCCTCCCACAATGTGCTTTCCCTGTTGTCAGGAAACAGAAGAGGGCCCCTCCAATTGAACCCAATTCTCAGGCAGGCACATACATGGAGAGGCGCTCCTTCAAATATTGAGGTCCCAAGCCATTTAGGGCATTAAATATTATTGTCAGCACCTTGAATTCAGAATGGAAATGTACTGGCAACCAGTGCAATTCCTTCAGAACAGGTGCCATGTGATGTCTGAATGGAATATCCAGTGAGCAGTCTAGCTGCTGTATTTTGCACTAGCTGCAGCTTCCAAGCCATCTTCAAGGACACCCCCACACAGAGTGCACTGTAGTAGTCTAATTGGGAAGCTACCAGTACATAGACTTCAGTTATCCTGTCCAAGAAAGGCCGCAGCTGGTGAGCTAGTCGAAGCTCGCCTCAAGCACTCCAAGCCACCAAGTCTATCTGGGCTTCCAGTGACGGATCTAGGAGTCCCCCTAGAGTATGCACCTCCTCCTTCAGGAGGGTGCAATTCCAATCAGCACAGGCCACCTAGCCAATTCCTAGATTTGAGATCCACCAACCCACAGAGCCTCCATCTTACCAGGATTCAATTTAGCTTATTCACCCTTATTCAGCCCACTGCAGCATACAGGTATTGCTCCAGCACTTCCACAACCCCAGCCAACTCCAATGACAAGAAGAAGTAGAAGTAAGCATTGTCAGTATAATGATGGCATCCAACTTCAAAACTTCTAATGACCTCTCCCAGTGGGCCTCATATAGATGTCACAAAGCATAGGAGACAGGATTGAATTCAGTAGCATCCCACTGCACAACAGCCACAGGGATGAGCAAGAGTCTCCCAAGGCCACTCTCTGGAACCAACTGCACATACAGGAGTAGAACCACTGTAAAACAATGCTTCCTACTCCCATGTGCCAGAGCTGGTCCAGTAAGATACCATGAGCAATGGTGTCAAAAGCCACTGAAAGATCCAGGAGGATCAACAGGGTAGCACTCTCCTGTCTTTTCCCTGGAATAGGTAATCAGTCAGAGCAATGATCATCAAGGATCAAGACTACATGTGGTAGGATAAACAGACTCAAACATCTTGTCCTCATCATCAGGCTGCAACAACTGAAACTCACCCCAAGAAAACTGACCAGCTGGTTCACTGGACAACTCCCTACACTCTTCAATAACTGTGTTATCAAGTTCTGAATGAATACAACTTTCTGCTCAAAGTGTTGGCAAATTTACTGCAGCAGGCAACTGAAGGTTCTAATCCTGGCCTCTCAGAGGTTGACTACAATAAGCTCTTCACCATTTGGAAAAGCTCTGCTGGACAGTGTGCTGAAGACAGAACAGTGGAGACAAAGTAAATTCTTTTTGCCACCTTCCCTACTGCACAATAGACACAATGAAAGATCTGTCCCGATTTTTGGTTGAGTTTACTGTGTGACCTATGCTACTTACACTTTAGCATTTGTCCAGTCTGTTTCACTGGCCACAGATATTCTGGAAACCAAGGTGAATCAGAGGCTGTACAACACTGGATTGGGTGCTTAGGAGAGATAGCATCAAAGGCCCTTTCTATCTCACCATTCTATAGTGGAACCAAGGCCTCAACAGAATTGCCAGCCTTGTCCAGCAGAAAATCCTCTATAGTATTCAGGAATCCTTCAGATTCCATAAGTCTCTAAGGGTAGACCATCTTAATGAACCCGCCCCACCTACCAGCAGGGAAGGTCTGCCAATGCCAAACCAAACTCCACAAGGAAGTGATCTGCCTATGACAATGAGGCTATTGAACACCCTCCCAAAACCAGATCATCCTGCATTCATTCAATAGCAAAAACTAAATCTAAGGCATGTCCTGACACATGTGTCAGGCCAATGATGGACTGAGACAGCCCTATGGTTGTCATGGTAGCCAAGAAGTCCTCAGCAGGTCCTGTCAGGACTGCCTCAGCATGGACCATAGTGCTGGGCCTCTTCAACACCACCTGTGAGATCACCTCAGCCAAGGAGACTGCTGGGCAGAAGAGTGGATGGTACAACAGCAGCATCTTTTCGTCTTTGGCCCAGCACAAAGTACAAACTCTTGAAGTCAGTGCTAGAGCAGATACACTTCCTTTTGAGCGTGACAACTCCTCCTCCCCAGTTGTCAGTCTGGGCTGATGCTGCACTGAATACCCAGGTAGACAGACCTGGGACAAGTTGACAACACCAAGCTCATCCACCCAGGTTTCTGTCATACATACCAGGTCAGCCCATTCATCCACCACTAGGTCATGACTGATCATCGTTTTATTGTAGACTGACCTGCACTCAACAACAGCACTAGCAGAGTAGAGGGCAGGCTGTCAGGGCAACTTGGATCTTGAGGGATGGGGGATGGACTTAAAACATCTATCCTGCCTTTTCCTTAACTGGCCTGTCCAACCCCCAGCACAATACCTCCCTTTGCCCAAGATTACATCAACAGGGCAATGTCAATGCAGCTCAGACACAACAGTTATAATATTCACCTCCCACCTGTATAACCCCAATTTTTCTTCCCCTAACAACAATTCCTGCCTCTCACTCAGGGACTATTGGAACTGGACAGCACAGAGCCAGCCTACACCTTCAATGTGGGAACAACTAGGTTTCCAGACCATGCCTCTCACCCAAGGTGTATTGTCCATTCTTCAACTAAGAAGGGGTAATGCCTCTGTGTCTCCCCAAAGTGATACCCCCGCTTTGATGTTGGCTCACCACTGATACCCTGCTGCCAATGGCTGACTCTGCTTTATATCTACACATCAGCCATGATGGTGAAGGTCCTGAATATGGAGGAGCAGCTTGTCCTAATCAGGAACTAGTCCTGATCTTGCAGTAGCCACAGCACAGCCCCAATTCTGTGGAGAACAGCACCTCTACAGGAGTAAAGGCTGGCAGAGGCCAGACAGAAAGCCTTCCTCTCGTCCTTTCCTCTCTCCAACTAGCCTGGCTTCAGACACCCACAGCTGATAAGGTGGTAAATGGCTTTCATCCTTGCTTAGTGATGCAGAACACCGATGTGCCCATTTTTGAATAGCGCAGGAGGGTGATGCAGAGGTGGTACTAGGTATCAATTTGCTTCATGGCCCAATTCAAGGTGTTGAATTTAACTTTTGAACATTTGCAGAATCTTGGCTTCCCATATGAGTTCATTTGCTGAGATGCACTCAATGGGTATAATGGTTGTATTATCGTTGTAGCAATGAAAAACTGCAAACCTCAGTGTAGGTCACCTCTGAAACAGTGGAACTTACTATATCTGGAGTACAGCTAACTTTTTGCTTTCCTTTCACTGGACTGTAAGACTTACTTGTTTGACTGCACTCTGCAACTTTAGTTTGATTATTAGATTTTGCTGGTGGTTGCTTCAATTTTATACTCAGTTATACAAATAAGATAGTATCATATAAATATTTCAATAATGAAAGCACACTTCTTCATTCTTTGCTGTCTAAAAACCAATGCTTAGGAACATCCTACCTCTGAATCTCAAGGTTTCATTTCACTATCAAGACTAATAGCCATTGATTAATCTATCCTTTATTAATTCATCTAATCCCTTTTTAAAACTATCTAAACCTACAGCCATAACATCTTATGGCAGTAAATTCTTCTTTAAGTTAATTATGTACTGAATAAACTTTGCCATGAAATCAACTATCAGTTAATTTTGTTAGGAGAGCCTGAGTTCTAACAATGTGAGAGAGGGCAGAAAAAAAGAGGTGTTTCCACTATTTCCACTGCACCAGCACAAAAGTGATATCTTCTAGATTCTCTGTACTACCATCCTATTGAACCCAGCCAGACTGCCCAAATGGATGGTGGCAGTTATAATCTAACACAGCTGGAGAACACCTAGCAAAGGAAGGCTGCTCTCCACTATGCATCATTTTATAAACTACTTTTGTGACCTATGTGAGTTGTTTTTTTCTCCTTGTTGTTGTGTACCTTCAAACATTTCTAACTTAAGGTGATCCTGCCATGGGGTTTTCTTGGCAAGGCTTGTTCAGAGTGGATTTGCATTTGCCATCCTCTGATGCTGAGAGTGTGTGATTTGCCCATGGTCAACCAGTAGGTTTCTATGTCTGAGCAGGGATTTGAACCCAGGTCTCTGAGTCGTAGTCCAATGCTCAGACGACTACACCAAGCTGGCTCTCCTTTCTCTCCCTACTGCTTTAGCATTTTCTTGTAGAGAATGTGCTCCAGCCACTTGAACATTTTGCTTACCTTTTAGCATCCTATCAAACTCTCATGAATAAGGATTAGAACTGAACACAATATTCTGTGGCCACATGTGAAAACTTCATGGATTTTCTGATCCAATGTACTCGTTTGCTATTTTGTAGGCTGTTTGCAGCTCTTCTCAGACAGCTTCGGTTTTTTACTGTTCAATAATTTAGTATCATGCAACAGCTAGCTCACTGCTCACCTCTGACTCCAGAACGCTTACAAACAAATTAAATATCACCAGTCCCATTACAAATTCATGGAGCCATTTACTTCCTTATCTTGTGAGGTCTGTCCCTTTATTGCTACTTTTTAATTCCTATTCTTTAACCTATTACCTATCCATAAGAGGAGCAGTGATCTTATTCCCACACCTGCCAAGTTTTATCAGCAGCCTTCACTGAGGGATTGCCAGAACCTTTTGGGAAGAAGAACTGTACAACATTTACACAGACTGTGCCTATGTACATGGGCTACAAACACTGTCCAGGAACTCCAAAAGGTTCTTAGAAGCTACACTTCCCTTCACAGAAGTCAAGCCGATCAATTCCACCAAACTTTATTCTTCTATATATGTTTAACATGCTTAAGCCATTAAACAACTTTCAGTCTCAGTTTTATCAATCACGTACACTATATGAAACCCAAAACCTCAACTTTTAGCAACTGTCCACTTACACTTAAGTATCACAAATACAAAATATAAGTACCTACACTGACCGATATGAACAAAATAGTTTCTGGTTAAGTACTGCAGTACCCCTATCACAAATTGTTATAGCAGCAGTTTTCAAAGTTCCTGATTTTTGCCTTCACATATCGTTTTGGAAATTTCTCACATTTGGGATTGTCTTACAGCCAAAGTGTGTCATAGAATCAGCTCTTCAAATGAATTTAGTAATCTGATAATTATAGTTGGAGACTGTAGAGAATAAGCAATGGTATTTGAAACCCCCATTTCATGTGACTAATAAGAAGGCATGGGAAAAATGAAAAGTGGGCCCTCATGCATAGTGATGTTCAAACTACTGAGCTCAATACCTTATCAATCTAGCTCACAATTTGAAAGAAGATTTGTACAAGCCAAGATTTCTCTCTCATATTAAGGTGAGAACATTTAGACCCAAGAAAGCGTTCCTGGTTCTTCATGTAGATGCCAGAGCTTCCACATTTTAGACCAGGGTGGACAACTTCAGTATGTTTGGGGGCCAATTTTCTGTTTGCATAATCCACTGCAGGCTGCTCCATAGTTTGTATATATTGTATACCATGTGTAAAATACATGCATGCACACAAAAATCCATAAAAGATGTGACCACAAATCCACTCCTGTTTTTGAGTTTTGGGTCTGGGAGACTCTAATAGGATTGCATGATTGCTACTTCTGGATGCTTCCCAGGATGACAAATGACTTCCCCGCCCCCAAACACACTGAGAGTTGGCACACCTGAGAAACAACCTTGGCAGTAGATGAAGCCACACCGTTTGCACTTTGCACACCCCTAATTTGGACAAAGTACAGGAGGAATCAAGTGCAAGAAAAAGACAGGAAGCAAAATGTCTACAATGTGGGTGAAGCAGCTCCAAAATTGTAACTCCCAACAAAAATGACTATAAGGTAAGTCACCTGTACTGTTGCAGCATTTCACACGGCACTGCTCCAGAACAGATTTCAAGAGCCATGTTCTCAGCGCATGCACATCACACAACATTTTGCACATGAACATATGCTACTTCAGAAGACTAATCTGCAATACACACTTGGACATTATCAGTTTAGATCAGAAAGGGAATCCTGTGGCCTGCCCAGACCTTCTTTGCCCCTCCCAGACTACTCCAAGCCAGACAGGAACTGAGAATCACTGCTACTGAAAGACTCTTCTGGGCAGTACTTCTCCTTTAAAGCATGAGGGAATACTCCACGCTTTGTTACACTCTCAAAATGTATTACAAAACTGGAAGTGGACTTCTGGACAGAGGAGAGCTGGTGTGACCCATAGCGCATTTGTAGTTGGAAATTAACTCCTGGACTTTCATGGCTTTTCCATTTCTGAACAAGATGTATTATAGCACAACGTTTCCCAGTTTTCTGAAAAACTGTATTCTTTCCCCCAAATTAGAAATGGGGCTTTACCAAGCCTTTTAACTGTAAAAAAAGGTATTTTTGCAAGTTCACAGAATAAGAGTGGTAAATTTTATTAGGTCTGGAAGGCATTTCCTTTGAGAAGCTACAGCTGTACTCTGCTACTGCCATCAACGCACACCTCTTAAATTTAGCAGAAGCAAAAGGCCAGCTTTCTGCTTTCAAATAAGCCATGCACAGAGCATATGTCTTGTTTTAAAAAGCGCCACACTTCATAAAAACATCCTGGAGCACAATTCTCCTCTAAAACAAGATTTGAGTTGCATGTATGTCTTGCTTAACCTTTTTTTTTTTTTAATTAAAAGTTTGTGCCACTGCAGCTATAATATCATCAAATCTGGTGGCACAGTGGAAGTAAGGACAGATAGCAGTCACATGAAGTCTACAGGTTGCAAGTTACTCCTCCCCAGCTAGTGTGCATAAGAGTTACACATGCAGAGAAACACATTCCAAGCAATGCTTTCTGAGTGCATGCAACAAGCTGGTAATAAATGCAGATGCCACACAGAAATGCCCACCACTAGCGGATGCTAACTAGAAGGTGATACAGCAAAAAAAGATCTAGAAATGCAACAGGAAGCTTTCACCATGGATGAGTGGGCACTTAATGTAAATAATTTATGTTATACTTGCAGCATGAGAATGAGAACCAACACACTAGGAATTCGTGAACTACCACAATCAATGTATATCAGAGTTTTTTCCCCTTAGTGTCAAGATATACTTTCTCACTTCTTTGCAGAAGCCACTGAATAGTATTCTCAGTGAGCATTTCTCTTTTCAAATATGGGGCCATTCTACAAATTACTTACAGTACCCTCACCACACTCTAGGATTGGCATTACTTAAATGCCTACTTCTAGGAGTAGTTAAGCTGGTGAGTAGGAAGGACAGAGCCTTCTTGGTGGCAGCCCTGCAACTGCAGAATTCTGCTCTAGCTGCAATCTCCCAGGCCCCATCATTACAGGCTTTCACATGGGGCTGGAAGTTTTACCTTAGCCTGTAATTGAGTTAAGACTACACTAGGACATGGTGAATTTTGTGCTTATAAGGTTTTAATTGTTGATTTCAATCTTTTGTTTTCATTAAATGTTGTGAGTTTTAAGTTCTACTGCATTGGGAAGGTTTATCCTGCAATACAGGTTGCAGCCTGAGAACTTAAGGCAGACCCAGGGTTGCTTTGACAACCCCATCCCATATTCTGCACTTTTTTTCCAAAAACAGACTCAAATTGGACAAGAGCACTCCCCACAGCCTCCAAGGGGCCACAAATGGCCATTTTTATTCATTTTCAGATGATGTGATTATTTCCTACTGGGGTGGGGGAGCCTACATGAAGCTACATCAGAGGAAATGCCAACCTGGGACTGGAAGGGACCACTACCTTTCCTTGTTTAAAAAAATCCTGTGGAAACTTTTGAAGGTACAGGGGAAGAAATGGCATAGGCTTCTGCCTTTCCAAGCCCTTGACAGCTGCCCAAATCTGTCCCAGAAGTCACCTTATAAATCTTTTAAACACTAAAATAAAGAGGGGAGTCCCATTTAGTTTGCTTCACTTGGGAGATGGCTCCTTCATATAAGATGGCAATTCCCAGTGAAACATTTTACATTACTCCCTACTACATTCTCTTACATGCTACTACTATATACTACTACCTTCCTTGGTGCATGAAGAAATTCCTTTTTGTTTCAGAAGAGGAAGAACACTGTATGACCAAAGAAAATCTTAAATATTCATCAGCAGAGGATCTGTAGGGCAAGGAAGTAGGAAAGTTCTTGCTTCTCAAATCAAATAGTGAAGAAACAGAAGACATTCCTCACTCCAAGTACTGGTGTTGCTGTGTGCCTTCAAGAGGCCTCCCACTTATGGTGACTCTATCACGTGGTTTTCTTGGCAAGATTTATTCAGAAGGGGTTTGCCTTTGCCTTCCCAAGGCTGAGAGTATGGCTTGCTCAAGGTCACCCAGTGGTTTTCCATGGCTGTGTAGGGATTCAAACTCTGGTTGCCAGTGTCACAGTCCAATGTTCAAACCACCACACTGCACACTCCAACTACTACCTGAACTTAAATTTACAACAACTTATATCCTAATAAACCTGTTAGGCTTTAATGTGATATAGGACTATCACTTTTACTGCAAACAGGCCCCCATCTCTGAAGGTCTTACTAACAGCTAAGCTTTCATAAGACTAAAATGTATAATTTAATATAGCTGAATGAAAACTTGGTCATCAAAAATCCATTCAGGACAAAGATACATTTCTATTACTTTCTATCTATCATCTAATCAACAATTTTTAAAGAATACCAAGGAAAGCTTAACACCCATCTTTGTTTGTTTAGCAGTTAAATGTCTCCTGTTGTTGCTATGTGCCTTCAAGTCACTTTTGACTTATGGCAACCGTAAAGCAAACCTATCAGGAGGTTTTCTCGGCAGAATTTGATTCAGAGGTGTTTGCCTTTCTATGAGGTTGAGAGAATGTCACCTGGGTTTACGTGGATGAGTGGGGATTCAAATCCTGGTCTCCATACTCCAATGCTCAAATCACTACATTACACTGGCTCTCACAGCACCCAGCAGCAAGCATATAATAATTCATAAAAACATTCAAGTAGAACTCAAACATCTATGTCATATGCCTATCTCAAAATCAATAAGTGACTTGTACTCCTGTGGAAGTTGTTTACAACATAACTTTCCCACTGTGCATTATAAATGGAGAAACCCCCACCAATAGGAGAAAGTCATGCTGTGCTCTCTTTCACAGACACAAAGGGCCAAGACCTAGTTTTAAAGCTCCAGTGCATCACATGTCAAAACACAAAGCATACTGGAGACAAGGCTATTCCAAGTTCTCAAAAAAGCAAATGCTTCGCCAGAGATAGAGGACAAAAGCAAGCCTCATTTACACATTTTGTTCATACAGCTTCCTCATAGTATTATGCATTTGATGTAAAAATTAAATATTTATTTCTACAAAACATACATACAGATTCCCAACAATTCTATGAGTAGAAAGAATGTTAAGGGCACTGTGAAGGGAACACTTTCTGGCCTTAAAACATGGAATTGCCTCAAAACATCTGATCAAGGTTCCTAAACAAAGGTTGTCCTGCTATCTTAACTGAATGGCAGTGCTTTCAATATTACTTATTGAATAAAAATATTAGTGTATATAATGATTCAAACATAGTTCATGTTACTTCTCCTGGACTTCAAAGCAAGTAGATGTGCTCTTTTTAGAGGATCAAAGTATTAACTCAGTATATCCTGTTCTGGCAGTGAGCAACCACCAGTCACTTCAGTTCACACTGGTTCCCTGACCATCCATGTGTGTCTGTGTCTACATATGTGCTTTCAAATCACCTGCCAGCTTGCGGTGACCCCATGAGTCTCATAGGGTTTTCTTAGGCAAGGAATAGTCGGGGTGGTTTTGCCAGTTCCTTCCTTTGAAATATAGCCTACAACACCTCGCATTTGTTGGTTTGTCTCCCATCCAAATACTAACCAGGGCTGACCCTGCTGAGCTTCCAAGATGAGATGGGATCTAGTGCCTTTAGGGTGTTTAGGCCCACACAGCCAGAGCAAATTACTGCAGAATCAGTGCAGTGTAAGACTATGATATCTGCCTTTTCCAGGGACACTACTGCACTTCCAATTATGTACTACAGCACCAGTTCAAGAATGCTGCTGTTTGAACATGCTCTTACACGTTGCTTCTAAATATATAGAGGGATTTTTTAAAATAAATTGTACTGAATGCCTCCACTAGATTAAGCTTTTGGAATGCAGTGCTCATTCTGCAGGTAATGGAACAGCCAACAGTTACTGGTACTACAAGGATAAAGGTTTCAAAGCATCACTTTACAAGTCAACAGAACATCCCTAGTGAATAAAAACTGATTTATAAACAAACTTATATTTAATCTAAACTATATTTATTCTTGTTGTTGCTGTGTGTCTTCCAGTCCTTTCTAACTTTATGGTGATTCCAAGGCCAATCTATTAATCTATTCAGATATTAATCTACTCAGTGGCAATTAATGCTACCAGTCTGCTCTCCAAAGATAATAAAGCAACCCCAAAATATCAACATGTGTTTATGGAAAAGTCTCTTATTTAGCAATTACAAACTGCACAGTAATTACAGCTGTAAAATTTAGCTGCAAGTACAAACCATACAGCACTGACCAGAGAAACAGCTCCTCATCTTAAAAAGGTACTGCAATGAACACAAAGAATATTTGTGGAACAATTTTGTCTTAAACACTGTTAATCAGTATGGCTGCTCTTGCTGTAATAACTTTCAAGCAATCTTATCCACTAGTCACTTTCTTTTGAACCAGGGAGATGTGCATTTTGAACCTTTGAAACTAACCCTATTAAATTCTGCTTCTACCATACACCAAAATCAAAGGCTTCCGAAGAGATTTCAGAGCCTCTGCAAACTCTTAATAGGAAACCATTAAATATTCAAGAACGCCTGGCCTAAGCTTAAAGCACCTTTCACTTCTAGCACTCACCAATATAGAAGTCTCATTCCTCAACATGGCAGGCAACTGCAGAGTTTCATGACAAGGGGCCTGCAACTCCCAAAATGGAAAAGGCACAACGGCCGCCTTCCCCAGGAACTCCCAGGATTTCTCTGCTCCTACAGACGGCCCAGTTTCCCAGTCTCTGAAACCCGGCGCGGGTGTTCGGAGGCCACCCGTTCCTCCCGTGCAAGCAGCCGACCAACCTTGCAACTGCAATCTGGTACCACCGACCCAGGCTGCCGTGCACCTCAGCACTACACACACACACGCGCGCGCGGGCGCGCGGGAGTGCTCCGAGCGCTACGGCCGCCGGCTGCACCTGCTAGACCCGTACCTCACGTCCACCTGCATTCTAGCCAGAACGGAACCCCGGCCCCCGGCCCGTGTTCCCCGCCTGCCTTACCATCGCGTGCCCCGCCGAGCAGGGAGGCGGACGGCAGCCCAGGCCCAAGGTGAGATGTTCCCACGCGAGGGTTGCGGGTTCGGCGCGGGGAGAGAACACAGGCAGGAAGACTCGGGGGCGAAGGGTCCAGAGGAAGGAGGCTCCGGCGCGCAGGCGGCAGCGCTCCCAAGCCGCCAGGGGGCCCCGCACGGCGCCGAGGAGGCCCGGGGACTCCCCCAATCCCTGGCCTGCGAGGGCCCCGCGCCGGTCCCGCCTGACGCTGACGCTGACGCTGACGCCGCCGCCCCCGCGGAGCTTCCCGGGTCTCAGGGCTCACCTACTGCGGCGCTCGCTCATGCCCCCGCCCGCCCGCCCGCCCTCCCGCCCTCCCCCTGCGAAGTCCGGGCCCGCGAGGAGGCCGCTCCCTCCCGGGACTCGCCGCCGGCACAGTGACCGACCGACCAGGCGACCGAGCAAGCGCGACGGCGCACGACACGTACCTGGGGGAGGGGCGGCGCACAGGAGCCTAGCAACCGCCGGCACGAGCGCGCCGCAACCAATCACAAAGCCTTCCCCGGCCCGAGCCGCAGCGCAGCTCGGCAGCGTCTGCCCGTTCGGCTCGAGGCAGCCCGACCCAACCCGCCGGGCTCCGCCTCGCGCGTACCAGCTCCCCCTTCCCGGCCGTAGGACACGCCCCCTTCGGAATGTATAAATAAGTGCACGCCCCGCCGGCCACGCCCTTGGGAGAGCTTGCCCTTCTGCCTCTGGCCCCTGGTGCGGAGCCGGGGGCTCGAGGCGGCGCCCGTCGCCGGGCTTCTTATTGGGCGGGGGAAGCGAATCCTTGCTGTTTGTTTCCCGATAGGTCTGCGCCGAAGGTTCCCGTGGGAGGGGAGAAGCGTGGGCGGCGTGTCGCGCCCCTTTCTTCAGGCTCCTCCCAGCGCTTCTCCCTGGGGACAAAGACCGAGAAAGGGTGCAAAGTTCTGCGCCTCTCTCTCCAAACGCGTAACCCACCCTGAACTGCTTATTTGTAACCTTACGGAGGACTGGGAATCAGATCTCAGCGAGAAAGCATAACTTCAGATTTGCATGTATAAAGCCTTATTAGTGAGTATAAAAAAGAAGCAGTTCAGGGCACTGGCATAGTCGGTGCATAAATGAGAGATTTAACATAATCTGTCTTTACATTAAAATAGCAGTGCTAGAGTCTAGTGAAGTAAAGAGGGCCAGCGTGGTGTAGTGGTTTGAGCACCGGGCTCTGACCCTGGAGGGCCAGAGTTTGATTCTCCCCTCGCCCATGAGAAACCTAGTGGGTGGCCCCGGGTGTGTCACGCGCTCTCAGCCTTAAATTCCGTGGAAGATTCACCTTGGGGTCGTCATAAGGCAGAACGACTTGAAGGCGCAGAATAGCACGAGTGCATTAAACCCACCTATGTTACGTTTAAGCAGAACAATTCCTGGTTTATCAGACGTTGTCCTTTTTGCAAGGCCCCGAAAGAGTGCATACTCTTATTTAATCAGTACAGTTCATATTACTCCTCCTCCTCACTTCTTCAACTGCTTTTAAAGTCTCCCAAATTCTTTCTCCCTTTCCCCTTTGTCATCAGCTTACTATTATTGTTTAAAACAAAGTTCAACGTGCAGAAGCAGTTTGCACTCACTTAACTGAGGGAGGGGTGGGATCTTGCCTTTTCCCACAGGCTCAGGCAAAAGCAAACAGTTGCCCACCTACCTAGTGTGTGCTTCTTCATTAATAACCTTTGCCATCTTGACCACCTTCTGTTGTTGGGTGCCCCACTTTTCATCTGCAAAATGTCAAAAGGTAAGAGAGCAGCTCAAAAGAAGTGGACCTTACAACCATGCTGTAACTCCTCCTGGTGGGAGCAAGCCTGCAAGAGGCCAGGAAAGTGTCTCATTTTGCATCTTTCCACTCTAAATCCGACAACGTGGAGGAGGGGATCTTGGAGATCTGTGACCTGAGAAGTGGCTGCCTCCTCTGTTTCAGCCCCGGTTGGGGATTTAGAGGAATCTTATTACAGGTCCAATTAATGCCAACATTGGTGTTGCTCTGGTGCCAAGTGAGAACATGGCTTTCTAGTAAAGTCTTTGGGGCCTAATGGATTTCATCCAAATCCACCCATATGTGTTGTTTTAAATTGCCTCAATTGGTTTAACTGGTTTCAAACCGTCTCATTTTAACTTGTGAGATTTTCAGATACGTCTTTAGTTTTTAAAACTATTCTTACTGTTAAATTGATTTTATTGTATGCCATCCTGAGATCCTAGAATGCAAGTCAGGATATAAATATTTTAATAAATGTAATTGGGTGTATTAAAAAGCCTATTTCTGGGTATCATATTCAAAATACTCTCATGGGTTAAAAATTTATCATTGATTATATTCTCTATTTTTTATCAGCTGTCTACTTTCAAGAGCAACCTCACATGAAGTATGTCATATTAGCCTAGTTTTGGTAAAACACTGCAGAAGTGCGAGTGACTGATGCCAAGCTCTCATCTAATAATAAAAATTGCAAATTTGTCAGCAGGTGGTGTTGCTAGAAAGCATCCCTGGTGGCCACTAGTACAGCCTGGGCTTCCAGATGTAGCTGTAGAGCCAGAAGCACGCTATATCTGTGAAGAAGCGTGTGGGAAAATGTTACTGTATGGATTTCTAACCTTTAACCCACAAATTGTGAAGACTTCCATAGTGCTCACTTGAGTTACCAAGAATAGGGGCTTTTCCTGATATCCAACTCTGCGACAACAACTTTGAGGACTGTCTAAATGCCTTCAAGGTGCCGATGAGGATTTATGCAACTTTTGTCCTCAATGGATAACATTCCTGTATATTCAGTGCTGCCACCACAGATATCTTGTCTAAATCCAAGCTCTCAGGTAGCATCTTGGGGGGCCAAAAGTGTATAAAAATGTAAACAAATCTTTATTTAAAGAAGTTGAATATAATGCAGCAGATTATTCATTACATTTAAAACACCATATACTCTCTCTCACAATCCTCTCTAGCTAACTCAGACCAGGCATACCAAACCCGCAACCAAAAACTCTCTTCTCTCACTCCAGCCCTAGTCTAACACTCAATCAACACAAATCCCTGCTTAACTGAACTCGCAATTGTTACTCATCAACTATTATTCACCAGCTGTCAGCAAATTTCTTCAACCATTCCACCAATCAGCATTCACTACAACATTGCATCCTTTCCCTGCTCTCAACAACTACTTATCTCATATCCTAATATGCACACAATAAATAAAATGACATTTTCAAATACATAACTTCCCATCAAGGGTACTGTTGATGTCTGTTCTTGATTTTTTTTCTTTCCAAAGATTTCCTTCCTACTAATTATGGCCAATTTTGTCCATGAATACAGAAAGCAATACAAACCAATCAGAGATTAGGTTGGGGATTCGTGTAATGAGAATAATGTTAGGAAATGTTGCTGTGTGCCTTCAAGTGGACTCTGACTTACAGCAATCCTGTCATAGGATTTTGGTCTCCAGGGTTAGTCCATGCTCAAAGTACCCGTCCCTAAACTGCCAATCCCAGGATTCTGTGGGATGTCACCATCTCAGTTAAACTGTAATCATAGCTTTATAACTGTAGTGCAGAGCTTTCCAAACTTTTCATGTTGGTGACACACTTTTTAGACATGCATCATTTCACAACACAGTAATTCAGTTTTACTAGCAAACCAGAGGTTAAACTGACTTACATACTAATACAGACCGTTTAGCACTTGATTCTTGTACCCTTGTGGTACACACCTACATTGCTCCCATGCCTTTTCACATTCACTTCAACACTTTCCAGCTGATCAGGCATGTCCAGTACCCAGAGGCCTATCTAGGGTGGGGAAAGGCAGCCCCCTCCTACCCGGTCCTTGCCCACTGCCGTTGCTCTTGCTGGGGAAAGGCCCCAACAAGGGTGATGGCAGGGAGAAAGGCACCCCTTCCCACCCAGTCCTTGCCCGCTGCCCTTGTTCTTGCCAGGGAAAGGCCCCAACAAGAGCGACGGCAGCAGGCCAGGCTCAGAGGGGGCAGTCTTTCTTGGCTGAGGAGGCGACACACCAACACATTACAGGCAACACACTAATGTGTCACAGCACACCATTTGGAAGGCCTTGGTGTAGTGTAAAACAGTCCCAAGGTTTTGCCGTTCAAATGGTTCTGGTCTACAACTCCACCAGATCCTCCAGCATTTCAGAGATGAAAACCAGGACATGTGTGGCCAAGCCACATCAGAGTATAGTCAAAAGAATGTAATCGGGCAATAAGAGGGCAAAAGTTACTAATGAGGTAGAGCACACAAAATTACTATTTTAACCAGGGAAATCCCACAATTGATGTACTGAGTTTAGAAAGAAGATCCCGCTCCTTCCTGCTGAATTAATTAAGTGCAAACTACTTCTACTCTTTGAACTCAGTTTGCAGCAACTGAAATGAGCTGAGGGTCGAGGGGGAGAGTGGGAGGAGAGAGAAACTGGGACATTTTAAAAGCAACCAAGAGAGCATGATATTAGAGAGTTAAACCAAGGCTGTCTCTGCCAAACCAGGAGAGTTAGAGGATATGCTCCCCAAACTGGCCTGCATAAGCAATAGTGAGAGATAATGGAAGCTACAGTTCAAAGACTGGACAGCCACAATTGCTCACCCCTGAAGTAGACTCTCCTATTGGCTATACAGGTTTCATGTTATGTTGAGAAGCCAAAACAAGTAAACATTAGGGAAAACTTGCTGTTGGTTAGGAGCTATCCAATAGTGGAATTGGCTGGCTGAGAAGGGAAAGAAAGTTTGCTGGAGGTTTCAAAACATAGATCAGATGGCTACCACTCAGAGGTGTTTCACCTGTGGATTCATGCACTGGCAGATGGTTGGAGTAGATGGCCCTTGGGCTCCTTTCCAAGTCTCCGGTTCTGTGAAACACACACAACTGATAAAACCCAACAGAACCAAATGGCCTAGAAAATCCAGCCATTACTCAAGTGAAATAGCCATCCTCCTTTGTTAGTGGATGAGTGAAGCCATAATCTGTTAACTTGCCTTCTCACTCAGCTTTCAATTGTTACCTTTCCTTCCAATGTAAGCAAAGCAGGTTTTTTGGAGGAAAAGACAAAAAAGGAACATGCTCTTAGAGGAGCGGACCATGATTATAGGCACTGTATTTCTTTGTCACACCCTTAGCACTCTCCACCAAGAGTGAGTCAAGGAAACAAGGCTGGATACTGGACTGAATGAGGTGAGGCGACAGAAAGCCAAAGATAGTTTGTCTTTTTCCCCTGCTGCCAGCTAAATCTAGCTGTGGGATCTGTGAGGAGAAGTAAGCAATGCAGTGCCTTTCATTCGTATTGGAAGATAAAGCATTACGCCTTGGGTCAGCACCTACTTACCTTGTTCACGTCGACTCTGATTTAACATCAACTCTATCATAGGATTTTCATGACAAGATTTATCCAGAGGGGGTTTGTCATTGCCTTCCTCTGAGGCTGAGAAAATGTGACTTACTAAAGGTTGCTCAGTGGATTTCTATGACTGAGGATAATTTGAACCTTGATTTCCTGAGTCCAAGTCAAACATTCAAAGCACTACAGAACTTTCCAAACTTTTCATGTTGGTGACACACTTTTTAGACATGCATCATTTTGCAACACAGTAATTCAGTTTTACTAGCAAACCAGAAGTTAAACTGACTTATGTACTAATACAGACCATTTAGCACTTGATTCTTGAGCAGTTTCCTCTACAGCTGCCACATTGTGTTCATTGCAAATGTCATCTTCACCAGCTTTTCGTTTCTTAATCAAAAACTTATCCATTTTAGGGGTAATTCAACTGCAGTATAAGTAACTAAAAAGGAAAACAGCAGCACTCCACTCTCTCAGTAATAAAGTGACAGAACAATTCCTCGTGGTACACACCTACAGAGCTCCCGCACTTTTTCACATTCACTTCAACTCTTTCCAAGTGATCAGGCATGTGCAGTACCCAGAGGCCTATCTAGGGTGGGGAAAGGCAGCCCCCTCCTACCCAGTCCTCGCCTGCTGCCATCGCTCTTGCTAGGGAAAGGCCCCAACAAGAGTGACAGCAGGGAGAAAGGCACCCCCTCCCACCCAGTCCTTGCCCACTGCCCTTGATCTTGCCAGGGAAAGGCCCCAACAAGAGTGACGGCAGTGCTCAGGTGGGGAGGGGGTCTTTCTTGGCTGAAGAGGCGACATGCCAACACATTACAGGTGACACACTAATGTGTTGCGACACACCATTTGGAACACCTTGCACTACACCATGCTGGCTCTCTCCCTTCTGAATGTAAGAACTCCAGTATCCACCAATGGGGAGGGGCCTCGTGATTCATACATCCCACTGCATTCAGTTTTACGGCAGTCCTCTCTGTTGTTGCTACTGCCGTTGAGTCAACTTCGACTTATGGCGGCCCTATAAATGAGAGACCTGGAAGTCACCCTGTCATGAACTTCCCTGCTCAGGTCTTGCAGACTCAGGGCTGTGGCTTCCTTGATTGAGTCTATCCATCTGTAATGCAGTCTGCCTCTTTTCCTAGTGCTCTCTACCTCACCAAGCATTATTATCTTTTCTAATGAGTCACATTTTCTCATGCTATGTCCAAAGTATGACAGTCTCAGTTTAGTCACCTTGGGTTCTAGGGAGAGTTGAGGCTTGATTTGCTCTAGGACCTGTTCATTTGTGTTTTTAGTAATCCAGAACTCTTCTCCAGCACCACATTTCAAATGAGTTGATTTTTCCCCCCTATCTGCTTTCTTCACTGTCTACAACAACACCTAGAAATTGGAAATATGATGGCAGGGACAATCCTAACTTTAGTGTTTGATGATCTGTCTTTAGACTTCAGGATCTTATCTAGTTCCTTCATAGCTGCCCTTTCAACTTCTAGTCATCTTCTCATTTCTTGACTGCAGTCTCCATTCTGATTAATGACTAAGCAAAGGTATGGAAAACCTTGGACTATTTAAATGTCTTCAGGCTCTACTTTAAAGTTATGTAAACCATCTGTGCTTATTATTTTTGTTTTAAACTGTAAACCTGCCTTTGCACTTTCTTCCAGCACTTTCTTCCATCACTTTCTTCAGTAAACATTCAAGTCTTTGCTATTTTCTGCTAGTCGTATAGTGTCATCTGCATATCTTAAATTGTTGGTGTTGTTTTCCGCAGTTTTAATGCATCCTTCCTCTGAGTATAATCCTGCTTTTCATATGATATATTCAGCGTGCATGTTCAACAGATAGAATGATAAAATGCAGCCTTGCCTAACCCCTAACTCAGCCTCTTCTCCTGAGTACAGTCATCTCTCCACATTTGTAGGGATTAGGGGTGCAAGACCTCTGCAAAAATGGATAAACTGCAAATATCATTGTTGTTGTTTGCCTTCAAGTCATTTCTGAGTTACGGTGACCCTAAAGTGAACCTATCACAGTCAACGTCTTCCAGTGGGTTTCCATGCCCATACAGGGAATAAAACCCTGGTCTTCAGGGTCATAGTCCAATGCTCAAACCACTACACCATGCCGGGATATCTGTAGGTTCCCAAAACAAATTTTACACAAAAACAAAAGGGCAATCTGCAAATTCAACCCACCATGAATTCAAATGTATAGTACACAATGCATTTGAATCTGTTGTGGGGAGCACTCAAGCCACCTAGTTTTGCCTGTGAGACACGGGGCTTCCTTCACCAGGCAGAATGAGAGGCAGCGAGCAAAACTGTGGAAGGGAAAGGGCTGCTAAAAATACCCTAGAGGTGGCGAGGATCCTTCACAAGGCAGAAGTAGGTGCCTGTGGGGACTTGCTGCTGCCTTCACTGCTACCCCATACCATTTTTAATAGGGTCTTACAAGCCTCACCTCCAGAGGCGTATCTAGCATAAAAAGCGCCTAAGGCAAGTGTGGAAGTTGCGCCCCTACCTCTGGGGCTGCTTCCTCTTCCTCCTGCTCGTCATCATCCTCTGCCGCTTCTGGCATGGCTTTTTGTGCCCTCTCAGCATTGGCACCCAGGGCACATGCCCTACTTGCCCCACCCTAGATACACCTCTGCTTGCCTCGCATTTGCTGTATCTCATGGTCTCTTTCAGTCTCTTGAGGCTTGCAGAGAGACTACTAATGTGAGGCAAGATGTATAAGTTCCTGTTAAAAATGGCATAGGGCAGCAGCAAAGGTGAATAATCTGTGCATAATCAAATCTGCAAATGTTACACCCATGGTTGTAAAGGGCCGACTGTGCAGATTATACACCAGGTCAATCACATGTGGCACACCCATTTCTTTCATAGTGATCCATAGTTTTTTTTATGACCAACACAATCATAGGCTTTATATAATCTATAAAGCACAGGGTGATTTTCTTCTGAAATTCTTTGGTGTGTTTCATTATCCAAGCTATGTTTGCAGTATGACTCCTATTGCCCCTTTCTTTTTCAGAACCCAACTTGAACATCTGGCATTTCTCACTTCATTTCTCACTAACAATGTCCCTGGCTTCAGTGCGGAATTCTGGTTCCTGGTAAGTTAGGTTGATAGCGCGAATTTTTTTTTTCACTATCTTTAAATTCTATGGGATGTTCTTCAGGTTGTATGTTGACACAATGGTTGGTTTAGTGTTCTTCCTTAGTCTTATTCTAATTTTTGAAATTAGCAGTTCATGTTCTGTGCCATGATTTGCTCCTGGTATTGCTTTTGCAGAGAGAATGGAGCTTCTTCATATTCTGCTTTCCAATTATGTAGTCTTTTTGATTTCTGTATCAGGTGGTATCCATGTATACAGTTCTCTTTAGTTGCTTGAAAAATGTGTTAACAATGAGTAAACTGTTGGCCTCACAAAATTCAATCAGTTGCTTTCCTGCTATGTTTCTTGGTCCCAGGCCAACTTTTCCAGCATAACAACAAGCCCTGTTTTGGTGTGTGAGCAATTTGCTCATAGACTCCAACACAGAATCTTACCACTTCTTTTTCTTCTGGCTCTGTAGTGGGAGACTAAATTTGGATTATGGTTATATGAATGGATTTTCCCCTGACACCCTATTGATATGGTTTGATCCCACATCAACTGCTTTTGCTATATTTCTCCTCACTATCAATGCCAACCAGATTTTCATTTCCTGTGTAAAACACTAATTATCTGACTCAAAATGTCCCATTCCTGTCCATTTTAGCTCACTCATCCCATGTATCAGAATGTTTATTATGTTCCATTTCTTATTTTACAGTGTCTAGTTTCAGCAGATTCATACTTTTTCATGTTCCTTTAATATGTCTTGTGGAGCTTCAGAGTTTTCTTTCACTTCTGAGCACATCAATAGCCGAGTGTCCTTTCAACTTGAGTCTAGTTGCATCATTAGCCACAGTGCTACGATAAGTGTCCTTTACTCTACCCCAGTAGCTTGCTGAGCATCTTCTGACCTGGGAGTCTCATCTTCTGGCACTATCTCTTGTTTCATTTTGATTTGTTTCAAAGACATTTGAAAGGGGTTTACCATGCCTCCTTCTGCACAGCACTAACAAGAGTTAGATATGGTGCTGCTGTCATTTCTGAGAGGTCCTCTGCCAGTGTCGCCTTCCCCCCCCACACACATTACTGCTGCTGCCCGGTGGCTGTTTGGCACATTTAGTCTGTCTCCACAGCATGGCTCTCTCATGTCAGTCCCTACCAGCAGCACTGCTGCTGTCAGCATACTTCTTGCCTCACAGGAGCATGCAGTCCTACTACCACGGAAAGGTAGTGCCAGTCCTCTCACAGGGACCCAAACTGACTTAGAACCAGTGATGTATTTAAGTCTTTTACTCCAAGTCTCAAGTCAAGTCTCAAGTCTCTACCTTCAAATCTCAAGTCAAGTCTCAAGTCCTTGCAAGATATTTTCAAGTCAAGTCTCGAGAAGTCTCAAGTCTGGGAGCCAACTTTATACCCCAACCTATATTCCAGAATTTCTAGACAGAGTCGAATAAAATCAGTTTTAACAGTTTAAGCAGAGTCAGCCCTTCGCTTTTGTGATTTTGCCATCTGCAGCTTTGGAAGTAAAAAACAGGATCCTTCTTACTTCCCATTTCCAAAGCCGGAGGATATTTCAGAAGTGGGGAATAGGATCCGTTACTGAAGCTTCAAGAGCTTTAGAAGGAAGGATCCTTCCTCCTCAAGCCCACTGCCTAACACATTTTCTGTTTCCCTCTGAGATATGAGCATTGCTCTCTGAGCACAAGTCTTGACTTCTGCTCTTAGAAAGAGTTTTAGAAACATCCTTCCATATGTAGTGGGAACAGGTTGTTGAGCAGACCTCAACCCCACCTCAAGCCAATTGCCTAACTCATTTGCTGTTCCCTCTGAGAAATGTATCTACACTTTGGGCTTGAGACAGATCATCATGTGATCAGTAAGTTGTAAGGTTTCTAGATGAATGTGTTTGGTTACTAAACCAAGGGCACCAAGTCAGTCATTAAAAATAAACAGATCTCGAGTCAAGTCAAGCCAGTGTGTAATTTTTGCCAAGTCAAGCCTGACCTGTTTTCCGCACTAGACTGTTATAGCCCTCTGATTCCACTTTCAACATCCTCCCGAAACCGCAAACTCCAGGATTCCACAGGATGTTGAAAGTGGACTCAGAGGGCTATAACAGTCTAGTGTGGAAATGGCCTGAGTCGGGTCACTGAAGTGACTTAAGTCTGATTTGAGTCTGAGTCAATCGACTTGAGTTTACATCACTGTTTACAACAACTTCAGTAAACAAAATGTTTCTGTTGTAAAATTAACATGCTAAAAGTCTACAGAATTTTCTGCTGTTGTTCAGTATATTGCCTCTGTCCTCATGTGTTTCTTCCTCAGTGGTGCTTCCAGTTTCATTTGCTGCTCTTTGGGTGCTCTCAGAGAGCACATACAAAATACCTGTTCATTAAGAAGATGGATGTTCTTCAGGGGCTACAAGACACAGTCAGTTGAACCACTAACAAGTATGCCAGACCTGGCCCACCTCCACCTTTCCTTCCAAAATAACAGCCTTGTAGTGCTTTATGTCATAAATTATTATTAATAATCATATTATTATCAGCGTTAGCATTAATGTGGCATTTCCCTTGCTTCAATCACTGGGCCTGGGAGTTCAGACAGAAGTACCGTGGGCTCCGTTCAATATTATGCAAGCAGAATGTTTCCTCTCTCCCCTCTCTCTCCCTTTCCTCCCCTCTCCAGCCTCTTTCTCTGTACTTGTTTTCTGCTGTTTTGCTTCTCTTACTCCAACTTTGAATTCTTTGAAGGTTTTACCATAGATTGTTCATAAAGTGAAAGTAAAAAATCCCTCCCCTCTTAAAAAGGGACCTTTCTTTCTTTCTTTCTTTCCTTCCTTCCTTCCTTCCTTCCTTCCTTCCTTCCTTCTTTCTTAAAAGACAGCTTGATACTGTTTTGAAGGGATGAGCCAAGGACACTGTACTGATATGCAGAGCCAATATGCAAGATTACTCCTTTATGGAGTTCATTTCAGGGAACTCCATTTTACAAAGGTTGTTGAAAGCTTCCTGGGTGGCTGGAGCAAGAGGGGACAAGAGAGGGGAGATACTGGTATGAGAGAAGTAAAATGTCAAAACCTGGCTTTGTAGACTGGAAAACCTCGTGACCAATCTTTACAATAAATAAACAGAAAAGAAGGAGCTCCACTTAATATGCACCACCTGTGAGATGGTCCCTACACTGGCAGAAAACCATCCCCAATGGAATATCTAGAACATGGTAAAGTCATATTTTAAACAATGACTCCCAGAAGCCCCCAGCCAGCATGGCCGCACAGTGGCTGGGGAATTCTAGAAATGACAGTCCACAAAAGTAATTTCATATTCCACACATACTTTGGGGCACTGGGGGTGCAATACACTTTCAAATATAAATAATTATCAGTCTAAATAGTTATCAGTAAAAGATCTGTAGAGCAAGAAGATAGAATAGTTCTGTTTTTACTTTTCAGCTTGGCAGTTTGGAATCAAAGGCATTCTCAGCTGCACTGAATACTAAAATGCAAAACCCAGAGGTTTGCAGTATAATCAGTGTTCTAGCCTCTGAAATGCCACAAGACTAAAAATGTCATGGAGAACTAAGCATTTATAGGACTGATGGAAAATAGTAATTGTACAACTTTTTTTGCACACTTTTTCTCCAGAGTCACCTTAAAACCAGAGCAGGCTGTGTGTATTGGTGGGGAGACTGGCATATATTCCTTTAACAGCAGCTGAATGTGCACTATTGTTGTGTGCCTTCACATCACTTGCAAGGGGGAATTGAAGCCTGGTCTCCAGCATCATAGTCCAATGCTCTAGCCACTATACCAGTGATTCTCAACCTGTGGGTCCCCAGATGTTTGTGGACTTCAGCTCCCAGAAGCCTCAGCCACTATGGTCAATGCTCAGTTCTTCTGGGAGCTGAAGTCCAAAAACATCCGGGGACCCACAGGTTGAGAACCACTGCACTATACTATGCTGGCTCTCAAATGTGCAGTCGTTAGTAATGCTAATCACCACATGCCAGGGAAATGAAATGCCATGGCCTACAAAGTCTGCTGTTAAATATTTAGATTGTGAGTCGTCTTAAAATTTTCTAACAAAAATTAGGAAGAATTCTGTGATCATATGTGAGTAATTACAGTAGGCTGCATCCTCTTTTAACAGTTTTAAGATCAAGCCACTAGCCAGCTAAGTACATCTCTCCAGCCATAATCACTTTCTGTTCCTACCTTTTGAACATATAGATCAGTGGTTCTTAACCTCAGATCCACTGAGCCCTCACAGGGGGGCGGTGAAGCCCTGCTGCTGGATGCCAAGAGCAGCGGCAGCAACAGGGACGCAGCAGCGGGGGTTGTGTGTGTGTGGGTGCCAAGACTGCTCCCTCATTTGCAAATGAGGGATCACCCAAATTGTGATTCTGGAAATCAATGTTTGAATCTCTACTCAGCCATGGAAACCCACTGAGTGGCCTCAGGAAGGTCACATTTTCTCAGCCTCAGAGAAAGGCAAAGGAGGGCGACCAAAATGGTGAAGAGTCTGGAAGCCATGCCCTATGAAGAGCAGCTTAGGGAGCTGGGTATGTTTAATCTGCAGGAGAGAAGGTTAAGAGGGGACATGATAGCCATGTTTAAATATTTGAAGGGATGCCATATCGAGGACAGAGCAGGCTTATTTTCTGCTGCTCCAGAGACTAGGATAAGAAGCAATGGATTCAAACTGCAGGAAAAGAGATTCCACCTAAACCTCAGGAAGAATTTTCTGATGGTCAGAGCTGTTGGGCTGTAGAATATGCTGCCTGGGAGTGTGGTGGAGTCTCCTTGTTTGGAGGTTTTTAAACAGAGGCTGGATGGCCATCTGTTGGGAATGCTTTGATGTGGGTTCCTGCATGGCAGGGGTTGGACTGGGTGACCCCTATGCTCTCTTCCAACTCTATGATTCTATGAAAGGCAACAAATCTTACCACAAAAACCCCCATGATAGGTTTGCCTTAGGGTCGCCGTAAGTCAGTTTTGAAAATGGGGAGACATGATGGGCAGAAAGAATTCCTTCATCAGTGGCACTTTGTTGTTGTATGCCTTCGAGTCACTTCAGACTTATGGCAATTCTAAAGTGCATCTATCACAGGGTTTTTTCTGGCAAGATTTGTTCAAAGGAGGTTTACCTTTGCCTTCCTCTGAGGCTGAGAGAATGTGACTTGGCCAAGGTCAACCACCACCTGAGTGGAGATTTGAATCCTAGACTTCAGAGACCTTTAATAAATAAGTAAATATTTGAATATTTATATCTAAATTTAAATATTTAAATCTGGAGTTAAGTCTTGGGGGTGCCCAGCAACAAATTAGATTTACAGGGGGTCCCTGGTAAAGAAAAGTTTAAGAACCACTGATATACATCATTTGTCCCTGTAAACTATACTGTAGCATTCATAAGCTGCAGGCATTACACATATGCCTAGCATGTGTAGCTTTCTTATCTGCATATCTGACATTCTTAAGGAGTATTAATCCTAAGGTTATCAGGAATTTTCTGGCAGAGTTCCTTGGCTTTTTACAGCTCTGCAACAAGCAGAAATTCAGCAGGTGAAGTTTTTTGAAAGTTCAAATCCTAATTAACCCAAAGCTTTTACTCCTTCAAAATACCAATACTGGGACCCAGTTACCAAGGATGTTATTTCTATTTTTCTTGGGTTTTTCCTTTTGGGACAGCTTGCCATAAGCAGCATTAGTAGATGTCCTTGTGTATACGATCTTAGCTGACTGAAGGCGAGTGTAGCCATTATTGGAGAAACACCTGTCTTTCAGTTAGATATAAATTTGCACTCTAATGGTAAGGACAGTGTAAATTGACACTGACCTGGCTATATGCTCTTTCAGAGACGTATTGAGAATGCTGGAGCTATGTAACAGACCGCCTTTTGGTGCAGCTTCCAGGAGAAAGGTGTGGTAAAAATGCCAAGGGCATGAGAGCTTGCTGTATTTTCCTTTGAAGTTTGTTTATCTTCAAACACATTGCTGAGATTCTGACGGCTAACTATTTACCCTTTGGGTAAGTTGCTTTCATGCTAGACTTTCTGAATCTACTTCCAGAATATGCTATTTGGGATATAGTTATAATCAAGTTTCCCAAATCTGGACAAGGGGAAGATTGAGTGACCATAGCGTTGAGAGCATTATGAAGAGTTCTTGTGGTTTGGTTTGGTTTTGTTCTGATTGTATACCATTTAACATACTAGTTTGAAGCCTACTGCCTCAGTTACCATTAGTTCAAGTACTCTGAAGTCCACAGAGGGGTGGCATTTTTAATACCTGAGGCAGAGCAGTAAATGGCATTTCTCACTCACTCAGTCCAGAGTGCATAGCACCCAAAGCCAGGCAAGTTATTTTTTTTAAATGTGGCAGAAAATCATGCAAGCATATCTCCCCATTCTTAACAATAAAATTAAAACAATCCCAAAGTAATGGAATAATCTGAAACAGCTGCCTCATTCTGCCTAATAGCAGGGCCAGCCCTCTATCACAGGAAGGGTGGGCAGGCAGGATGACATTGATATGTCACATCCTCAACCAGCTGCCACATTTATGTTGCCCCAGCAAGACCCAACATCAGTACTTGCCTTTTGCCACATCCCACATCTCTGTGTTACCTCAATGAGCTAATTACACCGTGTGACAGTTTGGAAGCTTCCATTTCAAATTCCCATAAAACGCCTACTGTAGCTATTGCAGAATCAGCCACCCAGTGCTGACTGCTCTACAGCCATCAACTGTAGCTTTGCAACCTGCTAGGTGAGCCCATTGACACAGGAGGGGAACAAGTAGACAGTGGCAGAGCTTGGAGTGTGGGGGGGTCTATGGCACGAGGAGCAAGGCCACTGTGCGTGGGGGCGTAGCTGCAGTGCATGGGGGCATGGCCAGAGAACACAGGAGCATGGCTACGGGCCGGGATGCCCCAAAAACATTGCCGTCTGGGGTGAATCGCCCGCTCACCTCCACATCCCTACCCGACTTGCAAGTAGAGGACATTTTATTGAGGGCCCTTTTCACATTACAGAGTTATACCACTATGGTTCCACTTTAACTGCCATAGCTGCATTCTGGGAGCTGTAGTTTTCTGAGGTATTAGAGGAGCTCTCTGGCTGACAATTCTAAAAGACCCTTCCTGAACTGAAAATTTCAGAATTCCATTGGGTGGAAGCATGGCAGTGAACATGGAAATAAGATTTTTATTGTGTAGTGCAGTGGTTCTCAACCTGTGGGTCCCCAGATGTTCGTGGACTTCAGCTCCCAGAAGCCCCAGCCACTATGGTCAATGCTCGGGGCTTCTGGGAGCTGAAGTCCACACGCACCTGGGGACCCACAGGTTGAGAACCACTGGTGTAGTGGGAAAGGGATCTCAGACAGAAGGAAGTTTCTTGTGGTAATGAAATACTGGCCTGAAGCCACAGGGGCCCAAGAAATAGGAGACCACTTCCCTCTGCCCCCACCTTCGAAAAATAATAAGGTAGGGGCAGAGGGAAGTGGTCACTGAGTACTCTATCATAGCACACTGTTATAGCGCTATTATTCCACTTTAAATGCCATGACATCATTTTGTGGAATTCTAGGGTTTGTAGTTTGGTGAAGCACTGGAGCTCTCTGGCTGAGAATTCTAAATGCTTCTCCCTAAACTGCAAATCTTGTGATCCCATGTGATATTGCAATGGCAGTTAAAGTAGCATAATAGTGCTATAACTGTGTAATGTGGTAGTGCCTTCAGAGGAGGAAACACAATTGGTAGGTGGAGACTGAAGGAGAAGAGGTAGAATGGCAGAGGATGAAATCTGGAAAAAGGAGGAAGGAGGGTTATGAAGAACAAAGGGAGGACAGAAATGCTTTGAGCGGTGTTTAAAGAAAAGTGGGAAATGGAGAACAGTGCCCTGGGACATCTAAAAATATGGACATTGTCTCTGAATAAAGGCAGCTTATGACCAATGGCCATTTTCGCTGTTGCTTTGTGCCTTCAAGTCAACCCTAAAGTGACCCTATCACAGGGTTTTCTTGGCAGAATTTGTTCAGAGGGGCTTTGACTTTGCCTTTTTCTGAGGCTGGGGGAATGTGACTTGCTCACGGTCACCCAGTAGGTTTCCACGGCCTGGTTTTCCAATATCCTAGTTCAGCATTCAAACAATTACACCACATTACATTCCCTAAATGATATTCCTAGTCCCACTAAAAGTTCAGCAATTATGTCTGTGCACTCAGTTAACATTTCTAACCCAACACACTTAGAATCTTAGAGCTGGAAAGGGATGTAAGGGCCATTTAGTCCAATCTGGTGCCTCTCAGGAATACACAAATACAATATCAACTCACTTGTAGAACTGCCAGATCCGCGCCTCCTAAAGCTGTCTCCTTACATGCTCAAAAGCTCTGAGACAGCAAGAGTGGGGATGGTCACTCTAAACCTCCTCGCCTTTTCCTTCACTGGTTGCCTTCTCCTGTCTACTGGGGACAAAAGTAGCCCTGCCAACTACAGCAAAGAGAAAGGTGAAAGGACCAATGCAGGGATGGGATAAGGGTTTAAAGTGATTCCTCCCCCTTTCTGTGACCAAGGACCTTTTCACACTACACAACTCTAGCAGTGTGATTCCACTTTAACTGCTATGGTTCCATTTCATGGCAGCCAGGGCTTTTCAGTTTAAAGTTTAGGATATTTAGAATTGTCAGCCAGGGCATTCTAGTGCCTCTGACCAAATGACAAACCCCCAGGCTTCCATAGGATGCAGCCACAGGAGTTAAAGTGGAATCACTTTAACATTAAAGTGTTGTAATTGTGTAGTGTGAAAGAGTCTCAGAGCACAGATGCCATTTCTGGTCCAAGTCATGGCACTGCTAAATTCAGAGTTACTGGCTGGGCATCACAGGTTTACTTCCTTGCCCATACTTTCCATCCCCACCCCCACTAGCAGGACTAGTAGAGGAATGAAAGCCTTACCCACTCCATGGGGCCACAAATGTCTTGCCACTAGGACAATAGAACCAGCAACTGAGTAAAGAAAGGAGCCAAGGAAATCTGGCACCCAACAGCTGAGAAGACCTTCAACAAACAAGGATGAGGGGGAGAGCCAATGAGGACTGGTTGCTGGCAGGAGCCCCTGGAGCAAGGGAGTGGGTAGAAGGCCATGGAACCCGGGAAACAGAGTACTAGCAACTGATATGCATTGCGGAGTATGTTTATCTTTGTGGGTGCAGCATGAGGATCGCAAGCACATTCTTGAAATGTCCCCTCCTCAATGCTGCCATTGTCCAAGTGTGCAGGCAGGCACAGGCCTGGCTTTTGCAGCCCCAGGCCCACGGCCTAAGGAATGCAGTATGCTTCACTCTGCCCTTTCTCAGTGCTGACACTGGGATTCTCCAGGCCTTAAACTCGTGGTTGTCAAGCTAATGCCACTGCAGTAGGAATGAAAGAGTCTGGGAGAGGGTAATAGGAACAAGAGAATCCCCACCTGATATTTTCCCCTCTGCTGGAATGACTTCCTGAATAGCTGTTACCATTTCCACATTACAATGTTAAGAGTGCTTTAGTCCACTTTCAGCATCCTGTGGAATCCTGGGGCTTGTAGTTTAGCGAGGGACATGTAGAATTCTCAGCCAGAGAGTTCTTTGGTGTGAGTAAAGACAAGAGAACTGGCTGGCTACAACTGCTCATGGTAGCATTGCTCACACCAGCACAGAAAGGGATGGTACTGTCATCACAGACATTGTTGCAAGTACAAAAACAAGAGAAATGAGCTGGCCTTCCTGACCCTCTCTCTCTGGGAGGATTTCATTTCGGCCCCCCCCCTTCAAGGGTCCGTTGCTTTTAGTACTTGGAAAAGAAACCAGAAATTTGCATTTTCCTGAAGCAAAGAGATGTTTTGGCTGTAAGGGCACCCACGTTCCTCCAGTCACGTTGATGTTAAAAGGCATGTACCTTGCTAGGAAGGGGTTGGTTTCTCTCACTATCAGTTCAGAAGGGGTTCCACTGGCTTGTAGTGCAGTAACACAGTGACTAGGGACAGGATATCACCAGCACCTGTTCCTGCACTGTTGCATTCTTTCCCCACAGAAACAATTTGTTTTCCTCTGCCAGCAGCTGAGCAAACACTCAACTGATTTCCCAGCCTGGATCAAGCTGAGCAGAGGGGAAAAATCTGTAGATTTATAGCATTCCTAAAAGGAAAAGAAAAGCCAAAAAAAAAAAGCAGCATTGGCTTTTCTCAGGAGTGACAGGCTAGCACCGTCAGTCTGAAAAAATTTTTGGCCATTTGTGCACTACACTGTTATAGTGCTATTATTCCACTTTCAACATCTTATGGAATCCTGGGATTTGCAGTTTAGGGAGGGGCGTTTGGAATTCTCAACTAGAGAGTTCTTTGGCCGCAGTGAATTACAAACCCCAGAATTCCACAGGATGTTGAAAGTGGAATAATAGCACTATAACAAGAAGTGTGGAAATGGCCTTTATGATATCAGGGCAGGATCATCTACAGCAGGAACAGGACAGCCAATTACAAAAGAAGTATGGGCCTCCTGCACTTTTAACAGTACAGCATGGCAAGCTACAGCCACCGAAACTGCCTCTGCTACACAGCTTGTTAGACAGCTCTCCTCTGTTGCCTCCAATCATCCATGGTAGGAGTCAAGAACCAGTCAGCTAAAATAGAGCCAAGAACACAATCCAAAAGGAGAGTGTGAGACTCAGGACTGAGTATGGAGAGTTCAAGGGTGGCATGACAGAGAGATACGGCACTCAGCAGAATGTTCCAGACAAGTTTCCATACTAAACCGCTCTAACTGACTAGTTTAAGAGCAATAATCCCAGACATTTTGCTGCCTATGAAGCAGAGCAGCAAATGACATGCCTCACCCCCCCGCGTGCCAAAAGCCAAGTGATCTTCTGACAAAGTTAAGCAGAAAATTTCACTAGCACCTCTCCCCATCCTTAACAGTAAAAATACACTCCATTTTTTACAAAAAATATATTAGCAGTCTGTTGCACTGTCATGACACCTACAATCTGCTGCCTGAAGAAGCCACTTTACATTGCTTAATTGTAGAATTTGCCCTGTTTAGATGGTCTTAGAAGGCCTGTTGTTGGAATTTTGTCAGTGTCTTCACTTTTCTTACACAACAGAATTGTCTGTTGGTTTCCAGCTAGAGGTCCTGCAATTTCCTAGCTTGCTGTCAGTGGTTATCATGGTGGTATAGGCAGAACTGACTTGACCCTCGTTCTGCAAAAGTCAAAGTTTGAAACCCACAATACCTGATGGTCTTCATCTGGCTGACACAGGTAATCACTGTTTCCATATCTTTACTTCTGGACAAGTTGGCTTCTGTCATAGGACTTCTTGGTGATGCTCTAATCAAAACAAGATGAGTTTTGTGAAGCATCTCAGATGACATGGCAACGTGGCTCATGTGAATCAAACAGCAGTGTCGTCCAGGAACAGGAATCCTTTGGCTTTCCAAATGTATTGGAATTTAATTCCTAGAAGCCTTAGTCAGCATGACCAGTAGCAAGGAACTGTGGGACTTGTAATCCAACAAATCTGGAGGCCCTGCAGTGGCTATGCTAGCTTGGATGTTCTGGGGGTTATAAGCCAGAAAAGGAACTTTTCCAAGCTCTGAATTTATAAATGGTGCATATAGCTGGTGGCATTGGACTACTAAACAAGATGGTCTTTGCCCCTAGTCTGTAACTGTAGTTATCAGGTAGGGTATTCTGTGTGCAAGCCTTTCGTAGACAGGCAGAAGAGCAGGTGTATATATTAGTCACAGCGCAACAGGGTATGTATTGAAAAAGCCTGAAGTTAGCTGAGTGGCTCACCAGCAAGGGGGCCAAATGGCTGCAGATGACAGTGAGTGTCTTTCTCTGTCCTTGTTTTGCTGTGTTCTCTCTGCTCTTCTCCTTGTGTGTGCCTCCTCTGGGGTATTTTTAGCAGCCCTTTCCCTTCCACAGGTCTCTTGCACGCCTCTCGTCTGACTCAGTGGCACCAAAATCTTAGTCTCTGGAATTGGACTTAGCTCATCTTACAGCTCTGTTTTCGTTGCATGTGCATGAGTGAGTGAGAGAGAGAGATTTGTGCCAAACTTGAGGACAACAACAGAATGCAGAGTTGGCAGCAACAGTGGGAAAACAGGCACATATGGGAAAGGCTTGTGCTTTGAGACGAGGGTGGGCACTGTGGATCAGGGAAGGCATGGCTGCATAGGATGGGATCTCCCCAGTGTTCAGCAATAGCTGTGCTCCGTCATCTGCTGCAGCCGCACTCTGGAAGGAAAAGGGCCTGGGTGCTTTTGTCCTGAGTCACTGAGGGAGGGGTTATCTATGTGCCTTGGTTCTTTAAATAGAGATGCCATAGATTCTACGTATTTGCCTAACAGGCATCCTCAACCCAACTTAGAGATTCTGGTTCTCATGCACAAAATGCACGCACATACACTTGGGGAAACTAGACTGTAGGACCCCCCAGAAGGCAGCAAACATTTGTGCAGCTTTGGAAGTTTTTCAACCTTGGGGCCAGGTTAGGTGAGGAGCTCTCCATTTCCCCATATGAAATATCAGTTTGAAAAGGAACTTCGGAGTAGGGGGAGCTGAAGAACAAAGAGCACTACCACCCATCAAAGAACTTTCAAAACTAATTCTATTTTAAGTCAATGTTATGGTTGAATTAACTAATTATACACGCAGCTGCCCAGGGATATTAACTCTGATTGAACTTGGCATTGAAAAGCAAAGGCAGATTCGTGTAGCAACAGGAATGAGGATTTCATATCAATTTTAGATTTTGGTCTGTATCAACACTTAGTCAGCAATAACAGAAAAAAGCTATTGCTTTAACAGGTTTTTTTTTGTTTCTTTTTTTCATTTTATAAACCTTCTGTATGGCTAAAATAGGCAACTGCAAAGAGAGGCTGAAAACACCCTCTATTGGCTGACATGGTTATGACATCATTGGCCTGCTCCTTTAGCCGCTGATCGTATCAGGCATGGGCAGCTTCTAAGGAGAGGCATTGCCCCCTCTGAACCCACGCAGAGCTACACGCTAGCCTTGCCACTGAATTTGCTGCTGCGCTGCCAAAATTCAGCAATATGGCAGCAGCATCCACACACGACTAATCTGTAAAAATCAGTAGTAATTTCCCTTCCTGCTAAAATGGAGTCACCATCTGCTCTGGCATTAGTACTCTTCAGCTCTCACTGTGTGGGAACCAAATTTACAATTCACTCTGGGGGTGGTTTATATTTAGTAGGGAATGTGTAGATATTCTCCTTAGGTTTTCAGCTGCAAAACCCTGGACAATTGACAGATAGCATAACTAAAATATGCTGTTCAAAATCATTCTAGTTCTACCTATTTAGACCTAATGCCCAATTATTTGTAAAATTGCAGCTTTGGTAACTAAATTAGACTTTACCTGCTTGTGGAGATGGGTAGGCATTATTGAACTAGTGTCACCAGTTTAACAAATTTGCAATCAAGTTTTTCAATCTATACAACTCATGGAACAAGAGCTCCAAGATGGCCAGTCATTTCATGTTTCTTCAAACAAGGCTTTTTTCTGGGTGGGGAGAAGCCTGGGGAACTTTCTGAAAGCTCAATTTGCTATTTCAGGGATGAATTTTGTGTAGGTTTGTGGTCACAGGTCTAGGAGACACTGCCAGGGAGGACAAAAATGCCTCTGGATGCTCAGATATTGTTCAACCTGATAATTTGCTTTCTGGTGATGTCTTCCCCAGATGTTCAAATAATATTATATCTATATTTCAGTATCATGGACACTTAATGGAATCTATAGGATTCCTGAATGCTCTGGGGAATTTTCTGGATGACAGAGCTGGTAATTCATTAAAGAATGGTGAGACAGCAAAGGACATTGATAAAATCACCTTTAAAAATCCTGTCTGGTGCTCTGGACAACTTAATTCATCTTGGCTTATAGAAGATCTACAAGCAGTGAAACAGGCTGGTCAAATCCTGGAGTGCAGATCACAAGAGGGACTATTGCATGTATATTGCACATGTTATGATGTGGACAAAATGCTTGTATCAGCCTGTTCCCATCACATGTAAACTTGACCCTTGCCCATCTTGGCTGATGAGTGGACTGAATGGTGGGCTCCAGGTGATAGACAAAGCCTCTCTGTGCCAGAGAGAGATGCTTGCTGCTTGAAGAAGGCTACACTGTACTCTTTCCTGAGTCCTGATTATCCTGGACTCAGAAATATTGGAGAACTACTGCTCTGTTGTTAATGTCCCTTTTGGGGGCAAGATGCTTGAACATGTGTTGGTCAAGCAACTTCAGATGTTCTTGGAGGAAATCGTCCCATTTCAGGGTTTTTTCAGGCTAGGGTACAGTAACAAAATAGCCTTTGTTGCCCTGATTGATGACCTAGTCCAGATGACAGATGTTCTGTTGATCCTCCTGGATCCCTCACCAACTTCTTATACCATGGTATAAGATCATGGTATCAAAACTACTAATGGATCAGTTCTTTCAGATGGGAGCAGAATGCATGTGTTATAATGGTTCTGCTCCTATTTATAGGGCCAGTTCTAGAGAGCACCGTTGGGAGGCTCCCATTTGGTTGCATGGCCATTAAGCTGTGAGGTGCCATTGGATTCTATCTTATCTCTCATGGTGTTCAATACCTCTGAAACTACTGAGTAAGATCTTTAGGAATTCTTGGATTGGACACCTTGAGTATGCTGATGAAATTCAGCTCTACTTTGCGTTGTCATCAGGCTCAGCAGGGGCTGTGGAGGTGCTGGATCATTGTGTCTGCATACTGGACTGATAGAAGGACAATAAGCTGAAGCTGAATCCCATTAAGTTGGGGACTTCATGGATGTGTGATCTTCAGGTACAGGAACTGAGTAAACCATCTGCCCTGGATGGGATTACACCGTCTTGGAGAGAATAAGTGCATAATTCAGGAGTACTGCCTCCATCTCTGTCAGGGAAGGCCTAGGTGGATTCCATGGCTCAAGTGCTCGGCTTCAATTTTGATTGGTCCACCAGTTACAGGCTTTCTTAGACATGGATAACTTAGCCACAGTAGTCCATGTCTTGGTAATTTTCTGGTGAGACTATTTCAGTGCACTCTATATGGAGCTGCTGTTGAAGAAGATTCAGAAGCTGCAGCTAGTGCAAAATGCAAAATGGAGCAGCTAGATTGCTGACTGGCACATTGCATAGAAACCACATAACACCCATCTTAAAGGAATTGTGCTGGCTGTAAATACACTTCTGATGTGAATTTAAGGTGCTGGTAACAACAACTTAAAGCTCTAAATAGTTTGGGACCAGACTAGTTGAAAGAGCATTTCTTCTATATGTGGCTGACTGAGATCTGCTGGGGGGGCCTCCGTTGCAGGCCATCCCTGGAGGACAATACATTATGTGTGGATGTGGTAAAGGGCTTTCTCTGCTTTGGCACTTCAGCTGTGGAATGCCATCCCCTTAGAGGTCCAGTTGGTACCAATTTTGTCTTCTTTGTGGTACCAAGTTAAAACAAGGGTTTCTGGTAAAGTCTTCTGAATCTATTGTTTTTCTCTTATTTGTACATGGTTTTAATAGTTTTGATTTGTTTTAATTTGTTAGATATTTTCATATTCTTTTAAGCTGGAAGTTATCTCTCACTATTCTACACTGTATTTTTTCCAAAAAAATTGATTTTATTGTACACCATCCTGAGATGTCTGGAAACAGGGCAGGATATAAATAGTTTAATCAATATGTAGTCCTTATAACCACCTTCTGAGGTATGCCAGCATAGTTTTACTAACCTCATGGACAAACTGCTGAGGATGAGAGAGTGGTACTGCTTGAGATGAAACTGTGGACTGAGTTTGTGGCAGAAAAGAGATCTGAAGTGAGGATTTCTGCCTGTAATTTCTGATTAGATGGCCAAATGACAACTTCATAAGGCCACACATGATAGACTTTTGAGGGCATTAAGTGCAGAGCAAGGACAGCACAGGACAGTCTGCCAAATTGGTTTCAGCTGACAATGACCATTGGCACAAAATAAATGTACCTTTGCATGTGGCCACAGCATGCTTTGATAGACCAGTCAAGGCATGTATCATGGAGGTAATTGTAGGCACAGTTCTACAAAGCAATGTAATGGAAATGGAGATAAGCTGGTCACAGATTGTCTTGCTGGGATACCAGGAACTTGAACAACATCTACTATTCATGACATGTACTTGTTTATTTCTGCTTGCTCTGAGCATGTGGCTCAAGGTTTGTTTTGTTTTATCCTCATGAAATAGGGTTATATGCATGTTCTCCACTGCATGCATAATTGCTTGATATACACAAACTAAGTGTTTTTTTAAATTTAGTCTGTTTTGTGTTGGTCAGTGACTAGCTGATTGCAGTTGTGTATGTGCTGAGTAGATGACTATGTAGCAAAATGCATGGGTGTGGGGCTTGGAATTGCACTTATCTTCGGAACATCCCAGGAACTGGGTGTATTAAAGTGGTTCAGTGAGCCATTTTGATACATGGATGTGTATTTTCTGTAAGGATGTTCATTTGTCAATGTAGCCTGTTGGCTATATGGTAGGTAGGCGCTGTGTCAGTGATCCTGGAGTCCTAGACAATGTGTGTGCACGTTTATCAGCTCCATGTTCATGATGGAGAAGGAAAAAGAGTGAAAGAAATGGGATGGGAAAAGAGGCACACAGGCTGGGATCCTGTTGCTTGCCCTCAACTAGAAGAGAAGGAGGAGGAGTTGTTGTTGTTAATTGCTGTCAACTCGACTTCGGCTTATATCAGTCCTACAAATGAGAAACCTTCAAGTTCCCCGATCATTAACTGCCTCGCTCATGTCTTACAAACTCAAGGCTTCCTTGATTGAATCAATCTGCCTGCAGTGTGGTCTCCCTCTTTTTCTACTGCCCTCCACTTACCAAGCATTATTGCCTCTTCCAATGAGTCATGCCATCTCATACGTCCAAAATATGACAGCCTCAGTTTAGTCATTTGCACTTCTGGTGAAATGCAGGCTTGATTTGCTCTAGGCCCAGGTCTTTTTTGCTTTGACTTCAGTTTCAGCAACTGAAATGAACTGAGGACAAAGGAGAAAAGTGGGAGGAAAGAGAAGCTAGGGCATTTTAAAAGCAGTTGAAAAAAAAATGAGGTGACAGAGGACCATCAGGACCATCCCTGCCAAATTGGGACTGTTGAAGGGTATGCTCCAGTTAGACCTAACAGGATTTAGGCCATACTATTGTTCATGTATGTTGTTTGATGTTATGTGTTTGGTGGATTTTTTAATATGTCAATATCTTGCATGTTTACAGAATTTACAAGTGTGGGTTTTAGGAAGATGTAGTAGAGGGGTGAAGGAGTGTGGGTCTTACTATTCACCTTACTTTTTCAAAAATGGTCCCAAATGGTCCCAAAACAGGCTGGAAAGAAAACATGATTCTGCAAACCTCTTGTCTCATTTCTCTGAATGGAGGATGATCTTGCCAGAACCTGCAGGGTTCAGTTATCACAGAAGCCTTAGAAAGCCAATGCAATTCTCGGCTGCATCAACAGGAGTATGGTGTCTAGATCAAGGGAGGTACTGGCACCACTCTACTCTGCTTTGGTTAGACCTCATCTTGAATACTGTGTCCAGTTCTGGGCACCCCAATTCAAGAAGGACATGGTCAAGCTGGAGCAAGTCCAGAGGAGGGCGACCAAAATGGTGAGGGGCCTGGAAGCCATGCCCTATGAGGATAGACTTAGAGAGCTGGGTATGTTTAGTTTGCAGAAGAGAAGGTTAAGAGGGGACATGATAGCCATGTTTAAATATCTGAAGGGATGCCATATAGAGGAGGGAGAGGGCTTGTTTACTGCTGCTCCAGAGACCGGGACAAGGAGCAATGGATTCAAGCTGCAGGAAAGGAGATTCTACCTGAACCTCAGGAAGAACTTCCTGACGGTCAGGGCTGTCCGGCAGTGGAATATGCTGCCTCAGAGTGTAGTGGAGTCTCCTTTTTTGGAGGTTTTTAAGCAGAGGCTGGATGGCCATCTGTCGGGAGTGCTTTGAGGGTGTTCCTGCATGGCAGGGGGTTGGACTGGATGGCCTGTGTGGTCTCTTCCGATTCTACATTTCTATGATTCTATGATTCTATGACTTGGTAGCAAGGTAAAACTTTTCAGTTAGTGCTGGGGAGGAAGTGAAGGCAAAATCCACGAGTCCTAGTAACTAAACAGTGATTGGCTCAGTAATGGGGGTGCAGAGGGAAGAGGAGTTTTCTTTATAAAGAAGAATTAGCATTTTTTGGGGGGGGGGAGTGCAACCTAACTTCCAGTAGTAGAAAGAGAATGCTCTCGGCCACAAAATTTTATTTTTGTATTTATTATTATTAATATTGATTAATCAATCTAAATCTACAAAAATCTACATCTCTGATTCCAGTTGATTATTCGCTTCTGATTAAAGCACATTTTTGATGGTGATGGTGTAGTAATAGCAACGAAAACAACAACAACAACAATAATAAATGGGATTTTTTTTAAGTGTAGCCCCTGACCAACTCACAAAGTGGCCTGCCTTCCTCATATAGTTGCTTACCCCTGGTGTAGTAAAGTGAAACATCAAATCATTGAGTTGAAAGGGACCTCACAGGCCATCAAGAAAATCCAGCTAGAGCATCTCGAGCAGATAGCCATCCAGCCTCTTTCTGAAGACATCCAGAAAAAGAGACCCAGGTAATTGGTTCTATTGCCAAACCACTCTTACAGTTAAGAAGTTCTTTCCAATGTTCAAGTGAAATCTACCCACCGTGTAACTTAAAACCATTAGCCCTGGTCCTAACCTCTTGGAGAAGCCTGTGTCAACCTCCTCTCTCTGAGGGCCTATGACAAATTCCTTTTTCCAGGCTGGCCCCTACAGTTCCAGTCCTTGGACTTGTGCAACTCATCTTGCCTTTCTGGATTGGGTTCCTGGATTGGTTTCCAGGGCCACATGAACCTGTCTTTCACCAATGGTGCTCATCAATGTGCTCAGCAAGCTTGTTTTCTGCTGCTCCTCTTCATCTTGGAGAAAAGTGACTGGGGGGTGCCCCAGGCATCTGTCCTGGGTCCAGTGCTGTTCAACATCTTTATCAAAAACTTGGATCAGGGAATAGAGGGCATGAGGATCAAATTTACAGATGACATCGAATGGAGGCGGGGGGTGAGTAGGTAGCTAATATCCCATAGGACCAGATCAGAATTCAAAATGACCTTAACAGATTAGAGAGCTGGGCCAAAACTAATAAATGAATTTCAACAAGGAGAAATGTAAGGTTCTACAGTTGGGCGGGGGGGGGGGAATTAAATGCATAGATATAGGATGAGTGACACCTGGCTTGAACACAGTACATATGAAAGGGATCTAGGAGTCTTAGAAAACCATAAGCTGAACATGGGTCAGCAGTGTAATGTAGCAGCTAAAAGCCAATGCAATTCTAGGCTGCATCGAAAGGAGTATATGGAAGTAATAGTACTACTCTATTCTGCTTTGGTCAGATCCCACCTGCAATACTGTGTCCATTCTAGGCATCATAGTTCAAGAGGGATATTGACAAGCTGGAACATGTCCAAAAAAGGGCAACCAAGATTATCAAAGGCCTGGAAACAAAGCCTAATGATGAACAATTGTGGGAGCTGGGTGTTTTCAGCCTGGAAAAGAAAAGACAGAGAGGTGACTTGATAGCTGTCTTTAAATATCTGAAAGGTTGTCATATGGAGAATGGAGCAAGCTTGTTTTCTGTTGCTTGAGAGACTGGGCATGAGGCAATGGCTCCAAACTTCAGGAAAAGAGATTCAATGAAAAGATTAATTAGGAAGGAATTCCTGACAGTAAGAACAATTTGACAGTGGAATACACTGCCTCAGAGTGTGGTGGAGTCTCCTTCTTTGGAGGTTTTTAAATAGGTTCTGGATGGCCATCTGTCAGGAATGCTTTGATGGTGTATTCCTGCATGGCCAGGGGTTGGACTTGATGGCCCTTGTGGTGTCTTCCAGCTCTATGATTCTGTGGCTGTATTGTATGGGTTCTTTATGGTAGCTGTGACCTGACTCCTTGTCAGGTTTGAAAGAGACAGCTAGAGACAAGTTTTTAAATAACAAATGTAGGTTCATGAAAACTCAGTAATATCACACATTAATTCTTGAACAATCTATTCTGCCATGGTTCCCCAGAACAAAACCAGCCTCCTTTCTGACTATCTGTCCTGTCTCTGTGAAATCCAGATCTTATTCCTGTCACTTGCCTCTTTCTCTGTCCAATCCATTCCCTATCTCTCTCTGCGCCAAACCCTGCTTGCTCTCCCAGAGACAGTATCTGTTTTTTCCTCTCATTCTTTTCACCCACAACTCTCCTTCACAGCATTCCCTGAGCTGCAGTTGGCTGTCCTCAGCCACATCAGCCCAAAGCCTCCTTCACACAGCCCTCTAGACATTTAAAAAGTGCAGTCTTGTCACCCCTCAGTCTTCTGTTCACCAGGCCAAATATCTCCAGCTCCTTCAACCTTTCCTTACTTGTATTGTTCTCCACACCTCTTATCATCCTTGTTGCCCTTCTCTGAACCTGCTTCAGTTTGTCTATATCCTTCCTAAAATGCGGTGCCCCAAACTGAATGCAGTACTCTAGATGAAGCCTGAGTAGTACAGAATATAATGGGACTGTTGTTTCTTGTGTCTTGAAAACTGTGGGTCTATGAATGCAGGCCAAACTATTATTTGCTTTCTTTGCTGCAGCATCACACCACTGAGTCATGATCAACAATAATACCAAAGTCCTTTTCACATGTATGGCTGCTAAGCCAAGTATCCCCCAACCTATAAGCATGCATTTAGGTTTGTGGCCTAAAAGTAGATTTTCACATTTTGTCTGTTGAATTTCATTTTATTAGCTTCAGCCCAATTTTCTAATTTATCAAGGTTCTTTTGAATTCTCTTCCTAGCTAGCCCTCCCAGTTTTGTAACATCCAGAAACCTGATAAAGATTCCTCCTAACCCAAGATTTTAGTCACTGATAGAAATATTGAAGAGTGTTGACCCCAGGACACAACCTTGAGGCATTCCACTCAAGACTTCCCTCCAACCTGAAGCTCAGTCATTGATGGTGACTCACATTTTCCCAAATAACTACGGATCCGTCTGATAGTGTTTACATCTATTCCACATTTAATCAGTTTGCTAATCAAAATACCATGGGGGACTTTATCTAAAGGTTTTGTACTTAGATGCTTGCTCTTACTGTTGTATACATTGTTACCCTGTTTCTCTGGGGTCCTGGGAAGGATGCCCAAATGACCAAATATTAACACAAAATTGGGGAAATTAACTGGAGCAGACTCAAATGGCTAGCTAGAGGCAGGGTAACCAGCAGGACCTTTTGCCCTATGTATACGGAGTCAGAGCAGTGAGCCAAACAAATTCAGAGTAAACCAATTAATGTTTTATTGAGAAGTAAACAAATAAGACAGCAATCACACCACTAACTAAATAAGAAATAGGAAAATAGAAATGAATTTAGGAATAAGCAATACGACCTGATCACGTAGTCCTGAGCAGCTGAAGAAAATGAGACTTAGTAGGATTCCCGGGGAGCTCGCTATACAAACTGGCAGCAAGGTGGGATGGAACTCAAAAGGGGCTCTCTCAACTATCAAAACCAGGGGTTTTTATAACAAAATTGTGCCTGTGATCCATGTCATAAACTTTGAGAACAAAGTTAACTTTGAAATGCACCAAAAGGCTTAGAAGTGGATCAAAACGTCAATCATGCAGCCCATGTGCCAGTCAATGGGCACTTTTATGGTGTTGTTATTTATGGGCGCGAATCAGGTATCTTGTGAGATGAAAGGAATACACCATCCAGATCCCGGAGCACAACCAAGGCTTTGAAATGCCCGCCTGAGAGAGGAGAAGTTGGAATTCCCATCATTAAACGGCTGCTCCTTGTGTCTGTGTTTTTCTCAGGATCCTGGCAAACATATTGGCCAGGGTGCCATGGAAAGGTCAAATTATTTGATATCACAAAGGGATATCTAGTGCTATCAAAGCTTATGCCTAAATCACAGTTACAACATTGTGATTTCATATTTGCTACTGTTGCAGCCTGTACACAAGTTTAAAAAGAAATCAGTGGAGAAACCTACCACAAAATTAAACCCTTCTCCTATGCATGGACACACCCTCAAGTGCATAGGGAAGAATAATTCATAAAGTATTTGAAATTTTGTGTGGAATCCTTCTCCAAGGTTGATTGGTGGAGTGGAAGAATAGGTGAGGCAATTCCAGAAAGTGTACCTATTCAGGGTGAATTGGGATATGGGCTCTACTGTGTGTCCTTGTGCCTAGGTCTGATTATAAGGCTGCTGATGTTTACAAAAGACAATGGTGCAGTATATAAAATGGGTGACACAGTGAAGCTAAACTGAAGCTGTAGCTGGGGGAACAGCCCGTGACGTCTCAAACCTCTTAACCAATAAAGGTGGTATATTCAGGCTCTACAATTGGCAAGTGAACTCTAAAGTACATTTTCTTAAACTGATACAGCAATGGTTCTTGAGTTTGTAATTATCGCAGTTCTGAGACTGACACTGAAATGTGAGAGTTCAAAGAACTCCTCATTGTAGAGAAGTGTAGAGGATGGGAAATTTCTGTCATATGATCTTTGTCCTCCCTTGTCTCAAACTGTTGACATCAAACATGTCTGAAATTCAGACACATTTGTGTCTATGGATTGAAAATCTTCAGGCATCTAGGTCTCAGTACTTGGGCAATGACTCACACTCACACTCGAGCAGAGTTAAACCCTCAGTGCTCCCAAGCTAACACTTAGGATATTGTTGTAAGCAAGATATTATTCTCAGGGAGTCCTTGTCACAATGCAGTCCTCATGGGCATCTCTAGCACTACGCTGAATTCTTAGTGTATTGAATTGCCAATGTAACAAAAGAATGATATAACAAAAGAATGAGTGGGAGATAAACAGTAGAACTGAGATGGAGTCCTGAATGAGATATATATTGATTTTGAGAAGGACAGTTGGAACTGTCATTTGTTAAAAAAAAAAAAAAAAAAATCAGGAAAAATGGTGTTAAGATACCTGGTAGAAGGGGCACAGGAGCGGGGGGGGGACACACTGGATGGGTTTATTAGATTAGATGGGTTTATTATTATTTCTTCTTAGGGTCACTTCACGCCACATTATAGCACTGTAACTGCCATGGATGCATCCTGTGGAATCTTGGGGTTTGGGGTCTGGTGAAGCCTAGAGCTCTCTGGCTGAGAATTCTAAACATCTCCCTCCCAAATCTCAGGATTCTATAGACTGGAACAGAGGCAGTTAAAATGGAATCATAGGACTAAAATTGTACAGCATGAAAGGGCCCTTAGTTAACCACGGGGCCCTGATTGTTATGCTCCCCAAAAGAATTCAATAGCTACTTAAAATCCTTGAAATGTTCACATCTGAGTAAAGTCCAGAGCAATACATCTCACCCAAATATTTGCTTTTATCTACACAGTCTGCCACATTTAAAGAGCATGCTGTGGTTCAGAAAGATGACCCACAGCAATGGTTTACTTAGAACAAGTTTATTGTGTCCTGAGACCTATTGGACTTGCTGGACTGCTTGATACCAGTCATTTTGGCATTCCCAGGGATCTACTGGAACCAAGACTTCTTGTGAGATCCCCAGAGACCCACAGCAAGCATATGAGTTTGCATGATAAAGATGGCACCCTTCCCTGTGTCCAAAAAGAAAGAAAGAAAAAGAGTTATGAACAGTACTGCAGTGACTTGCGGTTCTGATAATCCTGATGGTGAATGTATTTGTTACTGCACGCCCTAAGTTAAGTCAGTTCTAGCATATGGCAACCCTAAGACAAACCAATCACAGGGTTTTCTTGGAAACATCTGTTCAAAGGTGGTTTGCCTTTGCATTCCTCTGAGGCTGTGAGAGTGTGACTTTCCCAAGGTCACGTAGTGGATTTCCAGTGGCTGAGTGGGGATTCTAACTCTAGTCTAATGCTCAAGCCACTATACCAGAGTCTAATGCTCAAGCCACTATACCATGCTGGCTCTCCGCACAATTGTACCAGATTGATATTACTTTAACTACCAGAGCTCTGGCCTATGGAGTCCTTAGATTTTCAATTTGGCAAGGTAATTCAAATTTCCTGCTAGAGAGCTCTAGCATTGTAGTTCAGAAGTGGGGTGGAGTGGACTAGAGCCCTGTGGAAGAGAATCTTAGCTATCTCACTGTACAACAAATCCCAGTATGCTGTAGTGCAGACATATAAAATGGTATGACACTCCTACAACTATAGTACACAGATACACTCTGTGTCATTTAATTAACACTCCCCCCCAAATTTACACAATAGCTTTGTCCTTTGGGTTTCTTTCACACTACACATTCTTAGTGCTATGATTCCACTTTAATTGCCATGACAACATCCTATAGAGTCTTAGGATTTGCAGATTAAGGAATGGGATTTAGAATTCTCATCCAGAAACTCCAAACCCCAGAATTTCATAGGATGCCATCATAATTGTTAAATTGATATCAAAGTACTATAACTGTGAAATGGGCCTTTGTGTGTGATTGTCACCGTGAGTGATTCCCTACTATGGATGAGCAGAGTGTCTTCAAGTCTTCTGAATCTAGTATTTCTCAGTGTGTAAGAGTGATCAGTACATTTGCTGAAGTGCAGAAAATGAGCACATCTGAGATCCTGATTCTTCTCTTCAGACTCCTGAGTAACCAGCTGAACTCAAAGGAAGCCAGGAGTTAAACTGTCTTGTGCTTTAAAAATGCTGTTATAGCTGCAAGGCACTGAGATGTGTTTTGTGGCCAGGTTGTATTTCCTTTTAACATGTAATTGGGCCTTTGAACTCTCACACAACAGCCCAGCCGCAAACTGGCCCAACCAGTTTATACTCAGAGAGTCATTGTTCTGAGTCATTAAGAGACATCTCCGGACCTGGCTCACTACTCACCCACATCCTGCCATACAAAAGAGGACAGAGTGTTAACAAAGACTCCCTAGTAAGGGAACAATGGTGTGACATTAAAGAGTCTAAAGATTTCAAACAATATACCTGCTGCCTCCAGTCACAGAGGTGAAGTGCAACAGCTGGCCACATGCCGCTTTTGCAATGCGTGCATATTTATAGGATGAGTTCAGCTTCCATAAACTGGGAGGTGGGGTATAGGAATCTGCCACACAATTCCTGCTGCTTACACCATGCTGTTGCTGACAAGTTCCACTGTCCAGCTCCACCTTTACCATAGAAATGACTTGATCAGGCAGGCTGGAAGAACAAATCTCCTCCTGCCACTGTCCATTCTGAGTCAGTGGGGAACGGCAGGCACAGAGACTGACCTTTCACAGGCTTTTCTTATCTTAGGAGACAGGCAGCTGTATATAAAACATATGAAGCTGCAGTATGTCAAGTCAAACAATTGTGCTGGCAAGAATGAGGCACCATGGCCCTCCAGAGGGTTTTGACTGCAACTCCTCTTCATTAGTGAAGCTGCCTGAGGTAGATGGAGATTTCTGAGTTTCACGCATGTAAAACTTCATTCTATGTATGCCCAAGCCAAATATAGGAATGTCATGGGCAGTACTAGGTAAAGTATATGATCTACTATAGATTATATAGAGATTTGCCAGTAGATTCAGGCCAGCTTTTGTCCCCTTTCCAGTCTAGAGCAATATGGTTTACTCTGATAGGCTGTGATTCTCCAAGGTTTCAGTCAGGTGTTTTCATCAGCCTGAGAGGCCATTTCTGCAGTACACTGTTATAGTGATATTGTTCCACTTTCAACATCCTATGGAATCCAGGGGTTTGCAGTGTAGGAAGGGGACCTTTAGAATTCTCAGCCAGAGAGCTCTTTGGCCTCAGGAGACCACAAACCCCAGAATTCCACAGGATGCTGAAAGTGGAATAATAGCACTATAACAGTGTAGGGCGGAAATGGTCAGAGTCTTTCAATGGGAGATTTCACAGACTGGAGCTAAGAGTCAAGTAAAGTGTGTTCTTCTATTATGCCATGACCCCACCACCACCACCACTGAAAAGAGATGGGGTACAGCCGTTTCCCACAGGTTGCATTATGTAGCCTTCACCGACACATCCCATTGAAAAGTTACTACAGGCAACATTTTTTCTTCAAAGCCACCCTTGCTCCCATCATACCTGCTCTGTTTTGTCCATTCATGTTGAAGCCCAAGCAGGATCCTGCATATGCAGTGTATTCTGCAGATGTTTTCCCACTAGGAGGAAGGAAGAGCATCCTTAAGACTGCTGTGCAGGGTCACAGATGGCAAGGCTCACACACAACGCTACAAGATTTTGAAACTCCAGGCTGGATTCTAGATCATGATCTCTTGTACATATCAGCATGAGAAAGCAGCTGCTTCCTGCTGGTTTCACTAAAGGAAAGCAAAGGATTAAATATAAAATAAAATTTAAGTCAAAGGCAGATCAGACACAACTCTGTGACCGCTGCAACCAGGGTCTCTCTAACAAGAAACATTTAAAAAGGGATTAACAAACCCATGGGCCACAAATTCACATACCAGGAATAATATTTCAGGCTATTTAAATTGCACACACATACACATAGGAGAGATTGAAGTCTGAAAAAAATATACTGCCAGAGCTTGGAAAGTTCTTTTTTTTAAGTAACTAGTAGTTCCAAACAAGCATTAATCAGTAGTTGTTTACTTTATCATTGAATTTTTTTTTTAAAAAAAATCTTTTCTTTCCTATGTAGAGGAACTAAAACAGCTATTTGTTATTGTTGTTGTTGAGAGATCCAGTATGGTGAAGTGGTTTGAGGATTGGACTATGACCTTGGAGACCAGAGTTTGATTCCCTGCTTTGTCTTGGAATTCCACTGGGTGACCTTGGGTGCATCACACCCTCTCAGCACCAGAAAACCTCATGATAGGTTCATCTTAAAGTAATCATAAATCAAAACTACTTGAAGGCACATCCAAATTATGGCAACCCTATCCTAGGGATCTTTTTTTTTTTTTTGCAAGATTTGTTCAGAGGATGTTTGGTCATGCCTTCCACTGAGAGTGGGAGAGTGTGACTTGCCTAAGATCACCCAGTGGGTTTCCATAGTGAAGTGGGGATTCGAACCTGGTTACCTAGAGTCCTAGTCCAGTGCTAATGCCTTGAAGTAACTTTTTTTTTTCAAAAAAAAATTAGAGTTCTACAAACTGCTGGCCTGTGGTACAAAAAGCATTCTCCTTCTGTTTACCTCATTGTTGTCTCACAATGCAATAACACAACAGACCACAAAACAACAGCACAAGGTGCGGTATGAGCCCACACTTGACCCATGTGATATTCATGCTCTACCATTAAATGAGGACACCCTGAAAACTATAAGAAAACTTGAAAAAAATAGCTACATCGTAAAATAAGTAAAGCTACCCCTTATTAAATTAGAATTATATTATACTGTAGTTATGCCCTTGTTATTAGGGGAAATAACTAATTACAAGTAACTGGTTACATACCGTCGAACAATCTCAATTTGGCACAGACAGTGTCAGTTAATCCTGTTATCTACTTGGGCAGAGCCAGTGTGGGTAGCGTTGGATTAGGAGTGGGACATAAAGGTTCAAATCAGTGATCAGTCATGGAAATCCAGTGGGTGATCTTGGGTGAGTCACATACTCTCAGCTTCAGAGAAAGGCAATGGGAAATTCCTCTGAACAAATGTTGCAAAGAAAACCCATGATAAGTCCACCTTAGGGCTGCCGTAAGTTGGAAATGACTTAAGGGCACACACGCATACACACACACACACACACACACACACACACACACACACACACACACACCAGTTACCTCAGTTGCTGCAAACTGAGATCAAAGTGTGCTCAATTAATTCAAAGGTGGGAGAGGACAGAAGGAAGCAGAACAGGGCTTTCCAAACGGTGTGCTGCAACACGTTAGTACGTCGCCTGAAGTGTGTAGGTGTGTCACCTACAATCTTGGAAATATATGCTATTATTTTATAAATCATATATTTTTAAAAAATATAAAAAGTTTCATGAGATATATTGTCTCCCCATACATTTTGTTATTGCAATTTATGTATGTGTCTGTATCTCCTATAACGGGTTAGTTTAAGCTCCGGTTTCCTAGTAAAACTGAATTACTATGTCACGAAAATGATGCGTGTCCAAAAAAGTTTGTCACCAGCATGAAAAGTTTGGAAAGCTCTGAAGCAGAATCTTACCCTTCCCAGTGAGCTCAGACAAAAGCAAACTACTCCAGCCTCTCCTAGCATGTCTATTCTTCCTCGCTAATAAATGTAGCCATTTTGACCACCCTCTGATGTTGCTTGACCACACACATCCCAATTTTTATCTGTGAAATGTTGGAGGGTTACACTGTTATTTTAAAGTAGTTGCTTCCTAGCTCCAGATGCCTAACAATATGGAATCCTTATTCAGGGTTGATTCTACAGACTTTGCTTAAAATTATTTCCATCTGTGTTAAAGCCTGATGAAGGAAAAGTAGTAATGGCTGTGTCTGTGAAACAAGGCAGTGGTGACTCACTTCAGTATGCTTTCATTGGGACTTGACAGCAAACCAGATCTGAGTGCTTGTGGTTGAGCAGGTCCTCTTCACTTCTTTACTAAGTGCTAGTGATGGATCTGCTTTTACCACTAAGTAGGGCATGGAGACACAGGAGCAAAATTCTTCCATTACCTTACCTCTTGTGCTTTGCAGCTTCAAGACTCCTTTTTCTACAAGACAGTTACTACTAAACCCATAATACTTGATATACATATGCATCTTTCCACCACCACCCAAAATCTGTGGAATGTATACACAGTTTGTCAAGGGGTTTGTGTCTAAATCACTCATTTGAGCAGATATAAATCAAGAGTAGGAGTCATGCATTCTTCTGGGTGCTGTTGGACTGCAAGACCCAACGGGACTATCCAGCATCGTCAGTGATAAAGAATGCTGGGAGCTACAGTCCAGCAACATCTGGAGGGTGGCACTGTTCCCACCATCTCATAAAGTTTTATTTCATCTAAGCACAGTAGGCAAAGCAGTGTACAGTGAGCTTTGTACAGTGGCTTGAGCACTGGACTATGACTCCGGAGACCAGGGGTTGATTCCCCGATTCACCGTGGAAGCCCACTGGGTGACCTTGGGTGCGTCACACTCTTTCAGCCCCCAGAAAACCCCATGATAAGTTCACCTTCGGGGTCACCATAAGTCGGAAACTACTTGAAGACACACAATAACAGCACAGGGCAGGTGAAATAGCCCTCTGACAGAAAGGGAAAAGAAAGGAGAAAGCAAAGTAAAGAAGACTGCAGCTTGGACCTGAAGAAGTGGACTGCAATCCATGAATGCTTATATTTAAATAAAATGGTTAGTCTTTAAGGTGTCACAAGATTCCTTTCTCTCCCTTCCCCTCTTTTTTATAGCTTTCACGGGATTGTCTGAGCAAAAGATTTCATAAACATGAAAGCTTACACATTCTCCACTGTCTGCAGTTCTCAGTGGGTTTTTTTTTTTAATCCTTTCTTAGGATCAGCAAATATCCCTCTCTTCCTACCCCCACCATTTGGGATTGGAGGGTGGCTCACTGGTGTCTGTCCTTCCTGTCCATTCTTGCTCTTCTTGTGACTTAAATGGCATGGCTTTATCTGACAAACAAATGAATGACTCTGAAGGAATGTTTATGGATGAGGGGAGATAAGCAACTGCATTCTCCAACTTTGCCCAGACCTGCTGAGAATGAATGGCCCAGTCCTCTCTCACCTGCCAGCAACTCAGTGATGCTTCCAGTTAAAACTGGTCAGCTTTTTAGCCTGTACAATGCAGGAATGTATTAGAGAAGCACAGCAACAGAGACTTCTGTCACCTCCTTCTCCCTGGTCCAACTCTCTTGCCTTTGTATCCCAAACTGAATCCATGTTGTACTCCTAAAGTACAGCCTTACTATCCTCACTAGATGTCAGAGAGACGTTCACCTGTTGAGGATAAAGAGCCAGTGAAATCCATTCTTCTGAGATGGATTGCATGAATGCTATTTAAAGCTCTCTTGAATCTTGCTGTCACTGTACGAAAACTAAAAAATACAATTTAAATTTGACTTGTACCAGAGTAGTGGGAATCATGTAGCCCTCCAACTCCCAGCATTCTTCACCATCAGCTCTCCAGGGCTTCTGGGAGTTGCCATCCAATAACATCTGGAGGGCTCCACAATATATGGCTATATATGCCATCCACTGCCAATAATGGCCTTCTGCACACAATATTGGACAAACAGGACCATCACTATGCCAGAGATAAATGGACACAAAGCTGAAAGTAGAAATGGGAAGACTGCAAAATCAGTTGCAGAGCACTTCAACCTTCCTGGACATAATATCTCAGAGCTCCAAGTAGCAATTCCTGAACAGCAACAATGACAGCAACAATTAAAGGACTATTGCACGGAGAAACAAGTGAATTAGTGTATATTCATATATTCCAATCCCTTGGCAGTGGCTTGAATACAAACAGTAGGGTCTTAGTACACTACATACCTTAAAACAGTACTTTTCAGCATAGCTACACACACAATAGGATACTCCTCATGCCTGCAATATCAATGCACTAAATAAGGATTTCCTCCCCTTATATGTTTATCTGCTTATTTGAACTTGTATTGAAAGCCTGTCTCACACTTTTGTCCTTTTAATTTCTCTTTATGACTAAACTGAAACTGATAAGTTACTACAGTAGAGTCTCGGTTATCCAACCTTCATTCATCTGACATTCCGGATTATCCGACGTCGCGGCTGCCTGGGGGCGTGGCTGTAGGCAATTCCATGCCCCCAGACACGCCCCAGACATGCCGCCATGGGCCTCCGGATTATCTGACATTTTCGGGTATCTGACGATCAGCTCGCCCGTTTATGTCGGATAACCGAGACTCTACTGTACCACTGTAACATCTTTTGCATGTCCATTACATTCACTCCTCACACACACATTCACTAATATATATGTCTGCCTGCAAAGTCTTTGCCCCATGCATCCGATGAGGTTGAAGAAGGGATTGAGCTGAATGGCCTTTGTGGTCTCTTCCATTTCCATGATTCTGCAGGTGGATTGAAGCCCATGAAAGCTTATGTTAGAAAATTTCCCAATTAATCTCAAAGGACCTGCTGCATTCTTTTATGTCATCTAATGCTAAAATAGACTAACACAGCTATCTCTTTGAATTTTGTCTTCAGGACATTATAATGTTTAATCTGTCACTTTTTAAAAAACAAAATTGCATACTTTTAGAAATGGCTTTGCTACATTTTCACCTCTCCCTCTCTGGTCCCAAAGTATGATTGTCTCATTTCATTCGCTATTATGTCTGGCATGGCTGCTTTAACCTCTTCTTTTTCCTTTATCATGACTGGAAGCGTCACTAGCATTGCTGCTTCCTTTGCTATCTATCTTTTCTAACTGTCAGAAACTGACAAGGTCATGGAGAAATCTCTCAGTTGCACAGAGGTTAACCCTGTTCTGACCATATATATGTTACTGTTAGTCTTTTCAGCTGGAAAACCAAGGCCATTTCCACAGTAGACTGTGATAGCGCTATTATATCACTTTCAAAATCCTATGGAATCCTAGGGCTTGCAGTTTCTGGAAGTGCTGGCCGGCCACTCCCTAAACTGCAAACCTCAGGATTCCATAGGATGTTGAAAGTGGTATAATAGTGCTATTGCAGAGTCCACTGCAGAAATGGCCCAGTTGACTTGGCCTTTCATAAGATCTTCCTGGTCCCCTTCAGTAGACAGCTGGAAAGGTACTGGGAGCTAAAAAGAGATCATTTGCTCCCAAGGATGTGAAACAGTTAAACCTGTAGGCATTCTTTCAGGTAAATGCAAAATAATATCTTGTTCTCATGAACTAGTCTAGCCGAATTTAAACTCACCATATCCTGTTGGTTTGAAATTAATCTGCTCACAGAGAGAACAAGTGGCAGTGCTGAGGCCTGTTCAGGGAATGTGAGAGAGAATGCATAGGAATTCATACACTAGATATTCAAAATAAGTGCCAGATCTATTATGCATATTTTAATGACTGAACTATATTTTGCAGACTTCCAGGCTCCAGATATGGCTTCGTGCTACTAGTCTTGTCTCCAGTAGTTTTGTGTGTATCTGCAAAATTAAGGGAATATGAAGACTTAGCACTTATTCCATAATAAAGATGCACACCCATCCATCCAGTTGTAGGGTGTGTGCTTATGCATGAGCACAATCTGAAAATGTATGCTGCATCTGCCTTCCTGATTGAATAAACTAATATAAACTTCAAGAGAAACTAAGAAGGAAGTTCACTACAAAAAGACCAACATCAATGTTGAAAGTCCATTTTTAAAAAATCAAACTACTTTCACCCATGTCACCCATCCCTAAGTATCTCTTTTATTTTATTTTTGTTCAAGCATTACTTTACTTAAAGAGTGGTGTAATGGTTCAAGTGTCCCTGGAAACCATGGCCATTTCCACACTAGGCTGTTATAGCACTATTATTCCACTTGCAACATCCTATGGAATCCTGGAGTTTGAAGTTTCGGGAGGGGCTGCGTGGCCCCTCCTGAAACTGCAAACCCTGGGATTCCATAGGATGTTGCAAGTGGAATAATAGTGCCAAAACAGTCTAATGCAGAAATGGCCCATGGTTCAAATCTCTGTTCAGCCATGGAAACCCTCTGGGCAAATCACACACTCTCAGCCTCGAAGGAAGGCAAAGGCAAACCTCCCCTGAAGAATCTTGCAAAGGAAACCCCATAATAGGGTTGCCACAAGTTCATAAAACTGTAATAAAAGCACAGTTTTTTGTTTTGTTTACAAAAATAAGTTTGAACACAGTACCAGTTAAACAGTTAAGAACAGAAATGTTAGAACTGGTGTTATAAATTCAGAAGATATTAAATCTGGAAAATATAAAGAGATGTTCAGCTGATGCCCAGTGTTACCCTGTGACCTGGGGTCCCGTGAGGGACTCCCAAATAACCTAAACAAATACAACAAGATGGGGAAATTAGCTGGAGCACTCTCTTGGCTAACGAGAGGCAGGGTAACTTAGCAGGAATCTTTTACCCTGTGTATATAGTGTCGGGTCAGTGAGCAGAGGAAACAGTTCAAACTAATAACAATATTTATTAAACAAGTATTAAGAAAACACAGCCTCACTACTAATATAAGAAATGGAAAAGAGAGTTTGGGGGAATGAGTGATAAGTCACCAATCTCGCAGTTCTGAAGGATCCAATGGAGGGCAGGAGGGCTCGGCGCGGCGGCCGAGGGGAGCTCGCAGAACAAAGAGGCAGCAAGGCAGGAGAGCAGTCCGAACGCAAGTCCGAAGAGCTCTCGGAACTGGGGATTTTTATAGGGGGAAGGAATGACCGTGGGCTAGTCTGGTCTTGGGCGAAAACAATGAGTTTTGGACTGGAGACAATGTCTCCGAAAGATCAGAATTTACATGATTGAATTATAGACCGAATTGACAATAGTATGGCCAGTATGTAGATGCGGCTAGCTCGGCAGTTAAGCACTTAGCTCGCTGGGGTGCCCTCTCGGGGCAGAGGTCTCTTTGTTTTAATATGCATCTGTAATGAGGGTGTTTGTTTTGGGAGGTCCCCTAAGGCAGATCTGGCAGTTTCTGGCTTGCCTTGGTAAGCAAATGTGACTCAGCAGATAATAGCCATGCCTAGCTTTGCACTTGTTCGGAGGCCTCACAAACACTTGGCTGGTGGCAGAGCAGGGCCGAATTATGATATCAAAATGATATCTAAGGCTACCAAAGGCCAGGCCAGTTCAGGAAACCACATAGGTATCAGGCAAGCTTCCTGTGGTGGAAAATACCATTCCTGGGGCCGGGTATCACCCCGAGGATGAGCTCCCTCTCTTGCTGGCCTGCTTGCCTTGTGTCATTTGATGGAGACTCTTTGAGGAGAGCTGCCACAGCAAATCACAGCATATGAGTAAGTTGACATGGAAGAAAATGTCCCTGCCATTGTCCACGTGTCACATTGTGCAAGGCCTTTAAACATGAACAGCAGCACTCTGGGCTGTGGGAGGAAATGAGCAATATTTCTTTATCCTGTCCCAGCTAACATTCAAGTACCAATTACACCTACTAACTGTAGCTTCCAAATAATCTTTGAATCCCTCCATGCACTGCCTTGCAGTCCTCTAACTAGAGGGTGCTTAAGCAATTTGATATTCACTCGATCTGGGACATATCGAGCTGTATGTATGTATGTCTGTCTGCATGTGTGTGTGTGTGTGTGTGTATGTGTATACATCTATCTATCTATCTATCTATCTATCTATCTATCTATCTATCTATCTATCTATCTATCGAAATAAAAAACACAGTTCTTAGCTCAAAGATGTATTTTAAAAACATAGATTGTAATACAATTTTTTTAAAAGGTGATGTGTATTATAACAAGCATTTAAATGCGCATTTGTGCAATATTGCAGAAAGATGCAGACCAGTTCAATCCTGTTTCCACAAGTAAATACATGTGAAAGTAACACAGGTTGGAAATAGAATGATTCTTCCATCTGTCAGTCTAGCCTGGAGTTTCCATACTATCTCAGTCCATGAGTCCCAGGTAAAGAAAGGGTACCACTGAGGCCACCTGGGTCAATTGTGGCAAGCATGGACACCTGCTCTGAAACTCTGAATTCAGTAGTTTTGGCAAATTGAAATCTCACATAGAACAGGAGGATCACCAGCTTGGGCAACAGTTCTTCCTGTTATTGAATTTTAGTTCCTGAGTCCTCATCCGTTATATTACTTTTCCTGACATTGATTCAGGTCATGTATTTCTGTGATCTGTAACTTAACAGGTCTCTTGCTCCCTTGGAAAATGGCACAGGCACAAGACCTTAATGTGTATACAGTTTAAAGTAATTGCACATGCTATGGTGCTAATCATTGGGGGAGTGAAGGAAATGTAAACAAACAGGCTGTGCAATTCTATTCCCCCAATGCAGGGGTGAGAATTATGCAGCCCTCCGTTTGTTATTGGACTACAGCTCTCAGTATTCCTCACCACTGACTATGCTGGGTAAGACTGCCCAGAGGTGCAGTCCAAAAGCATAATTCCATGCCTTGTTCTACTTTGGGCATCCTTCAGGAAGGAGGCTGTGCAATGATTCCCCAGAACTAGGGGTTCTCCCTCCTAGTCTCCTCTCTGCAACACCAAACCATTTTCCAGCTCTGCTTGTCAGCCCCATTACAAGCCAAGCACATTAGAATCCCTGTTACCTTGTGAATTGGGGATCCTGGGAGGGGCGCCCAAACAACAAACCAAGCAAAGATGGGGAAATTAGCTGGAGCACTCTCTTGGCTAACGAGAGGCAAGGCAACGCAGCAGGATCTTTTACCCTATGTCTACAGCGTCAGGCCAGTGAAGAGGCAAATGGTTCAAACAACAATTAAGATTTATTAAACAGTTATTAAAGAAAAGCACACACACACTCCTATCTGGAAAAGGAAAATAGAGGTTCAAGGGGAATGGGTGATACGCCACCAGTCCTGTAGTCCTGAAGAAGCCTGATTGAAGAAGAGGAAACTCGGCGTGGTGACCGAGAGGATCCTGCTGAACCGAGCGGCAGCAAGGCAGAATAAAGTCCAAGCGATCTGGTGAGAGTTCCAAAGAGCTCTCAAAAGCGGGGGATTTTTATAGGGGAAAGAACAACCGCAGGCTAGTCTGGTCTCGGGTGAAAACAATAAGTTTTGGGTTGGAGACAAAGCCTCCGAAAGAATTTGCATGATTGAGTTAGAGTCCAAATTGACAATGGTATGGCCGGTATGTAGATGCGGCTAGCTCGGCAGTTAAGTATCTAGCTCGCCAGGGTGGCCTCTCAGGGCAGAAGATCTCTTTGTGGTAGCGTGCATTTGTAATTAAGATGTTTGTTTCAGGAGGTCCCCTAAAGCAGATCTGGCAATATCTGGCTTGGTTTGGTGGGAGCAGCAAGTAGTAGCCATGCCAAGCTTCGCGCTTGTTCAGCGGGCCTCACAAACACTTGGCTGGTGGCAGAGTAGGGCCAAATTATGATATCAAAATGATACCTTTGGTTCACCAAAGGTCAGGCCAGAACACAATGGTAACATCCCTCTCACTCTTTCCACGGGAAGATCCTACAGACAGTTTTCGCTTAGAGACTGGGGTGGACAACCTGTGGCTGTCCAGATGTTGATAGACTATAACTCCCATCATTCTTGACCGCTGTCATCTGGATTGGAGCTGCCAAAGGCTTTCTACATCATATAGAGCTTACATCGGTTCCATCTTAGTGGGTGCACTAAATCAGCTCTCAACATGCAAATATATCTACTGGAAGAGTAGCACTGCATCTAGGTGCCTCTGGCTCAAGAGTGGGCATGCTGGGCTTCACTCACCCTTTTTCTTTTTTAACCCGATTGGGCTGCAGCCATACTGTTGCAGTTGCCATTATGGCAATCAGAAATGACACTATATAACTCCAAGTTGCCTTTTCAGACATTTAGGGCATTTTATTTTACAGTAGGCCCTCCATGTTCACGAGGGTTAGGTGCACAAAACCCTCATAAATGTCAAAAAATCATGAATAATCCCCCCCGTGAGCACTCCCCCTCCCTTATTCTTTTGGCTGCTGCCGGGGGGGGGGCCGAGGAAGGCAGAAGAGTGCAGGGGAAAACCTTTCCCCCTCCAGTCTCCTGCCTGTTGCCCCTGTGCCCTGCCTTGTTTTTACACTCTCACATGGGCAACAAACAGGAGAGTGAAGGAGAAGGAACTTTTCCCCCCTGCGCTTTTCTGCCTGCGACTCACGCTCCCTTCCTTTCTTCCATATGCTGGCACAGGCAATGGGCAGGGGAGTGCAGGAAAAGGAAGATCTTTCCCCCTCCCTGCGCCTGGACAAAAGGCCAGGGAATGGGAGGGGAAGAATTGAGGGGGAGGCAAGTTGGCATCTCGTGAATCTCTGTTACCCTGATTTCTGGGTCCCTTGGGGGACACCTTAATGTGCTCCACGTGATAGGAAATGGAAACTAGCCAGAGCACTAGCAATAGCAATGCGAGAGGCAGGGTAACCTCACGGGGTATTTTTACCCAGTTTTTACGGGGTCAGGTCAGCTTCATAGGTGGCTGCTGTGCTACCGAGATCTTGTGCTGTTAGGCTACAAACAGTTAAATGAATAAATAAATATGTTGAAGACCACAAAAATAAATAGGAATCAAAGAATCCATAGAGTTGGAAGAGACTGCAGCGGCCATCCAGTCCAACCCCCTGGCATGCAGGAACCCACATCTGAGCACTCCTAAGAGATGGACATCTGGATTTCTGCAGCCCCTCTCTCCTCTAGGACTTGGACAGTTTATTTTAAAACGTAGTTGTCTGAAAGCCTCCAAAGTAATTTGTTACTGTGTTAGATGCAAAGTATCTACCTTGATTTTTCAAAGTAATTAATTTGTGGTACCAATGGTGAGGCCACATGTACATAATGTAATTATAAAAATAACTAAACCAGCATGCTATAAAAGGAACAGTTGTTTCTCATCAAGCTACAATAATAATAAAATGTATAATTTAATTGAGTCACATCTTAGGCTCTTTCTGCACTACACTGTTATAGTGCTGTTTTTCCACTTTTGACATCCTGTGGAATTCTGGGTTTGTATTTTTCTGAGGCCAAAGGGCTCTCTGGCTGAGGATTCTAAAGGCCTCTCCCCTGAAAACCCCACCATGGCAAACCCAGGATTCCATAGGTATCTTGAAAATCGGAAATAATAAAAGCACTATGAAAAGTAGCCGGAAATGGTCTATGTTATTGTGACTGCAGGTACTTCTTTTTCTAACTGCCAATTCAGGCTGCTGATACTGCCATAGCAATTTCAACATATCTTCATTTATGTATTCTTCCCTGAAAAAGACCAGGCAAATGCTGACTCCAGTAGCAGTTGCTGACTGCAGGTGACCCAGGTTGCTTATCTCCTTACTTCCCAAACTGGAAAGAGCCAGAGGAAGATTTGCATCCATAACATGCTCCACTTCCCCTTAAACTCCCAATGCAGTAAGCCACTTGAATGAGATCCGATGCTCCCCTTATCTCCCATTTCTCCAGAGATTGGGGCAAGGCAGGGAGATTGCTGTGGCATTCCTTATTTTCCTGTCCTCCTTCAAGCTGCTGGCTCAGCCACCTTTTGACCCATGAGATCAAGGCTCTCTTGCTCTGTATCTTCCAGAGATATTTCCAGATATTTGGCTGTTGCCTTGTATGGGAAATATGCAAAATATGGTAATTCCTTTGTTGTCCTTCCTGCATTTAAGTAAATAAGTAAGTATTTACTTCCTTTACTAGTGGCTTGACTTTCATCTCCTCTTCAAATGAACCCCAGCATGGAATTTGCTAATTTTTTTTCCAGCTGTCCCATGCCAAATCCATGTCTTAATTCAGAGGTGGGCAGAGGACGGGCCTGGAGCCGCATGCCACCCTCAGGGTCTTTGAGAAACCTTAATCTACCCAGGTTCCAATAAGATGCCTGGTGAATTACTTGTCCTGGTGAATTACTTGTCCTGGAAGCTCCCAGGAGTGATGATTTACTTTTTAAACAGGCCACCCACCCACCCAGGCTGTTTACCTTTTTTCCCCAGAAGCAGAAGTGGACTTCTAGAGGCTACAGGGTTTGTTTTTATTCCCCACCACCATCACAATTTTTGGCAATCAAGGCTGCCATGGAGAGTTCCAGGGGAAGAAAATTGTCCTTCAAACCTGCCAACATTGCCCACACTATCTCAGCTGAACAATATTACTACTGCCCCCAAGTTTCTTTTCAGGTCAGCCACAACCAGCTCAGGCCTGCCACATCACTGTATATCCAGAGTCAGGAATTTTTGCCCTAGTGTGCCTCACTTTGCACTTCCTTCCACTGAATTGCATCTGCCATTTTGTTCCTCAGTTGAGAAATATCCCTTCTGGATCTTTTCATATTCCAATTGTGATTTCAACATACCAAAGTGCAGGGATATGGCTAAGGGGGAGAGAGTAGAACATATCCTTCCAAATAAGAATTCTGCCCCCTCTATTTCTAAAACTTGAAACTCCAGCTGAGCATTTAGTAATACAGTTTAGGTATTCAAAGAAAAGGGGCAGGCAAAGCTACCAAGGGAATATAAACACAGCAAATGTAAGAGTTCTAAATGTGAGCCATTTTAGTGTTTTGTTCTTTGCAGTTTGGCAAGTGAATGAAAAATTCATTGCGGGGACAGACTTCTTATCTGGAGGTGCAAATCCCTCATACCACCATTCCAGTAACTACATCTCTGATTTGGTGTCCTATCAACACTTGGCTACCTCCCTCTGGCCCTGATCAGGATCCCATTTTGGGAGAAAAGACAGTATATAAATGCGAGGACGAAGGAAGGAAGGAGTTTCAAATACACATTTACTCATACTGTTCTCCATGACTGTTGGAACTTCTCAAAATTTCAAGAGGGTTAATGAGTCTTGGACCAAGATTCTGGGAAACCAAGGCCGGAATCTGCACTGAACCATGGAAATCCACTGAGTGACCTTGGCAAGTCACACCCTCCCAGCATCAGAGGAAGGCAAAGGAAATTGTGCTAAGAAAATCCTTTGACCGACATGGTCAAAGGGCAACTGTAAGTCATAGCTGACTTGAACAACTCACCTTTGCAGAAGAAATGTTGATTATTCTTCAGCAAGATTTTTCCCTCTGCACCCTTGATGATGCTTTCTTTCATACTGATTTCTACCATTTTATCAGGAATCAAGTTGAAATAAAATGTCTAATTTCCTGGGATTCTCCTACATGATTTTTTTTTTAAATGGTGTTATATGATCTGCTTTCCAATCTTCCAACACGAAGAGTGATTCTTATGGAGCTGGAGGCAGGAATGTCAATCCCAACTAATGGGCCCTTTCTTTATTTGGGTTTTCTGACAAGGAACTGCTGATATCCTGTCATTACAGGAGACTCCTCACCTGAACTCGAGGAGCTCTAAATCCTTTGCCAAGCATCCTTCCCTTCAGGCCAGCTCTAAGGAAGGAAAAAAAGTAGGTCCCTTCAAGTCCCCTGTTGGCTTACAGTGGCACCGTGAATTTCACAAGGTTTTCTTAGGCAAAAAATACCCAAAGATGGTTTGCCTTTTCTTCTTCTATATAGGTGATGGTGGGTCTGCTTTTACCACTAAGCAGGGCATGGAGACGGAGGAGTGAACCCCATCCATTGCCTTACCTCCCTGTGCTTGCAATTTGAAGGCTCCCTCGCAACAAGCCAGTTCATTCCTGGTGTTTGAACTGTGTCAAAGAAGAAAAGTCTTTAAATAACAGAATGCAGCGAGATCAGGTCAAGAAGAGGGTAGAGTTCAATCCTCTACAAGTGTAAAAGGGACAGCCCACCTCAAACTAGCAAATGCATGCTTTGCAAACAGTTTAAGTAAAGTATGTGTTTTCAAGTCACTTGTTGACTTACAATTATCCCATTAATTTCACAGTTTTCTTAAGCAAGGAATACACGGAGGTGGTTTGCTATTGCCTCCCCCTGAATATAGCCTGGAGCACCTAACAGTCCCTGGCTAAGTACTAACCAAAACTCTCGGTACTTTAGACTCTCCCTAGCTCTAGGGAGGGAAAGTAAAAGCAAGGCCCTTAGGAATTTCTGGCTGCAGATCTAAACATTGGTTGATTCCAGTCTTGGGGGAGTCCTAAGAACACACACACTATCTCTGCAAAAATGCAGTCTTATCCACATGACAGGTTCTAGCGAAAAATTCTCTTTTTTAAAAAAACAAGACCGCTCAAGTCTAATTTTAAAAACCAGTTTATTTGGGGGAAAAGGAAACAGGAAGAGAACAAGGAAAAGTTAGTATACCAGTTCCAAATGCAATAAAGTCAGTCCAACTTACCTAGTTTCATGCTGCCTACCTGAATAGAATTTTGAGTTTCAGAGCATATGCAGAGTTCATTGCAGGGGAGATGGCTCAAGAGAGGACGTCTTTGACTTACTGATTAGATTGTCATTAGGACAACAGAAACTGAGAACAAAATCACATATTTACAAAAATCTGCAAAAGTTTGATTTACTTGATGCAGCAGTTCTTTCCATATGAACTCCTGTGCCCTTTAAGACAAACAGCATCTTAAGGCCCAGCACAAATTCTCTTCTGAGCAGGTGGCAGAAGCTGTGGTAAGAGAGAGCCATGTTGTTAAACAGAGAGCACCTACGCTGTGGAATATAATTCTGGCTTTATAAGCCAGAGACTTGTCTCAGTCCAAGTCTCTGGCTCATAAAAGACAAAATGGTACCCCTGCCCCAGTCCTTTTAAAGCTGAAGGTGTTCAGTCAGAGATGGGGCAGTTCTCTGTCAGGGATACTGTAGTTCCACCCTTCATTGTCCATCCTGCATCTAGTAGTAGGCTGGACTAGATGAATTCCAAATCTGTTACTAAAATCTTCAAAAGAATGTGGTTATACTTTTGTACATTTCAGGTGATTGTTTATTCTGTATATTTTAAGAAGTTTGGCTCTTTCAAATGGTGTAAACTGCTTGGAGCATGGTCAAAGAAATACATTTAATGCATGGATATTCATATTCTTGCTTACAATGACTTTGAATTAAAATATTCCTGGAGTTTCCCATCATTGTAGGTAAATACAATCATAAGTAAGAGATGGCATTCTAGCAATGATCTCTTCCTATTTTTTTTTTAAAGAATTTCTGATCTGATGTAAAAATCTAAATTGCATAAAAATTGCCACATCTCTCCACCCCACTCAGTTTCCTAAGATCTAAGATCCTAGCACAAACAGTCCTCAAGGCAGTGTGTGTCAACTGATATCTAGCCAAGTGACTTTATTTAAAAAAAAAAGCCAGCTAGTTATGCATGGGATGTCTCATTCAACATCTACACCACAGTCACTGGGTGACTTTTTTTGTGTGTGAGTATGGACAAATTCAATACTGACAGGGGATCAAGAGCCAATGCTGACTATGAGAACTAGTGTTCAGTTTTTGGTTTTGTTCTTTAAAAAAGAAAACTGGCTGAAGATTGGGTAGAAATATAGTACTACCACACTACAATGAATTTTTATGAGGGTGCATGCTGTGTAGTCTTTTACTAGATTTGCTAGAACCAGGTTTCCCATCACTCCAAGTAACAAAGGGAAAGGAAGATCATAAAATCTCCATTTACAATGTTTTTGAATTAAGATATTCCTGGGGTTTCCTTTACTTGCAAATGGAATAAGGTTTTAAAATTAATTAGATGAAAAATGTCGAGGTAGTTGTTATTTCTTTATAAATAAATTCATTTTTGGACACACATAATCATATCAGTTTTCAGTATGAAGTGGATTTTTGGTTGCAGGGGGAAACGAGTTGCACAGCACTTTCCTACCCTTCATCCATACTTAATTTTGTTGGATCCCCACAGCTGTAAGCTATATTTCAGAGGAAGGAACTGGCAAAACTACCTCTGAGTATTCCTTACCTGAAAAAACCTTAAGAAATTTATGGAATTCCGAAAAATTCAATATGGGACTTGAAGGCACATACACAATATACTTAATATGGTCAAGCAAATAGTAGAACTGGGCTAGCACTTGGCGACATCATGTGGTCACTTGTGGTGATGCACAAAATCTTCTTGAACTACTGCTTTGAGAGAGTCCCCTCGGTCCACTTCTTTCAAAGAACTTTTGGGCTGAATGAGACAAAAGGCTGTTGTAGACAAGCTCTCATACATTTAGCATCAATAGCTATAGTCACAGGTGGACATATCTTTCATGGACTTATGTCTTCCATTATTATTGCTGTTGTGCGAGCCATTTCTGACTTATAGTGACTCTAAGACAAACCTGTCAGGGAATTTTCTGGGCGAGATTTGTTCAGAGGGAGCTTACCTTTGCCTGCCTCTGAGGCTGGGTGACTTGCCTAAGGTCTCCTAGTGGGTCTCCATGGTGAAATGAGGGCTTGAACCAGATTTCCTGGAGCTATAGTCCAATGCTCAAACCACTACATCATACTGGTCTTCCCTCCATGATTGTGTATATATGTGCCTTCAGAGAGCCAGAGCGGTGTAGTTGTTTTTGGGTGCTAGGCTAGGGCTCTGGAGACCAAGGGCGGAATCCCCATTTGGCCACTGGGTGACCCTGGGCCAAACTCTCTCAGCCTCAAAGGAAGGGAATGGCAAATCTCCTCTGAACAATCTTGCCAAGAAAACCCTATGATAGCTTTGCCTTAGGGTTGCCATAAGTCAGAAATGACTTGAAGGCACACAACAACAGGAATGTACCTTCTAGTTGCCTGTCGACTTTTGGCAACCCCATGAGTTTCTTAGAGTTTTCTTAAGGAAGGAATATTCAGAGATGGTTTTACCAGTTTCTTCCTCTGAAGTATTGTTAGCATTTGTTATATTGTTAGTACATCCTCGTGCTCTGATATGGTTTAATTAGCAAAATATGATTCAGTTGGCAAAATATATTAATTGGCATAAATAAATTATACCCTGCTATGGTTGTACGGCCATAAATAAGAGGGTAAGGGGAAGAATAAGGTCAGAAGAGACCTCTAGGTGTGGCCAGGTCATAGGAAATTACCAGGAAACTCCGGTGATAATGGACTTGCAATTAGCTTCTAGTGACTCAACCCTCTCAGAGACAATAGTGTCTGGAGGATTCCCATAAGACCATTGATTGTCTTAACTGCTTTCCCTCTGAACAAGGAAGCTTCCCTTTTGTCTCCACATTTGTCCAACAAGTACTTGAGCTATCAGGACTACCATTAGCCCTTTGTCACCTAACACTAAGGCCATTAGCTCATTTCAGACTCCCTTGTCTGCTCTGACTCCATTGTTTACTCTGCCAGAGAGCTATTAACACCCCAGCCCTCCAGGCAAAAATGGAGTATTTAAATCCCAGTTTTTGGCCAGTCAACTGGCAGTACACTGATTGCTGGTCACCATTCTGCCATTCTGCTTCTTGATTGCATACTGTCCTTAGACTTGCATCTAAGCCACATCACCTCTTTGCTGCCCTTCTGGATTGGTAAATACAATCTGCTTCATCCTGAAATCTCGCTATCCAGAACTTTCTTCCCTTTTCCTTCAGTTAGCCTTGTGTGATTGTGTGACTGCTTGGATTTTGTGTGTGTGAGTGCAATCCCCCAATAAAACACATTATGTTTACTTTTGGATCCCTGGCTGGTTCTTCCCTGTACTAGTACTGGTAAATATAGGTGTAAAAGATCTCATAAGGTTATCGCCCTCTCACAGGCTTGCTCTTTGAGCTAATATTCCCCACCTTTTCACGGAGGTACTGCCATTGCAGTCACTCACGTTTTGGGGTAACAGTATAGCCTACAGTACCTGGTATTCACTGGCAGTCTCTCTTCCAAGTGCTAATCAGGACCGGCCCTGCTTAGCTTCTTAGATCAGATGGGATCTAGTGCCTTTAGAGTATTCAAGTTTCCCTTTTATTATTACCACCACCATTCTTACTCTGCTGTTTAGCCAAAAATGCTCCAAAAAGGCAAAACCAAGAACAGTCTTGAAAACAATCCCTGATTTTAGGCTTTGAGTCTAAAAGACACAAGATGAGAGGAAAGTAGGAGGGAAAGCAGGGGAGGAAAGGAGATGACACAGTTCTCTCCAGTTGGCCACAGAGCTAGTAAGTGCTAGTCTTTTAAGTTACAGTTCCTTAAAATTTATCCAAGAAAGCGCTAATCAGCACATCTTATGGTTAAATTAATTATGATAGAGTTCAAAGATGGGAGTGGGGGGAATCAAAGAAAAGACTCTTCTGAAATTGTGAAACAATGATACAGGAAAGACTATAGCTGCAGAATGCTCCACAAATGGGGTACATGAATACTCATGCTGGTGTCAGTCTGCAAACCCTCTGCTGTTGGTCCATGGCAAGTTTCCAGGAAACTACAGGAATACAATGGTAATATGACATAAATATGGTACTGGTCCCCGATACATTGGGAAAAAGTTGCCAGCCCTCCAGATCAGGTAGTTTGACAACCACTGCTATAGAGCAGCATATTCTGCAAAGTACATAAAAGCAATTTTTAAAAAATTCTCACACATGATGGGGAGGAGATTGTGCTATTTGTTACCTGTAACATCAAAGGGAATATACAAGAGCCAAGGACCTGCCCACTGTTGGGGACAGCAAAACTCACAACAATTATACCAACAGAAGTGGTCAGTTAGTGGAGAGACATCATTAATTCACTTCATCATCCTAAAGCCATTTTAAAAAATACATCTATATGCTGTCTTTTCTCCAAAGAACTCAAAAATAGCAAATATGAATCTCCCTGCCCACTCCTTTTATCCTTACTTTGACTGTGAGATAAACCGTGCTAAGAGACAGTAACAGTCCAAGGCCAGAGTTGGTTTTCTTTTATTTCTTCTGTGAACAAGAGCTCTTCAGTTATATGTCAATATGTCTAGTCTAACAACTGGACTGAAGCCAATAACATTAGTTACTTAAGCTGACCAAACAGATCTACCAATATATTATCTGTTGCTACTGTACTTGGTCTCATGATTGTGCGGGGGCGGGGACGTATATGCACATACTCTCATACTGGGGAAAAAATAACACTTTTTAAAAGTAAAGTAATGTGCTCCAGCTGTTAAGAATTGGTATGTGTGTGAGAGAGAACTGTCTCAGATTTGTTTGAATACATTTGTGGCTTTCCCACCACAGAAGCCTAGCCAACCTGATGCCTTCCAGATGCTGAAATACAACCTCCGGCATATCTGTCTAACCTGGCCGGTGGCCATGCTGACTGGAGTGATGCAGAGCTATAATCCAGTCGGAAGGCACTAGGTTTGGGAAGGGTGAGCTACATCGGTCTCATTCTGTGGCTAGATGGAACCCTACTGGAGCTTCTGCCTTCCTTTACGCAGGCATACCAGGCAGAGAATGGGGTAGGGGGGCTGGCCCTTGAAGTCTGTGGGGGACCTGCTGATGGTATCATGAGAGATCCAGCTTTAAGCCATATGGACTTCCTGAGAACCTTTTTCACCTGCTACCAGGAATCCTTACCTAATGTAGCGTGATCAGTCTCTAGAGAGGGGAAGGCTCCTGGGCTGGCCGCCAAGCCAGGCTGCTGACTGACACGTGCCCCATCTCCATCCCTGCATTTAGAAGGAAAAAGCAGAGAGCATGAGGAACATGGCAGTGGCAGTATCCCCTTCTCTAGAGGCTCCCCTCACAAGCTGCTAAGAGGGAAGGAAGTAGGGGCAGCACAGAGCTCAGCTATTGTTTTGAATGCCTGCCTGAACAAAGGCACTTGAGGGGAGAGTCTGGGAAAATCTGGTTTGATCCCTGTTCACACTTGTTTGGCTCCAGCAGACATTCATAATGATATTGGGCTCTCCCAGGGTGGTTGCAGCAGTAAGGGGGGAGGCATCAGGACCACCTATTTCTGTTTGTTGTTCCTGAGTCTGATCTTGCCTTTCCCTCCTAAGTTGAGTACTGCCATTGCCTGTGATAGATCACAATACAGAAGGTCAAGTTCACAGGAAACTGGCTTGCACCAAGCAGAAAAGCATTAGACTGCATTGAAGGAGACGATAGGGTCACTGCGCAAGGAAGATGGTGAATTAATAACAGGAGGAAGAAAAAAGGCAGAACTCCTCAACACCTTCTTCGCCTCATTTTTTTCCCAAAAGGATAAAAACACTCAACCTGGCGGTTGGGGTGCAGGTGAGGAAGTGGGGGAAATGTAGCACAGAATAGATAGAGAGGTAGTACAGGAATATCTGGCCACACTGGATGGATTCAAGTCTCCAGGGCCAGATGAATTGCATCCTAGGATTTTAAAAGAACTAGCAGAGGTCATTGCAGAACCTCTTGCTATAATCTTTGAAAACTCTTGGCAGACAGGAGAAGTTCCGGCAGACTGAAGGAGGGCAAATGTTGTCCTCATCTCCAAGAAGAGAAAAAAGAGGACCCAAATAATTATCGCCCAGTCAGCCTGACATCAGTACCTGGAAAGATCCTGGAGTGGATCATAGAATCATAGAATCATAGAAATGTAGAGTTGGAAGAGACCACAAGGGCCATCCAGTCCAACCCCCTGCCATACAGGAAAACCCTCAAAGCACTCCCGTCAAGTGGCCATCCAGCCTCCGCTTAAAAACCTCCAAAGAAGGAGACTCCACCACACTCTGTGGCAGCACATTCCACTGCCGGACAGCCCTGACTGTCAGGAAATTCCTCCTGAGGTTCAGGCGGAATCTCCCCTCCCGCAGCTTGCATCCGTTGCTCCTTGTCCTGGTCTCAAGAGCAGGAGAAACAAGCCCACTCCCTCCTCAACATGACATCCCTTCAAATATTTAAACATGGCTATCATGTCCCCTCTCAACCTTCTCTTCTGCAGACTAAACATACCCAGCTCTCTAAGTCTGTCCTCATAGGGCATGGCTTCCAGGCCCCTCACCATTTTGGTTGCCCTCCTCTGGACCTGCTCCAGCTTATCCATATCCTTCTTGAATTGGGGTGCCCAGAACTGGACACAGTATTCAAGATGAGGTCTAACCAATGCAGAATAGAGTGGTACCAATACCTCCCTCGATCTAGACACCATACTCCTATTGATGCAACCAAGAATTGCATTGGCCTTCTTGGCTACCGCATCACACTGCTGACTCATGTTCAGCTTGTGGTCTATGAAGACTCCTAGATCCCTTTCACACGTACTGTTAGCCAGCCACGTGTCCCCCATCCTATATTTCTGCATACCATTTTTTCTGCCTAAGTGTAGGACCTTACATTTCTCTCTGTTGAAGTTCATTTTGTTAGCCTTGGCCCAGCTCTCCAATCTGTTCAGGTCCTTTTGAATTTTGATCCTGTCATCAGGCGTATTAGCAACCCCTCCCAATTTGGTGTCATCTGCAAATTTGATCAGCGTGCTCTCTATTCCTTCATCCAAGTCATTAATGAAGATATTGAACAGCACCGGGCCCAGGACAGAACCCTGTGGCACCCCGCTAGTCACTTCTCTCCAGGATGAGAATCTGCCATTGGTGACCACCCTTTGGGTACGGTCAGTCAACCAGTTACAAATCCACCTGACAGTAGCCCTGTCCAGCCCACATCTTACTAGCTTCTTTGCAAGAATGTCATGGGGAACTTTGTCAAAGGCCTTACTGAAATCAAGATATACTATGTCCACAGCATTCCCTTCATCTATCAAGTAATCATCAAACAGTCAGTTTCTAATCACTTAGAAAACAATGCTGTAATTACGAAAAGTCAACATGGATTTCTCAAAAATAAGTCATGCCAGACTAATCTTATCTCTTTTTATGATAGAGTTACTTGCTTGATAGATGAAGGGAATGCTGTGGGCATAGTATATCTTGATTTCAGTAAGGCCTTTGACAAAGTTCCCCATGACATTCTTGCAAAGAAGCTAGTAGATGTGGACTGGACAGGGCTACTGTCAGGTGGATTTGTAACTGGTTGACTACCGTACCCAAAGGGTGGTCACCAATGGCAGATTCTCATCCTGGAGAGAAGTGACTAGCGGGGTGCCACAGGCTTCTGTCCTGGGCCGGTGCTGTTCAATATCTTCATTAATGACTTGGATGAAGGAATAGAGGGCACGCTGATCAAATTTGCAGATGACACCAAATTGGGAGGGGTTGCTAATACACCTTATGATAGGATCAAAATTCAAAAGGACCTGGACAGATTGGAGAGCTGGGCCAAGGCTAACAAAATGAACTTCAACAGAGAGAAATGTAAGGTCCTACACTTAGGCAGAAAAAATGGTATGCAGAAATATAGGATGGGGGACACGTGGCTGGCTAACAGTACGTGTGAAAGGGATCTAGGAGTCTTCATAGACCACAAGCTGAACATGAGTCAGCAGTGTGATGCGGCAGCCAAGAAGGCCAATGCAATTCTTGGTTGCATCAATAGGAGTATGGTGTCTAGATCGAGGGAGGTATTGGTACCACTTTTATTCTGCATTGGTTAGACCTCATCTTGAATACTGTGTCCAGTTCTGGGCACCCCAATTCAAGAAGGATATGGATAAGCTGGAGCAGGTCCAGAGGAGGGCAACCAAAATGGTGAGGGGCCTGGAAGCCATGCCCTATGAGGACAGACTTAGAGAGCTGGGTATGTTTAGTCTGCAGAAGAGAAGGTTGAGAGGGGACATGATAGCCATGTTTAAATATTTGAAGGGATGTCATGTCGAGGAGGGAGTGGGCTTGTTTTTCTCCTGCTCTTGAGACCAGGACAAGGAGCAACGGATGCAAGCTGCGGGAGGGGAGATTCCGCCTGAACCTCAGGAGGAATTTTCTGACAGTCAGGGCTGTCCGGTAGTGGAATGTGCTGCCACAGAGTGTGGTGGAGTCTCCTTCATTGGAGGTTTTTAAGCGGAGGCTGGATGGCCACTTGTTGGGAGTGCTTTGAGGGTTTTCCTGCATGGCAGGGGGTTGGACTGGATGGCCCTTGCGGTCTCTTCCAACTCTACATTTCTATGATTGTATGATTCTATGATTCTATGATTGTCAGAGGTTCAGACAGAAATCCTTCCCAGTGCTACCTGAGACCACCAGGATTAAATCTGGAATCTTTTCAATACAAAGTACGAGCTATCTGTTCCTGAATTGCAGCCCTCTGTTCAGTTCTTGGCACCTCCAGTTTAAAAGATCTGTGAAAGCCCTCTCTGAAGTCTTGGAGACACAGAGTGGACAATACAAGAATGTTACTGGGGAACATCCTGGACTAGATAAATGGGTGGCCTGATAAAGTATAACAAAAGAAAAGGACTTGACTCACAAAACCTCTGGAAAACAAACCAATAGAGGCAGGAGATAAATAAGGAGAGAGAACAAAAATTAAAAAGGTATGATAAATCAATCAAGTAAGCAATTGTTCCTAACAAAATATGCAGAATTCAAACTAATAAATAGAAATATGAGTGAAAGTCCATGAAGCAGTCATATGGAGCTGAAGGAAGACAGGTGGCCAAAGGTCTTAACAGGTATTAACAGAGCAGAGGCCAGATGTGTTTCAACTAATGTTCTTCATCAGCAGCCAATTAGAAGGTCTTGTATTATTCTGAGTTTTCCTCCAGATCAAGCCTAACAAATTGATATAAAATCCTCATAAACATGCCTTTTCTCCTTTATTGCTTGCAAGCTTTACTACTTCACTACTCAGTATAAGGCATCTTCCTATGTTTACATATATGACAGCAATCCCTAAAGAGTGGGAAAGCAAGAAGAAAAGTAGCATCAGGGCTTGGAGGAATCCACTGGCAATACTGACTGGAATTTTTGCAGCTGTAATCCAAAAGTTTGAGGAGGCAGAGAGACTGATAAATTTGCAGAAGGTGATAGGAAACATGGAAGATATTGTACAAGGTGAAAACTGAAAAACTGAAAGCAACCAATACAAATCAAACATTTTTAAAACATGTGGTTATTTTTCTTGAAAGTGTACAACAGTGGTTTGGAATGCCATAGTATGACTGACATAATCTTTTTCATAGCTTTTTACTGCCCCCCCCACCAACGAGCAGCTTAAAGATTATACGTAGTTCCCCAAAGCAAGGGCCCCAAGGGAGAAAAGCAGTTTGAGAATCTTCAGTAAATCACTGGCTGATTTAGATTACAGTGGTTATTTTGGCTGGAGCCTTAAGAGGGCAGTGCAAGCAAATGAATTTTACTGTTCAGCCATATCAAAAACTTGCAGGAACCCTAGAATGCTTGGTAAAATGGTTTCCCCAAAAGTTTGATCAATCAATTGACTGACTAGAATTTCATTTCTTTTCTCTGGAAATCTGCATTTGCCAAAGTATTTCTTGCCTTTACCTCAAAGGGTACAATGTTTTCATGTAATGTTGCATTGCTCTGCTTTTATTTAAAAGATAAAAAACAAACCCCAGGCTCCCTTCAAAACTTACTCTACCTTCAAGGTCCCTCAGTCCACCACATAATATTCTCCAACTGTCCCAGTTTGGAAGAGAGAATCCCAGTTAATCCTCTGCCATCCAATTATCTCAGTTGCTTTTCAAATGCCCTAGTTTCTCTCTCCTCCTCTCAACTTTCCCCCCTTTGTTCTCTGCCTATTTCAGTTGCTGCAAACTGAGTTCAAAGTGCAAAAATAGATTAACCAGTCTCCATGCTGATTAATGACCAGCCATAGTATGGAAAATCTTGATCTATTTCAATGTCTTCATCCTCTACTTTAAAGTTATGTAAACCATCTCTGATTGTTATGTTTATTTTCTTAATTTTCAACTGTAAACCTGCCTTTCCACTTTCTTTCTTGACCAATATAACTTGAAGCAGCTATATTGATATGACATTTATTTCTAGTGATTTATTTCTCCAAAGTACCCTGAGTGCAGCTTCCTCTTCACTTACTAAAATTGTAGATTCATCTTCAGCTGGTTCCTCCTTGAATTAATCTGTTGTCTTTTTATCTCTTTTACACAGTTCTTCAGTGTTTTGTTTCCATCAGTTTGTTTTTTTTTTAATTTCCATTTGCTCATGTAATGTGCTTCCCTGCTGGTCGCATTCCATCCTCACTCTTGGTTTAAATTTCCCTTTTATTTCTTGGATCTTGTGGGAGATGTCTCTTGTTCTTCTTTCATTGTTGTCATCTCCTATTCCTCTGCATAGGTTATTGTAATTGTTCTCTTTGTCCCTATGCATAACTTGTTGAACAGCTGTATTCAAAGTTGTGAGCCTATTTCTGTCATCTTTTGCTTTTGCTTCTCATCTGTTTGTAACTGCTTGAAGAGTTTTGTCACCCCAATTCCTGGTCCGCGCTTGAGGGGACATTAGATATCATTTTGATATCAACAATTTGGCCTACTATACCCCTCTGTTCTCCACGTACTTGCGAGGCCCCCGGACAAGCACACAAACAGGCTCGGTCGCTAATTGCTGGAATATTCAAAACAAATACAGGCTGGCCAGAAATAGCCAAACTGCTGCTTCAGATGACCTCAAGGCAAGTACCCTCATTACCTACACACACCACGTACAAAGAACTCCCTGCCCCGAGCAGGCAGCTTGATTAGAAGAATCCTCACCTGTCAAGCACTCTGTGTTTGCATACTGTCTATTCCATTGTCGATTCAGAACTAACTCAATCATGCTAAATTTTGATCTTTCAGAGGCTTTGTCTGTCAGGGATTCCAGGCAGGGAACCCTGGGAAAATGATCAGCCCACTGCAAAGATGTTGCATCATGCCCCAACCGTGGGTAATTGCAAGGTTGAATAAGAGACGGGTCATGTGCAGATGGTAGAGGGAGGTGTGCAAACCCTTATCTGTTGGTTGTAGATATGTATATAAGAAAGCAATCCCCTGTCTGTATTGTCTGTTGACCAAACCTGGTGCAAGCTCTTGTCCATCTGTCCTATGTTTTGTACATAACAGAACTTTGCTGCAAGATAAAGTACCTCCTGTTTTGGAAGAAAACTCCTCCATGTGTGAGTATCCTTATTGGGGAACAAGGTTGCTGCTGTTGGCTAGCTGTGCTCTGGCTTTTCCACTGCATTTCTGTGGGGCTGAAGCTCCTATCATCCCTCAACAGTGGTTATGGGCCCAGCCCCAGAAGTCACAGCATCCACAGCGCACCTGTAGTTGTTGCTGAAAGACAGCCCAGAAGCGGAGGGACGTGTCATCACAGGCTGAAGGCCATGCGTTTGTGGCTAAAGAACAGTCTGAAAGTGGTGTGTGGTTGCTAGACAGTGGTGCAACTCACCACATGGTGAACAATATAAAGCTGTTAAATGATGTTACAAGTGCGAACGTAACAGCAATTTCCCTTGCAGATGGGGCACCAAGCAAGGTGCAGAAGATGAGTACTGCGTATGTGCCATGTTTTGGGAAATTGTTCAATAATGTGTTGTGTGTGACAAATTTGCAGAACTGTATTTTGAGTGTCTACCAACTGGCCAGTGGTGGTTACAAGGTAGTGTTTGAGGGGGAGAAATGTATTGTAACAGCAGATGGTGTATTTTGTGCAAAAGGGGTGAAAAAGCAGGGACTGTACCACATGTTGCCCAAGGGAAAGGTGGCCAACGTTAACCCTTTGTGTAACAAACCCCTACATGAGGGTGTTTTGAGGGTGTTCCTGCATGCAAGGGGGTTGGACTGGATGGCCCGTGTGGTCTCTTCCAACTCTACATTTCTATGATTTCTATGATTTCTATGAAAAATGCATTCATTATTTCCACAGAATAATGGGACATGTCAACTACAAAGGTCTGCAAGAGTTGGCAAAAGTATGCCCTGGGTTGGAGATCAGAAATTGCCCTAAATTTCTTGAGTGCTCTGTGTGTAAAAAGGTAACAGTGACAGCATTCCCCATTGCCAAAAAGAGCAAGTGTGTCACTCAAAGGCCATTTGATGTTGTTCACGCAGATTTGGCAGGGCCATTTACACCAACAGCTGGGCAAAATAGGTTTGTCCTGGTGATTGCAGATAGGCACACCAGGTTCTCCTATGTCTACCTGCTGAAAGAGAAGAGCCAAGCAGCAGGTAAGTTCCAAGAGTGGGTGAATGCTGTAGAGAGGGAATTTCCTTACAAGGTGGCTAGTCTGGTGTCAGCCAGAGGGGGAAAATTTCTGTCCAATAGCCTGCAAGCCTCATTGCGTAAGAAAGGCATAAGGCATAAAACCACCAACTCTGCGTCTCCCGGAGAGGATGGTTTGGCAGAAAGAAGAATTGGGCTGTTAAAACAAATCAAGGACTGTATGATGGAGGATGCCCAAGCCCCAGCAGGACTTTGGGGAGAAGAAATTGTAACAGCAAACTACCACTTAAATAGAATGTGGAGTTCAAGTGTGAAGCAGACTCCATACTACCTATTGTACGGTAAAGCGCCAAACTTGAAGCATCTACGTATTTGGGTTCAGTTTGCAAGTGTGTACCCCCAAGCTTCAGAAAGGCTGGAGAGGAGAAGTCTAGATGGTTACACTTTGTGGGATATGAGGGTAACAAATATAGATTTCTACACCATGCTAACAGAATTGTGTATTCTAGGAGTGCAAAGTCTGAAACCTGTTCAGGATGGGATAGGCTGCACTGTAACCAAGAGGTTTTGGTTCCCCTGGGTAAAAGTGACAAAGGTGTTCCTGAGAATGGAGGGGCAGTGATGTCTGATGAGGAAAAGGACAGTGTCCCGGACACACTTGAAAGCTCTGAAGATGGAGGGGTGTTGATGTCTGACGATGAAGAGGAAAGTACTGAGGAGGAGAAGCCAAAAGTCTCATACGACATCACATCAAGAAGTTCAACACCACCACCTAGTGTCAAACCTGCATTTGTGGACAAGAAAGAGCCTTGCACTGAGGTCAGCACTAGTTCCAGCAGTGGTTCCAGTGGAAGTGAGTCAGGAAGTACTCAACTTGCTGAGTCAAGAAGTAAAGTTATGCTTATCCCTAAAAGGTCAGGAGGAGGGTATTTCGTTGTCCCGTGTGACTGACGCAGAAAATCACATTGGGGTGTGATATCAAAATGTGAGGCAAATGATCCAGGATGGGATTTTGTATTTGCAGATTTGCTCACAAAGGCCCTTCCAGTAGCAAGCCATGAGAAGTTGGCAGGTAAACTGGGCCTTGCCACCAGAGTGTAAGATGGAAGATGAATTGTACCCTTGATTGTATATACTGTGTGTATTATGTAACATATATTGTATGACATGTATGGATTGTGAAAATGTCCTACACAGTGGCCTGACCATTTTGGAGAGGATTGTCAGGGATTCTAGGCAGGGAACCCTGGGAAAATGATCAGCCCACTGCAAAGATGTTGCATCATGCCCCAACCGTGGGTAATTGCAAGGTTACATAAGAGACTGGGGTCGTGTGCAGATGGTAGAGGGAGGTGTGCAAACCCTTATCTGGCTGGTTGTAGATACGTATATAAGAAAGCAATCCCCTGTCTGTATTGTCTGTTGACCAAACTCCGTGCCTGGTGCAAGCTCTTGTCCGTCTGTCCTATGTTTTGTACGTAACGGAACTTTGCTGTAAAATAAAGTGCCTCCTGTTTTGGAAGAAAACTCCTCCATGTGTGAGTATCCTTATTGGGGAACAAGGTTGCTGCTGTTGGCTAGCTGTGCTCTGGCTTTTCCGCTGCATTTCTGTGGGGCTGAAACTCCTATCATTCCCCAACATTGTCTCCAACCCAAAACGCATTGTTTTCTCCAAGTGCGGACCAGCCTGTGGCTACATTTTCCTCTTTAAAGCCCTCTGACTTCGTGAGCTTCTTTGGATCGCTCCCGATTTTCATCCCGCCTTGCTACCACTGTGCCTGGCGAGCCTTCCCCTCAGTCCCATGCACTGAGACTACTCACCTTCAGACTTTTGCAGCGATTTACCCGGGCTTCAGGACAGGTGTAGTATCACCCAAATCAACAATCCCTCTTAAAAATCCCTCTGTCTCACTCCAACCTTTATTTCTTTAGTTCTCTGCATGAGTGTGTTGCATACACTGTTTGATTGTATTTTAATAAAAACCACAATTATTATTTCAATTCTGTGTGCTCCTTGACTTGGCCTGACCCCGTAAACATTGGGTAAAAGATTCCACTCCGTTGCCCTGCCTCTCGTTCTGCTAGCTTGTGCTCTTGGCTAATTTCCCCAACTTGTAAAATTGAGAGTGCATTTAGGTGTCCCTCTCGGGACCCCCAGAAAACAGCGTAACAGTTTCATCTATCATTTACTGAGGTTTCTCTTTCTTTTTGGCTTCAGACTGTGACTTTTGCTTTCTTCCCTGACACTGTCCCTGCTTTCAGTCCAGAGTTCTTCTGGCTCCTGTTCAATCAGGCTTAATAGTGCAAATCTGTTTTGTTACACTAACTTTAAATTCTATAGGGATGTTCTTCAGGTTGTATTTTGACACAATGTTTTAACTTTACTCTAATTTTTAATATTAGCAATTCATGGCCCATGCTACAATCTGCTCCTGGTCTTGTTTTTGCAAAGAGTATGAAGCTTCCCCATCTTCTGCTTCCTTTTATAGCCTATTTCCCAGAGGGCTCAGGCAAAAGCAAACTGCTGCATCCTCTCTGAGCTCCTCTGTTCTATTTCATTAATAACTTTTGCCATCTTGAACATACTGATGCTGCTTGGCCACATGTACCCCAGCTTTTATCTGTGAAATGCTGAAGGATACACATATATCAGCTGTTTCGTAGGTGAATATCCATAGATCGTTGTGTGCAGTCAGTAACATATAACATATAAAGGAATGGGGATCTGTGCAGGGGGCAGTGATCTCAAACCTGCATTACAAGGTAGTATTTCTGAACCCATTCCTAAAGCTAAATATGAAGAAAAATAAACATTAAAATTAAAAATAAACATTAGGTAATCATCTCTATGCTTGTGATAAGTGAAGCCCCTGTCAGAGCTGCTGATGACGAGCAGCAGCTGTGGGTCCCTGTGGCTCCGGCTGGAGATGAGTCCTGCAGCTCAAGAGCTCCCCCTGCTGCCATGGACCAAGCAGGCATGGACGTTCCTCTGCCTGTTCCTTTAGGACAGCAGGGATCTGATTCTGAAGATGCTTTGGAGCCTGTGCCAATGAGCCCACAAGCAAGACAGAGACTCAAGAGAGCTGAGCAAAGGGAGGCTTCCTTGATTAAGTTCAAGAAGCAGTGACTAGCCACACCTGGGTCTTGGGCTATATAACTGCCTGCCTGAAAGCTTTCCTTTGCTTGTGGCAAACTTCTTTCAAGCCCTCCTCTTGCCTGTTCCTTGCTCCCAGCACCCGGTTCCTGTTACCTTGAGTTGATCTCTTGACCCTTGGCTTTTGGAACTCTGACTATGGCTTTTGCTTGACACTCTGGTAAATGAGCTCCCTTGTGTAAAGTGCTTGCTTGTCTCCTCCTGGCTGGATTTTGCTGGCTCTCACACTCCCTTCTCTGGGCTGGCTTGCCACCCAGGTCTCTGACCTTGACAATGCTGATGATGTTCAATTATACTTTTCCTTCCCTGAATTTTCAAAGGATATTGAAGACTGTGGCCATTTCTGCACGGGCTTAAAGAAATGACGCAGAGCATCCTCCAGGGAGGACGTCTGCACCTGGGAGCGGACTGGGTCAGACTTACTTAGTGTAGTTCCGCACCTCAGCCCACTCCGGAACAACCCAAAGTGGTCGTCCAGCGTGCTTTTGAAAGACTGATTGAAACAGGTCTTTCAAAAGCACGGAGCGCGCCACTCCATGCCCACGCTCCAGTGCAGATTTGCAGGCTCGCACCAGTGCGAGCCTGCGACCTGCCAGGGGCGGGCTTTAGGCTGGCGAGCTTCAGTGATTGGATGAGAGCCTCGACCAACCGGAAGCCACCATTTTCGTCCCCAAAGCAGTGCGGAGTGGCAGACACGCACTGCTCCGGACCAGCCTGGACCCAAGCATGGAGCCAAGAAGTCCGGTAAGTATCGGCATGGGGCAATTCCCTCGCCCCGTGCAGAAATGGCCAGTATTACAGAGTGTCTTTCTGGTATTTCTTCATGGATGCTTCACCACTGTCTTAAACTTAATATAGCCAAAACAGAATTACTAATTTTTTCCCCAAAACCTTCTCTACTCTCCACTTTTTCTATCACTGTCAATAATACATTTATCCATTTGGTGAAAGAAGCTGGCAGTCTTGGATTCATTTTGATTCCTCTTTGTCTTTTGCTTCCTATATTGAGACTCTTGCTAGATCATGCCACTTCTTTCTTTATAACATCTCTAAAATCCAACTCTTCCTTTCTCTCTCTTCTGCTAAGACTTTAATCCATGCTCTCGTTATTTTTTGTCTCGATTACTGTAATCTTTTACTTACTGGCCTTCCTCGATCTCTTCTTTCCCCTCTAGTCTCTGTTTTTCACTCTGCTGCTAAAATTATTTTCTTAGTCCGCCATTTCAGTCATATTACCCCTCTCCTGATCTCCCTTCATTGGTTACCTATTCCTTGTAGGATCCTTTATAAACTCCTTGTTTTGATTTTTAAGGTCTTACATAATTTAGCTCGTCCTTATCTTGCTGCTCTTATCTCTCCTTAACAGCCCGCTGGAAACCTACATTCTGCAAACACTTGTCTTCTTACCCAGCCTAGAGTCTCTTCCTCTTTTGCTCAGTTATGCTCTTTTTCTCTCTTATGCGTGGAATCACCTTCCGGTGGCCTTGAGAACTGCTCCTTCTCTTACTGTTTTTAAATCTAAATTGAAAACTTTCTTGTTTTCTGAAATTTTTGGAATGTTGGACTTGTTTTTATTGTTAATTAGATATTGTATTTTATTGGCATTATAGTAATGTTATGTTGCACTGGTTGTAGCTGCATATACCCTTGACTTTTTTTCCTTTTTTATATCTTCATTTTATTATGTATTTATTTATGTCAACTGTATTTTAATTTTGTAAAGCGCCATGTACATGGATGGCGCTATATAAATTAAGGATCATCATCATCATCATGCATCTGTTTCTTGAACTCCTTTTTCCCCATGTATTTTAAGGGCAGTGAAACAGTAAGAGCAGTCACACACAGTGCCAGAGGCATTCAGGTCTTGCCTAATTGGGGGATGCTACCACACATTTCAGGAGACTCTTTTTACTCTCTCCTTGAAACTTCGTACCCCTGCAAGTTATTTGTGTATATAATAGAGAGTGGGCACCCTTAGAGGATCAGCCATTCTGCCTAATATGCTGTCTCATCTTTCTCCAGCTGTATTCCCTTCAGATTTATTGGAATGCTGCTTCCACCACTCCTGGACAGTCAGGGAAGGATGATGAGAACTGGATCCCAACATTTCTTGAGAGTGTTGGAGTGCAGATATCTGGTCTTTGATTTGATTCCTGGAGGAGCTCTGTGTGCTCTTTCACACACACACACACACACACACACACACTTTAAACCAATTTAAATCAAATGATTTTCAGTAGATTATACCTCCCTACCTCTTTTAAAACTCACTCACTCTCACTCAGACTTCATTACTCAGCATACTTTTTCCTTGTAGAGACATAGGAAGAGCCATATACTGTTTGTGCAAGCAGCCATCCAGTTGCCCAGCAAGACAATTCGCTAACAGGAGAAGAATGCCACTTTAGCTTCCACTTTACATTCCACAGCAACTAATACAGAGAGGCATACTGTTTCTGATACTGGAGACAATATATGGCCATCTCACTAGTTGCCATAGATGACTCCATCCTCCATGGATTTATCTAATCCTGTTTTGAAATCAGCAGACACAACCACATTTGGTAGCAGTGAATTCCACAGTCTATTTATGTATGTGCTGTGTGAAGAAGTATTTCCTTAAATCTGTCTTGAATCTTGCACCATTTAGATTCAGTGGATGACCTCAAGTTGTAGTATTATGCAAGAGGGATTAAAACTTCTCTCTGACTACTGTCTCTAGACCATGCATAATTTTACAGTGAGCCCTTGGTATCCACTGGGGTTTGGTTCCAGGACCCCCTGTGGATACCAAAATTCATGGACGCTCAAGTCCCATTATGTACAAGCATATATTAAAATGGCATCCCTTATATCAAATGGCAAACTCAAAGCTTGCTTTTTGGGGGGGTTTTGGAGGGGGGAGAGGAGGACATTTTCAAGCTCTGGTTGGTTGAATCCAAAAATATAAAATCTACAGATATGGAGGGCCGACTGTATACATCTTTACCATGTGTCACCTCAGCCAAACAGCCTCAAATGGACAGCCCCTTTCCATGTAGAACAGTACTCTAGTGCCTTGATCATTTTAGCTATTTTCTTGCATCCTTCCCACCAATATCCTTTTTAGGTACAATGACCAGAACAGTACACAGTGTTCCAGATGTGCTCACACCATGGATTTGTTTAAGGAATGTGTGATATTGGCAGTTTAATTTTCAATTCCCTTTCTAATTCTGCTCAACAAGGAATTTGCCTTTTTTTCATAGCAGCTGTACTAGATCGGCACTTTCATCAAGCTACCTACCACAGTTCCAAGATCCTTTTACTGGTCCATTGCTAACAGCTTAGATTCCCTTCAGTGGAGAGGTAAAGTTGGTTCCACCCCCCCCATATGCACCACTTTACACTTGGCTGTACTGAATCTCATTTGCCATTTTATTGCCCATTCTTCTAGCCTAGTGTGATTTTTTGGAATTCTTTGCAGTCTATTTTTGTTCTCATCACCCTAAATAATTTAGTGCCATCTGCAAACTTCATTACTCCCCTCTACCGGCAGATCATATATAGATAAGTTAATCACCAATCCCAATTTTCAGTAGATCACTCAAGAACCTTACTGCATTTACACCTTCATTGCAAGAACTGACTATTTATTCTGCTTCCTGTGCTTTAACCAGTTTTTGGTGTGACAAGAGCCCTTTTCTTATCCCATCAATACTAAGTTTGTTTGGGAGTCATTGGTATACAGGACTTTATTTTTTTTTAAATCCTTTAAAATCAAAAAAGGCAATGCCACCTGGATCACTCCTGTCCCTAGATTTGGTAGTTTCAAGGAACTCTAACAGGTTAATGAAACAGGACATATCTTCATAGAAGTCATGTCAGTCCTTTCTGCAGTGATGTAGACTCGAGTCAATAGACTCAGACTCAAGTCAGACTTAGGTCACTTCAGTGACTTGACTCAGCAAAAATTACATACTGACTCAATTTGACTTGAGACTTGCATATTATTAGTGATTGACTTGCTGCTCTTAGTTCAGTAACATAACACATTCATCCAGAAACCTTACAACTTACTGGTCACATGACGATCTGTCTTAAGCCCAAAGTGTGGACACATTTCTCAGAGGGAACATCAAATCGGTTAGGCAATGGGCTTGAGGTGGGGTTGAGGTCTGCTCAGCAGCCTGTCCCTGCTACATATAGGAGGAGCTTTCTAAAGCTTTTCCTAAAAGCAGAAGGCAAGACTCATGCCCAGAGTGCGTATCTCAGAGGGGAATAGAAAATATGTTAGGCAGTGGTCTTGAGGAGGAAGGATCCTTCTTTCTAAAGCTCTAGGAGCTTCAATAATGGGGAATAAGAAGGGTGCTATTTCCCACTTCTGAAAAAGCCTCCAACTTTGCAAATGGAAAGAAGGATCCTATTCCCTACTTCTGAAGCTGCAGATGGCAAAATCACAAAAATAGAGGACAAGCACTACTTAAATTGTTAAAAATGACTTTCAACTCTGTCCAGAAATTCTGGAATATAGGTTGGGGTATAAAGTTGGCTCCCAGACTTGAGAGCTGACTTGAAACTTGACTTGAAAGTATTTTGCAAGGACTTGAGACTCAGCTGGAGATTTGAACGTATCACTGCCTTTCTGAGCAAAGCTCACTCTTCTGTATGCTTAATGACTTTATCCTTGATAAAAAAAACCTACTGCCAATTTATCTGAAATAGATGTAAAGCTAATCGGCCAACTGCTTCTTGGTTCTCTTGGACTCCTTTTTAACAATTGGCCACTCTCCAGTTCTCTATTGTTTCATTGGCCATCCTCCAGTCATTTGGCAAAGTGGCTGATCTTATGGACATGTTACATATTGTAGTTAGAAGATTAATAATTCTGCTGTTTAATTCTTTAAGAATTCTCAGGTGGATACCATCAGATCTAGTTATTTGTTTGTAAATTATCAAGAAGATCTTGAACATCATCTCTTGTCACTACTGTTTGTCTCAGCTCCTCACTCTCTCCTCCAGGAAACATTAGTTCAAGTATGTGTATCTTTAGCCATGAAAATAGAGGAAAAGAATTAATTCAGTTTTTCTGTAATCTCTTTATTCTCTTTCAGAACTCCCTCGATTTCACTATAATCTAATGACCCAGTTGCCTCCTTGGTTAGCTTTCTGTTCTGATATGTTTCAAGAATTCTTTACTGTTGGTCTTGATGCTCAAAATCCATTTTTGCCTCCCTGATTTTCTGCTTGCATTTCCTTTGTACAACTTCATCTCATTTGGATAAGATTTTTAGTTTGTGAATTATGACTTTTATCTGTTTGACTTTTTTCATACTGCTAACTAGCCATGCTGGTGCCCTTCTGGAGTCTGTTATTTCCCATTTAGATGTCAGATATGCAATTCTAGTTCAGTCTCAGTTTATGTGGTTTTGAGAAGGCGACAAGCATCATGGAGAGATTTGACCCTTTCAGCCTTTCTTTCTACTTCCTTTTTACCAATTCATTTTAGAGAAGTTTCTTCTTTCACTGTTAAATAGGGCTGTGCTGGAGTTCTCACTCAGATATAAATTAAACTTTATAGTTCAACTTGCTCGAGGTCTCAGGGTGTACCATTTCAGATTATGTCAAAAATCACTTTTCCTCTAGCTCTTTCAATGATCAGCAGTTCTAGAGCAGAACCACTTAGCCTGTCTAGAGATTGTATCTGTTTGTTATTACTGGAGCACGCAGTCAATGTGAGGATAGTTAAAACCACCCCTTATTATCTCCTTTAGATGCCTCCCTGATTTCATTCTCTATTTCAAGAACTTCTCTGGGTGTAATGTATCCCTGCTACTAAGTGACTTTTGGTCTCTAGTATCGTCACCCCCAATTATTCTTGAAGGGATTTAGCACCTTTAAAGTTCTCTAGGTTAGTTGATATGATATGATACTTTTCCTAATACATAGAGCAATACCACCTACAGTTATGTTTTCTTCTTCTCTTCCTCTTTCTTGTTATATGTCAAGTCAACTCTGACTTATGGTGACTCTATCATAGGGTTTTCTTGGAAAGACTTATTCAGAGTGTCACCTTCTTGCCCTGGTGAAGGACAGCTTTTTCTGAGAAACAGGCAAATTTGGCCAGGCGTTTCTTGGTTCAAAGGCTAGAGGTTATATTTATTGAATGCAAAAATACAAAAAGATTCTGTTATAACAGGGTGCCAATAGAGATTCGGAACCCTGAACAAAGGCTAGGACATGCTTTTATAATCTGGGATCCAGGTGATCAGGGTGCACACCCACTGCAGCATTTTTCACCAATCACAGTATTCAGGTAAACATTATACACACCCATTGCAGCCACCCACCCCATATTAGGTAAATGCCCAGAAACTTCTGGCCATATAAGGGTAAAGGTCCAGAGACTTCTGACCATGTAAGGAAATCTCCAGAGGGGCAGGTAGTATGAAGTTTCTTCCAATCACAAGTGACCTTCCAGATATGGCCAGATTCCGGTGAGGTAGTAATAGACATGAGTCAGCAGACGGGAGGGGCTGGGGTCTCCTGTGTACGTGACAACTCCTTAATCTGTGATGGTGATTGTCTTTCCCCCACTCACAAGAGGAGAATGCCTTCCTCTTAGGCTGGGGGAGTGCAACTTGTCCAATGTTGCTTCTATGGCTGAGCAGGGATTTGAATGCTGATGTTCTGGAGTCCTAGTCTGACACTGAGACCATCACAACACCTTATTCACAAAATCTATGTTTTCCTTTAAAACCAAGCACTCAGAGGTTTGAAACACTTACACATGGTAACATATTCAGGGGTAGTCCTGTTGGCCAGTTAGCAAAATATAACAAAATCTGAAAGCCATCTTTATTGGCTAACTGAAAAGCACAAAATATTTCATGCAAGCTTTCAACGCTCCATAAGTTCCTTCATCAGATAAAAGATGTTTAAAAATCATACAGGAGAAGACAGGTGATAATGGTAGCATCACTGTCCTACATTTTGTATCAGATGATGTTTCTGTTGTAGCTCAGTTGTTCCAGAGAGATCTCAATGCAGGCAGAGGCCACTGGTCCTTTTGGCCATGTGGGGACCAGGGAACAAAGGGCAATAAAAGGCAATAAAATTTCAATTCCATTAGCAACAGAAAAGTAACTTCCTTTGAGACCCAGGTGAAGTGGTGTCTCCCTTCAGATGCCTTTGGGACATGCAGTTTCCATTTATACTGCTTTCATTGGCTGATATGTTTTATTGCAGGCTCATGGACTGTTTTAACCTCATCCCCATTTTGGCAATCAACAACATTTTTACTTTCTCCCAGTGGGGGTGACTGAGTGTGAACTGGATGCTTTCCTGCTCTTGTCAGTTTTCCCTCAGTGTTCAACTTAAAAGCTACTCTGTCAACTTTTTCATGTAACATGCCAGAAATCTGGCCCTATCTTGGTTCAAGCTAGCCCACCCCTTTTGTACAGGCACAGTGTCTCACAAAATGTTCCCCAGCTCATTTGCTAACAAATCTGCACAGAATTAGCTCATCTATGCACTGAGACTCAACTTTGCCTGTCTACCTGGCCTTGCCCATAGAATGGGCAGCTTTAAATACATCATCATCATCATCATCATCATCATCATCATACTATCTTGGTAGTTCATGGCCTTCAAACTCCTATCTAGCAATCTAAGATTGGCTTCTAGGACCTCAAAATTTTTCCAACATTACTGGTAGCAACATAACAGCTGACTCCTCTCAAGCTATACCTATCAAACAGGAAACTCTCCATGTTGTCTACATGCTCATGACATAGGCCCTTTTCGCATGGCGTTTTGGAAGCGAGAGGCCCCCTTGGGTGTCGCGTAAATGTGAGGAGCGGCCTCAAGGACCGGATGCAGAGTGGGCACGCATCTATTCATTTTCATTTTCAGTTCTTTCCAAGCTTTCTCATGCGAGGATCCCAATCCAGCAGAGCAAAAAGGTAACGTGCGAAAAGGGCCATAGACATGTCACAGATATAGCTATAAATGTTGCTATCGCTGCAATATACCACAGAGATACTACCTCTCTTCTTTCATAGTTGTTTTTATAACTAAGAACTCAATTATCCTCTAGCATCAGATGAAGGAAGATTGCTTGCCCCACCCAACTCGTTTTGACAAGTACATGTCATGAGCCTGTAAACTCATGACATATAAACAGATCTTTTGTCTCACTGGTGTTTACTTCCCTTTCACCAGGCACTTTGTCACAGGAAGTGGGACACTTCATCAATGCCTTGTTGCCTTGTCACCACGACTGCCACCTCCTTCTCTTCCTCATTTTTTGCACTATCCCAGATCTTCCATATATTTTTGGATGTGGGTTGACCAGAACCATATACACCAGTGGTTCTCAACCTGTGGGTCCCCAGATGTTCGTGGACTTCAGCTCCCAGAAGCCCCAGCCACTATGGTCAATGCTCAGGGCTTCTGGGAGCTGAAGTCCACAAACATCGGGGGACCCACAGGTTGAGAACCACTGATATACACTATGGCTAAGATCCCACTTGAAGCTGGTAGAGTTTAACATTTTACCAGCATACTAATTTAGGGGACTGAGAAGGTGAAGACACAGTGAGGAGGCAGCTCAAGGAAACTCACCTATCAGACTCCTCTGTGGTCAGTCAGTAGCTATTGGGGTCAGGGGTGCAGCCACATCCAGAAACAACCTTTGCATAAGGAGGCACTGGGTAGCTTCCTATGCAGCATCAGAAAACGTAGCTATGCAATCACAATTACTAATTATACTGGAAGAGGTTTCTGGCATAAATATTACACAGTATTCCAATAGGGGTGCACCGTAAATTTACTTAAGTGCTTTATAGGAAGCTCCCACCTTTCAACATCCCATTATTTGACGACTTGCAATGTCATCAGTTCTTCTTGCCTATGGAGGCTTGTTTAGTGCTGCTCGCACATGCTGACTGTCTAGAGTCTTGCATGCAGAAAGAGCAGATCCCCTGGTCAAATTGATGGAACTTGTCTGTATAGCAAGCATCAAAGCAGTGGGCGTCCATCAGTTCTTCTTGCCTGCTGGGGCTCACTTGAAAACACATGTGTGCTGCTTGCAAAGCAAGCTTGGGGGTTGGAGGAAAGGCACCAAACCATTTGAGAGACTTTACAAGCAGTGCACACACACAATCGGTCCCAAGCAAGCTCCTGTAAGTCCTTCATGTTCCCTATGTAATTGGGTTCCATTTTCCAACCATTTGTGCTTTCTGACAGTGCTCCAGTCCCTAATCTGTCAGATAAGCAGGGGAAGTTCATATGATGTTGGTAACCTCATTTGCAATCTTTTTCCCAATCCTGAAACTGGATTTGGCTTTTCCACTAGTATCGTACAATAGTGAGATTTTCCTCATGATTCCAAGATCTGTTCTCTGAATTTTTGTAACCAGTTCAGATCCCACCTGCATATATACACAAGAAGGAAAATTTAAGTTACCTCTTTTATTTCATTATATAGACTCTCATTTGCCATTTTGTCAGTAATCATTTACTCCATATGGAAAGAGCGCGGACTGTTTGCAATTTGTTGCATTTTGCTATTGTTGGATTGGGGACAAATTCTCAGGGCGTTAGCCTATGAAGACTAGTTCAGTTAAGACTCAGTCTCCTTTAGCAGAGTTCACAACTGAAAGTATGGAATCTGTTGTGTCTCTCTCAGATTTGTTTTGACAAAATAAAGCAGACAGGCATTATGTAAATTACTTAACTAAAAAAACTGTACTGGTTACATTGAAAAACACATGCAAAACATAAAATACATACATTACTGGCTATCTAGAGAAGAGCTTCATGGGAAGAGGCAGCTCAGCAGAGCTAACTAGCACTCACCATCATGAAGGAGGGAAGAGAAGGAGGAGTCTTTTATGGGGTTGCAGACATACCTGGAAGGTTCTCTGGCCGCAGGGTATGCTTGCTTGGATTAAAGGATACATTGATCACCGTGCACTACAATTGGGTGAATGAACAAATATGGGCAGTTGAGACAGTACATAAAGCAGTGATCCTCATCCTACGGTATGCATACCCCCCCAGGGGTATGAACAAAGACATTTAGAGCTATGTGGGGAAAGAATTGAATAATGGCAGCAAAAAATATAAAGTGAGCTGTTTTCAGAAGATGTCACAACTGGGTTTTGTTCTCAATTGCCCATAGTATTGGTGTTCCTGTCCCAGAAGCTTAAGAGATGGGGGTGGGGAATCACAGGGATAAAAGAGTGACATGCAACTCCAACCTCCTGCTGCCAGCCTCTCACTGCCACAAACTTTTTTTAACAAAAAGGAGTCTTTCTCACATGCAAATGCAACACAGCCTTCTATTCCAGTTGCCATGACCCTAGCCCTGCCCACACTAGGTGGCTTATCAAGCCTTTCATGCACGTGCTCTTTCTTCCTTCTTCATAAGGAGAGAGCATCCTGTTCCGCCCTCAATCTGCCTGTGGAAGGAACAAGCAGCACTTGTTGCTCCTCCCCATGCCTTCAGCTAGAAGCAAACTGGATTCTGAGACCACAGAGAGTGTTTAGGTGGTTAACAGGGCATGATGGGATGGAGACACCTGGACAGGGTGCTTGGCCTGACACCCGGCCTTTCCTTCCATGGGTGTAGAGGTATCTCCTGAGAGCTCATAGAAGATTTCTGATGGGACTTTTTTCCCCTCAAGGAAAGGATGTGGTGGTAGGGGGGTATCATTTATGGAAATGGGCTGCCAAGGGATATGCAAGTGAAAAAAATGGTGGGAAGCACTGCTGTAGAGAGAATGGGCATGCAGAGAACTCTTACTGCCTATAGACGCCTCGCTTTAGTAGATGGAAGAAGGGGTAGAGAATGCTTCATTGAGCAGAATTTTCCAACAGCTGTCTTTTTAAATGGGTGTCACTTGCAACTTTGGCCATGTCATCCTTGATTTCAGGTCATTTATTAATAAGATAGCACTAGACCCAGGGCAAATCCTCAAGAGATCTACTGCACCCTCATCTAATTGGCCTACTTATTCCTGCCTTTTCTGCTCTATTCTGTAACAATCGCTGAATCAGAAGAAGACCTCATATGCCTTGTAATTAATGCTAGGCTTACTTTTGGAGTCTTTGTCAGTAGCTTTTTGGAAGTCTGCATGTATAATGCCTACTTGTTGTGTGCCTTCAAGTCATTTCTGACTTAATGGTAACCCTAAAGCAAATCTATCACAGAGTGTGTGATGGATCCAAGGTCACTCATTGGGTTTCCACGGCCAAGTGGGAAATCAAACCCTGGTTTCCAAGGTCATAGTCCAATGCTCAAACCACTACACCACACTGGTTCTCATAGTGACTGCTAGGAACAGTCTGTTTACATGATTATTTACACACCCAGCTTTACAGGGCTGGAGAGATAGGTCTTCCCTCTCCAGAAGTCAAGCTGATTTGTCCTCATCAAGAGATTTTCTTCTATAGTTTTGACTATCTTACTTTAATAATGCTTTACACCAATTTATCTACATATGTCTAAAAACAAGCATGGGAAGACACCAAATACTGAGAAAGGAAAGACAATTCCAGATGCATGGAAATATTTCTGTTAAGTCCAATGTATTCTGAATAGGAATCTTAAGCACAATCACCTTTAGTCCTTGGTTTCCAGATCTATGTTTATGCCTTTACCAATTCGCTCTTCAAATTCTTTCTTTGCTTGCTTTATCAGCATCTTGAATTTGTTTGACTGCATGTGTGCTCTTGAGCAAAGTTTGAATGTTTTAAAAGCAGTTGCCTTGCCTTTTATAGCTTGAGTCTGCTTTTTATGGATTTATCTCTTTTTATAGTAACTAGAGTTTCTGTTATAATCATTTTAATAATCTCCAAACTTCCTGAAGGATTTGATCATTATGATTCTCCCATGAAACTTCATTTTAACTAATCTCTTCATTTTTGAGAAATTCCCTCATAATTAAATATCATTCTGCTGGCTTCTCAGAAAATGTCTCCACACAATGCATATTGAACTGAATCCAGATAGTCACTAGATGGTAATGTTCCCAGCTTACATCTCTAACCCAGTTCTTGATATTGTTCAGTATGAATTGCAGGATTGTCTCTCCTCCTGTCAAATCCATGATAGACTGTTTTATGGCACCATGACTTATTGTGCCTTGGTTTGTCTTGTTATCATGATCATATTCAGGATACATGTTTACCTAGTCAACTAGAAGATTAAGTTGAAGTCATTTGTAATCACATTTTTTTTGTTTTTGAATGGCACCCTGGTTTCTCAGAATTTTGTGAGAAAATCAATAATTTATCTCCTTTATTACACTTCAAAATTTTTACTGGGGTCGCATTCATGCTGCACAAATATTGTGCTATTATCCCATTTTAACTGCCATGACTGCATCCTATGGAATCTTGGAGGTTGTAGTTGAGGCACTAGAGCAGCTCTCTGGCAGAGAATTACAAATGCCCCTCCCTAAGCTGGAAATCCCAGAAGTCCATAGGATGGACCAATGGCACTTATAGTACAAACATATTGCTGTAACTGTACTGTGAAAGGGCCCCTAGTAAGTGTTTTTGTCACTGAATTTGTTCATCCTAATTTATTTCAGTTATATCCTTTTTATATAAAGAAAGTTACCATCATGATTACTTCCAACTTTGTGTTCCTTCACCTGCAATATTCCTAGGGTCACATAGCAGTAGCGGGGGGGGGGAAAGCAACATTTCCTGGCTCTGAACAGCTGTTGCTCCAGTGCTTTACTTTTTTTATGGCCCTTACAACACGACCTTTTGTCTTCTGCTGCAACCACCTATGCTGGCATAATTATACTGGCAAGTGCACCAATAGGATTCTAGCCTGTGGAGATAAAAGCATTTCTTTTGATTGGCATCTTAATTCATGAGGATATTAGTGAGTCTTCTGAGCTGTAGAAACCATCTTCTGAGGTGGGGTGGGCAAAGTACTGCCCATGGGCTCCAGGTAGCCCTCAGGACTTTGTGGCCTCCAGTGGTAAAAGCAATTTTTTTTTGCTCCAAATTGTGCTCTAGGTACATGGAGGGCATTTCCATATACCATATATCACGTTTGGGAGGTGATAGACTAATGTAAGCCCCAGAGAAGCCTTTTTAGAACAGGAAGTGACTTCTGCTCACTGCCTGTTGTAACAAAAAGGTCTCTCCTGAGTCTAAAGTGACCCAGGAAGGCCCCAGAACCTGCTAAAAATGCCCTTCATGCTCCTTAGAAAGCATTTAAGGGCAAAAAAATTTTGTTTGTTTTTTGTGAAGGTGGATACATTAGAGAGTGCAGGTCACCTGGGAGATCAATGTGGCCCTCTAGCCTTCCACAGTTACCTACCTCTGTCCTAAGAGATTTTTCCCCACATACTTAATATGTCTTCCCACCCCAATATACTTTTCACTCCAAGAGAAAAGAATTGTCACTCCAAGACTGGGAGTCTCGAAGGCTTTGCCTCTGAAGTTCCTCCTCTGTGTAGAATTTGTCAGCTCCTCTCATTATCTCCAGGTCAGCATCAAAAGCCCAAATACTGTATTTGCTGGCATATAAGATGCATCAGCATATAAGACACACCCATTTACATGCCAGGAAATACTAGCATGTATTTGAGGGTGTATAAGATGCATTGGCATATAAAACGCACCCCATTTTCAAACAGTATTTTCAGGAAAAAAAGTGAGTCTTATACACCAGCAAATAGGCTATATTCCATAAGAACGACAAGCTGAATGCACAAAAGTTAAAAAAATAAAAAATATGTATAGCTTTGCCTCCATATTGCTTTATTTTATAAACTGAATTAGTTTTGACAGGGTCAAGCAATACTTCTGTTTTTCATAAATAAATAAAATTAGGGGCAGCCCTTCTCTGTTTCTTCTCTCCAGGCCTTCACATCTCTAGGAAGGGAAATATAGGTGTTGGAAAAAGGAGACTGGATTAATTGGGTTTCTTCATATTCTTGCTTCAAATGTCATTCAATAGTATTCCAATCTGAAGAGAATTTCTGGAGTGCTATTTGTCTTTGGCTCAGATCTTTCATATTGTACCTTTCCATACTCTTGGCATCTAAATACCCAACTTAAAAATAAAAATAGCTCTCTCTCGCTCTCTCTACCCCACTTCTGCCTTCTGTACTCATAAATAAGCTGGCATTAGTCATCTGTTAATTATACCAATGGAATGCATCTCTTGAGGGAATTCATAGATGCAGACAAACAGTCTCACAGCCATGAATATATTACTGAATTCTAAGCTAGGCAAATGCATGTAATTTTTAAGACTGATTTCTCTGATCAAGAGACCTGCTAGTCTCATGAGCAATCTATATCTTAACATTTTAGCTTCCACCAGCCACAACTAAAATCCCATGAGTTGTGGTTAATCTCTGATGCCTCACAAGAAAAATAAAATTAACCACATGGAAGAAATATTGTCATGTGTACCACAACTGTTTGAGCAGTGAAAACAGTACAGTGCTTACCTGGGTTTTCCTTCTTTTGGAAAGAGGTCACTGGAGACTTACTGAAGGTTTTCTAATATTTGTATTTATTTACAAATACACAGGTTAAAAACAGGTGGAGAGAAAGCATTAAACACAGAAATTCCAGCATCCTCTGCTCCCATTTCTGACTACTGGGGGGAAAGTAATGTCTTAATCAGATTTTTTGGGGGGAGGAAATTGTACTACATGTCCCAGAATAACCCCAGCCACCATAGCCAGGGGCCATTCTAGTTGAGGGACTCTAGGAGGCATAATCCAAAAAGTAACTTTCACAGCTCTAATTCTTAAGGTGCTTCCAGAGCTAGTTTAGCCTTCTGTCTGTTGATGGAATTCAGCAGTCCATTAACAAGTCCAAATATACTCAAAGTAACCAACACTGGTAGAAAATCCACCCAAAGAGATCTGATTCAACAATTAGTGAGCTGAAATGGGTCTTTAAAGGTTATCTATCCCAGCCCCCAATCCCATAACAATATCCTTCCCGAGCTCAGTAGATTACTAATAAACTCATATTACAATTGATCATATTCTATTTTATGCCTTCAAGTTGTTTCTGACTTATGGAAACCCTAAAATGAACCTATCAGTTTTCTTGGCAAGAATTATTCAGAGGAGATTTGCCTTGCCTACCTCTGAAGCTGAGAGAGCATGTCTTGCCCAAGGTCACCCAATGGCTTTCCATGGCTAAGTGGGGATTTGAACCCTGGTCTCCAGTCACAGCTCAAACCACTACAGCATAGTGACTCTCACAACTGACCATACGATGTGTTCACTGTCCAGCTTTCACAACCATACATAGAAACTGTGACCTGGATTATTCTGAAATGCCTCTTGACTATTACCAAAGCTGAGCTCAGTATTTATATTTAGTACAACTGAATATACAATGCATTGTATATAAATACTGAGGTTAGTTTTGGTAATAGTTAAGATGTGTTTCAGAACCATCCATGTCACAATATTTTCATTTTTTATGGGTGGATGTGAAAGCTGGACAGTGAAGAAAGCTAATAGAAAGAAAATCAACCTATTGGAAGCTATGGACTGCCAAAACGATGAAAGAATAGTTCCAAAAGGAAATCAAGCCCGAACTCTTCCCAGAAATGAAGATGACTAAACTGAGGCTGTTGTTCTTTGGACATAGGATGAGACAATGTGACTCAGTATTACAGATAATAATGCTTGGTAAAGTAGAAGGAACTTCTTGACAATAAGAGTTGTCTGGCAATGAAACCAACTGCCTAGAGAGGCGGTGGGGTCAGCTTCTTTGGATGTCTTCAGAAAGAGGCTGGACAACTACCTGCTGGGGACGCTTTAGCCTTCATTGGAGGCTGAGAGAATGTGACTTGCCCAGAGTGGGTTTCCATGGCTGGGTGAGGATTTGAACACTAGTCTCAAGGGTTGTAGTCTAACTCTCAAGCCAAGAGTCCTATAATCTCACTGCAGTATTCCTGTTTTCATGTTCTTAGGCTTGGTGTGCACTGTTTCCTCCACTGATTTGAGAAACATCTTCCTTTTTCCAGGATCCAGCAGAAGATGGCCTTTATTTCAGAATCAACTAGCTCAAGAGCTAAATTTTGCACATGCCCATCCTGGTTTAATCTCTACCTTTTCCTCTGGCAGCTCTACCATGTGGAGTTGCTGTTAGGGATCTTCCTAGGTGCTCTTATATTATAGGTTGTAATCTTGTTTCATAATGACATGGAACAGACACTGGTTTTTGAAAACATAGCTCACATAATTCAGTGGAATACAGGGCAATCTGCTTCTAGCTTTGTAATGTTCAATGTTTGATCTGGCTAACATTGTCACATGTCTTGAAGGATAATTGTGGCAAATAAAAAGAAACCTAGTGAAAGGTCTCTTGGTTCTGGCTTGTAGCCAGAGTGGAATGAAAGAATGTGCAAGTCTCAGCTCCTCTTTCTTTCTAGGGCTCCAGGCTCCAGTGGTACACTAGCCATTTTGCCTTGCAGTCCAGTTGATAAGCTAGACCACATGGGGTGGGGTGGGGTGGGGTGGAAGGGAAAGAGACTAGCTTCCAAGATCCCAGGGAGATAGGAGAGGTAAATGGCTACCAGTGATGGAGAAGCAATGCTTTCACCAATTCCATCACCCCCAGCAATCTCTGGATCTCAGAGGGCAGGGAGGGGGTATTTAAACTTTCTCATCTCTGAACATTGAGAGGTAAATGTCTGTATGCTTTTTGTAGCACATATATGCAGCTCCATAGTCTTCAGCCAAGTCAAGAGTAAGGATTTGTATCACACACGTTAATATCATCAAATGGAGGACTACAAGAGTGAGGGAGTGGAGAGCCAGCATGGCGTTGGACCAGGCTTCTGGGATATCAGGGTTAGAATCCCTGTTGGGCCACAGAAACCAACTGGATGATTTTGGGCAAGTCACATCCTTTCACCCTTAGGAGAAGGCAACAGCAAGCCTCCTCTTAATAAGTCTTGCCAAGAAAACCCTAGCATAAGGTCATCATAAGTCAGAGTCAAGCTGAAGGCACATAACAACAAAAGGGGGAGTCCCTTAAATATCCATGCGACTGCAACAAAGAGGCTTAGTTTGTACAGGTACCAGTTGTGCTGCATGTGCAGAATCAGGAAAAAACTAGGAGTGGCAAGAATGCATGGCATTTTCTCTCACTTGGAACACATGCTGGCAAAAGAAACAAAACAAAACAAGCATACCTGTCTTCACATGACTTCTGCAAAAGAACAAGAGGAGAAAGAGGAGGAGGAGGAGGAGGTGGTGGAGATGGTGCTTCTCTCAACTTTACAAGGACTACCCCTTTCTCTCTGGACGTCATCCACTCAAAGGGAAAGAGGCGCCTTTCTTCTCCATTATACCGAGATTCAGAATCTGCCACATGACATTTTACCAGTCATTAACAGTGAGAAAGCCAAGACTTGGTTGTTTGTTTCTAACATCTTGTTACACCTCATTATTTCAAAGCAAGTTTTAACAAGACAATCAGGAGTCATTCACATTCATGTGCCAAAGCCAGAATTTTAACAACAAAGACCTTTGGAGCAACTCTGTTCTTCCTGGCACCACCTGCCAAGAAACTTAAGAAGTCAAGCATTCAGTTTCTCTTTTTACACTTGTTTCTGGCTTACAGTTTTGACTTGAATTTCTTATATCTGCCCAATGTTTGCAGAATATTAAACACTCCCCTAAGGAAATAAGGGATATTGGTGAAAACTTCAAGTTTAGCCAGCTTCAGTCACTGGTGAACCATAACAGGATCTGGCCAAAACAAACACAGATTGAATTCTTTCCTCCTCCCAGCTTCTTACACAATATTAATCTTGGCCCTCCAGAAGCAGAGATGTTTTAAGAACTGTTCCTTGGCATTTTGAAAGCAATAATATGAAAAAGACATTGCCATTTCTGGCAACCTACTCTTCTGCCATTGATTTAAATTGTACTTCTCAAGCCAGTTACTAAGAAGCAGTCTTATGGAAGCCTAGTGGAGATTCAAAAGTGAATGTCCTTGTTACCTCCAACCCCCAGTTTACTATAAGAATGTAGGGTGCTGTAAGAGCTGACACAATATGAAAATCCCATCACAGCACATGGGGAGGCTGACAATTAAGAAATTATTTTGGTTAACACCCCATTAGAAATGCACCTGTGTGGCTGCAAGTTTGAACATTTTGATAAAGAAATATTAATAATTTTGTTCCACTCGGGACACAAGATTTCCCTAAGACTTATGGTCTAAGGCAGCCTTTCTCAACCTTTTTACCTTGGAGGAATGCTTGAGATAATTTTCTGGTCTCAAACAACCCCTGTATGAAAATTATTATACCTACAGCTTTATTCCCCCCCACACACTCATAATCTCTCACAGAACCTCTGGAGATCTCTCATGGATCATAAGATTCCCAGGGAACTTTGGCTGAGAAACCCTGCTCTAAGGCTTATTCTGCCCCTTCCCTCTACAGTCACCCTTCCTTAGTGACAACACCAGGATGGCAGATGTTCAACTCACTGAAATCTACCTTGTAAAAGTTTAAAATTCCTACGGGCATAGAAAAGCACAAACGAAGGGAATATCTCCAGGGAACTCTAATGGGGGAAAGGGCCCTATTTTATTGGAGGGGGGACTTTTTCTTGGGGCGAGGAACTCAGAAGAGAGACACAGTGTTTAAAGGAGAAGGCTGAAAAATCTTGTGTGGATTCTGGAGATAAAGAAGGGACTTTGTTAACCACTATTATCGTTAATATTATTATTCCACCAGCGTAGAGCAAAGTCCAGAGTAGCAGGTCGGTTTCACCAACCCACCTTTATGCCCGGGCTCCACAGTCGGCCCACGAAGGCTTCTTGGCAAACAAGCCAGTTCGCCTCGCCTTTCTCACTCCCTTCCCTCCCCTACCCCCCCTCCTCCGATGGCTCCTGTGTTCTCCAGCCGCCGCCGCCGCCGCCGCCGCCGGGCTCGGCTAGGCCGGCAGCCAGCAGCCAAGGGAAGGAAGTGCCTTTTATGGCGCAAGGAAGGGCCATATATGGCACGGAGGAAGGGCCATGTATGGGCAAGGCAGTTCCTGCGGGGAACCAAATGCAGGCCGCTTCCGCTCAGCCTTGGCTCGGCGGCTGGGATCAGATGACGGCGGTGGCTCGTCTGGCTGCTCGGCTGCTGGCAAAACGCGGCCCGCCTGCCCGCCCGCCTGGGATGGCTTCCCAGGGAGCGGCTTCCCTTGCGCTTTGGCGGAGCATGGGAAAGCAACTCCCGCCAGGCGGGCCTGCCTGAGCCCGGTCTCGGGGGGGGGGTGGCCTGGGCGGGGATGCCCACCCAGCCCGGACGGGGGGCTGCTGGAAGGAAGGGTCGCAGGAAGGGGAGGGGCAGCGCGCGTTCCCTTCCCGCGCCTGGGCGGGCTCCAGGAGTGACGCAAGGCTCTTCCTGTCACTTCATGGTCAAAGCCGAAGCCGGGCTTTAAATTACAAACAGCTGCTGGCTCTCTGAGCCAGAACAGATCCTCTCTCTCGCTCTCTTTCTCACTGACGAGCCCGCAGGGAGCGCTTTCGGCTTCCAGGGCGCGCGCCCGCACGAACACGCGCCCCCCTCCCCACACGCACTCTCACACCCGAATCCGGTGTCCTCGTCTCGAAAACCGTGCGAACCAAAGCAGGTCAAAGGGCTCCGGATACTCCCTGCTGCAAACAGGACGAGTCAGCACCTTCCCCGCTTCCGCTCCCGCCGTTGCGGGCGGCCATCTCTGAGAAAAAAAAGCTCTCTTCCCCTTGGCCGCGGCGACCCCGGCGCTTGCCAAGCGAGTGGGGGATTCCCAGGCTTCGCCTTTCGCGGTGGGCGAGGAGGAGGAGGAGGAGGAGAGCCGGGCGCGTTTTAAAGGGCTCGCAGCCGCTTTCACCTCCCGGCTCCGTCGTCGCTGCACGGAAAGGAGGAGGGGAGCCGTTTTGTGTGGCAACTTTAAAACAGATTTGCTTTAGCGGGAACTTTCTGGGACTACAGAATCCACTCCCGCAGAGACGTCGATGCTGTCTCCTACATGCCAGCCGAAAGTTCGGGGGGATGCTTCCTTAGCCGTCCACACGATAAGCGAGTGGCTCGCGTTTAAAGCGCTCTTGGGTGTGAACCTCAAACTCTCTTCGGGGGCAGCTGAACGCCTAACTAACCATTCCGTCAGGCACAAGCGGGATGAGGGTCTTATTTATAATGAGAAAGGGTCTCCCGCCCTTTTCAGATACATTAGTAGTGGCGATCATCTTAGTTCTAACTGCGAAGAGCGGAGCTGCTGGGATGTCTGAGGAATTAGCCGGGGGGGGGGACTGCCAGGCGCCTCATTTCACGGGTCTGCCGCATATTTGCGGATTTAAACAGGCCCTCCCAGCGCTGCTGTCTTCAAAACCCTCCTTCTGCTGCTGATACAGCGGGAGAGAGCTCTCTTTCCCTGTGTGTGGACAGGTCCTCAGCTTCGGGGGTCGAGCGGATTGACAAGGACTCCATGGGGATCCCGCTTCACTTGTGTGGTATTAAGTAGCCCCCAGGACTACCGTGGGCCCACGACGGCCTAGATTCTAGAGGTGTCATGAGGAACTGGGGGAAAACAACCAGCTTCAGCTTCTTAAGGGCTGCCGCTCAAGTTTGCCTGCCGCGGAATTATTTCTTCCCTGCTATAAATCCTTCCCAGCAGTCCCAGATTTCTGATTTCTGGTAACTCAACAGTAAGAAAACAGTATTCTGTCCATGTTCAGAGGTGCCCTCCATGAAGACTGAAGGCCGCTGTAAGCCTTCCAGGTCTTGCTGAAATCTGATTCCACTGCCTAGAGGAGGGGAATAGAGAGCGAGATGTTTCAGAAAGAAACCAAACCCGTTCAAGTGAAGGTGAGACCTATAACTTACAGAGAATCGCGCCCGCATCTTTTGATTCCTACGCAGGGCACAGAATAGGGGTGACGGGTTACAACTCCCATCATCGCTCACCCTCTGCTGGGCTGGTCGGTGCTGATGGAAGTGGACTCCCGACAGCTATTGGAGAGGGCACCGGTTCTTCCTCTCCCGCCCCGATTGGCAAAGGTGGGACGGCCATGGCGGGGCCTGAGAGACATACAGAGCCACGCGGAGGGAAGGTGCAGCTTAGAGAAATGGCTTCGGAAAAGCTCAGCCCGAGGCGACGTTGTACGTGAAGAGACTGCTCGGCAAAGGCAGGTCATTTCCGCACTAGACTGCTACAGGGCGATTATTCCACTTTCAACATCCTATGGAATCCTGGGGTTTGCAGCTTAGGGGGGGGCCCTCCCCTCCCTAAACTGCAAACCCCAGAATTCCATAGGATGTTGAAAGTGGAGTAACAGCCCTGTAACAGTCTGGTGCGGAAATGGCCTCAGTCTCCCCCTTGCCTTCGCGACCCTCAGCTCTCAGCGCAAGGGCGGGCGTTTTCTCAAGGACGCCTGGCCCCCTGCTGCGCTACAGCGGGAGCACCCAATAGACGGTGGCCCTCGGGCTTACGACGACTGCGATCCCACATCCGCTGCCTGCTCGGGAGTAAGTCCCATTGAATTCTGAGTCGCCTTGGACGAGATAGAACTGCGTGAGAGAAAAAGAAAGCCCCCGGGCCATCCCGTTCTTAGACCCCTCTGCCATACATTGAACCACCGAGTTCCGCTTTCCCTTGCCTGGACGGGTTTGGACGTTTGGCGCAAATAAGGAACTAGGACCAAGGAACGGGCTTCAATTTCGTTTCTTCTTTCTGGAGCTGCCCTGGCAGACCTTTTGAACACCAGAGGACCTCGGCAGCAGTAGAGCAACCCCTGAGCCCCCACCTCGACAGTATTTGGCCGGAGATAAATGGATCCGTTTGCTGGGGCTAGCAAAGGGGGAGGTGGGCTCATCAAACCAGTCTGATGGGTGGTTCGCAGGAGGAGGGTGTCAAGGGGGCAGCCATGATAGATCGCCATGGGGTCCCTCTGAGAATCGGGGAGAAGTTTGAACAATTCCAGCACTCCAAACAGAGCAGAGGCTGTGAGGGGGGAAAAGATAAAAATCAAAACCAGAGAATCCAGTGAAAGGATTCAAAGCAAATGCAGAAGATGGAGCAGCCTCCAGGTTCCAATCTCAGCTCTGCCAGGCAAGCCTCTGTCCCGTCTCTCCAACCTAAACCCAGGTTAGAAAACGGGGATAACACAACTCCAGGTGTGTTGGACTAGGCTTAATGGGAATGCTGGGAGCAACAGTCCGGCATATCCCGAGGACGCGGGGTTGGGGGAGACAGAAAGTCCACTGACTTCATTAACTCCAAGCGGGCACTTAGTGCAGATGTGGGAGGAATGAATAGACGGATCTCCTCCCAGTTGGTTTCCCTCTGACGAATGCGACAAGATCAGGGGGCAGTGACGAGCTCAGAGTGATCTTACATGAGGGGTTCCCGGTCTGCAGCCACTAGCTGCCCTTCTGGCAGCAGCCTTCCGCAAAGGACCCGCGGAGGCAGGCGTAACGAGCCCACACACATCTCCGGGCAAAGAGATCGGCTAGATAACCCTCTGGGACCTCTCCCGACTCGATCAGCTTCCGAGGAGGACTGGAGGGTGGGATGGTGGCTTCTGTTCCCTTCCCCTGGCTCAGCCCCAGGCGCGGGCCCACTGGCAGGCGGACTTGCTGCAGGGGAGCTGCCATGATAGAGAAAGCCACACCTGTTGAACGTTGCCACAGGGACAGGCTGCTAGAAGAAAAGGGGGAGGGCGATTCTAACAGGCAGATTAGCAAGCGGGGTGGATCGAAGAAGAAAAGGAAGGATTCCTTCTCGTTGCAAAAAAAGAAGTGGACTCATGGGATAGGCGAACACAGGGTTCCTGACCAGGTCCGCTGACTTATAAAACCTCATCCTAAATCCTTAAGAACCAGACGATGGTCATTTCCGCACTAGACTGTTATAGTGCTCTTATTCCACTTTCAACATCCTATGGAATCCTCCCTAAGGCCCCTCCCTAAACTGCAAACCCCAGGATTCCATAGGATGTTGAAAGTGGAATAAGAGCACTGTAACAGTCTAGTGCGGAAATGGCCAGTGTTAGGAGACCTCTCGTAACCTCGGGCACCTTAATCTAAGAATTTACGATCGGATCTTAGACTGTCTGTCCCTCTCTTCCCTCCCTCTCTCAGCACTGAGCAGCGCCCAGGATGCCTATCCGGTCTCTATCTCAACCTGTGGGTCCCCAGATGTTTTTGGACTTCAGCTCCCAGAAGCCCTGAGCATTGACCATAGTGGCTGGGGTTTCTGGGAGCTGAAGTCCACAAACATCTGGGGACCCACAGGTTGAGAACCACTGATAGGTGAATAGCATCCCATTTCTCAGGCGAATTGCTGACGCGCCCTGCAACTTAAAATGCCTCGCTCGGGACCCTCGGGCAGCCACTTTTTGGGACGGGGGGTGAGAGGTGCTCCTTTCTTTTTAGGTTCCGCGTCCCTCTGTCACGACATCCCCAGGCAGCGAGGAAGACCTTGACCTGTTGCGTTTCTACTTCTGTCTCAGGCACAGAGGGCGTCTGCTAACCTTCCAAAACGGGTCTTTCCCTACTCAGGATTAACCATTTTCTTAAAAGAAAAAAAAATCTAACCATCGCCTTTGGGCACGGAGATTGGCAACGTTACTCTCTCTCTCCTTTTTTTTTAACGATCAGAAACCTCGATTTGTGCCTCCCCCTGCAGAAGAGAAAATCGATCCACCCAGATTCCCTTGGGGGTAGTACAAGGGCAAAGAATTCCAAATTTTTTGGGGGGGACAGAGGGCTGTTTCCTTCAGCACAATGTCGCGGGTGGCGGCGGTCTCAAAGTGTGGAAAGGGAGAGAGTGGAGCCCCCGTGGAGTTTCTGTGGAGCCTTTGAGAAAGGGAAGTCTTTTCTTCCAAAGGCATGCCGGTAGTCCTGGGGAAAGTTCGCTTTTCGGACTACAGCTCCCAGAATCCCCCGCCAGCATGGCTAGGGACAATGCTGGCTGGGGGGATCAAGGCGTGGTAGTTCAAAAAAAAGTGTAACCTTTTCGAGGGAGTGACACGCAGATCTTTCCTGCTTCTTTTCAAGCAACCGCTTCACGCCTGCGCCTCCCCAACTTCTGAGTACAGATGAGGAACTGAGAATCTGTTCCTGTGCCCCGTTTTAATTTCCTCGTCTTCCCTGAGCCAGACATCCACAGGGAAAAACAAGTCCGGCTTCGAAATCAGCTGACTCAGACTCTCGGAGCTGCAAGCCAGTCCACCAGTGGCTTAGGTTGCATTTTAAAAAAAAATTAAACAAAGGCGAAACAAACAGAAATGTATCAGGTGAAGCTTTCCCATGCTTCTTTGTCTCCATAGTGCGGGACGCTGCACTTGTGGAATTTCAGCCTGTCCAACACAGGGACACTGCCGAGAGGGCTAGGAAGCGTGGCAAGCTTGGAGAGTCTTTTCTCTCCAGAGAGCGAAAATCCTTCTGGAGCCGAGGACGAAGGGCTTCCCTGCAGTCCCTTCCTCCTCCGCTTTCACACGTTACAGAACACGGTTCAGAAAGAAGCGAGCGCAGGATCATCTCCTCAGCGATCCTCGGATTTCTGAAATAAAAATTCACTCTGAGGTACCTCGCAACATGTCCCCACTTCAGCGACTGAGTAATCTGGGGCAATCTCTTTTCCCGCCTCAGTTCCCCGTCTGTAAAATGGGAGCGATGCTCACCGTCTTCGTAGGATTGTTAAGCTGGGGATCAGCTGCGATCCTGTGCACGCTAACCAGGGAGCCAAAGCCTCAACACAGCACACAAGGTTTTACTCCCTGTGTAAACATTCCAAGGTCTGCAATCTAAGGTTCCACGCCTCTGACTGCTTGCCAGGTTGTAAGCCCTATTGATCGCAGGGGGATTTACTTTTGAGTAAACAAGAACAAAAGGGGGCGGGGTGCGTACCGAGGGAAAGCAGCCCTTTCCAAAGGTAAACTCCTCAGAAGTTGGGTAGGGCGCCCCGAATTCGGCCTCAGAGGCAACCGCTGAGTTCTTCGGCGGTTGGTATGGAGACCTATAGCGCAATAAACTGGACTGCAGCCCCAATTCTCAGAGCACCTCTCTCCCTCCTTCCCTCTCTCCCTCTCTCCGAAAGAGAGAGAGAGAGAGCGAGAGAGCGCAAAGAAGGCATAACAAGCAAGCACACGGTTGCTTAGGTCCATTTTACCACCAGCTCCACTGAAGAGAAGGGACGTGACCGAGGCTGTGCGGTGGCTCTATAGCGGAGCGAGCTGAACGTGGCTTCTCCCTGGCCCCCAAAGGCAAAGAACCACGGCAGCCACTTAGAGAAGTTCAGGCAGCGGTCTGCTCCCTGCCCTGGCGCCCTTTTCCAGCCGTCTTCGGGGAACTTGTTTCCCAACCCTTCTAGAGACTGGGGAGAGGTTCGCTGGTTCACCTTCTCTGCCCCAGCAAGATGCAATAAGGCGTGATGCAAAAATAGAGGTGGGGGGAGGGCGCCCAGAGGCGAAGGGCTGGGATCCAGCTCCTCTGATTCACACAGCCTTCAAGGGCCCTGGACCTTCTGTGTCCAAGCCAGCAAGTTCGAACCCATCCACCCACCCTGCAGCAGGCTTTTCCTTCTCACTGGTTGCCTCCAGCATGCTGGGCGTTCTTCTCCCTTAAGTACAGGCTTATATTAATTTTTTCTTCTCAGGCGGGGGGGCGATGCTTTCACTGACTCCTTTCTCCGTTGCCCTACCCGCAGTCTTTGTGTCTGAACCAAATAATTGTGCGCTTGCCTTACCAGAAGTGGCAGAAGAAACGGGGGTGGGGGGGTTACATTAGCTCAAAGGCAGCCTCTCTCAACCCCTTTACGAATGGGTAGAGACTCCGAAAGCTGGGACTGCCGCTATGCCCGACAAAGCCAGGGAGAAATGCGCCCAGCTCTGCCTTTGGACTGGTTCTGTTCGTGACCTGCCCCGAGGCGTCGCCAGTGCTGCCCTGGACAGGTTCTGGTGCAAGGAGGGATTGTTGTGAGGAGGGGAGGCTGTGGCCCTTCCGATGCTATTGAGCTCCCTTTCCCATCAGGGCAAGCAGCATGAGGTGAGGATAATGGGAACTGTAGTCCAAAGACCTGTGGAGAGAGAGGCCCAGAAAGGTGCCCATCCCCTGGGGTCTACGGGTCTTAAAAGGGATCCCTCACAGAGAATGCGGATTTCTGTTCACCTCAAAAGGAACTCAGAGGACAGTTCCTCGGCCCACATGTTCTTGGTGGGGCTTCCTCACAATCTGTTGTCTTCGCCAGGTATTGGGCAGCAGCCTCCATCACCCCCGGGAGGCGAGTCCCCCTAACTTGTAGATGATGGGAGTTGTAGTCCAAGAGACTGGAAGGACGCCAGGCTCGAGGGGGTTCCCCAGAAGGTTTTGGATGCCCCTTCGGCCAAGCGGGGGATGGCGAGGGCGAAAAAGAGAGAGCATAGCTGAGTGGCGGGCGGAATCGCATTCAGAAAGGCCTAGTAGGTGGCTCTGAGGCAAGCGGGGACACTAGCCCTGCCACCTCTTCGGCGAAGCAGAAACCTGGACGCCTGGGTCTCTCGATATTTTTATTGACTTTTCCAGAGGCTATTGTACACCAAATATCCCACTGGCAGTAAAGCGCATTCAATGTGTTTATAAGCCAAACAGTCACTTTTGTTTAAACAAACACAAGTACAAAGTCAAAAATAAAACCACAAAAATAATGAACCGCATGTTCATAACATACAAAAAATTGCCGCCTACTCAGTAGGTAACTACAACATTCCAACTGCTGAATATATTTATAAATTTTTACACTTCTGTAACAAAAATAGACTTTTTGAGAAGTTCGGTGGTTCTTTTTTGTTGAGTTTTTGCTTACATTCCATCATCCGGCACCTCCTTCCCCTCCCGGCGTTTTGCTTTCTGAGCCTCGTCGGCCCCCTTTCTCCCCACTTTTCCTGCCACCTTAAGGCGCGATGCAGAGCATCCACTCCCACGAACGCATGACGCCAGCAGGGCTTCACAACAAGGCACCAAAGACTTGGGCAAAGGGAAAAGGGGGAAAAAAACAAACCCAAACCAAACGAAAACTTTTGAGAGAGAGAGTTTCATCCTGAAAGGTGATATTTACAAAGAACATCACACTCGTTTGACATGCTCAAATACATAGTTAAGTGCTGCTTTTTTTTTTCCTCCCCGGCCCCCACCCCCAGAACAAGTTGTCAAACTCATAACAGCATCATCATCACTAAAAGAGCAAAAAATTACAATTTACAAAAAAAAGGAGAGAGAGAAAGAGAGGATGAAGGCGGCCCTTCCACCTCTTCCTCCAAATAATGCAATGTGAATAGGCAAAGAGGTCCACTTTTCGCACGTTGAGGAGAGCCCAGAAGGAAAGCAAAGCCGCGGCACAGCTACAAGATCACACTGTCTATGCGTGGGGTCCAAAGTCCCTGGCTTCCTAATGAATGGCGGCCTCCGGGCAGGGAAATTAGAAATGGAATAAGACATCTAACGTCCATGCAGGTTCAAGTTCTTGGACAGAAGTGGAGCAGCTCCGATGGCCGGGAGTCTCTCTGGGTTCGTGTTTCTCAGGCAGTTGAACTCGAAAGAGAAGTCCGGGGCGCCCCCGCGGGCGGATGGAAAAGTCTGAGGCTGGGATGGGACTGGCCAGGAGGGCCAACGTCTCTTCGTCCCCCTTCCTCCCACCCTCCGGCCCCAAACCGAGGCCTGAGGGACCAAGTCCCGCGGGAAAGGTTAGTCCTTCCTCATCTTGGCCCCACGCGTGGGTGACGGGGTTCCTGCTGCCCAGCGTTTCGCAGATCTCTCAGCAGATCTCAACTGTCCGCGGGGAGAAAGTGGACGCCATGTCGGAAAGTGCTGAAGTCACTTGGGAGCCGAAGGGGCTGGAGATGACCCCGGAGGAGGAGGAGGAGGAGAAGGGGGTGGCCGCCGCCTGGCTTGGGAAGGTGGAGCAGGCCAGGGAACCGTAGCTGGTGGCCACCGAGGAGGAGGGAAAGGACGGGAAGGGTGACGTCACAGGGGAAGAGTACGACGTCACAGGCGAAGAGGAGTATGACGTCACGGGGGAAGAAGAGTACGAAGCAGGCACCGGCGAGGGGAAAGAGGTGGCGGCAGGAGACGGGTAGGAGGCCGTGCCTGGTGAGGCGGAGTAGGGGGCCAGCGGAGAGGCGGCGGAGGGCGGCGGCGGCGGCGGCGGGAGGGGCGGGGGCCCGGCGGGGCCCTTGTCGGCCTTCTTGTCCTTCTGCCGGAGGTGGATCTTGGTGTGGCGCTTCCGCTCGTCGCTGCGGGCGAACTTGCGGCCGCAGATGTCGCAGGCGAAAGGCTTCTCCCCGGTGTGGGTGCGAATGTGCGTGGTGAGGTGGTCGCTCCGGCTGAAGTTGCGCATGCAGATGCGGCACTGGAAGGGCTTCTGGCCGGTGTGGATGCGGATGTGGCGGGTGAGCTCGTCGGAGCGCGAGAAGCGGCGGTCGCACGACTCGACGGGGCAGGCGTAGGGCCGCTCGTGGGGCGGCGTCTTGCTGGGCCGGTTGGGGTATTTCCTCATGCGGCTCGGCTTGACCAGCTGGGCCTGGTAGGCGCCCCCGCCGCTGCCGCCCGGAAGAGTCTTGCCGCCGCCGCCGCCGGACTCCTGCTGGTGGGAGCCGCCGCCGCCGCCGCTGCTCTGCGTGGCGAAGGCCTTGATGGTGGAGAGCGGCGTGAGCGAGGGCTGGGGGCTGGGAAAGGGCTTCTGGTCCGCCGAGCCCAGGCCCATCTCGCTCGCTTGCTGCTGCGGGAAGAGGTAGTCCGGGATGATGGGCAGCTGGAAGCCGCTCTTGCCCGTCGGGTACGCCGGAGGCGGGAACTGAAGCGAGGCCCCCGACGGGCTGGGGAAGGGCTGGCCGGAGGGCTCCGGGAAGAGGTCGCCCCCGGCCGGGTTGGGGAAGGTGGGCGCCGCCGAGTAGATGGGGCCGGGGTCGCTGACCTGCGCCGAGCAGCTGAGCGCCGGGCTGGGCGAGGCGGCCGAGGAGGAGTTGGGCGGCGAGGCGGACGACGAGGACGAGGAGGGGGCGGCGGCGGCGGCGCGTTGGCCATGCCCACCAGGCCGCTCACCAGGCTAAAGAGGGGCTCCGGCCACAGCGGGTGCGTGTTGTTGTTGCCGCCGCCGCCGCTCGACGCCGGCTCCAGGGAGAAGCGGCCGGTGTAGGTGATGGGCGGCAAGCGGGTCGTTTGGCTCGGGTAGCTCGTCTCCGCCAAGGCTTTCTCGCCGCCGTTCAGCGAGATCTCGGGGAAGGTGTCTGCCGGGAGAAGAGCAGCCCCGAGGTGAGTCCCGGCCGAGGTCCCCTCCTCCCGCCCCGTCGCCCCCGCAGCCCCGAAGGGGCCCCGCCGTCCCTCTGCCCCAAGGGGGCTGTCACCAGCCCCAAACTGAAGAGAGAGCGCGTGCCCAGCTCGGGCCGCTCCGGGCCCACCTCCCCGGCCCGCGTGCTACACACGGACCCCCGCCGCGTCCCCAGGGAGGCCGCCACTAAGGCGAATGCGTTTCTGAACGCAACATATTGCAGCGCCTGGCGCTGCTCCATCTGCCAAAGAAGCCCACGGCCGGGAGCGGGTGACGCACATCGGAGAATTCCCTCCCGCCCCTCGCCGCCGCTCAGGGGCACGGAATCTCTCGCTGCCCAAGGAAGGACTGCGTCCCCGGGGCACCTGTGCCTTGGACGGGGTCCCCTCTCGCCTCCCACGGCCGCCCGTTTGCCCCGAGATGCGCGCCTCTGCCTACCTGCAGCGAGGTGCTCGAAGGACTGTTCCCCGCCTTCGCCGGAGGGATTGAAGCCGCCACCGCCGCCTCCTCCTCCTCCGCCGCCGCCGCCGCCGGCTCCGCTCTCGGGGCCGCCCGCGGCGCTGAGGAACTGCGGCCCCCCGCCGGCCAGGAGCATGATCTCCTCCAGCTTGGGGTAGTTGGTGTCCATGGTGGGGGGCGAGTGCGGGAAGGAGCCGAAGGGATCGGCCATCTGCAGCGAGGGCAGGAGCTGCATTTCGGCCTTAGCCGCGGCCATGGGGGCTTTTGCCTGGGACGGCGGCTGGCGGCGGTGGTGCCGCCCGCGGGGCGACGCGGGAGTGGGTGGTCGACGGGGTGGGCGCTGGCTCCACGGCTGGCCCGGGGTTCCCCCTGGCTCTGCCCGCTGGAGGCGCTGCGCTCCCTCCCCCACCCTCCCGGCCCGGGGCTCCCCCTGGCTCTATTCGCTGGACGCTCTCGGCTCCCCGCCCGCCCCAGAACAGCCTCTATATATCGGATCTCATCCGCTCCGACCCGCCTCTTTCCTGACGTACATGTCCAAATATGGAAGGCAGGAAGCCCTTATATGGTGGCAAGGAGAGAGGACCCCGCCTGGCGTCAGAGCCTGACACTGGGGAAGCCGACCCGTGTTGGGGGGAAGCGGCGACGGCCGCCGAAGAGCTTCGTGCTGGAGCCTGGGGAGGACTGCTAGCACCCCCCGCGTCCCGGGCCCCTTGGCACCAACCTGCGCGCCAGAGCTTTCCGCGCCCTCCCTCCGCCACACGCGGGTTACCCCCGTTTCCAGCCTCAAACGCGGCTGCCGGAAGTCCCCGGACGCGTAGACCATATAAGGCCATGACCTAATAAGGCCTTGTTCCGGAGCGAGTCTTCCTGCTCCTAATATGGCAATTCCGGCAGGAGCGGGCGGGGGAGCGGCCAGAAGAGACCGGCTGGGAGGAGGGAGGAGCTCGCGGCCTCCCTATGGCCCTCTGGGGCCACGCGCAGCGGAACCGCCCCCTCCCTCGCGGGCGCTGCCCCCCCCCGGGGCTTCTAAGTCTGCGAGGTGCGAGCCGGAGGGGACTCCCGCCCGCCCTCCCCCCCCGGACTGGGCCGCCGGGCCACGCGCCACAGCTCCAAAACAGAGCAGGCAGGCAGGCCGTGCTAGGGCCACAGGGGGCAACGGCAGCCCGCAGGTCCCCGAAACCCACCGCCAGAGGGCGCTGGACGAATTGCTTGCGGGAACTGCTTCCCAAATCCGGAACGCACGTTCGGGATCGCCTCTAATTCGGATTAGCTGCACGTTAGTCCGCAATCGGGGCAGCTGAGAGTGAAAAGATGCTTTTCCCTCCATTTTCAATCAAAATTTGTGAGAACGTTCTAATTCTCCTGAGTGCCTGTTTGAATGAGGGACCAGGAAGCGGTTCTTATTCCCTGGCATGCGAGGATGTGATTCTTGACTGCGGCTGCATTGGCAGTCCAGAGGGCACGTCTTGTTACCAAAACCTTCCGGTGGTGGTGGTGGGGTTTGCTGCCCGTAATCGATCCTGCGATGGTTCTTCAAGGCCGAGGCAGGACCTCGCTCGGGTTTTTGTAGCATGAGGATGGGCTTGCCAGAGACTTGGCCTGATTGCCTCAAGGCCACCTTCGTTGTTTTGCATCTTTCCACTCTACAACCCAAATTCTGTACAGAACATTTTGCCTCCCCAGTCTCAGCTGCGTGGCCTGTATGGTCTTTTGCGCACTGGGGCGCGGGCTAAGTAATTATTCTTTTTGGGGTTTCGCGTTCTCTTTGCTCCTTCAGCACTCTGCAATTTTCGCTCCCTCTGCCTCCACCCCCCCCCGTCTTGCCTAGCATAGCACTTTGCTTTGGCTGGACTTGGGGGTGGGAGGTTGAGCGAAAGAGCAAACTGGGCACCGTGCCCGTGCCAAGCACCCCAGGCGCGCACACTGCAGAAGGCTGCAGAGGCATCATCTCGTCAAAGGGAATTTCCTGATGATGCGAAATGCGGGGGAATCTCGGGGAGTTGCACCGCGAAGGCGGCTCGGTGCTGCCCCCTAGTGCCCCAGGACCGAGCATCGCTTTTGCAGCCGCCTTCCTGGCTGGCACTGCGGATCTGGCCGGCCGGCCGGCTGGCGGCAGCGGCGGCGGCGGCAGCAGCAGGTGGGATATTCGCCCCCCGCCACTCCCCACCGCAGCTCAGGGATTCCTCAGCTCCACGGAGAAATCCCCGCTGCTTCCCAGGCTGTCACTTTTTGGATCTCTCTCCCTCTCCCCCGCTCCTGCTCTCCCGCCCCCCGCGCGCTTCCCTTGGCCGGGGCCCAAGCGAGGACCTGAGACGCAGTGAGATCTCACTGAGCCTGCGCGGCCGCCTCTGCAAGTGCTTCCCCCGCAGTCCTGGGAGGCTCGGCTCGTAGCTCTGAGGAGGACGCGGGTGCTCCTCCGGCGGAAGGAGCCGGGCGCTGCGGGGAGGCGCCGAGCCCGCCCCGAAGCAGAGCGGCGCAGCGCCCCCGCCCCCCATGCGCGTGGGGCTGAGGAATCCCTGCCACGGAAGGGGAGTCCTCGGGATCCACAGCCAGGGCGGCGGCGGCGGCGGCGGCGGCGGCTGCAGGCAGCGCCCAGCGAGGCCGAGGCAGCCCAGCACCGCGCACGTGCCGCTTTGGGCAGGTTCTCCCCACATTGGGTAGCGGATGCTTCACGGCGGGGTCCCCCCCGCCGCCCCGCCCAGGTCCGTAACCGACAACGCTCGCCCCTCCCCCCGCCGCGGGGCCGTCCTCCGGGGCTCAGGAGGGCGACCCTGTTGAGGGGCGGCGACTCTTCCGTTGGCCCCAGTGGCTCGCCAGCCGGGCCGCGGGGCAGCCTGAGCCAGCCAGGTCCGGCGGCTTCCTCGTAAAGGGATGCTGATCATGTCCCAGCACCCCCCCGCTCTCAGTGCGCATGCTCAGGATTTCTTGTTGTCGTTTTCTACCGTTATTTTTTTCAGCGTGATCTCCCGGCCACGTCACTCTGCGGGCTCTGGAGGCTCCCTTCTGCCTCGCAGCGGGGGCTCCGCTCCCCTCCCCTCCCCTCCCCGCCGCGCCGGCGAAGCGGGAGCGCCGCAGCCGGCGGAGGCCGTCCTCGCCGTTGTCCGTGGAGGAGAAAGAGGCGCCCGGCGCCCCCTCCCCCCGCCGCCCTCTGCAAACACTCCATCGGAAGGGCTCGGAGCCACCGAAAGCAGGGGCGAGACGCGGCGCGGAAACAGGCGAGGGGATGGCCTAAGGAGGTCCTGGAGGATTCCAGGCCCCGGGCAAACCTTCCTGAATGGACCAGAGAGCTTAACTGCGGGCGCAAACCCGTCGGCGCGAAGCCGATTTGAAAACGCTGCCAAGCCCAGCGGGCTCCCGCGTCCACCCGCGCGTCGTCCCCGAGGACTGTATGAGTAGCCGAGGGAGACCTGCAGCAGGGCGCCCGCCAGCTGTGCGGTGCCCAGATGTTGTTGGACTGCAGCCTCCAGGATCCCTGCCCACTCGCCACGCTGGGTAGGGATTTGGGCCATTGAACTCCAACCACAGCTGGAAACTCAGGCCTGGGAAAAAGAGATACTCCCTCTTATCTCCACGGCCATTTTCCTCCTCTGCCTCCAGGTTCCATGGCTGCAAAGCATGCTCAAGCTTCTCTCTGCCGTTTTGGGGAGCTTAGCACTCTCTTTCTCTCTCTCTGTGGGTTCCTTGAAGCACGCTGGCATTGCCTTCCTATTTCTCAGTGACCATATTTTGGCTGCATAATCAAGAGCATTCATCACCTTGGAAAGATTAGAAGGATTAATCTGATATTATTTATTTAAAATATTTGTAGGCTATACTGTATCTTACACACATAATACAGAAGTACAAAACCCCAGAAAACATACATTAAAAAAACCAGACGCAAACAGTAGCTGCCTGGAAGGCACTGGAGACATGTGAATCTTCAGACTAATTGAGAATGTTTCAAATATGATTAAATTGATGCTAAATGGAAGGTACGTAGAAGTGGGGGGCTCAACCGGGAAGCAACTTAAGAAACAGGTAATGCCATCATCCCCTCTAACCAGTGATACCAGCTGTTCTATTAGCAACAGCTCAGAAACACCATCCAGCCACATGCTCAGTTATGGATGGTTTCAACATGTGGTTATATTCATTCTTTTGAATGTAACTTCTCAAGCTCTGAGCAATCGATAGCAGTCAAACTGACAGCACTATTTACATTACCTGTTAGTATGGAGATGAAATTGAATGACCCACAAATAAAGGCTGGATTTGAATAAGGAAGAGCCCAAAGCCCACCCAGCCACCGCTCACTGATTCTCCAAATTATTCAGTGTGGAAGATGTGCCTGCTAGCCTCAACTCAGTATATTGGTCCAACGTGAGTGGGTATATATCAGTTCTGGGGCAACTGGGGAACAGGACTATGGAGGGAGATAGAAAGTAAGGCTAAGGGGGAAATGTTAGCATCTCCTTATTCCAGCCTTTCTGTCCTTTCTACCTCATTTTGAACCACAAAAAATGCCCTGAGTGGAACTGAGATAAATAAGATCCTATGCTTTGTCATAGCATAAGGCCATCAACTATGGGGAGGATATATGTTTATTTCCAGATACCTCCCTCATTCCACTGACATAAATGGGATACTTTTGTGTGTATGTATGCCTGGGTCTCTTTCACACTACACAGTCATAGCCCTATGATTCCACTAACTGCAAGGTCCGGTGGAATCCCAGGCTTTGCAGTTTAAGAATTCTCAGTGAGAGAACTCTACTGCCTGACCAAACTTCAGACCGCAGGATTGGACAGGATGTTGCTATGGTAGTTAAAGTGGAATCATAGTATCATAATTAGGTAATATGAAAGGGCCCCTTTCGATCCATTTGGACTGATGGCTTGACAGGGTGTTGTTGGATGGATTAGTGGGATGTTGTTGTTGCTGTGAGCTTTTAAGTCATTTCAGACTTATGGTGACCCTAAGGTGAAGCTATTATGGGGTTTTCTTGGGGTTTGGCATCACCTTTCTCTGAGGCTATGACTTGCCCAAAGTAACTCACTCCAATGTCACCCAGTGAGTTTTCATGGCTAAGCAGGGATTCGAACCCTACTCTCCAGAGTGGTAGTCCCAACTTTCAAACCACTACACCACATTGGTTCCCCTTGATGGGGTAAAGAAGGTGGTTGAAGTGTGCTCCATGACTCTACCTTACTAAATGTTTTACCAGCATATCCAGCAGTCAAATCCTATAGCTTCAGTTGGCATATTTTAAGCATTAGTTTGCACCCCAAACCAGTTTAAATCCATTGGAAGATTCCTATATAGATATGGTCTATTCTGATTCAGTGGTACTGTCATGTTCTTGTTATGTGCCTTCAGGTTGTTTCTAACTTACGATGACAGCGAGGTAAACCTATCATGGGGCTTTCTTGGTAAGCTTTGTTCAGAGGTGGTTTGCTGGGCTGCCTTCTGCGGCTGAGAGAGTATCACTTGCCCAAGATTTCCATGGCCAAGTAGGTATTTGAACCCTGGTCTCCAAGTCCTAGTCCAACACTCAAAACCACTGCATAACACTGGCTCTCAATGCTGTCATAGCAGAATGTAATAATAAGGAATTATAAATGACTGAGAAGTGAGTAGAATTCCCATAACGAAATTGGTTCTGTTTAGGCTCCATTTCTTCATTTATATTCATGAAGTATACAGTCAACATTTGGCTCCGTCGTTTGAATCAGAAGAAATGTTTGATCTCAATGCTGCAGGCCTCGGTGTATCTATTCTGTAGTAATGTTACTAAAATAAAATGGGAATTTCCAGGACAATTAAGGCAAACCAGGTTGCCAACTGTTTCCATTTTCTTCTGATAGGAATCCCCCCCCCTTGTAACAATTATATGTGATCTGATGCTGGAAAGTTTTTTACTTGCTGAATATTTGTTTGTTACACAGCTATTCAAAGTCTGGGAAGTAATGCATAAAAACATTGGCTACATTAGAATCCTTAGGATTTCTCAGGGTGGAAAGATCAGAGCAGGCATTACATTTGGACCCCTTCCAAGAAAAATAAAGAGTTTCTTATTTGCAGTTAAGTGTCCTTATAAACAACACCTCATTCCCTTTAACAATCTAGAATAGACAGTGAATATGTCTGCTAAGAGGGGGGGAAACACAAGGATGCAATCCAGCGCTAGTCCTTATATTACATTAAATCTATTACTCCTTGATTGTTTATTCCCACTTTGCCATTAGTGTGGCAAGAATATGAAATGTTGTAGTAAGGTTTCAATGATTTCAATAATCTAACAGCTCCTAAGCGGAAAGCCCTGTAAATATGTCAACTGTTGTGATACCATCCACCACAAGAGGGCACTATTCTCTGTGATTGTTGTGGGGGGGAACAGTGAGCAGGGCACAGGCTGCACTGGTGAACTTCGGCTTGCTGTTGCTGAAATCAGAGACACGCATAGCTGTACAAGGCAGAGAAGGACTGTGATGCTGCACTCACCTGAGTAATCCAGGCTGAGAGCAGCCGACAGGGCTGTATTTCATAGCTTTTCTCAAGAAGGCAAGCAATCCATGAGATTAAAGATGAAACCCTTCTGCGCAAAGGAAGTTCTGAGGGCATATGACAAATTTCTGCTTCTGAAGCCGAGCAAATCTGGCCTGTAAGCTGCCTGGATGGGAGAGTGTATGTTGATGACAGAGGTAGGTTGATATTTTGCAAGGTGTGGAGGAGAACGGGAATACCAATTTCAGCAACAAGCAGTAATAGACCTACACAGGCATTAGGTTAACTTAGACCTATGCATGCCACTAACAAGGTGCCAGCTATAAAGAGCTATGATTCAAGTGAAAGCAAGTACTGTTATATAGAAGCACACCAGGCAGACAGGCAGGCTAATGGCTCACATCTTGCTTTTGCGCCCTGATGCGCTTAGGAAACAGAACTGTGTATTACAAATTGGCCCTTGTGAGGGGAAAATGTCAGCCAGCACAAGCAAGTCATCTGTATTTCAAAGGATGCAATAGGTTGTTATTATGCCTTTTAGCTATGAAGATGTCCACTTAGGTTGTGGGTTACACCTCTGTAGCATCATCTGCAGCTCTGTCCAAAGGGATCTAAAAGAAATTCTTACAACTCAACATCATATAATCTGTGTTACACAGTTATCGCCCTATGATTCCACTTTAACTGTCGTGGTTTAGAATCCTGAGATTTGCAGTTTAGTGGTATACTTAGAAGTGTCTATTAGAGAACTCTAGCCCACTCCCCTGAACCACAGTTCCCAAGGCTGCCCAAAAAGGGGACTGAGAATTAAATTAGATTCATTCTGTGGTGTAGACAGGCCGAGAGTCTGAGAAGGCCTTGGCTCGTGCCCCGTGCTGGAATATCAAACACGCAAGAACAAGGCTGAGTAATTGGACTAATTCAGACCACAAATTTAAAAGCAACCTCAACCATTTATTGTTTTGCTTTGCAGTTTGTAATATCCTTGCAAATTATCTGATGTGTTAATAATGTCAGTTAATATGCACAGAGCAGAACTTTGAATAAAAAGAGTTCACATACCTGGTTTGTATCCATGTTATAGTTTAAGAGCACACTTAGATCCAGCCTTGCTCCAGGATGGTCAGATGGCAGCTATAGTCTGGTTTGGGTAAATGCACTAGCCATGCTCTTCTCTTGGAGAAGGGCGTCTAACTATTCTTATATATATGTTATATATACCCAGATTAAGTGACTGAAACATGCTTTTTGGAAAGTCCTTGGAAACTTTAGCCAGTCAAGGGTTTGCACTAGGGTGTGTTTTTCAGATCATAATCCTTTGATCTCACACCATTTTCATTGGCTTTCTACTTTGTTTCTGAGCCCAGCTGAAAACTTCGTTATGTTTTTGACCTTCACAAAGCTTTAGGATTTTGGAGACCACCTTACCAGGTATCTAAAGAATAGTTTCCTTCCTTATGAACCAGTCCCAACCCACAGGTCTTCAACACATGCGGTGCTCCATCCACATTCCACTGTTGTCTAGGCAATAACAAGTGAGTGCACAAGACAGGGAGCCAGCATAAGGTAAGGGTTTGAGCATTGGACTAAGATTCTGGAGAACAGGATTTGAATTCCCACTCAGCCATAGAAACCCTCTGGGTGACCATGGGCAAGACACACTCTCTCAGCCTCACAGGAAGGCAAAGGCAAACCACCTCTGAACAAACCTTGCCAAGAAAACCCCACATAGGTTCACCTTAGAGATATAATAGGTTCACCTTGGAGTCATCATAGTTGGAAAAGACTTGAAGACACACAATAGCAACACCAATCAGAGCCTTTTCAGTGGTGACATCAACATTTGGCCCTCTCTGCCTTTAGTCAACATTTGCTGCTTTGGCATACTTTTGTCATGGGTAACAATGGCATGTTTCTTAGGATATTCACAGACAGGGTTCTCCACATTAGCATTAGAACTGTGCAGCTGTCCCGTATTTTTCTTAATGAATTTTCCATGATAATAAAAGAAACAAAACAGAAGAAGTGTTGGGAAAACAAGGGAAGGCTACAAGCGGCACATAGTCATAATCCAAAGTGCTCATAAAATTCAGTCAACAAAGCAGAAAGGCTTGGTTGGAACCACCCCTGCTCGCCTTATGCTTTTGGCCTTATATTGCTGCTTATTACCTCAAGTATTTTGTTGTTGTTGTTTCACTGGTTGGCCGTTCTGCTATGTATTGCCAGTGGTGGCGGTATGATTGATCTTTTTTTTTTAAAATTTAATATAGCAATAGCTGCTTTGAGATAACTGTTTGGGAGAGAAAGGCAGGATAGACATGCTTTAAATAAAGAACTGCTGCCTAATTCCGAATATGTGTGTAGAAGGCTGCAGACTAAGACTCTGGAGCAGGAAGTCCCTTGTTTAAATCTATTAGTGACAAATAAAGTGGCTGTAGGCAAACAACTATCACATACTATCTATAATATAATATGGGAGTATTAATACTGCCTTAACTCTAACAATTGCACTTGTTATTCTGCTCTTTGGTCTAAATCCAAGGTGTCCTCAAGCAGTTTTCAACTAGTATCATAATTCATATCATGTTTGGCACCAGGCAAATGTCCCTGGTAGTGATGCTGTGAGGATGGGTATTTGGGGCAAAAGATGAGGAACCCACTCAGCAGAATAGGCCAGAGCCTCCCCATCTCCAGCACAATATTATGGCTTACCACATTTCAGAGAAACTGAAACAAAACATCTTAACACCTAAAGCAAGTACCTCAGTTCCATTCAGAATCCAAAATTACCTAGTAGCAGCTTGACAGTAGAAATTATGTAAGACCAGCCTATTATGAAACTGATCAGCAGTGCCCTTGTGTCCATGTGTTTTGGAAAACAAACAGAAGGCATCTTTTCTGTGGGACACCTAACATATCAGAGCCCTCCATAAGATCAGCTTTATTAGGAAGGCATCTCCTTTCTAATATTAGTTTAAAAAGAGGAAGTTCAACATTGTGATACCATGGCTAAAAAGGCCAATGCAATTCTAGCCTGGATCCATGAGAGTATAGTGTCTAGGTTGAGGAAAGTAATAGCATCACTGTATTCTGCTTTGGTCAGACCCTACCTGGAATGTGATGTCCAGAACTGGGCACAGAAAGATATTGACAGGCTGGAACGTATATTAGAGCAGGGATTTCCAAAATGGTAAAACGCTTGGAAACCATCCCCTGTGAGGAGTGGCTTATGGAGCAGGCTATTTTTAGCCTAGAGATAAGAAGGTTAAGAAGTGACATAATGACCGTGTTTAAATATTTGAAAGGATGTCATATGGAAGATGAGGTGAGATTGTTTTCTGCTGCTCCAGAGACTAGGAGACGGAGCAAACTACAGGAAAGCGATCCCATCTAAACACTAAGAAGAACCTCTTGATGGTAAGAGCAGACTGACAGTGGAATATGCTGCCTTGGGGTGTGGTGGAGTGCTTTGATTGTGTATTTCTGCATAGCAGGATGGCCATTGTGGACTCTTCCAGCTCTGTGATTCTATGGAAGAGGGCCAGCCCAATATGTCATGCTGCCTGAGGTGGAGCAGTAAATGCTACTATTGCCTAAATCTAAGCACACTGTGTATAAAGCACGCCAAACTTTGTTGGCACAGGAGGCAGAAAATCCTCAGAGCACCTCCCCCACATCTGTGATGATAAAAGAACGAAATTAAATAACAGTTTGCTGCCCTTTCATAATACCCTAAATCTGCTGCCTGAGGCAGCAATTTCACTGTACCCAATGGCTGGGCCAGCCCTGGAACTGAAATCTTTTTGGCTGGGTGGATGATAACTTTGATGGTAAGACATATTAGGCACCCAGGGCTCTCTTGCCCCTCTGGGAGAAATCAGGTGCAGCTGGCCATTTTGCCTTCCCATGAAAGCTACAGTGAATTCTGACACTATAGATGGGTTTGACCCTACAAGCCAGTTTAGCTTTATTTGTATGGTGCATTGCGGTAGTACTTCAAAGCCCTTCTGGCTTCTCAAATAAACTGTGTGTGGCTTGATGTCCCCGTCTCCTCTGTCATGAAATTATATTTGTTAGTGACAGCTTGTGGCACCTGTTCCTTTATCTCAAGTGTAGCATTGGAATGTACTATTTATAAGGCAAAGGAAAGAAATGAGGCTGACACATCGAATGCCTTGTCTGTACAAGGGACAACATGCCCTGTTCCACCAGCCTGTAAATGTTTCCACTCGAGATTATCATAAATAGTTTTGGTCTTTAAAAAGAAGGGGAAGAAAGATGCTTCTGTAGCCCATTTGTTTCCAGAACTGCAGCATCACTACCAGAAATAAGCATTGTGGTTTTTTTTGTTGAGTCTCAGTCACTCTGACACAGGAAATACTGCTCTCTGCTTCTGTCACATTTTCCACAAGTCTGAGAAAAATCAAGATTTAGTGTGATCAGCTCAGAGAGAGAAAACAAAAGGAAAGCATAGCACATGACTGACATACAAACCAGACTTTTCTGCAGCCCGCGCCATAAGTCATGGCTTGGAAACAACTTCTCAATCAGATCACATTTTTCTCATTTGCCATATAGATTCCTCCCCTCAAGTTACAGCAAACATTGCTATCACTAGGACCTTGTGATAATAGTTGTTTTTCAGTAGCATAACAAAATGCCAGTCACATTTAGATTTACTCAGGAGCAGATGGTATGAAACACTACAGTGCGGACTGGCATAGCTGCCAAGGTTTTTGCTGCTTTCCTGCAAATTATGTAATGTGCCAACTGCAATCAAACGGGAAGGGGAAGAGCAACATAATAAGATTTGCGCTGTCTGTGCTGATCTGTGACCTTGGGGCTGCTCCACATTTGACAGCTGTTCTTTGGGCTAATAGATACCTATGATATATTTGTCGTTTACTGACCTTAATTTGTATCCCAGCCTATTTCAAGAACACAGGTTGAGAAGTGACGTAAGCAACCAAAGGCTGGATGATTCCCATCTGAATGGTGTACTGGTATATCAGTTCTACAGTCTAAACAGTGAAAGCCATCCCCTTACCCTTCGTAACCACATGGACTTTGAGAACAGGGATCCACATTTGTAGCTGCTTTATTTATGATACCACACTAGCTCTCTAACTAGCTGCTTGGGAGTGCTACACAAAAGGCTACCTCTGTGGAACCAGTAGTCTAAGGTGTGCCTTTTTAAAAGTTTGTGCTCTGGCAAGATACTTCTGCTGCGTAGAACAGCTAAGTGTTGTGAAAAATAAAAAGGGTGGGTTCTCTATCTCACAGAATCACTGAATGGGAAAGGACTTCCACAATCATCTAGTTCTGACATCTAGTTTCCGCCAGTAAAGTAAGTTCACTGCTGTAGCATTCCTGACAGATCACCATCCGGTCTTTGCTTAAAAACCTCTACTGAAAGAGAACCCATCACATTCTAAGATTGTCTGGGGCATAATATCAGGAATTTCTTCCCAGTGTTCCCAGGGTAAACCATTTTTCCTTGTAATTTGAACACATCAGTTTGACTGTGGAGTCAAAACACATTTCCTTCATCCTCTGCACAACGGCCCTTATTTAAAGATGATTATCATAACATGAAATCTCTCACCCCAGCTCATCTCTTCTCCTAGTTAAATGTGCCCAGTTCCTGTAATCTTTTCTCATAGGATCCAAGTGCTACAAAAGCAGTAAGCGTATTTCTCGTGGCATTTCTTATTTTGCTGTTGTTGCTGCCTTTGGAAGGTTAAGACTTAGTCAAGTCATTCAGCACATGGCCTGCCCTTTTCCTAGCCAGGTTTAAGGAGTGAAATATGGACGTTTTCTCATGACATTCCAGTATTTGTGAGTTTTGTAAGAATTCCCTTATGACCAACCAAAGTAAATTTCAGATTGTTGCTATAGCAACACCTTTAAGATGATTCTGGCTCGTCGCTATAGTAATATGGCATCCTCTTCATTAACAGTTTTAAATATTTCTCAACTATTTCACAGCATTTCTGTCTTTCAGTTTCAAAAGTACTCTTTCCCAGTGAATGCGCTGAGAAGGTATCCATTATCGTCATCATGTTTTATTTCATTTTTGTCTCTGTCTTCAGATGAATTTATTTCTGTAGTACATACTTTTTCTCCCTGCACAATTGTGAACTGTTTAACATTTGCCCACTAGTAAGTGCTGAACTTTCCATGCACAGCCTGTGTGTACAAGTACATAGGTACCTGAACTGCCATGACAACATCCTATGGAATCCTGGGATTTGCAGTTTAGGGAGGAGCATTTAGAATTCTCAGCCAGAGAGCTCTTGGGCCTCACTAGACTACAGTCAGCCCTCCACATTGGCAGGTTTCACTTTTGTGGATTTGATTATTCATGGATTATTTCCTGTCCCCTCTGCTGCCTCCCTATGCCATTTTTAATAGGGACTGGAATCCTTGTGAGACTGAGAAACTGCAAACGACACTTATAAGTCCCTATTAAAAATGGTGTGGGCAGCAGTGGAGGTTCTGCCTTGTGAGGGAACCTTGATGCCTCAAAGGAATCCATGGTGTGCTGAATATGGTGATCATACTTTTCATGTGTTAAATATGGTTTGGGAGGGCTTAGAGTTATTCATGGTTTTTTCACTTTCACGGGGGTCCTGTGTCCCTAACCCCAGCCAATGTGAAGGGAGGACTCTACAAACCTCAGAATTTCATATGATGTTACCATGCCAGTTAAAACAGAACCACACTGCTATAACTGTATGGTGTGAAAAGGTCCCTGGTAAATCTGGTGCAGTTTTATCAAAGGGCAGAAGAGAAAGGAACTTTTGTTGCACAATTGCACTGGTTTAGTTCTGTGTTTGATCCTTCCTTATCACATGATGTCATTAGCTCTCCTGTTCTTGCATTGCATTTTCATTGTTATTGGATTGCATCTTTCATTGATGGAAAAAAAGCATTAATGGCTCCAATATTGCTGTTGTTCAACTGTTGTGTCTTGGTGCAATCTTTTTGTTCTGTTGCAGTTCTGATATTCTGGCAGTTATGTGGCGTGAGTTGGCATGGTTCCCCTCTTCTCCCCCTCCCTATCCCCAGGCGAGGTGAAGTCACTCCATTTCCAGTGTCCGGACAAAGAGGACATCCTGGTGCACAGGAACAAGATTGCTTTTACTGCATTCCTGGTACATATTTCTTTCTTAAGGAATTTGTTTGGCCATAACTGCCCAATTTCACTTTTGCCATAATTGCACAATTGCAGTCACCAGCATGCTTCAACGGCACAATGACAGCAAAACAAATTTAAAAAAGAAATTACAGCAAAAATTACAGCCAAAAAGAAAAGAAAAGAAAAGAAAGAAAGAAAGAAAGAGAAAAAGGAAAAATAAACATAAGCAACCGAGCTTTTACTCCATTCCCAGTACGTTTGTTTTGCCATAATGGTGCAATTGTATGACCATGGTTGTCACCAGCATGCAGCAATTATGCAATTATGGCAAAACAAATAAAAAAGAAATGTGTACCAGTGAAATTGTGCATTGTAGCCAAAAAGAAAGAAAGGAAAAGGGAAGGGAAGGGAAGGGAAGGGAAGGGAAGGGAAGGGAAGGGAAGGGAAGGGAAAAAAGAAAGAAAACAAATGAACAGCATATATGAGCTGCGTAGCGTACGAAGGTGGGGTCAACAAGGCAGTGCAGAAAACTGATTGTAGGAAGGCGTATCACTGAAGTGGCACTGTAGCATTATTTCAGAGAAGGTGAGAAAGTTATTGTTTCCAAATAGGTATGTTTCTGTTTGCTTAAACAACGTGATTGCTGGAAGACCACAGGCTGGTGTGATAAAGCCAGGGGTTTAAACAGAAGGCCAAATTCAGAAGCCATCTAAGAAGCTTCATACTACCTGCAGACCCCAACCACCAGTGTCAAATGCCCTTTTCTTTACGTGCTTGATGTGTCTCAGGGAACTGAACAAGGCTAAATCACCAGCCATGCTTTGGTTCAAGATCGAAAGCTGTTCATGCTTTCATTTCACATCTAAGTTTCGATCAGCTCAGCCTATGAGTGCTGCTTTAGTGTGTTTACAACGTTAACCAAACAGTTGTTTTTCTTAACGGCACACTGTGGTAGGCTCAGCTGCCAGTTCTGCTTTTTTCTGTGCGTGTGAGTATTTCCTCTCCTTTTTAGAGGCTCTGTCAGCTACTCTGAGATCTTAGCATAAACAAACTAATTAAGCCTCACAACACCCTGACATCATAGGTCAGCATGGCTGAATGTGATTATGTGGCATTCTTTTCAACCAAATATCTTTTGACTTGTGAAAGGCATTTGATCTCATTATGTTCAATAACACATCTGAGGCTTGAAGAATAACTCCTTTTTATTTTGGCTTTGAACATATCTCCAGTTTACATTATCTTTTTAAAAATCTATCCCATAGATTTAAAAAAGAATCTTCTTGCTCTGAGAGAATACAAGGTGTTCTGGAGATTGAACACAACAAAGAGAGCTCAGTTTTATACAGATGTTTATTGTGTGTGGATTGTAAGTGGGGCATTGGCCACAGCCAATGATTAAATAACCACATAAAAAAGAATCCCAAGAAATTCAATAGCAGCTGGACCCTACAAATAGCAAAACTCAAAATAGTCAAAAGAATGACTCCTCTGCCAGACTGTGCTCCTGCCTCCTGGATATACAGCTGAAATATGTGCACGGCAGTTTGCAAATACTACTTTCCCCCACTATAACTCCCAGAAGCTCCCAAACAACAAACTGAGTAGTCAGGTATTTGGGGAGCTGTAGCCAGCATGCTGTAGTGGTTTGAGTGTTGAACTACAGCCGTTTCTGCACTGTACCATTTTAGTGCTATTATTCCACTTTCAACATCCTATGGAATCCTGAGGTTTGCAGTTTAGGGAGGGGGAATTTAGAATTTTCAGCCAGAGAGCTGTTGGGCCTCAGTAAACTACAAACCCCAGGATTCCACAGGAGGTCCAAAGTAGGATAATAGCATTATAACAGTATAGGGCAGAAATGGCTTACAACCCAGGAGACCAGGGTTCATTTCCCTGCCCAGCCATGGAAACACATTGGGGGACCTTGAGCACATCATAACTCTCAACCCCCAGAAAACCCCATCATAGCTTTTCCTTAGGGTTGCCATAAGTTGGAAACAACTTGAAGCCATATAACAACAATTGTGTGTGTGTGTGTGTGTGTGTGTGTGTGTGTGTTTATTTATTTATTTATTTATTTCAGGGTTTGCTGAGAAGTAATTAGTATCCAAGCTGGTAACTTACTTTTTCTTACATGGTTTGAAATCTCAAATGGAGCTGGACTTCTGAGGAACCAACTTGTCCTGAGGGGATGTAAGAAAAGCAGATATAATTTGAAGTCATGTAGAGAAAGCGAAAAGGAGACGTGAAACAGCAGAAGAGAAGGAAAAGAAGAGAGATAGGCCTGCCAAAATCATGCCAGCCCAGAAGGAGAACAAGCTCAGTATAAATCTGAGTGCACCCACATCCTGCTTGAGTATTCTGGGCAACCGAATCAACTGCAACCCCCAGACTTTCTTCCTCCCTCCTAATTCCCCTTCCTTGTGTTTCACATCTTTTAGATTATAATGTAAAGCTAGGCACATTCTTTCTTTCTAATTAATTATTTATTTTGGTAGGCAACTCTAGAAGCCCTTCATGGATGAAGAGTCAGGCAAACATCCTAGGTATTTTTTTAGGCCAATCCTAAAGAGTACGTAATTCCTAGAAAAAGAAGTTCAAACAAAAATAAAACGGCATAACAAAACTTCCCCTTCCCTTAGCACACGGGTGCAGGTACTGCAACAGGCCACTTTTCCGAAAGCAAGAAGACTGGACACACCTCCTTTATCTTTGTCACAGCCCCGGCCCCAGTCCCACCCCCTTAAGCAATGTGACTCCTGGACTCCTGTTAGTTGACTAGATGGGTGAGGAGGGTGGCACAGAGACATGAGTGTTGGGAACAGATGTCCTATTCCCAGTGGTGTGGGATGTTGCAAGAGCACAAAGTCAAACACCTGCGCGAGTTGGTCAGACAGAGTGGGAAAACAGGGTCTGTTATGTTCTCAGAGGATTACTGCATGCAAGTTTGCTGCGACTGAGCAGGGAAGTATCATACTTTTGATATTGATATCAGCTATGCCCTTGTTGCTATGCATGGACTTTTGTCTTGTTCTCTGCATGCCTCCTTCTTTGTCTGTGCACTGAATTGAAAGCACAGGAATAAAAGAACAAGGTGGCCTGAACATTCCAAAAATCGAGTTAAGAGTAGAGAAACGAAACTGCAAGGGGAAAGCCTTAACTTCCTGCTTTTTGAAAATGACACTTTGCAAAGTCAAGTGAGCACATTTTTTAAAAAATGAAAGTTCACACTATATGACATTGCATTGCAGTTTTTTCCCCATCATGGAAAAGGAATTGAGAAATTCTATGCAACTGGTTTCCTACTTACCAAGACTTCACTCCCTTGCAATCAGTGAGAGAGACCAGCTCCAGAAAGGAAGCTTCCAGATCAGAAAAACAAATAATAATTGAAATTTCAGGTCCAGATAAAATCACATTTTTCATTTAGCATTGCTCAATTCTTTCATGAACCTTTACTATAGGTGCTATAATAACGGGGGTTACATCCAAAGTTTGTTGTGAATGTAGAGTAGAACCATTAAAAAATGTACTTTAAGTCTGTTGTTTATTTCAAAAGGTCTATGTGTAGTATGACTAACTCTGGGTTTAAGCAATTTCAATAATGTTCCTTGAAGGAACCAAGTAGGATTAAAGTTGAAATCCAACACATAATTATACTGGGATAGGCCAGTATCCCTTGGAGAAAGGCAACACCAATTCCATTTTCCCAGGGCCAAACAATGGATTCCTCCAGGATGCCCAGATCAAAACCCCAAATGTTCTCTTTTGTTCTTATTATTTATAATTATATATGGGTGATGCATGGGGTAAGTGTAGGTTCTAGATCATAAATGGTGGTCATGTGGCCCTCCAGATGTTGTTGGACTACAAGTCCTAGCAGGGCTTGCAAACATAATAGCGAGGAATGCTGAGAGTTGAAGTCCAACAACATCTGGAGGTTTATGTGATTTCCAATCTGCTCTTTGTTCTTCTGTGCCTTCAAGTCATTTCTGACTTATGCTGGCCCTATTACAAGGTTTTATTGGCAGAATTTGTTCAGAGGGGGTTTGCCCTTGTCTTCCTCTGAAGTTGAGAGAGTGTGACTTGCCCAAGGTCACCCAATGGGCCTCCATGGCTGAGTGGGGCTTCACACCCTGGTCTCTCAGTGTCCTGCTCCAACACTATTCCACTACATCATGCTAACTCTGTTACCCCTGCTCTAGGTGTTGCCGTATATCTATTATCATTTGAGGTCATGCTGTATCATGGGATCTGCTGAACTCTACATATTCGTAGTAGCAATTATTTGCATGGTCTGCTGCTGCTGCTGCTGCTGCTGCTGCTGCTGCTGCTGCTGCTATTTATATAGAGAGCAGCATCTTTCTGCCTTCATCTGTTGATATTGTCACTACCTTCCATTTCCTGCAGGTTGTTTTTTTTTTTAATTTCCAAACAGGGGCTTATATGTTCTCTTAACGATATACATTGTTGTATAATGGGATTTTAAACCAGCCCATTTGAACTTCTTGGAACAAATGTTGGTATTACTGGTTTCAATAAAACCAAAGAAGATGGCTTGGCATGAAGTATACTTGTTGAAGATGTGTAACATTACATAGTTCATCTCTGTTCTCATGCACTAAGGGATTTTTATGATGTTGGGGAAGCCTCTGGCAGCCATTGGTCAGGCTACTCCACACGTCACTGAAGTACATGATAGCCCAGGAAAGAAAAGGATGAGCTCCAAAAAGGAGAAAGCAAAGGCTCTTTAAAAGAAGAAGCAGATGTTCAGAGAAACAAGGGGAAATGGAAAATATCTAAAGTATACCTAGGCAAGCAGTGAAGGGGATAGCAAATAAATTTCATTTATGGCAATTCTGCTCTAATTTAGACTGTAATGTGTGTAAGCAAACAGCAGGAGCAAGTGAGATATACCATACAGAGGGTCTGAGTAAGGTAAGAAGCATAATAAAAGTGAAACATACGCATGAGCCTTGAAGTTAGGTCTCTGTATTCAGCTCAGACAGCAAAGTTATTTTATCCAAATCACTTTAGAAGCAGTTTTATTTTCTTTACATCCAATCCTTTCTCCTAATTACATCTCTGCCAACTCCCAACAATACATTAAAGTTCTACATTGGACATATTATCATAAAGCACAAAACCCCACAAATTCATAATAGTTGTGCTTAGTTGGACTACTCCAGAGATGATGACATAGCAGTTTCCTCCTGTCTAAAATAGATATAGTGCTCCAGGACAATCTATTCCCTTAATCTTATGAGTTTGGGAGATTCTGCATAGTTAATACTGTTTGGCGTATTGCTGAGCGAAGCCGTCAGTGCTAAAGGCAAATTGTGCATCTACAGCAGAAATTCATTGACTTCTCCATCTCCATACAAGGGCAGCCCACACAATAGGGAGACTAATTAAGAAATAATCAAGGAATAGTCTTCTCAGTCAGTGTAATGATTGTTTCGTTCCCCTGCAAGTTAAATTCCTTACAATAATGATTAACTATCTAATATATAAAAGTCAAAGTTTGTGAGTTTGCCTGTTTGCCTCTGTCAGACAGACAAAGACCTCATATGATTGGCTGTGTGCGGCAAGAAGACCTCATATGATTGGCTGGCTGTGAAGATTCTATGGAATCTTGGGGTTGGCGGTTAGGGGAGGAGCCTTTAGAATTCTCAGCCAGAGAGCTCAGAATAGGCCAGTTGCTATGGAGACAAGGCGTAGCAGCAAGAAGGAGGGCAGTGTATTCTCTCAGTAAACCAAACTCTATATGTTAACAACTCTAAATAAAGATTGAATTGGGGAATATGGGGAAAAGTTACAGGTACTGGACGAGGCAGTTTGGGAAATTATGTGTATTTCAACCGCTTCTAATTCCTAAAAGTAAGGTAAGATAATTCCTAAGGTATTTCTAACAAGTATTACCTATGAAAGAAAGAAAAAATCCTGGGCAACACCGGGTAAATATGCTAGTAGTTAATAAAGCTATAAGCAGAAGAATGCCTTCTTGTACCAAAACAATACCTTAGGGGAAGAACAGACTCCTCCACAGGGGAAGAAGAGATGATCACTAGAAGGTCGATTTATATCCTATTCAAGATTTGATCTCCATGCCTGAAATGTTTTCTGTTTTTCTTGATCTGTTTGCTCAATGCTGACAGCTCATGAGCAACTCAGCTCTGCTGCCTTCTTTCTGTCAAAGGCATAAAGGATCCATTAGCTTCTCTGAGACTAACTATTTTGTTCTAGCATAAGCTTTTGTACTTCATCAGATGAACTGGATTGAAGCCCATGAAAGCTTATGCTGGAATAAACAAGTTAGTCTGGATTGCTTTGTGCAGTCTCTCATCCTCACCCTCCAAGCTTCATGTTTTAACCCTTGTCTCCCCATGACTCGGGAAGGAAAGGCTGATATACACAGGAACAAAAGCACCAGCAGCAATGCATTGTCTAAGAAATTGTGGTGCATCGTTCTTTGATATTATTAAAATCAAATGGCAATCCTTGCATACTTTCTAGGTAATCCTTTTCATAGAATTGGAGGAGACCACAAGGGCCACACAGTCCAACCCCTTGCCATGCAGGAAGACACAATCAAAACACTCCTGACAGATGGCCATCCAGCCTCTGCTGAAAAACCCCAAAGATGGAGACTCCACCACACTCCAAGGCAGTGTGTTCCACAGTCGAATAGCTTCTACCATCAGGAAGTTCTTTCTAATGTTTAGATGGAATCTCTTTTCCTGTAGTTTGAAGCAATTGCTCTGTGTCCTAGACTCTTGGGCAGCAGAAAACAAGCTTGCCCCATTTTCCATACAACATCCTTTCAAACATTTAAACACGGCTATCATGTTACTGAGAGCCAACATGGTGTGATGGTTTGAGCATTGGACTATGACTCTGGAGACCAGAGTTCAATTCCTCGTTTGGCCATAGAAACCCAGGGAGTGACCACGGGCATATAATACACACACACATCCTCAGAAAATCCCACATCCTCAGAAATTCACCTTATAGTTTCCATACATCAGAAATGACTTGAAGGCACACAACACAATGGTTATGTCACCTCTCAACCTTCTTTTCTCCAGGCTAAACATACACAGTTCCCTAAGCTGCTCATCATCAGGCATGGTTTCCAGTCCTTTTGTTGCAGAGGGGCTGAGCAGACGCAGATGTAGGGTGGAGCAACTGGGACGCCTGCCCTGGGCGCAAATGTACGCCCCTCACCATTTGCCCTACCCCCCTCTGTTCGTCATTCACCCCGCCCACTTCCACTTGTTCACCCCGCCCACCTCTCCCCACCCCTCCCCTCCCGCCCCCACTTGCCTTGTCCACTTCCACTGCTTGCCATGCCCACTTCCACCCGCCCCTCACCCCACCCACCCCGTTATTTCCACCCACTTCCATCTGCCGGTTGCCCCACCCCACCAGTTGCCCCACCTCCTTGCCTTGGGCACTGTCAACCCTCCATCTGCCATTGGGGCTGAGTGAAAGTGTATATAATTTATTTATATATATGATCCTGTATCAAGAGCCAGCATGGTGTAATGGTCTGAGGGTCGGATTACGACCTTGAAGACCAGGGTTTGATTCCCCACTTAGCCATAGAGACCCACTGGGTAACCTTGGGTGCGTCACACACCCTCAGTCCCAGAAAATCCCACGATAGGTTCACCTGACAGTCACCTTAAGTCAGAAATGACGTGAAGGCACAGAACAACAATCTCTGAAAGCAGAAACTTTTTAGATTAAGCTTTTCCCAATATGGAAGTACAATGATAGAAAAAACTTCATCTGCTGAATTCCAGCTGCAATTTAGTTGTTAAAAGCAGAAGAGTCCTGTTATAAAGACAAAATTGACTCCTGGTAACTCATCTTGAAGACCTCCCTTGTTTTACAATTCTGCCTCTTTCACGGCAGTAAGACACATGCTATAGATTTACACTTTTTAATATCCAAAGAAAGGTATTGAGATCAACTGTCCAGATCTGGTTTGGTCACTAAGAAGCAATGTCCCATGTGTTTAAAAAGAGTGTATTCCAGCTAGCAAGAGAGATGTAGGGTGCATGCAGCACCTCAGCTGTTGCTTGGACTGCAACTCCCAGAGCCCCTAACCAGCATAGCCAATGGTGAAGAGCACTGGGAGCTGCTGTCCAGCAGCATCTGGAGGGGCATACGATTCCAATCCCTGCAGCAGAAGGATCTAACACTGGTTCATGTATCCCTCTCCTGTGTGAAGATTGAGGTCAGAAATATCAGGGCCTCCCAGTAATTCAGATCTCTCTGTCATAAATAAGGATTTCTTGTTTTATGTTGTTAACTTTTAAGTTTTATATTTTACAGGATTGCAGCAGCAAAAGTAAACATTAAAAAAGGATGTACACAGAATACTATTAATTATTCCTTTATCTTGCATTCCAAACCTTTATCCCCATTGTTCATCAAGGCTTATAGTAAGTAAGGAAATAACTTGCTCATTGTATAGTGCAATTGGACAAAGAGCAGCCTTCCAAGCATTTTTGGACTGCAACTCCCATGAGTCAATTAGTGGCGAGGAATGCTGGGAGTCTAATATCTGGAGGATTATATATTGGCCGCTCCTGGCATAAATGAAGTTACATTGTTACCCTGTTTTCTGGGGGTCCCGGGAGGGACACCTAAATGCACTCTCAATTTTACGAGTTGGGGAAATTAGCCAAGAGCACAAGCTAGCAATACGAAAGGCAGGGAAACGCAGCAGAATCTTTTACCCAATGTCTACGGGGTCAGGCCAAGCCAAGGAGCACACAGAATTGAAATAATAATTGTGGTTTTTATTAAAATACAGTCAAATGGTGTATGCAACACACGCAGAGAACTAAAGAAATAAAGGTTGGAGTGAGACAGAGGGATTTTTAAGAGGGATTGTTGATTTGGGTGATACTACACCTGTCCTGAAGCCCAGGTAGATCACTGCGAAAGTTCGAAGGTGCATAGTCTCAGTAGGTGGGACTGAGGGGAAGGCTCACCAAACACAGCGGCAGCAAGGCGGGATGGAAGTTCGGAGCAATCCAAAGAAGCTCACAAAGTCAGGGGTTTTTATAGAGGAAAATGTAGCCACAGGCTAGTCCGTGCTTGGGGAAAACAATGAGTTTCAGGCTGGAGACAAAAGCCTCCGAAAGGTCAGAATTTAGCATGATTGAGTTAGTTCCGAATCAACAATGGAATAGACAGTGTGCAAACACAGAGTGTTTGACAGGTGAGGATTCTTCTGATCAAGCTGCCTGCTCGGGGCAGGGAGTTCTTTGTATGTGGTGTGAGTAGGTAATGAGGGTACTTGCCTTGAGGTCCTCTGAAGCAGCAGTTTGGCTATTTCTGGCCAGCCTGTATTTGTTTTGAATATTCCAGCAATTAGCGACCAAGCCTGTTTGCGTGCTTGTCCAGGGGCCTCGCAAGCATGTGGAGAACAGAGGGGTATAGTAGGCCAGATTGTTGATATCAAAATGATATCTAATGTCACCTCAAGCGTGGGGCAGGAACTGGGGTGACAACATACTTACCTGGGAGTAAGCTCCATTGGACTCTCTGGGTCTTATACCTAAGGAGATAATGTGCAGTGTAGAATTCCGCTCTTAAGGTATCAATATGGCCATTGTGGGGCAGTGGTTTGAGTGTTGAACTATGATTCTGGAGACCAGGGTTAGAATTCCTGCTCAGCCATGGAAGCCTACTGGGTGACCTTGGGGAAGTCACACTTTCTCTGTCTCAGAGGAAGGCAAAGGCAAACCCTCTCTGAACAAATCTTGCCAATAAAACTCATGATAGGTTCACCTTAGGGTTACTGTATGTTGGCAGTGACTTGGAGACACACAACAACAAAAATAGCACTATATTTCTTAGGTTTCTTCCAGTTCAGTTCTTCTCCTTAAAGAAATACAATACAGTATAATATGTCTACCACTACTCTTTGCTCTTTCTTTGGTGCCTTTCACTCTGTCACTATAAATGTACAACCTGACTCTAATCAGATAACATTGCTCCAGCTTGCTGTATTTTGTCTGGCAAAGGTTTTCTAAGACCTGAGAACTGCAGTGGGTCCACCATATCCATGGGCTTATGATCCACAAATTCACTCCACCACGGATTCAATCTACCCACTTCTGCCTTCATGGTGGCAGGTTTCCTTCACAAGGCAGAAGTGGGTGGCTGGCAGGGTTTCCCACTGTGTCTGCAGCTTCCCAACACCATTTTTAATAGGGGCTTACTGATAAGCTATTTGCAGTCTCTTTGCAAGCTTATTAAAATGGTGTAAGGCAGCTGCAGAAGCAGTTGCAAATCCCAGCCGCATTCTTCAGGCTCTCCACCTCCAGGGAGCCCAACTGACATGCTCCCAGAGGTGGGAGGGAACCCAAAGAATGCAACATGTCTGGCAACCAGGGCTTGCTGCCACCTCTGTTGCTGCCCTATGACATTTTTAATAGGAACTGATAAGCTTTGTTTTGAGTTCACCATCTCTCTGCAAATCTTGCAATGCTGACTTGAGCACATACATTTTCCAGTTATCTGTGGGGGTCCTGGAACCAAGCCCCTGTCGATATTGCAGACCCCACTGTAATGGTTTTCAAACTGGGGACTTAATTAGTTTAAAGGGTTTGTGCTAATAGGCCTTTCTTGTCTCACTAATAACAGTGTTATTTCCAGCACATCCTCTTCTTCAGTTTTCCCTGATACACCTTTTTGAAAAGACCTGGGAGAAAACTGAATATATTCATACCAGTTTAAGTAACTGAACAGTAGCTGTAGCAGCAATACCATAAACAGAGAGGTCTGTAAATGCTTCTGCTAGTTTTAGTAGCCATGGAAACCCAGTCTCCAAGTTGGCTGCTAGAAAGAATTGGCAATTTATACTTATCTAGCTCAAAGAATCTCTCCTGAAATCAATTTGCACTTATCTATGGTTGCTACCTTTTTCCTCAGTAGGGCTCCTGTGCCATTAAAAAGTACCTATTCACTGTTGTTGCTGTGGTTGCCGTGTGCCTTCAAGTTGCATCTGACCTACGGCAACCCTAAGATGAACCTATTATAGGTTTTTCTCGTCAAGATTTGTTCAGAAAAGGTTTTGCCATTGGCTTCCTCTGAAGCTGAGAGAATGTAACTTGCCCAAGCCCACCCGCTGGGTTTCCATGACTCAGCAGGTATGCAAACTCTGGTCTCCAGAACTGTAGTGCAACACTCAAACCACTACACCATGCTGGCTCTCAGTTGTTCACTTGGCACAGCATTTCCTATTATTTGGAATTTAGTTCTCTTATTGTCACTTATTTTCAGCTTGACATCCTTGGATAAGTGGCAGGGAAGTTAAGATCCTCAAACAAGCTGATGAATTAAAGCAGTTTTCAGACACAGTTTTTACCATGCCATTACTTTGCCCTCTTAACTGAATATAAAGTAGCTTCAGAGCCATTTATACTCACTTGTTATAAAGTTGTCAGATAGTGAAGCAGGCAAAGCTATTGGGTTAGGCAAGGAACCTCACTTCAGCAACTTCCTCTTCAGTGAAAATATTGTTTTCTAGACTCTGGCTCCGGCAGAATTAGCTTATCTGAAAGCAGAATTTATTGCTTTTGCATTTCAGAGACAATTAACAACCTAGCAGCCTTATGTGTTAGTCCATTAATGCCACAATGTCTATGCTAAACCAGGCCTTTGAAATTTTACGATCATTATTACAATGATCTTTTCCTGTATCCCATTCTACCTTCATAACTATGTAAATGTGCATGTATAATATCCAAAGCTTGTATATTCTGTGGAGGTGCGTAAACCCACCAAAGTTTGTATAAAATAAACCAGTTAATTTTAACGATGCCACATACTTCCTTTTTTTGGTCCTTCCTTGTCTTTATGCTGAAAAGGGTTCACATGGCTATCTTTTTGAAAACCACATCCTTCATGCTTGTTTCCCCCCGCCCCTCGATGAGCACTATCAAATGTTTTGGATTATACAGTCAGCCCTCCACATTCTCTAGGGTTAGGGGTACAGGACCCTCACAAAAGTAGAAAGACGGCAAATATCAAAATGTGTCTGTGAGAAGGGGACTGAGTCATGGCGGGGGGAGCGGGCACTCAGAGTCCAAACCAGGTCAGAGAAAGGAGAGGAAAGGTGGCGAGTCGGCATAGTGGCCCTTTGCTTCCTCTCTCTCACCCTTCTCCTTCCTTGGGTGTTTGGGGTCATTTGGGAGAGGGTTTGTGATACTGAGAAATTGGGCTAGCAGCCGTCTTTAGCTGACCAGGCAGTGGCTGATGGAGGAGAAGGACCAGAGGTGAGTTTTTAAAGGGCTACATCACCTGATTGGAGCCACTAAGAAGGAATGTTACCCCAGAAAAGAGGCACCTGAGGTACAGAGTGCGGAGATTGAAGAATCTTGCAAATAATCAAACCTCTGAAAGTTAAATCTGCAAATGTAGAGGGCCAACTGTAATTCCCACCTCCAGATGTTTTGGACTATGATTCCCATAACACAGTGGTTCTCAACCTGTGGATCCCCAGATGTTCGTGGACTTCAGCTCCCAGAAGCCCTAGCCACTATGGTCAATGCTCAGGGCTTCTGGGAGCTGAAGTCCACACACATCTGGGGACCCACAGGTTGAGAACCACTGCCCTAACATGTCAGCAATCATGTGAAATACAAAACACCTGAGGACACCAGATTGTGGAAAGCTGCCTCAAACCATCAAGGTCGGCCTGAAAGGTCACTCTCTTGCTCTCAGTTTCTGCATGTAAACATGCACCCTCAAGGGGCTTGTAATTCTGTATCTTCATCTCTTTTGCTGTTGCCATACCTAGCTACAGTTCTGCTCATCTCTCACCTCAGCTCTCACACTTCTCAACCACATATAGGGTTGTCAGGCTTTCACCTAGGGAAACAGTGCTGGCCGCTCTTAAAAGTGCAGAGGCAGTAAGAGAGGGTACAAAGGTGGCATCCAACCCCCTCTCCTGCCTTTTGCAGTCAGTCTCCTCTATCACACCTGCTGGAGGAAATAGTTTTCCTCCACAGCATGCAAGAGAGCAAAAGGACTTTACATGTGCAGCAGGGAAGACGAAGCAGTGTGAGAGAGATGCCGCAAAGAGACAAAAGGCTACTCTGTCAACATCTCAACACGGTGAAGGGCACAGACACCATCTTCCAGTGGCAACCCCTCAATTCTAATTGAACCTAGCTTCTGCTCCCTAACAATATATGCTTTGTTGTTGCTGTATGCCTTCAAGTTGTTTCTGATTTAAGGCAATCCTAAGGTGAACCTATCACAGGGTTTTCCTGGCAAGATTTGTTCAGAGGGGGTTTGCAATTGTTTTCGTTGGAGGCAGAGAGAGAGAGTGACTTACCCAAGGTCACTCAGTACTGGTTTCCATGGCTAACTGGGAATTCAAGCTCTGATCTCCTGAAGTCTTAGTTGAACACTCAAACTGCTACACCAAACTGGCTCTCTGTTAATGCCTTCTAGTGGCTATGTGTATATGTCTTCAAGTGGCCTGCATGCTCTGTGCACACCTAAGCTTGTGTTGTAATGACTAACAAACCATGTTTGAGGTTTTGTTGTTGGCATGTGTGTATATGTGTCTTCAAGTCACCTGTCAACTTATGGCGACACCAATAATTTCATAGGGTTTTCTTAGACAAGGAATACTCAGAGGTGGTTTTCTCAGTTCCATCTCTGAAATATAGCCTAGCACTGCCATTCTCCCATCCAATTGCTAATGAGGGCTGACCCTGCTTAGCTTCCAAGATCACATGGGATCTGGTGCCTTGACTGCCTCTTCTTACCCTTTGATTTTCCCCAGACAAAAGTACTCTATTTGCTACATAATAATTGACAGGCTTTCATTTCTCAGTTTGTATCCCTTAGAAAACATAATCTGTTTATTCTTGTCACTTCCACTGTTGGCCCGCCTGACAGAACTTCCTTTTCAATGGAAGGGCTTTACACATCCACACTCAGAACCCTTTCCCTCTGTGAGACAAGGCCATTTTGCACTTTCTTTTCTCCTCTGTTCTGCTTAGCTATTGCATTGCCTGTCTTCATTTTCCTCAGTACCTGGAGCTTTATTCTGAACAGCTGGTTCTTCTGTAGTAACCATGGCAACTCCATGATGACATCTGCAAAAGGTCCTACCGTCACTTTGTGCCATCAGATCTCTTAATTCCTATGATCCCCTTTCAGCTGTATTTTATCATTTCTGTTACAGACCAGAGAAATTCTCTGTCCAAGCTGAGGCTTTTCTTTGCTATGGTATAGCATCTGCATTATTTAGGTGTCAATGGTTACCAGTGTTTCTCACCACCACCACCACCACCACGACACCTACAAAGTTTGTGGGCTCTTCACATGCTGGGAAGCAAGGGCAAAAGTAGAGAGATCTAACTTAACATGCAACATACATGTGAGTGCAAATCTATGGTTTACTTTTTCATTATAGTTCCAGTTGCAGGCGGGGGGCATCAACAATTTAAAACACATCTGACACACTGGGAGCCTACATACTGACAGCTGTCAGAATATAAAAATGGACAATGAGCACATGAAGGTCAGCCTTTTTTAAAAAAGAGGCGTGGCTTGAAATGTACCATAAGCTATTATTAGTATGCAAGCTTTACATTTTACTTTTATTTATTTTTTGGATTTATGCCCCACCTTTCTCCTGGTATTGGGAGTATTGCTATGCAACTACTTTGATATGCTCTTCCCACTAAGGTCTTTTTATCAGCATTTCTTTTTAAAAAATCTATTTTTAATTTGTTTTTTAAAAAATTGTCTTAGAACAGTAATCAAAAGGAAATACATTTTCCTCATTTTTAATTTTTATATTTTATTTTATTGAGCAAAGGCTCACTCATATTAGTATAGCTATGACCACACTTAATTCATACTAAAACACTTTTGAGCCTAATATTTTTTTGGGCGAAATGTGAATTTGTGAAATTGTGTTCCTAAATATAAGTGATATTCAGCACAATTCTATCATTTTTAAAAAAAAACTTGACAGAAATAATGGTATGCTGTGATGCTCTGAATTGTCCCCTCCCTGCCTTCTTGATTTTCTGTTTCCCAATAACCAGGGTAATGTACATAATACATAAAAAGAGGTATAATCTCCAAAGCGTGGGAAGCTGACTGCAATTCTACATATCATTGAAAGAAGAAGGAGGCAAATGGTTAGGTAAATGTAGCAATTGGCAATCTGGTAACAATCTTACTGTATACTAAAATATTTACATCGATAAGTTAACACTGTTTTTTGTTTTGTTTTTTGGCACAATTTTAAACTATAGACCTAATGGTCTAATGGCAGGGGGATAAGGTGTTTAGGGGGTAAGATCTTTACATGGTAATATATATTATTTTGTTCATTCCAAAACATGGTAAAGCAGCCCTGTGCATCTGGAGACCTTGCTTATTCCGCTTAGCAAAGGCCAACATTTTTGTCCAAAGCTCTGCTTTGCTGGCACCACTGCATGAAGATTCCCCTTAGCTTGTCTATAAAGCAACTGCCAACCATATATGAACATCCAAAAAAGCATGAGAAAGACAGAAACACGGGGGCAGATACACAGGAGTTCTCCTCAGCTATATGGATTGATAGTCACAGCCCTTTAGAATAACTTGATGGAAGTTTCGTCCAAGTGAGCACTGCCAAGATTGTATCCAGAAGCTTTTATTATTTCCTAGTGGCTCCCTTTCATTCCCCTGTACCAATGACATTAGCAGAACTGCAGCATTTTATTTTTCTATGTTAGTTCTGTTCTTAAGAATAAGAGAATGAGAGGAAATATTTCTAGAAAATGTTGCCATATCTCAGAATGAAGATAGGTACATACAAAAAAAAGCACTGCAGTTTGCTTGCTCATCTGCAAATTATTTCTGTCAATTTCTTGTTTATTGCAGTTCTTACAATTCTCAGAAACTCACATTTCTGAGTTTCAAATACAGGCATAGCTTAGTTAGTAAAGACTCTGGCCATTTCTAGAGTAGACTTTGAGGCCCCTCCCGAAACTGCAAACCCCAGGATTCCATAGGGTGTTGAAAGTGAAATAATACCACTATAATAATCTAGTGCGGAAATGGCCTCTGACAAAGAAGCTCTTTTTTTTTTTCCCATCTTTTTACAGGAGCCCAGCCCACTCCTCTCCCTTTCTCTTATCTTCTGTCTAGTTGGAAGTTTGTTTGTTGTTTGTTTTTGCAGCACTGACATTGGGAGGATGGAGAAGGAGGACTGGAAAAAGACAGACTCTCAGAGTTGGGTTGCAGTAGTGGGTCTGCAATAAAGAATGCAATAATAAAGCTTAACCTAGGAAAGAACAGAATTCTGCTTTGCGTGATCATACTGTAGCTGTGTGTGCTTAGATACAACAGGCACAGTGAAGAGCTGTCTCCAGAATCACTTACTGAGCATGTGTTAAGAGCAAAACAGAAAGGAAAGGGTAAAGAGAACAGCCTGCCTCACCAGCTACGTCAGCATGTTGACAAAGCATAGATCTGTAAATTTCACTACTAAAATGGAAATCATAAGAAAAGTGGAGGCTATTGAAAGAAAAAAGCAATTACCCCAAGATGAATTTTGGAAGAAGCTTTCAAGTAGTCTGTAGACTCAAAATATTTTTGTTCATTTATTCAAGGTTTACTTGACCTAGTTGTTTCATTTCACATGTGCACATTGTTAGTTTTGAATAAAAAGTTTGCTGAAACATGTTTGTTGAACTATGTTTTCTCTCTCTCTCTCTTTTGATAGAGTAGGAACCTACCCCTATTCTTTCTATTTTGTGTCTATTTTTGGTACCAAAGTTTCTGTTAATGAAGGAAAGCCCAAGAACACATCTGCTTTGTTAACTGAAATATATCTATACTGTAATTTTAAACATTTAAAAAAGACAACAACCAGGCAAATTAAATGAAATCAGCGTTCAGAAGTATCAATCTGTATTGGTCAACTGGTTAAAAAGCACACATGGTTGGGTTCGCCTGGTTAAAAAGCACACATGGTTGGGTTCGCCTAGGAAGTTCTGAGCTATCTGGAGAATCCTATGATTACTACTGGTGCTCCTGAGGTCCTTCTATGCATCACTGATTGATGACCAGAGTCAAGAGCCTGGACTAAATGGGTTGGTCCAAGAAGACTCTAAACCCCCACATCCATGGCATGATGTATATGTGAGGTCTTGATCGAGGGTAGTTTGGAGAGGAAATACAAGAAATCGAAATGTTTCAGAGTGGGGAGAAAGGATAAAATAAATATCTTCAAAAAAAAGTGGAGGAGTTTGACACTCCTCAGAGCAGACTAAGCAGAGAGCCCCTCCATGTTTCTACAAAAGGCTTCAGCAAAATTCTGGCATTGCCTGTTGGGCAACACCCTAAATTACATTTACTCAAAAGTTAATCCGATTTGACTCAATGGACCTGATTCCCATTGACTTGTGGAGCTGCCTGGGCTTTGCTTTGTTTAGCATAATCAGGGAGGGTAGAGCAATCAGACTGTGGCATTTCTGTTGGTCTCCTTGCCCTGCACTTGTGGTTGTCCCCTGAAAGCAAGCACAATGGGACTGCAGCACCTGGTGTTCGCTTTCTCCTCACCCCCTGCAGTTTCCCAGATCTTCAGCACAATCTGTGTCCAGACACACCCAGATAGCCTTCAGCCTCACAGCTAAAGAGCTTTCCTTTCATGACACCAATTCTCATTTTCAGATGCAATATGACAATAAGGGCACATGTTCCTACGCAGTGCCAAAAAATACATAAATGCCCTTGCAATTTCAAGAACACAGTGGCAGTACGTGTATACACACACACACACACACACAGAGCCTGATGCAATTTATTTCTGCCCCATACATATTTATACTTCCTCCCAGGCAGCTCCTTACTGCTGTGTTCAATAAAGCCATGCCAAGGCTGTTATTAAAAGCAGTCAGAACGATAGGGTCTCAGGGAGCACGGATGCGTCGACTTCCCTCTGACGTCAGAGTCTGGAAATCCCATTTTAATCAGGTTTGTTGATTTTATGTGTCCCTTCTGAAGATGAGAATGAGAGTGAAATCTTGTCTAATTGTTCGGGGAGGGGGAGTGACTTCATTTTAATGATACAATCATTATGGATTTCTGCATGTATTTTCAGAGCTGGAGGTGAGCTGCTATTTTATGTTGGAAGCAGAGCTCAGAAAACGCTGCAGGCATTTGTCAAAATCTAGAATCTCCACTACAAAGATTGCTGGCATCAGAGATCTCTGCAAACCAAGGATCGTTTGCCTGTTGTCTTTTCATAAGAGGCTTGACCCCAAGTATTTTCCCAAATGATAGTGGTATGGTTGAACAGAACAACAGCTCTCACCATAGATCAGTTTACCACTAGCCCACCAATGGTATTAACTATGTTCAGATGAGGAGTCCTCTCCCTCTCCTTCTTCCTCTGTTCTGAGGATTTTGCAGAAATAATTGATCATGAAACTGATTGTGTTCATGAGCAGTGTTGTAATGGAGCCAGGGCTCACAAGGCTGAGACGTGAGAATATTTTGATTAGCAAGGATTAGGATATGATTTACCAACACCCTCTCTGCTTAGCTGCAGTCTTTACAGCAACCAGGACAATGGGGATGGTGATCCCCCCCCCCAGCAACAGCATATTTCTTTGAATTATCTCTGCTGAAATACAAAGGATTTTGGTCTTGAATGGGCAATTTAGACCCACTGGGTTTATAAAGGACTTGCTTCCTGGTGAAGGTGAAAAGTGTTGGAACTAGTTCTGAAACCGATTTTGAGGGTGTGACTGCGTGGACTTTCACAGAGAGACCCTCTCCCTCTACTTCTATTCCATATAAACCCAGCTTTCTGTCTCTGTCTGCCATGGTCCTTAGAGCCCAGACTTGCTAGGAGCTGCTTTTCTCTTCCTTCCACTAGTTCCGAAAATCAGTTCATATTCAGAAGGGAGCCAGGGGAGTGAGCAATTGAGAACCCATTAAGAAAAATAGTCCCAGTCATTAAGGAATATTAAGGTTCTTTTGTCAAGTCTCTGGCTACCCAGTTGGTCTATCATGAAAAACAGTCATAAACCCATTCATGTTAATCAAGACAGCAAAACTTACAAAGGTCCTATGGCATCTTGTTGAAAGAGATACTTTAGGTATGTTGATAAAAAGAAGTTTTACTTTAATGTGCACCAGTAAATCCCTTATTTGGCATTAGAAAAAAAAAACTGAAGTCCTTTGTATGAATCAAGAGATGATTTACAGAAATGGCATGAATGCTGATTAAAATCCACTTTGAAGGTTGTGTGTATTCTGCAGTGTTGATGGTTCTTTCCTGATAAGCAGAGATTGTAGTGCCAGAGAACCATGGGTGCTGTTCAGTGGCAGAGTACAAGCTTTCAGAGGATTCCAGATTTAGACCCCTGACATCTTAAGGTAAAAAGAAAGACCTCTGCCTGAAACACTGAAACTCTGGTGTTAAATTCAGGTATGCAATGAGAGGCTAGATGGACAAGCCATCTGATATCATACAGAGCAGCTAGGAGAAATACATTTACCTACATCTTGTAACAGAAGGAAATGATCAACAAAGAAATGGCTGTCCGAAAACTATCACTGCATACACCCCCAGCATCTGCTGTCTGAAATTGTTATTTTACTGTGTTTTATTATAGGACCAGCCTCACCTAAAGTATACCAAGGGCTGTAGCTATGGGGGGAGGGCAAAATGGGGGCACTGCCCTCCAAATTAGAGCTCTGCTCCCTAAATGAAGTTTTCCTTCACTCTCTAAATTTCTAGGACTGCAGTAACACAAAATTTAAGTTGAGCATCTGTTTTAGGCAAAGTTACCAAAGGAATGCAAATACAGCAAATATAAGCATTTTAAGTGTGAACAATTTTCAGTGCCTTCTTCTCTGTAATGCTAAAAATTTGGGGAGTGAATGAAAAATTCATGAGGGGGAGCAGAATTCCCACCCTCACAGCTACACCCTGATATATCTGTGGGTCAAGCCAGTCATAAAGGAGAGCTTTCAGGTCAGAAGAAACAAGATTCAAAAACAATTCTGTGTGGGAAACCAAGGCAGGAAGGAAAACATGTAATGCCCTTGAGTAAGTGAAAACAAATTTCCTGGTCACAAACTTGAATTTCCTTTCAGCACAATTTAGAGGTGAATTTTGCAGTGTGGGGGGAGGTTAGGGTGCAGAACTTGTGGGAATTTTCCCTTCTTCTAGTTGGTTTTTCTTGAGCTGCACACACAGAGACACAGAGAGTGCACAAAGTTCACAATCAGTAAAGAATCACAGTATTGTGAGGGACCAGGTGCGGTCTGAAAGTTGACGTTCTGGTCTTATGCAAAATAGGCGTTAGTTAAAGGGGGAGTGCTTGTGCAACTTTTGTCTTGGAAAAAAAATCCAAGGAAGGAAGGATTTCACAAGCTGAACTGAGAAATTGCATTCATTAAACCTGCTCCCTAAACAACAGCAAGCTCAAACTGCTATTTACAGTGAATACTATTTCCAGGAGAAATGCTACATTACCTATAGACACTTTTGCACCCAGAGCTTATCTTTCACATAGGAAAACATTACATGTACACTGGCATGTGTGACATTGTCATAAATACTCTCTTTCACTCAACCATGAATGCACCACATGAGGAAACAGTGGGACTGTTTGCCTACCCCAGATAATTTGCCGTAATAGAACAACAGTGTGACACAGAACAACTCATTACTACATCATTTACTGTAGCAGGTAATTCAAGAAGAGCATCTTGTGTGGAATTCCTTTGCCACAAAAGATGGTGATGACCACTGGGTTTAAAAGAGAGTTTGGATGAATAGAGGAAGAGAAGTCTCTCCATATTTCTAGATAGAGAAAGCTTTGCCTTTTTAATTCATGAACTAGAGACATCATGTTTAGTCTAGTGTACTGCATGTTATGTAGGGCTGCCCTTATTCTTGGTTCATAACCTACAGCTAGTGAAGAATACAACAGAAAGCATGCTCATTGCAAACCTGTGTTGAAAGGATCTCAATGGCTATCAAGCCATGTTTGAGGTTCTGTTCTTGATGTACATGTATGTGCCTTCAAGTGCCTGTTGACTTATGGTGACCCCATTAATTTTCTAGGGTTTTCTTAGGCAAGAAATATTCAGAAGTGGTTTTGCCAGTTCCTTCCTCTGAAATATAGCCTACAACACCTGACATTCATCGACACTCTCTGATCCAATTACTAACCAGGGACAACCCTGCTTAGCTTTCAAGAACAGATGGGATCTGATGCCTTCAGGGTATTTAGGCCTGATGTGCTGTTGATGTACAAAACCCTAAAATCCTCAGGATCAGCGTGCTTTCCTCAATACATGCCAAAGTGCCCTGAAATCCTCTGTGGATATTGTTCTGCAACAAGTGGAATGTCATCATGTGAGATCATGAAGGCAGACTTTCTCAGTAATGGCCTCCTTCCTCTGAAACGTCCTTCTCTGTGTGCTCCAAGAAGCAGAGACTGTAGCGCCAGAGAAGGACTGGCTAGAGGGCTATTCATACATGAGACACTGGAATTTCTTACTGGCAAACCAAACAATACATGCCTTGTTCTGATGTGTTCAGTCCCATTTCCCATCATCAATCACATGGTGGATGGGACAGGATGAGTGGGTAAGAAAATGGTGTTAGCACCATGACAGCATGACAGGTATTCATTTCAGTTATATTTTAAACAGTGCTGTTTTCTCTATTCTTGGAGAAGGTGCAAAATCAGTACAGATGATCATATATAATGCTTTTTTTTTTAAATGTTCCACCATTTTATTTCTATCCTCCTACTGCTTAGTAACTTGCCCTTTCATTCTCCACTCTAGTAGTGAAAAGGTTGGAAAGGAGCAAAGGGTCAGCAGCAAAAGATTGTTGCATTTGTGCCCTTCTTGAGAGCTTACCAGAGATATCTGGCTATGCACCATTGGAAACAGGATGTTGGACTAATGGTCTGATTCAGCTGGGGTCATGTGTTCTTAGGTAACATGCTGTTTTTAACCCACATGAAGATCATTTTCCTACAACAAAATGTTTTGTGTGAGGGGGTTCCAATGTACCTACAGCATCCACCTTAGTGTGTAGCCATAAGGACATTACTGTCTCTGGCAGAGTTACTGGTTGTCATCCAGTAAAAGTATACTACAAAATTGATATCATCAAAGAACTCTTGCCCCAGTTTAATGTCCCATGTACCCTACTTGGTTGCCTTTTGTCAGAGAGGGACTGTTTGCCATATGTATTTTCCAGCTCACTGATGCTCAGCAAACTGTTTCTTCAAGACTCAAATACAAAACACTTTTCGAATGCATGTTTTGCCAAAGACTCATCGTAGGTGAAAGTAGTAAAAGGAGCCGGGGCTATAACAAGGATTCCATGACAAGTTGGATACAAGAAGTCTGGAGGCTTCTTTCTCCTCATTGCAAACATCTACCCTCCTACAGTTCTTCTCCACGAAAAGTCATTGATCTGGGAAGATTATGTTTTCCACTCTGTAAAGCACAGTATTTGTTTTTAAAATTGTTCACACACACAGCTCTCCTAAAAGGGTAGTTTCATTATAGCTTTAAACCCTGGACAATCCTCTCTATAGATCAGTGTGTGGAATCTGCTCAAAGAATCATAGAATCATAGAATCATAGAAATGTAGAGTTGGAAGAGACCACAAGGGCCATCCAGTCCAACCCCCTGCCATGCAGGAAAACCCTCAAAGCACTCCCGACAAGTGGCCATCCAGCCTCCGCTTAAAAACCTCCAAAGAAGGAGATTCCACCACAATCTGTGGCAGCACATTCCACTGTCGGACAGCCCTGACTGTCAGGAAATTCCTCCTGAGGTTCAGGTGGAATCTCCCCTCCTGCAGCTTGCATCCATTGCTCCTTGTCCTGGTCTCAAGAGCAGGAGAAAACAAGCCCACTCCCTCCTCGACATGACACCCCTTCAAATATTTAAACATGGCTATCATGTCCCCTCTCAACTTTCTCTTCTGCAGACTAAACATACCCAGCTCTCTAAGTCTGCCCTCATAGGGCATGGCTTCCAGGCCCCTCACCATTTTGGTTGCCCTCCTCTGGACCTGCTCCAGCTTATCCATATCCTTCTTGAATTGGGGTCCCCAGAACTGGACACAGTATTCAAGATGAGGTCTAACCAATGCAGAATAAAGTGGTCCCAATACCTCCCTCGATCTAGACACCATACTCCTATTGATGCAACCAAGAATTGCGTTGGCCTTCTTGGCTGCCGCATCACACTGCTGACTCATGTTCAGCTTGTGGTCTATGAAGACTCCTAAATCCCTTTCACACGTACTGTTAGCCAGCCACGTGTCCCCCATCCTATATTTCTGCATACCATTTTTTCTGCCTAAGTGTAGGACCTTACATTTCTCTCTGTTGAAATTCATTTTGTTAGCCTTGGCCCAGCTCTCCAATCTGTCCAGGTCCTTTTGAATTTTGATCCTGTCATCAGGCGTATTAGCAACCCCTCCCAATTTGGTGTCATCTGCAGATTTGATCAGCGTGCCCTCTATTCCTTCATCCAAGTCATTAATGAAGATATTGAACAGCACCGGGCCCAGGACAGAAGCCTGTGGCACCCCGCTAGTCACTTCTCTCCAGGATGAGAATCTGCCATTGGTGACCACCCTTTGGGTACGGTCAGTCAACCAGTTACAAATCCACCTGACAGTAGCCCTGTCCAGTCCACATCTTACTAGCTTCTTTGAAAGAATGTCATGGGGAACTTTGTCAAAGGCCTTACTGAAATCAAGATATACTATGTCCACAGCATTCCCTTCATCTATCAAGCAAGTAACTCTATCATAAAAAGAGATAAGATTAGTCTGGCATGACCTATTTTTGAGAAATCCATGTTGACTTTTCGTAATTACGGCATTGTTTTCTAAGTAATGAGAAACTGACTGTTTGATGATCCGCTCCAGGATCTTTCCAGGTACTGATGTCAGGCTGACTGGGCGATAATTATTTGGGTCCTCTTTTTTCCCTTCTTGAAGATGGGGACAACATTTGCCCTCCTCCAGTCTGCCGGAACTTCTCCGGTCCGCCAAGAGTTTTCAAAGATTATAGCAAGAGGTTCCGCAATGACCTCTGCTAGTTCTTTTAAAATCCTAGGATGCAATTCATCTGGCCCTGGAGACTTGAATTCATCCAGTGTGGCCAGGTATTCCTGTACTACCTCTCTATTTATTCTGTGCTGCATTTCCCCCACTTCCTCACCTGCTCCCAACCGCCAGGTTGAGTGTTTTTATCCTTTTGGGAAAAAACTGAGGCGAAGAAGGTGTTGAGGAGTTCTGCCTTTTTTCTTCCTCCTGTTATTAATTCACTATCTTCCTTGCGCAGTGACCCTATCGTCTCCTTCTTTTTCCTTTTGCTGCGGACGTATTTAAAAAAGCCCTTTTTATTGTTTTTAATGTCTCTGGCCAGCCTAAGTTCGTTCTGTGCTTTAGCCTTTCTGACCTTCTCCCTACATCTCCTGGCTACTTGCTTATAATCTTCTTTGGTGATTTCCCCCCTTTTTCCATTTCCTGTACATGTTTTTCTTAATACTTAGCTCAGCTGAGAGCTCTTTAGTCAACCATTCCGGTTTGTTCGGATGCCTTCCATTTTTCCTCCTTAATGGCACAGTTTTAGCCTGCGCCTTCAGTACCTCCCTTTTAAAGAACTCCCACGCATCCTGAACTCCTTTCTCATTGACTATTCTTGACCACGGGATTTCAGCCAGCAGCTCCTTCAGTTTACAGAAGTCTGCTTTTTTAAAATCTAAGACGAATGCCTGGCTACACTTGCCTTCTCTTCCCCACTGAATGCAAAATTCTAATAGGGCATGGTCACTCTCTCCTAAAGATCCAACCAGTTCTACGTCATTAACAAGGTCTTCCCTGTTGGTCAGGATCAGATCCAGAATATTTGATCCCCTTGTCGCCTCTTCCACCTTCTGGACCATGAAATTGTCTGCAAGACGAGCAAGAAACTTGCTGGACCTTGCCGCCTTTGCAGAGTTTGACTGCCAACATATATCCGGGTAGTTGAAATCTCCCATTATTACTGTATCTCTCCTTTTTGAATGTGCAGTCATTTGGTCTACGAAAGCGCCATCGAGGTCCTCAGTCTGGCTTGGAGGTCTGTAGTAAACCCCCACTATGATATCCCTATTGTTTCTCGTTCCCTTAATTCTTACCCAGATGCTCTCAACCTGGCCTCCGGTGTTCAAGTCATGGATCTCTTCACAGGTGAAAACATCCTTGACATATAAGGCTACTCCTCTTCCTTTCTTATTTGGTCTATTTCTACAAAATAGGCTATACCCCTCTATTCCTACATTCCAATCGTGAGACTCATCCCACCGGGTCTCAGTGATGCCTATCAAATCATATTTATTTTGCTGTACTAGGAGTTCAAATTCATCTTATTTGTTTCCCATACTCCGTGCATTAGTGTAGAGACACTTAAGTCCCCGTGCCCTTCCTGCAAGTCCCATAACATTGTTTCCACCCCTCCCACGATTGGATGCTATTCCTACTTGGCCAATATCATTTGGGCCTTTTTCCCCTGCACTTGCCAAGTCCTTGTCCTGAATAATCTTGTCTCCCTCCCCAGTTGTGCTTAGTTTAAAGCCCTCCTAATCCTCCTTGTGAGACTGTTTGCAAAAACATTCCTGCCAAGTTTCGTGAGGTGCAGCCCATCCCTTGCCAGAAGCCCATGTTCCTGGAATTTCAAGCCATGATCCAAAAAGCCAAACTGTTGGCGGCGGCAAAATGTGCGGAGCCAGCTGTTGACCTCTACTATTGTCCTTTCCCTTCGTGCACCATATCCTTGAACAGAGAGGATTGATGAAATGACCACCTGCGCACCAAGGTCCTTAAGCTTTCTCCCCATAAGCTCGTAGTCCTTTGTGATGTGGTGAAAGCTGTGCTTCACCGTGTCGTTGGTTCCAACGTGAACCAAAACGAGGGGCTTACGGTCAGTGGGCTTGACCAGCCTGGCTAGCCTCTCTGTTACGTGGTTTATCCTGGCCCCAGGAAGACAGCAGACCTCTCGATTGAGCTTGTCCGGTTTGCAAACTGCCGGTTCGGTTCCTCTGAGCAAGGAGTCCCCAACCACCAGAACTCGCCTCCTCTGAGGCCTGTCCGGGGTTCTTCGACAAGCAGATTCTTCCAGGATTGCCTGGGCATTGTGTTGAGGCCAGGAGTGCTGGTCTTCCCGATGTTGGATGCTGTCCTGTTGGTGTTCAAGTTCCAGTTGCCGAAGTTGGATATCTTCTTGCTGATGTTGTGTTCCCTCCTTCTGGTGTTCCTCATCATTCACAGCACCAAGAACGTTGAAGCGATTCTGTAGTTTGAGAGTCTCTGTTTCCTTCCTGGCCCTTCTACTTCTCCGCGTGACATTCCTCCAAGCATCGCTTTCCTGGCTCACGGAACTGATTTCCTCATCAGGCAGCTCCTCCGCATATCCGGTCTTCAGGAAGGTCCTCTCTGCCCTATCTAGAGGTCCTCACCTTCCCTGATAAGACGAAGATTAGAAACCTGTGCCTCCAGCTGCCGCACCTTGACCTCTAAGAAGGTGACCAGCTTGCACTCGCTGCAGGTGTACCCGACCACATCTTGTGGCAAGAAAAGGAACATGCCACAAGTGCTACAGGTGACAGCAGCAGCTCCCTCACCTTCCATACTTGATAATACGGAGAATAGAACAAGAAAACAAAAACAAAAACTGGGCCTCCTTTCTTAATTTGAGCTGTATAAGCTATGTCTGCTCAGCTAACTACCAAGCTCAGTTGAACTCTTCCTAAATTTGTTCAGTCGGTATAAGGATCGGTTGTTCCTAAACTTGAGTGGTTGAACTTGAAGGATTGAAGTAGATGAATGAAATTGGGAGTTCCTAATAAAGCCTCCTTCCCCTAGCTGGCTCCTCCCCCTAGCTTGATTAACTCTCCCTAGTTTGATTGACAGTTAACTGACTAACTAACAAACAATTAGCTGACAATAGGCTGTGAGCTCAGGGAGAGCACACGGCCAGCGCAAGCAAACCCCCCCCCAAAGAAACCACAGAGAAATAAGCAAACAAACTCAGCCCCACAGTCCTGCAAAAACACCTATCAAAGTTGTCTTCACAGACCCAGCTTACCTTCTGCTCTCTCCTCTGGAAGTCAGCAAGAAGCCTGCTGGGAGTTCCTAATAAAGCCTCCTTCCCCTAGCTGGCTCCTCCCCTAGCTTGATTAACTCTCCCTAGTTTGATTGACTAATTAAGTGTGACTAATTAAGTGTGGTAGTTAAGTGTGACTAATTAAGTGTGGTATTTTTACGAAAGATATTAATATAAATGTATATATGCAACTATATGGAGATCATAGCAGTGTCTGGTTTGAAAACAGTAGTGCACGTCAGATAGCAGCAATTAATTTCATTAATTAATTGAAAACAAAAAGAAACTGTAGATGCAGCTGCTTTAGAGCATTCCAATGCACAAGGTATGTTGTCTCAGTAATTCTTACAGTAAGATAAGGTATGTCAGTCATTTTGTCCAGCAAATGCATATAGGAGCAGTCTATTTCTGTGATATCATCTAACATATCCATTAATAGTCAGGTGTTGATTCATCTTAATGAGTGCAGTACTAATGGAAGAGGTTGAGATCTGAGATGCTTCCATAGAGATGGCTCCTGACATTAATGAATCACTGTTCTTCCTCCATAAGCTATAAGCAGAATTCCTAATGATTTTCCATGCTATCAAGGAATTTTATGCAATTTCTGTACAAATGTGTTACTATCTTCTGTGCAGACCAGTGCCCTTAGTACCACACTCTTCCACCTTTAAGGGGCATAGTTTTGATACTGGCATCAACAGGTCTCTGAAGCCCTCCTTGGGCAAATCACACTGGCAAAAACATTTTTATTGCCATTACTATTCTTTATGTTTCAGACTATCCCATTATGTCCTTCCCAAACAAAGTTTTGTGAAATGTCAAAATATAAAGTTTTCATTTGAAGGTAAGAAGCTTAGATTTGTTTAAACAGTTGCAAGTTCAGCAAAAGGTACTGATACTGAATTATATTATTCTGCCTTTCAGTTGAGACAGCTTATTCAAATTATCAGATATGACTCTACAAATAAATGAGTATCTATAGAAGTCCAGATAAACTCCTCCTTGGAGAGGTGATTGCCTTTTAGTAGTTCAAGCATTGAACTACAATTCCCCACTCAGCCATGGAAACTCTCTGGGTGACTTTGAGTGCATCATACATTCTCAGCCCCAGAAAAGGGCTGAGGGCATTAAGGTTGCCAAAAGTTGGAAATGACTTGAAGGCACACAACAACAACAACTAGAAAAACACTAGATGGAATTTCAAATCCTTTATTGTGGCATTCTCTCCATGTCTGGCAACAACAGGTAGCTGTATTGGCTCTTGGCCATCACCTGTTGCCCTTTTTCTATCCCTCTCTAATTTCTATTTTCCTGACAAAGCAGATCAATATGGGGGATGATAAGGAAGAGGAATATTTAGAATAAGAGATTTGGTCTCAACAGGCAGGTCTAGAAATGAAGATGATTTGGCCAGGCAACTTGAAGGGATAAGTATAAACTGGCTTCTAATGGAACAAGTTACTATGTTCACTGATTGGTGGGCAAAATCTAGGACTCACTCCTTGTGGAAAAATTGTCAGGTAATATAAGAGCAGCTAAAGGACTAAAGGACTTGCCCCCTGTGAAAACTTTCTTCAGGACTTTTTGTCCCTTCATGGACTTATGTCAACAACAGTGGAACCTCTTCTGCAAATTCACTTCCTTATCAATTGGCCATTTGGAAGGCCTTGCTCTCTACTTAATACTGGACTGTGAAATTTGACAAACATTATTCTTTGCTCAGCCTCTTATTGACAAACTGTTATATTTGATTGCATCTCATTTCTTATATTGCTTGTTTTATTATGTTTGTTGTTAATGAATTTACAAATTGCAATAAAAATCTTTTAAAAAGTCACCAGGTCTTTGAGGCCCACATCGAAATGCATCAACAGAACAGCACTTAGAAGATCTATACCTTCTCCAGTAAGGAAAAAAGATGGCAGCTGCATTGGGAAAATGTGGTAGAGTTACGTAAGGAGGAGAATGTAATGTATCTCCCATAAAATATCAAAATATGCTGATTCCTCAATAAATCCTCCTTTGGAAGCAACCTTGAATGAAGCAGGCACTTCCTGGACGACAGTTTGAGGTACTACCAGATGGATGCCACCTTGGACCCCCACTTAAAAGGAATTCTCTCTTTTCCTCTTTAATTGTTTTTTCTTTTTCTGGTAAGAGAAATGAAGGAAGAGCTAGTGAGAAAACCCTAAAAGGTTTCAAACAGAAGGCAGTGATATTTGGGGACCTTTCTTTATCCCACCAATCTGAGTTTGAGGGTGGATAATTGCAAGATAGAAGCTTCATTCTGCAGCACCCACAATGGCATGCCACACTAAGTTGTTGCAGAAAGCAAGCTGTTAAATTCTGCTCATTCTGTGAAATGTGAATGTGTGAGTCATCTCCTAGTGAGAGTTTTTCAAGGAGATCAGACCAGAGGATTAAGTGAGCCTGAAGTTGAATCATTCTCCTTTTCTTTTCCTCACAGAGTTTTTAATCAATTCTTCTCTAAAAGTGTTTCTGTCAGTTCCTTCTGACATTTGTGTCTCGCCTTCTTGTAACATTATGCCTGTGTTATGTTTTTTTTAAAAAAAATGGTGCTTTATATTTAATACTGTGATTTTCATTATTATTATGTCACTCTAAGTAATTACGCATCAGTTAGGAGGGTAGAATATAACTCTTCAGATAATATCATATCATATAATATATAATCACACATAAACACATGCCAAAAACAAAACAAAACAAAAAACAACCAAGGTATCTAACAATTTAAAAAGTATGACATAATAACTCAAAATATATTATTAAAATAAACACAACACAGGGAAAAAAGTAAAAAAACACTGGAGAAGCAATCAAAACAATAGTGAAAAACCTCAGTGACAACCAAAGCAAAACAAAAAGAATGCTAAAATTTCCTGCTCACTAAAAATTGAAGCGTGATGAGGCCTACAGGAATATTTTGATATGAAAGGAATCTAAGTTGTAGGTGCCACAGCAGAAAAGGCCATGTCCTCTGTATCAGCCTGTATTTTATTCGTGACGGCAGTGGGACTTGGCACAGGGACTCACAGTTCAGAATAGAGATTATTCTTTTCGTCTTCCAGTCTGGAATAAGACCTTCATAAGGACTGGCTGAATGCCAAGATGCTAAATGCCTGGCCAATAAACAGATTGGCTCTGACGATAGATTCTGGAGATACAAAAGAGAGTGACAACATTAAAACTCTGAAATTCAAACAGTTGACATGGTAAAGTGGCACAATTGCTCTGACAATTGCAGTCCTACCTGTGTCACTGCTTTTATTTTTAGATTGCCAGAGTTTTGTGTAGGACAGTCTATAACGTTCATCTTTCCTCAACTCGTAAGAGCAGGACACCAGGTCGCCATGGAAATAAATAACTGAGATCTCTGAAATCACACCTGGCAATCAACTTGTTTTTCAGAGTATATTGTAGAAGCCATCTTCAATCACTGTTGCTTTGAATTGGGATGGCCACTGAAAAGGAACAATTCATCCCTCTCCCTTCTCACTATAATGCTTTTCCTTCCCACAAAGGATAAATTACTTTAATAATTTTTAAAAATAAAACGACTAGTTTCTCTTCTCCTGCCAAAAAAAAAAAACACCAAAAAAACACCAAAAAAACAAACCAACGACCAACCCTCCACTCCTTTCGCCTGATGAGGAAACTTAAGTGACATTCATCAGCAACAGTGTTCAGATATACTGAAGTTGACAATTATTATTAAATGACCCCAGTGTTCATTTGTGACCAGCTGGCTGATGTTCTCAGGAGAAAAGATATTCTTTTTCTTTTTGTGATGAACAACAAAATCAGTTCTCATCGGGCTAGATCTATATTATGTACAAAGAGGTCAACATGCACCTTTACAGCCCGCTGTGATATTAATATTCAGTAAACAGAGTAAACATTCACACTAATGGCATCTAAAGTTTCCCAGATAAACATGCTTATATGCACTGAAGAAACTAGAAGATCTAGAGAGCCTCAAGTTTGAGCAGAAGTCACAAACTTGCTCAAGGAAAGACGTCTGATTTCCACAGGTTCTTCTCCCCAACTGCATCTCCCCAGCCCCATATCCCAGACTGGGATATAGTTTGGATCTGATGTGGTATAATTCTGATTTAGGTTGCAAAGGTCTGTTGATAAACACATTAATACTGTCTCCCTTAAAGATAGGAGTGTATTACTAAAGGTACAGAAGTTAGTGAGACATGCATATAGAAAATGCACAATATTCCTTGATAGTGTGGAAAGCTAGTTGGGATTCTGCTTGCATCCTACAGAGTGAGTCTTTCTGTGCCCAGGAATGGCTTTTGAGGAGTGCCACACAAAGGGCTGCAGTCTTTAAAAAGGGGTTAGATGGCTGTATTTTGAGTGTTTGCTTTAGCTGGATATTCTTGCTTGCCAAGAGTTTAGACTAGATGGCCCTTGTGATACTTTCCAACTGCTCCCCCCGCCACAAATGACCCCCCCAGGGTTCATTCAAACATGCACCCACACCTTCCCAGCACAGTCTGAACTTACATACTCCAGAAACAATTATACTGTGTGATTTTCTGTCTGTACAGACCATCACATGGCCTACTCTAAATTCACTTGAAACAAATGATACTTCTATGCATTCAGATCTTTATGGAAGCTTCTCTATGACTGTACTTCTTTCAAATAACCAATATCACTTACTCATGCGTTTAAAAGCAGCCCATATTACAAAACTGAAGAGAATTTAGGTTCCATGTCATGCCTGTGCAATTTTACTTTTTTACCCCACATCTCTAGTTGCCCACATTTTACTTTTTCCCAACATCAATATACTTGGGAAAATCAAAATACTTGGGAAACATATTGTCTGAATAGAGGAGGTGCTTCTTTCCTGATATACCTAAATTATGGACATCTTTTGTCTTGGGGAGCCAGCAAAGCAATTCTCTGCTTGTGGGTCACCATATGATGAAAACGTTTCTTTTTAGAGAAGCTTTAAACACAAGAACATAGGAAGAGTCCTGCTGGATCAGGCCAAAAGCCCCTTTAGTCCATCACGTTCCCACAATGGGCAATCACATGCCCATGGGATGCCCTCAGAGGGCCCACATGCAGGACATGTGTGTAATAACACCCACCCACCCACCCACTCATGTTCCCTAGCAACAGGCAGTGAGAAGCATATTTTCTCAGCTAAGAATAAATGTGCTCATAATTATATCCAGTTGAATTTTATATACTGCATCTATTCTGCCTTTATTAAATTGCCTTTTAAAAAAATGTTACGGTTGATTTTAATTTCTTAATCACCTTTAGTGGTGCATTAGCACCAAAAGGATGATACATTTTTCTATTAAAATGGAAATAGAAAAATTTTAAAAAGTCATATTATCCAAAGGAGAGAAACATGTTCCATAGTTAATACTCTTGCAAAAAAGAGTGAATTGACAAATGCCTTAAAGTACATACAGGCATATGAACAAATGTAGATTCTGTAATGGGACCCCATAAGAAAAGATTTAGGCACTTACAAGGCAGGGCTCCAGGTTACTCTGTCCTCTGTCCTAGGATCATAAAATTGGAGGGGGCCCCACGAGTCACTGGGTCCAATCCCCTGCTCTGTGCAGGATCTCTAGCTAGACCATTCCCAACAGGTAAATGCTGGAAATGTTAAAAGCAATGCTGGAATGATGTTCAATGGCCTGGCTGAATAAAAAGGAGTCTATGCTTGATACAGAAAGGACTTTAACAGAGGTACCAGGTAAGCCTGCTTAGGGAGGGCATTCCACGACTGGAGTGGCAGCAGGAAAGGGGAAACACCACTGGTGCTGTGGTTAGTGGGGATGAAAAGAGCCAAAAACAAAACAAAACCAAACCAAACCCAGGACCAGATGCCAGGTCCCAGTGAGAACAGCGACATTATCTTCTGGAGTGACAGAGTTCCTTCCTCTGGGAAGCAAATGAAGCTTTCGGGTTTTACCATGTTCTTGACAGAAAAGGAAGTCAGATATGGGATGTCAGTTCTCAGGAAGTCTGAGGATAAGGCCAATAATTAGAACTTTCCTTCTCTTGGTAAGATTCCTACGCCACACTGGGTTTTCAACTGGTAACACTTCTTCACAACATTTAAAGACATGACCATGTTTATCTGCTTGCGTGTAAAAAGAAATGGATGGAAGGAGAACAAAAGTGGATTCTTATGGTACATTCAAGACTAAGTTCTCTTTCATACTGCACAATTCTAGCGCTTTGATACTACTTTAGAGGTCGTGGCTCCACCCTATGGAATCCTGATATTTGTGATTTAGTGAAGTATTAAGAATTCTCTGCCAGAGAGTTCTGAGAATGAGCGTGGTGTAGTGGTTTGAGCATTGGACTACAACGCTGGAAACCAGGGCTCAATCCCCTGCTTGGCCATGGAAGTCCACTGGGTGACCTGGGGCACAAGACAAATTCTCAGCTCCTAGAAAACTCTGTGATAGGTTTGCCTTAGGGTCCTCCCTTAAGTTGAAAATGACTTGAAAGCACACAACAGCAACAATCAGAGAATTCTACTGCCTCACCAAACTACAAAATCCCAGAATTCTGTAGGATAGACCCACGAGAGTTAAAGTGCTATTAAAATGCTACAATTGTGTAGTGTGATAAAGACCGAACAGATTTATTGTAGCATGAGCTCTCATGGGTTACAATCCATTTCCTCAGATGCATTCATGTAGTACAGCATTTAGGCCTTGGGTGTGACATATGCACAGTCATACAGCTGGGAAGGATGGGCAAGATTAGATTGAAAGGGGATACAGAATAAAATAACTGGAGCACTGATCACAAACCCTTCGTAGAAGCGTTCTTTCAAACTACAGTACCACCCAACGAGGTGAAAACATTTAACTGACAAGGCAAGATTTGAACTTGGCAATAATCTCCTACAAGACAAACAAAAAGTGGAAAGCATCAGATCACTACTAGCTGATATTTACAGTTCCCAGCTGAGACAACTCAAATGCATCCTCAACAAGCTGCAATGTATTCTGACAACGCAACATTGCTCTTGCAGCTTTGGTAGCAGAGCTATAGTCACTTATTGACATCTACTCCCTGCACTGTAATCAGCTACTCACATCAGGCTGCATAATGTGGATGAAAGGACAGGGACAAGAGCCACAACGAATTCACATGCTAACTTTGTTTCTGTTTCTATTTATCTATTATCTATGACATGCCCATTATACAGGTCTTTTCATAATATTACCCACAACATTGGGACTACTCATTTACTCGGTCAGTGCTGAAGATGAACTTGACATCAATTTCAGTGTTAAATCAAGCTGTATCACTCTGATCTCACCCTCACAATTATGCATCTATATGTCTGAGGCCTGAATATTATTGTGTTCATGGAAGTGCATTGTAATCCATGAAAGTTCATATGGAAATAAATCAACCATTTTTAAAGCTGCAAAGATTCAGATTTCCCCCCTTCTTTTCTTCTTTACTAGATTGTTTGTATTTCAAATTAAAAGTTGATTTTTGTATTTCAGATTGTCTTTGTTCAGGTCTTCCCAAGGTTAGGAACTTGTGATTTTCCAGATGTTGATGAACTACCACTCCCATCATGCTTTACCATTAGTCAGACTGGAATTGGCTGGTGGGGATCATTTTGGGCGACCAAAATGGTGAGAGGCCTGGAAGACATGCCCTGTGAGGATAGACTTAGAGAGCTGGGTATGTTTAGTCTGCAGAAGAGACGGTTAAGAGGGGACATGATAGCCATGTTTAAATATTTGAAGGGATGCCATGTAGAGGAAAGAGGGGGCTTGTTTTCTGCTGCTCCAGAGACCAGGACAAGGAGCAATGGATTCAAGCTGCAGGAAAGGAGATTCCACCTGAACCTCAGGAAGAACTTCCTGACGGTCAGGGCCGTCCGGCGGTGGAATCTGCTGCCTCGGAGTGTAGTGGAGTCTCCTTCCTTGGAGGTTTGTAGGCAGAGGCTAGATGGCCATCTGTTGGGAATGCTTTGAGGATGTTCCTGCATAGCAGGGGGTTGGACTGGATGGCCCCTGGGGTCTCTTCCAACTCTACATTTCTATGATTCTATGATTCTATCTAGAGAGCAGTTGGTTCTCCAGACATACTCCATAGTATATATAGAGCCTATACTAAAGACCACTGCTTAAAAAGCTGTCTCTATCATGGTTTCTAGGTCTCAGGATTTCAAAGAACAGCTCAGCTGTATCTGTACAGATCAGGTGAATTCTAAGGCTCCACAGAAGACAGGACACAATGTTTCATGTAGTTATGATCAGTTGCCACTTCGTTTATAATTTTCGTCACACAAGCAGCACATGCTGAAATTAAAGGGACAGGAGCCTCCTCCAGTTTTTACTCTGGCAACTCTAGTTGTAACTGTTCCTTTTGGAAGTTTTAGATGATGATCAAACAGATGAAGAGACGAAGCAAGAAGCACATTTTTACATATACAAATGCATACAGGTGGCCTTATATTAATTTACTTTGTGGAATAGCACATTATTATTTTGTGCATTATTTTCTGCTCCAAATCTGCTAGCAGGAAAAGAAAATCCAAAACAAGTACTCTGTGCGCAACAGAGTGGATGAGAGCACCAGATCCACTGAAACACATGGGTGGCAGAAGATTATATGTGATTCAGGTACCCTACAGAAGCTACTAGGCCCTGAGCATACTCCACATCCTTAAAATTATGTTTTCCGCGAAAAAAGTAATGGGCTGAAATTTTAAAATCCGAGTAGCAAAACCCATTCTTAACAAAACGACGTAAGTTGATCATTCATCTAAGCAGAGATGAGACCTGACTGAGGAGTGAGGTAGAGAGAAGGAGGTCCCCACAGCTTTATGATTAACATGCGGATAGCCAGTGTGACATTTCTGCAGAATTCTTCTAGGCTCCTGGGATTTGAAGGTTCAGTTCAGGCTGCCTGGATTTTCTGCAGAGAGCCAGCCTTCCATATTATCTCCACTGCCTTTTATTAGCCTGTCAAACACCATTGTTCTCTTTTATTTTTTGTATGCAACAATAAAAAAGTGGACACCTCACAGGTGTGTTTGTGTAGAAAAGGGCAGGGGTGGGAGACACGTCTAAACTTTGTATCAAGCTGACGTACAGCTGATACATCTCATTGATCTAGCATCTGATTTTAGGCACTGCTTAAGAAAGTTCATTTTGGGGACTACAGCTTCCAGAACGGACCATGTTGGCTAGGGGATTCTGGGAATTGCAGTCCAAAAAGGAACATTTCAAAGCTCTGGTTTTAGGCAGCATTGGGATGTGATTTCAAAGACAATGTATTGTATCTTTATTTTGGTTTCAAGCACAAAGCAGTAGCCAGAACACGCCACCATAGGTGGGATGACTCATGAATGCTCAGGTACACACACACACACACAAAATGAAATAACAGAAGATGCCCAGATTACTCCAAATGAGTCTATTTGTTCCATTTTACTCCATGTGGATTGTATGCTTTATGGCCTCTTTTAAAATGTTTAAATGTAGGAAGAGAGAGGTCAAAGTGATCTAGCAGACCTCAGTTTTAAGAACACCATTTTGCAGCATTTCAGTAGGTGTTATTAATGCCAAATGTACCAGAACAAGATACCATCAGCTGGAGAAAAAAGCCATTAATATTGCAGTGTCACAGTCCTGAGCTATGAAGCTCAGAGACTGAGGCTGCAGCAACAGGAACCTGCCCTTCTATGTTCAAGGAATACTCTCTTGCCCGGGGTTGCAGAACTCTCACTGCTGTGACTGTGGCTGCCAGGTTAGGAACACCCCAGGCTGGGAGATTTCAGGGCCAAATCTGAGACCAGGGATGGGCCCTGGTGATACAACGGCAGACAGGCCCTGGTGACAATATTTAGGAGGACATATTAAGCATCCATTACAGTTGTTTAGAGCCTGTCATTCAAATTAGAAAGCACAAAGTCTAACAGGTGAGAAAATATTTCTTTGGTTGGAAATTCTGTATTCAAAGCTCTGGGTTGAAAAGAGAAAAATAAAATAAAACTTTTCCCTAATCTGGTTTTAACACCTTTTCAAGTATTGAAAATGAAACTAAATGAAATTTTCCACTACTTCGTCAGCTCAGTTTTTAAAAACAAATGGGAGCGCTAGTCCACACCAATAAACTTCTCCAAGATCTGCTATGAACGGGGGGGGGGGACTTTTCCTAGTTTTTAACACTTGCCCAGTCATTGCTTTTAGCAACACATGGTAGCTGTAATCCAACCAAAGAAACTTTTCCAAGCAAAAAGACTTTTTCCTACACTCTTGTTTTAATAGGTTTTGCCAATAACCAGCACTGCACTGGTTATATTTCCTTTCCTTTCCTTTCCTTTCCTTTCCTTTCCTTTCCTTTCCTTTCCTTTCCTTTCCTTTCCTTTCCTTTCCTTTCCTTTCCCTTCCTTCTTTTTCTGGCCAGCTTGTGGAATCCACTGTCAACTCTAAAATATTCGTTATCTGTTACTAATAATTATCAAATGCTACTAATAATCATCAAATTTTTTGAGGAGGAGGAGGTGATAGTGATGGTGGTCATAGCTATCCTTGACATCATCATCATCATCCTCAGTCCACAGGGCAATAGAGATCAGGAGGGCAATCCCAGCTATGCAGATCTATACAGAAGCAAGCCCAAATAAGTTTAACTCTTGCAGCTTTAAAATGCTGTGAACCTAACAATCACAATCTCAAAGTTTTGGAGGGGAGGCAGGGAAAGAGTTGGAAAGAGAGGGGGTGAGAGATGGAAGATGGTTAACATAGCTAGGAGAAAGACTATATAAGAAGAAAAGAGAGGAAGAAGGGAGGTGATAAAAGTAACCAGGAAAATTGGAGAAGGGCCAAAGAAGAAAAAGGGTGAACGAGAAGGAAGATGAGTAGGGAAAGAGGGAAAAGAGTAGTGCAATCATGAGATGTGGGGTGGCAGGGAAACAGAGAAGGAAACCAAGGCCATTTCTCCACTAGGCTGTTACAGTGCTATTATTCCACTTACAACATCTTATGGAATCCTGGCATTCGCAGTTTAGGGAGGGGCCTTTGAGGATTCCATAGGATGTTGAAAGTGGAATAATAGCACTATAACAGTCTAGTGTGGAAATGGCCCAAGAGAGAAGAAAAGACATTTAGCCAGGAATTGTGGAAGGACATGGAAGGAGAAAGGGGACGTAAGAGAGAGGATGGGTGACTAGGGAAGAAAGAGAAAGATGAGTTGTTATCACGGCATTCTGGTCTGGTTTTTGGTGAACTAAGATATCATTTTGATATCATAATTTGGCCCTTTTCCCCCTCAGCTGAGTGTTTGTTGGGCGCCACCGGACAAGCGTGACGCTAGGCATGGGCGATAGTTGTAAAGTACCAGATATAGCCAGTTCCGCTTCGGGGGGTAGCCACCCGAAACAGACACCTTGACTGTAAGAAAGCACCTTGGCAAGCCGGCACTTAATGGCCGAGCTAGCCACATCTGCATACCAGCTATACCATTGTCAATTTGGTTCGTAACTCAATCATGTAAATCCTGACCTTTTGGAGCCTTTGTCTCCATCCTAAAACTCATTATTCTCATGCAAAAACCAGACTAGCCTGCGGTCGTTCTGTCCCTATAAAAGATGCCCCACTTTGAGAGCTCTTCGGAACTCTCGTCGAGCCTTGCTGAAATCACTGGAACTCTCACTGGACTGAGCTGAAATCACTTGAAATCAGTGAGCTGAAATCACTCGAAGCTCCGTTTGGATCTTCGTCCTCGCCTCGCTGCCGCTCGGCTCCACAGATTCCCCTTGGTGTACTCACCGGGTTTCCCTCCTTATCTACAATTGGTGTCTACAGGACTTCGGACAGGTGGCGTATTACTTATTCTTCTAAACTTTCTTCCTCCTCTCTCTCTAGTTAGGTGTGTTTGAGTTTTATTATTTTCTTTGCTTAATAAAAACTATTAGTATTTTAAACTGCTTGACTCCTCACTGACCTGAACCGGTATACATAGGACAAAAGGTCTCGCTGCGTTGCCCTGCCTCTCGTTAGCCAAGAGAGTGCTCCAGCTAATTTCCCCAATTTTGCTTGTTTGGTTTGGTTATTTGGGTGTCCCTCATGGGACCCCCAGTTTACAGGGTAAGAGAGTGCAACTGGAAATGTGGGCTGAGCACAAAGAAAGAAGAGAGAGATGAAAAAAGGAAGACATGACAGCCAGGAGTTCTGGCGTGAGTAGGGAGGAAGAGAAAGAAAGAAAGAAAGAAAGAAAGAAAGAAAGAAAGAAAGAAAGAAAGAAAGAAAGAAAGAAAGAAAAAAGAGGAGGACTAGAGAACAAGAAAAGATGTGTAAGCTAAAATGTGGGGGGAGAACAAGAAACAATGGGGAAGAGAAAGACAAAACCAAGAAAATCTTTCATTAGGAGCTTCAGAGTAGTGGAGTAGGAAGAGAAGAGAAAGAAGAAAAATCAAGAAAAAAAAATCAAGTGCCTAAACACAAATGTGTGTTAACAAACACAGATATATGTAACAAAGACTTTTCCCAAGTGTGTTCAATTTCTCATAGAAGGACGCTGCACTGTGGTTCCAACTGTTTAGCGTAGTGTGAGGAAAGTGCAAACTGGGAAAGTCAATAAGACGAGGCCACAAAACAGCAAACCTGAAGGACCATCATGAGATGCTTCCCTCACTGACAGCTCCCTCTTGTTAAGCCCTGGTACTAATCTTGGTTTGGGGAACTTTGAAAGTGGGAGGAAAAGGGGAAAAGTTGCCAGGCAGACTTCCCGGAGAGTTTAAAGCAGATTTTTATTTTCAAGCTGACAGTCTAGAGCAGTGTTTTTCAACCTTTTTCCGACTGTGGTCCCCTTCTGACCTTGTTTCCTTCCTGTGGTCCCTTTGTCCTACTCGTAGTAAGGTAGCTATTTAAATGTTTTGCTTGTACACAGAACATGTTTTAATTATAATTTTTATAATTTACACAAAATACAATTACATAAAATTAAAATTACAAGAGGAAAGAAAGAAAGAAAGAAAGAAAGAAAGAAAGAAAGAAAGAAAGAAAGAAAAGGAAATTCTACTTGGTAAAAAGGTTAAAAAACAAACAGTTGATTAAAGTAAAAAGCAGGAGTAGATATACTGTGGTCATTCAAAGAGAGCTGCCAATGACTAGGAGAAATCCTCCTCCCACACCGGCAGCAAGCTTTGTAGCTTTCTAGTTAAAATCCCATATAAATATAAATACTGCAAAGTGTTGCAATCAGAGTAAATTGGTTATCTCACATTCCCTTTAATGCAATGTTTTGTGTGTTTTTTAAAGGATGGAAATCAGGTAAGGATTCAGTTAACACACAGCTGTTATGCTACTGATGTGGGGTATAGAAAGGTAAAAGATAAGGGACAAAAGAGACCCTGACCAACTCCTTTTTGATTTCAGTTTAAAGATTTCCTTTTAAACTTTTAGGGAATAAACAGAGGGAAAATATATCTGCTGGCATCTGGGGCATTAGCAAAATAATCTCATTGTGAGGCGCACAGGAAGGGAAAGGCTAAGAGATGGCAATGCTCAGCGACTAAGAGGCAAAAATAGAAACCACTTACTGAATCAACATAGCATCGGTACTGTACACAGGGCATGAAATAGACAGCTCACATGACAGATCAACCTACAAACCACCACAGTGCCTTCATCTCTGGGTCAGAGTGTCACTGAACTGACAGTAAAACTGAGAAGTCAAACAAGCCTGAAGAATAAGATCTTAGGTTTGGAGTCAAGCAAATACATTGAATGGCTTTTGCTTTCTTCCCTCTTTATAGGATAACAGTTTTGGCAGGGAATATACTGGATCAAGGACTCTAATCCTCTAGATTTGATGCTTCCAACAGAGTAGTGGATATAATCTCAACTATCTGAGCAGCCTACAAGGGTGCCACACAACAGAGAGCAGAAGAAAGCAAGGTGTTCTGTTTCTAACAGCACTGCCATCACAGACCTCGCAACATTTTCAATTATTGTTTGCTGAGATACTTAGCTCTTCAGATTTTTTCCAGACCTTTTTTTGAGAGGGATATGCATTATCTTCAAAGATTTCGGTCTCCAATTGCACCAATAAACACTCTCTCCTGTCTGTAATATCTATTTTCCTATTCAGCTTCAGCTTTAGCCATATTGTTTATAGTCACCAGTTGCTAGTGACCTCCATGTCACTGGAGCAGTGAATCTGCCCTGGGTTTTAGTCTGAGCTTTAAGGGAGTCATCCAGGATTCTGCACTGTATCTCCCCCACCCAGGCCTTGGATAGCTCCTTTAAAGTTTGGACAAAAAAAACAACCAGAAGATTCACCAGCCTACTGACATTGGAGCTGACCGTTCTGGTTGGGGATTCTGAGAGTTGTGCTACCAAAGGTAACATTCTCAAGTTCTGGAGGATCTAGAATGAATTGCAATTGAGTAGGATCAGACACAAAGGCATTATGAGATAATAGGAATGCTTCCATTGTGAACAAAAGCAAAGAAAGGGTGCAACTGCAATCCATCCATGTAGATTTAAGCAATGTAGATCTAAGCTGCATGGTCACAGTACAATGGCATGCCAGTTTTAGCATTAAAATTAAATTAAATTTTTATATCCCACCCTCTATCCAAAGATTTTAAGGCAGAGTGCGATAAAATCAATCAGATTAATTTAAACAGTGTACAAACAGAATGACTCTACAGGCTAAAAACATATTGAACAACATAACGAGTCTTAAAAGGCAGATGAAAATTGGTTTAAATAGTTTAAAATGATTTCAAACTTTGTGCATGTGAGGATTCGTGTAAAACCAATTGGGCCCCAAAGGCTCTAGGGAATGGTTACCTTTCCACTTGGTGCTGGAATGATGTGGCAACCTTGGCACCAATCAGGCCTCCCACTCAACCCATTTTCGGCACCTTCCTGGTGGCATGGCTAAAGCTGTTTTAGACAATACAAAGAAATGCACACTTCCATGAAATGTATCAAATGTCTGCACTCGCTGACTTCATAATGGTATAGATGAAATGGAACAGAAACCGGGAGGGGCAGCACCTCTAAGACTGTATTCCGCCCCCTCCCCTCCACAGTAAAAATGATGAAAGTCTCAGAATGATGAAATGATGCTCTGATTGGTAAAGAATTCTTATAGGATATTATGCCCTAAGTATTTTGGCATATTGCCATTGTCTTCAGGGAAAACAAAAATCCTGTTCCACTTATTGTCATAGTTCATTCAGAGTGTGCAGTTCAGATCTAAAAACAGTGGCACTGAAGCACAGTGGGAATATTATGTCATGTAATAAATCAGTCTTGTTTGAGCATCTTTCTGAGTCTTTGCTTCCTGTTTTTTGTTTTGTTTTTTTCTTTTTGGTAATGGGATCTGTCACGTGAGCTGTTTCATACTCTTATGTGCAGCACTGATGCTATGTGCAGGGAACTTCCAGTGTAGCAGGGTGCCCCGTTTGTGTCTGATCCATTTCTTGATCCAGGATAGGTTTGTTAGAATGTCAGGATGAGGGACAGATGATCCACCCAGGTTTTCTTTTGTGTGCCTGGGAAGGCTAGAACAATTACGCAGAGGCTTGGAGATCCTGGAACTATCTAGCAATAAGGCCTGGATCCTTTGTGTATCAGAGCCTACATCCTTGCTTCTGAGAATTCAGGCTTCTAAACACAACAGAGAGTGAGACTAATGAAACAGTGGCTGGTTTAGGATATATTAACTTGAGACGTCATGTTGAGGTAGAATTTGAACCAGGTCCTTTTCCATCTTATGCTCTTAACTCCTAGGGGTCCATTCACACTACACAATGAAAGTGCTCTGACTCCACTTTAATTGTCATGGTTCCATCCTGTGAAATCCCGGAACTGGTAGCCGAGGAAGGGACACTGTAGAATTTTCAGCCAGAAAGCATCTCTGGTGCCTCTGACCAAATTACAAGCCCAGGATTCCCTAGGATGCAGCCACAGCAGTAAAGGCAGAATCACAACTTCCCAACTTTGTAAGTATGAAAAACTGCAACTCTAAAGCAGATTAAATCTATGTTGCCTTAAGAGTTAAGTGCATGGATGAAAAGAATCATACAGGTGCTTCAGTAAGTCTGCACATAGCCACTCAGGCTACGAAGTCAACATGGCCAGCTGAGCATTACGTGAACTGGATCTCCTTCCTTGCTGGCTGAGACCACAAACACATCATGAGTGAGCTACAACCAATTCTGGAGAATAACACATTCTTCTCACAAGCTCTGGGAAGCTCCAAATCTTAAACAAGATACATAACACGTATTGTAATGCAGGGACAAGACCCTGCCACAAAGCCAGATACCAACTCTGTCCCCACATCTACTCTGGGAGCAATGCTGCAGGGGCCAATAACATCAGGGGTGCATTTACTTGCTCCAACATGAATATGCCATCCTGGGCCAGCAATGCCTCTCTACACTCCACATTGGACAAATAGGACATTCTCTACACAAGAGGATTAATGGACACAAATCTAACATTAGAAATGGCAATATCCAAAAACCAGTTGCAGAACATTTTAGCCTTCCTGGATACATACTATGGGGTTTGCAAGTTGCAGACCTTGAACAGGGAATTTGAAAAACTGCTGCATCCATTCACAAATTCCAGTCCATTAGCAAAGGTATAGACAAAGACAATAGCTTCATGGCACTCTACATGTATTAATACAAGAGTCCTCTCTCAACTGCACATATAACCAAAAAAATAAATAAATTCATCTTCTCCAGAGAGAATTCTGAACCTGAGAAACAGACTTTTACTAAGCAGATTTATTGTTTTCACACTCCCCCCAATACTCTAACTGACCACTGTAAAGATCTGAAACATCTGTATCACCTCATGCAGTCCACTGAAAATTTAGGGCAAAGGACATTATTTGCAGCTTTTTGGATCTATTGCATTCTATCCCACTTCCACAACTGTATAAATATGGTTTATACCTGAGGCCTTAACATCGCTCTGTGCTGCCTCTGAAGAAGTGGCTTTCTATTTGCGCAAGCTCATGCTAAATGAAAACCAGTTAGCCTCAAAGGTGCTGCTGCCTTCCTTTTCTCTCTCTCTCCCTTCCTCCTTTTCATCCTTGCAGGCCGATTCCTTCACCAAACAGGAAGTATGTGGGGACTGTCTGTTCCTAGAAAAAGCTGAGCTCCGGTGCCAGCTCCCTTTCAGAAGAGAATCTCTCTCCTGACTAGCTGCATTTCTCTCCCCACCTCAGCTCTTGTTCCCTGTCATGGTAGGTATTTTCTATTCAGATTAATTAAGGCTGCAGCTGCCTTGCCCAAACTCTTCCTGCACCAGGCTGTGATGGTAAGAGATCTCCATAGCAACAGTGTGTTTGCCACCTGCATTCCTAATAGGAGTGACGCAGCTCCTGCACTTGCCTATCAGGGAAATTGATTTGAAATTGAACCTATAAATATTGCAGTTACTTAGCTTGCCTGCTAAACAGCTCTCTGTGGTTAACAGCAGCATGGTTAATTAAAGAATTCAGGCCGCCTGTGCTTTTGGGCTTGTCCTGGCTTCACAACCATTTCTGAAGGAATCTGCAGGAACAGCCTCTCTCCTGAGGAGACTGCAGCCTTCTTTTCTCAGAAGAAAGGTTTTACAGTCAAATTACCTGAGGGTGAAGAACAGCTGCTGCTGATGGATGCCATTTCTCATTCTGGATTGTTCTTCTCTTCCCTTCTTGTGCTGTGTCCTTGCTTCACCCTGATGGGGTGTCCCTTTACTTATATCACAGAACTGGCGTGCACACGCTTCCAATGGCCCGTATGCTGACAGGCAGGCAATGCTGAGAACAAGCTTCTTGGTTTCTGACTGACTGACAATTTTCAGTATTTGCACAAAGCTTTAAAAAAATCCCTCCCCCCAATAGTGTATATTTTGTGAAAGCAAAAAAGAGCAGGCAAAGGCTTCATAGCTATTTATCTATGAAGGGTAGTCAGGGATTACAGGTGGGACAGAGCCCAGCCATTAGACTGGTGGGCAACTTATAGCCCCCTAGAAGATGTTATTCAACTAAAAGCCTTACCTGGCCTAGCCAGCATAGTCAACAATATGGCATCATGGGAGCTGCAGTCCTACAACATCCCCAAGTCGCTCAGCCTAATGTTAGAAAACACTGTCTTCCAAATATAATCTGGACCAGGTATGGGCAACAGTGGCTCTCCCAATGTTTTAAGACTGCAACTCCCATAATCTTTTACCATTGTCTGTACAGGCAAGGGCAAGATGAGAGCTGTTGAGGGGAGCACTGCCTGCCTTAAGGAAAGGAACCCCACCTCTAAAGCAGGCTGGAAAGACTTTAGGCTTGTTTCCTCTACTCAGTTTTGTAGTGGAATCTTGGGACCCCTGCCCAAGTGGAGGTGCGTACACAAGCCACATACATAGAGTGAAGGAACTCTGAGCCAGCAATATCTCTGTTCTGAGTATAGAAATGACGGGAGAGCTTACAGTTCTCCCCTTCCCTCCCCGATCCTTAAGGAAGGAAATCCAAGTGATCAAGAATGGAGACATGCATAGTTCCATATGTGTGCACACACATGTGCACACGGGCACTGTTACCTAACAGTTCCTAAGAGAATATTGAAGTGCTAAAAAATTCCTTTAAACACACATGTGAACACACCCACAAAGTAGCTGTGGGAGGAGCAACTGATAACAGAAGAGGAGTGGGTGAGGAGGAGATGCTTAGCCCTTTTTCCTAATCAAAACTCACTTTCTTGTGTTTCCTCTACCAGAGTTTCAAATGTGAGAACATAGGTCTGCTGTACCTCTCATGAACACAGGTCGTGGATGGTTTCTCTGCTGCTGAGTGCCTTCTGCTTTTCCCGTGCCTCGAAATGAAATGCTGCCCCACTTCGCTCTTTGGCACATGTTCCAGGCAGGCCATCCACTTGGTATTTGTTGTCTTTCATGTTTATCTGATCAAATATTTGATTCATTTCTTTTATACCCCAGCTGTTGCAGCTTTACAATTGGATCTAAGAATGTGAGAATGGTGGCTTCAGGGGTGACACAAGAAAAGGTCTGCCAATTAGTACTGTTGCAAATCCTTCTTTGGCTGAAAGCCAGAAGAACAGGATTTGGATCTGGTGTGTGTCTGGAGCCAGGGAAGTTGTATTGATGCTCAAAATGCAGTGAGTACCACTCAGATTATGGAAATCTCTATGTGCCATTTAGTTGCTTAATGTTCTGTGCTTCTTGGATAAGTTCAGGTGGTGAAGGTCTGCTTGCATTCTTGCCCTGTCTATGTTTTCAGAGTGGGAAGAGGGAAAAGTAACAACAGAAGCAGTCTTAATTTGTAGCATAGCAAACATGCTAAAGGAGGAGGAAGCAATTTAGTAGAAAATGCCAGTCTCTTTACCTCACAGATCTGAAACAAGTGGTTGTAGACCATTTAAGGCCATTTTACACTACAAAATGAGAGCCTAGATTCCACTTTAACTGTCATGCCAACATCCTGTGGAATCCTGGGATGGCAGTTTAGGAAGAGATATTTAAAATTCTCAGCCAGAAAGCACTAGTGGCTTGTCAAACTACAAATGCCAGGATTCCATAGGAGGCAGCCATGGCAGTTAAAATAGGATCATAGTGCTATAACTGGGTAGTGTAAAAGGGCCCTTAGGATTAGAAACAGGAGAAATTTTCATTGCAAAACATGAAATGGAAACCAGGCAGAAGCACTCATCCAGCCTGCAACAATAATGTAGAACTGAACTGATTGTATAATGTACTCATTCATCCACCCACATCTGTACAAATGTTCTTTGAATGTAGTATGTATGTCATGATGTCCTGATGAACTATACCTAGATCCTCATAATTAACCAGCAGCTATGTGCCTTAAGGGACACTAAGCCTAAAGCAGGCTTCCTTGATCAACTTTCTTCTTTAATGGAAACTTGAGACTCATCAACCGGAACTGGGTGCACAAGCCATGTACTTTGAATGAAGGAACTTTTGAGCCTAGGAATGTTTTTTTCTTTTACATGTCAGAACTGAACAGAGCTCAGTCCTTCCAGACAATATACTCCTGGTTACAACAAGCTTTCTTTGTTTTGATAATGTAATTGGATGGGCGGGAGAGTTATTTGCTGCTATTATTAATCAAACAAGAGTCCAGACTCCTTGCTTATGTACAACAAAATCACCCAGAAATGTGCTCATAAATTTGCATATATTTCTCTTGAATTCTGCCCTAAAGTACAGCTGATACTTTAGTGTTACAGGGGGCGATTCCAGAAGTTCCTTAGGGAACTCTCTGCTGGAACCAGGTACTCAGTAACCCCCTCCATCCTCTTGACAACCTGCAATTTCTGTATTTACCTTTATACATATCCCTCAGGTTCTACAAATGCGATAGGACATGGTCAGGAAATAAATACCATAGAACAGGGATGGGAATTTTGTGGCCTTCCAGATGTTGTTGGACTGTATATCCCAGCTGCCCTAGCTGTATAACCAGTGTTGAGGAATGCTGGGACATGCAGTTCAGTAAAATGTGGACAATTACATAATTCTCTGAGGTCGAAGATTGGAGAGAAAGTCAGTCTTCATAACAGATTCAGCACTCTTTAAACATCCGGTGAGAGAACAGTGATACAAAATACATTGTTGATTGCTGGTCATTGACCGAAATAAACATATGTATGTATGCATTGTTGATTATACAAAGTTATCTACAGTTGAATGTGAGAAACAGAATTTGGAAGGGTTATCAGTTTCACGCCCAGGCCCTTTTACATATTCCCTGTTTTGTCCTTGTGCATTCACAGAGTTGAATAGGCCTGTGAACACAAACACGTTCAAAATGAGAACATGCATGCATAGATTGAAATGTACACAGAAGTGTGCCCTGTGTCAAATGCATCTGCTTTCTGCCACCACATAATCACATAACAAATGCACAGAAACACAGTCTACAGCCCTCAGTCAGTTTGACTTTCCCCCATTCAAGGATGTGAACTTGGCTTCTTGCAGTACCACACTTTGCTCCATACAGTCGAAGCAGGGGACATGCAGGCTCAAGTGTCCAGCATTGATACTGCTAGGCAAGCATCAGTGACAGAGAAGCAGCGGATGGCAGGGAGAGAAGGGCTTTCCACCTCCAAACGTCTCAAGGGGGAGCCAAGCTCATAAAGAACAGAGTCTGGGCTGAGTTTCAAAGCCACGAGATCCCAGTTCAATCAAGAGAAAGAGCCCAGTATGGCCTGGAGTCAATTCCATCTGCTGACCACAGTGTATCATCCCATCATGCAATCTCATGCGAGAGGCCTTGACAGAAACATTTTAACTCTTGCCTCCCTTCAGCCTGTGTGTACCCTTCATATTTCTGAAAGAGGTGGGCTAGTATCAGGAGTAGTTTAGGGCAAAAACAAAGAAAGAACTAGTTTCAGTTCAGAACAGCGTTCACATGTCAGCATTCTCACTCCATGAAGATACACATCTGCCACCATTTTCCATCCTGTGACTCTGAGATCATTTCGTGATTACTCCAAAGGGGAGACTTTCCTAGAAGCAACAAACTCTGCTTCTTGCTCCTCAGGACTTGCTTCTCAGTCCCAAAACCTCACTTGGAAGCAGAGTGCCCCTGATATGAAGCACAGCTCTGGCAGCAGAGGAAATACTGCCAACTCAACCCCTCCATCTACAATTTGTAATTGTTTTTTTCTTGTCTCCCATAAATATCTAAGTCAGAAAGACAGACATTGTGACAGACCCTAAGGGAGTAGCTATCCTGAATGCTAGAGAAGCCACCCAGCAACAGGCTGTTATACAAACAGAATGGCCACTCCAGAGAGAAACCTAGCCGATTAGTGTGAAGGAGAGGTTGGAGGCTTCAGAGAAAAAATGTGTAAATAGCAGGTACACCGAACTGGTTGCAGTCAGACTTCCAGAAGAGGGACTAACAGTCTGTCCTTCAGCCAGAGAGTTTTTCAGTCAACCAAGGGGTATTGAATGAAAGGGGGAGAAAGCATAGAGAGAGGGGCAGAAGAGAAATCAACCCACTTTTGAATCTGGTCAGAGAGAGTGACCTAGATTTGGAAACTGCACCTGTGACAAAAGGGAAGCTAGAGAGCTGTGTGTGAGAGAGACCTGTGCCTTTATGCTGATGTAAAGATATACGAAATTGTTTAAACGCATTCTGAAGACCTGTTTGAGCCTGGGCATACATACAAAACAAATACTTTATTCTGACTGTTGTTTTAATAAAGATTATAGTACACAGTCAGCCCTCCACATTTGCGGGTTTTACTTTTGTGGATTTGATTATTCATGGATTATTTGTTGTCACCTCTGCTGCCTCCCTATGCCATTTTTAATAGCAACTGCAAGCCTCATGAGACAGAGAAACTGTGAGCAAGGCTTGTAGGTCCCTATTAAAAATGATGTGGAGGAGCAGTGGAGGTGGCAGTAAACTCCACCAGCCAGCTACTTCTGCCTTGTGAAGGAACCCTGATGCCTCAAAGGAATCCATGGTGGGTTGAATATGGTGATCATACTTTTTTGTGTGTTAAATATGGTTTGGGAGGTCCCAGAGTTATTCAGTTTTTCTACTTTCATAGGGGTCCTGTGCCACTAACTCTAGTGAATGTGGAGGGATGGCTGTACTTTTATAGATTTTTGACTCAGCTAAATAATTTTCAGTAGTTCTAATCAAATAGGAACACACTACCATAGATCAGTAAATAATTCCAAATAACAACTGAAAGGCTGTATCATTTTTACATGAAAGTAGTGTTTTAAAGGCAAGGTACGTTAGCAGACTGGAGGCAAGGGGAAGCTGCCATGTCAGTCTGTGAGGAGAAAAAGCAGGCCTTGTCACGTACGTCAACAATGCAATGATCCTATTAAGGAATTCAAGTTTGACTCTTCATCCTCTATGGCTTCGTTCTTGCAACGAGAGATTCAGGTTGTAAAAGGAGGTTTGAAATGTGTAAATGTGTGTATGTGTGTGTGCACACATGCAGAGGAAACAATGAGCATATGTTCCAGGAGGATAAAACAATTCAGTCAATATGATAGTGAGCACCCTGACACCATTTTAAAGCCACCCTATCACAGTTTTCCAGTCTGAATGTCTTAGAAATTATGCCTCTTCCAGCAGCTGCAGAGTTAATGATAAATATTTTCTACAGAAACATTTCTGAACAGTTAATTGGCTGTATCTTTTTTTATTCTTTAACTATCCTCCATCAGATCACAAAGCTAGCATTTAGTTACCATGGTCACCTATTACCCTGGAAACCATTAGGTACTTCTATATTTTTAGATTTCACAATTGGTTCCTCTTTCATGGGCAAGTGATCCAGTGAAAAGCATTGCCCTCCCACTGTATCCCTCACGATCACACTGGGCAATTCAGGGGCACTGGGGAAAGGTAGGTGGAGAAAGGGAACAAAGACAGCAGAGTTACAAGTACAAACAATGGGTTACAGTAGGCTTACAAGCCAAACAAATCCACCGTATGTAGGCCCTTCCTGTAGAGACAGCATTCAAAAGGCTGATTGGATACTGCAGGAGTGGAAAATGTGGAATAATGGGAATAAAACCTCTTCTGTGGGCCTTTCATTACCACCACCGATAAGCTGGAAAGGCTTTTGTAGCCCAAGGTTAAAAGTAACCTCATTCTAGAGTCTCTCCATGACTTTCAAACCACTAATTTTACACATAAAGGTACAGTCTTTATATAAAAACTATTTCAAATTCTCGGCCTGTGTCATTATCGAAACCACTCACATCGACTTCCTACCAGTTGTACACTTGAGCAAAGTTTCAGTAGGTGTGATTCATACTCCCTCTGGTGGACAAAGAAAATCTAGCATGTCTGATTTGTGAGTGAGTGTTCAGGCCTGAAGCCATAGTGAACCAGCTTTCAAGGTGTACTAAACAGTTTACAGCAGCGCTTCTCGGGCTGTGAAGGTCCGGCAGTATTTTTTTTCCCTAATGTGCAAGGGACCAGCACTATACTATAGCCACTCGGTATAATTTTTCCCTTCTTTTCCTTTCCAGAATCCTGGAAACTTGCCGTGGAACAGCAACCAATGGCTCACAGTCTGGTATGGGTCCATGGGCCACCACTTTGAGTCACATGGTGTAGAGTACCTTAATTCCTCAATGTCAACAGAAAGCACCACCAAATATTCTATTCTTGGGCAATTTGCTTTCTTTCTGAGCCTTTGGAAATATAACATCACCTCTGATTATTTGCTCCAGCTTCTCTGGCCACACTGAGACTTTACAAGGATTGCTATTTGTTGTTTCTGTCTTCAGTATTCAGAGGTAAGCTTGATCCAGTCAGGTGAAAATTACAGACACAGGACAGAACACTGTTAAGGTTTGGGGGCAGGTCACTTTGTTATGAAGAAGTCTGCTTATACCAACAAATTTCCTTTTTTAAAACAGGTTCTCCATACTTCTGATCTGATATTTGATTATAGATGTTTTGATTGACTAAAAAGGCACCCTGTCTTTAATCTGTCAGAAATCTGAAGACCGCAGGAACTTGAAGCAATGGCTCCCATGTAATCCTCTTGAGATCTTTCCATCTGAGATTTAGACAGTGGTTATTCAGGACAAAACCTTCTCTGATGTCTAGTGGCAGCAGTATGTGCCCTCAGGTCACCTGTTGTTAAGTCAGTGTGTTGACTCCATGAATTTCATAAAAGTTTTCTTAGGCGAGGAATACTCAGAGATGTTTTGCTATTGCCTTCCTCTAATCAAAGCCTACAGCACCTGCTATTCCATCATGGTTCCCTATCCAACTGTTAACTAGGAATGACCCTTTCTGAGATCGGAAAGGAGCTGTTATGCCCCCCCCCACACAATTGGCATGGTTTAATTGGCAATATTATTTAATTTCCACTATATTAATTGGCATTGATATAAATAAAACCTGAGGTAACTGGAAGATCAAGCTGGAAAAAGGCAGATTACTGACCGTAAATGCGAGATGGTAAGGCGTGTCAGCCACACACCCCTCCTAGGCAAACACTGAAGTCAGGCTGACTGTGCAGCCACTCTAGAGATAATAGCTTATGCTAAAGAACCAGACATCTTGGAGCAGAAGGGGGAAATCCCCATCAACTTGTGATTATTTTAGCCCTGATTTCTCACATTTGGACATTTCTCTGCTTTGTCTTCCCAGTCTCTCCTCAAGTACCAGGCTGTCACAGCATCCACCCATCTCTTTTCTCATACGCAAATTTAACAGGAGAGATTTCATAGAATTAATCAATGACAATTTCTATAACTAGGTGACAGCTACTATTACTATTATTATTATTAATTATTCAACAATACCCCAGTGATGATAGAGCTAAACCTAACGATAAATGACAATAAGAACTCATCCAAAATGTCATTCTATCAATTGTCAAAATGTTTTAAAGCCAGTTCTCTAAGTTCCTGTGCTAATAAAATCTCTGTTGCCAGGAAACAATTGCCTGTCTCATAGATGACAACTTTTATCTTAAATTTCAGAGACTAGCTCCTAATAACGTGCAAGTATCACCTTATATTCCCAAATTTTGTTATCATGGTAGCACCATTCAACCTACCTAACCTCTCAATCTAGTGTGTACATTCTGCATTTTCCTATAAACAGGATTATTGAGGCATACTCATTATTTCAATTTCCTCTCATCCAGGCTTGTTTTTACAAGGGCCTTTTTGAGAGAGGGCAACATCAGATCACAATTAAAGAACATTGTTCAGTCATATAACCTCAACTCCTTTTGACATGACATTCTAACTTTAATTCCCCACCTCCCTAGTTTGTGAACAATGGCTGAGGATCTAACTTGCTATCACAAGGGCTTTGAGAACAGTTTTGACTCTAAAAATTGCCTACTTCCAAGTTCAGCTGAAAGTGGTGTTTTTTATGATGTAGGTTCCTCATGACTTGAGACCGGAGTGCCCAAAGGATTTCCTCTCGCTTCATATTCCTAATATTCAATATCTTCTTTAGAGTCTCTTCTCTGAGTGCCCCTGATGAATAAAGTCTGGTTGATAACTATGGGAAACAGAGCCATATCCAACGTGATTCCCCCACAGCTCTGAAATGCCCCCTCCCCTGAGATTTTTCCCTGGCATCAACTTTATTATTTTTGTGCAAGAAGACCATTTCGTTTTTTCAGACTTTTTAATGTCATAGGTTTAAACTGCTATATACTTTTGCCTAGAAACATGTAAGTTCAGGAATTATGTCGAACAGAAGCCTGCAGTGAATCTGTTTTCAGTGATGTTCAGTTCTATCCCATGATATGTTATGGCTTTCTTAGATCCTGACAATGTAAGGCATCCCACCTTTCAGATCATTTTACCAAATACTTACTTATATTGAAGTTTCCATACTATAACATTAACCATTCACCTCTATTTCTATTTATAGAATTTATTAGGTGACCTTTGCACTCAGAGACTAAAAACTAATGTTGGTGTCATTGTGTTATTGCCTTCAAGACTCCTTTGAGTTACAGTGACCATATACATGAGATACCTTCAAGATCCCTGGTCATCAGCTGCCTTGTTCAGGTCTTGCAAACCCAGGGCCACGATTTCCTTGGTTGAATCAATTCACCTGCAATATGGCCTTCCTCTTTTCCTGCTGCCTTCCACTTTACCAAGCATCATTGTCCTTTCCAATGAAAAACGGATGTACAATACAATAAACATCAAGTTCAGTATTTGGAATATTTGACCAACCTGAATATCCCATTAGGAGACTTTGTGTTTGTATTATAGGTGCTTGCCCTGACATATATAACTGGGCATGATCTTTGATTGGATGTACATAAGCACATGACATACCCTCCAACATTTCACAGGTGAAAACCAGGACATGTGGCCAACCAACATCAGAGTGTGGTCAAGAAGACAAAAGTTATTAACGAGGAAGAACAGACAAGCAAGGAGACACTGCGGTAGTTTGCTTTGGCCTGATACTACTGGGAAAAGCAAGTTTCCACCCCTCCTCTGCTCTCCCCCCACACCTCTGAATTAATTGAAAAATAAAAAACTGGTTTTGCACTTTGAGGTCAATTTGCAGTAATGGAAATAAGCTGAGGACAAAGGAGAAAAATAGGAGGATGAGAGAGAAACTGGGATGTCCTAAAAACAGTTGAAAAAGTGGAATGACAGAGAATTAATCAGGATTGCCCCTGCCAAGTCAGGACAGGGTGAGGACATAAAAACATAGTTCTCAGGCACTAGGGTGCTGCAGGTCTTTTGCATGCAACAAACAGTATAAGGTCCCGGGTGCAATAATCTCAATATTCTTGTCAGCAGGCAAGGTATATTTATAAATAGATAGATAAATGCAAAATCTTTTAGAATTTGGGAGGAAGTGACTTGAGCATATTACCTCCCAACATTCTGTTGAACAGACTTATGCAAATAGCCAAAGGCTCGTTCTTTTTTTAGCCTAGAATCCATAGAATCACAAAAGTTGTATGTCCCCATAGAGGTAACATTAGAAGAGATCTGTTGCTTGAAATCTTGAAAGCTGTAACAATTTTAGTCATTTAAAAGTTCAGCCCCACACAGATTACAGTCATTAGAACCACATTAAGGGAATAACAGACATGGGTCCATTGGTCTTATTCTAGCCAGCTTGCCCTTAGGCCTGTAGCCTTTCATGCAATAGAGGCAACTTCTGTAGTACAGAACCTTCTCTACTTGTGTATGCTCTTGCTCTCCCTGCACTGAGGAGCTTATGGAGGCACACCCCCAAGCCCTCTGGCATAGAACTTGTTCTTATAGTCTTTTTATGCCTGCCCAGACCCACTTTTCTTCCTTGCTTTCTATTTAGTTGGAGGTTTTTCAGCAGCATCAGCACTGGGAGGATTGTGGATGGTAGGAGAAACACAGATTTTGAGTGCTGGTTGCAATGCTGTGCCTGCAGTAAACAATGCAATAAGGCTTGTGCTGGGAAAGAATGGGATTCTGCTCCAGCCAATCCTACTGCAGTTGTTTTTACTTGCCTACAATGGCAGTTGCTTTCAGAATCCTTTATTGAGTGAACAGAACAGAATCCTAAGTGAACAGAAAACAGAGAAAAAAAGGAGGAAAAGAGATTTAGCTTGTCTCACCAGCTACCACTCCCCGCCCCAATGTTAAAACACACAAACCTGTAAATTTGCCCACAGAAATGGATATTGTAAGAAAAGTTGGATTAGGTGAAAGGAAAAAAAATCATTCTTGGATGTATTTTGAAAGCTTTCAAATGGTCTCTAGAAGGCTCAAAATGTTTTTTTAATGCAAGGTTTATCTGATCTGGTTATGCATATTGTTAGTTTTGAGTAACACATTTTCTGAAAATTTCTATTCTTCTCATGTTATTTCTGCTTCTGGCACCAAGTTTTTTGTTAAAGTACTGATGCCTGGGAGCTCATCTATTTTGTTAACTGATAAAAGCCTGTACTAGTAGAGCTTATTGCAGACATTTGTTCTGCATCCTGTGGAATGCTGGCAAGGACAGGTGGTGAGAAGACACAAGCAGCAAAGCCATCAAGTCCCCCTCCTTGCTCTTCCCTTGCTGCACTTCTAACCGTTGTGGGGCAGGATGCTGTTGAACTTCTGAATACGACTTGTACATCTATGGAAAATAATGCAGAAGGGAGATGGACTGAACTGGCTATATATGTATTCCTACTTTTAGTGTAAAAAGGCAGCCTCTTTTCTAGATCAACATAAGTTGTTTCCAACACACTTGTCTTTGGCATGTTTCCAGTTTAAGAAAGTTAGTTCCAGAAAGATAGATTTTGAAAATTTTGAAAAACCACAACAGAAGCAATAAAGCAATTGGTGAAAAGAAGGAAGCTATCATCAACCATTCCAGGGTTGGGGGCTGATACACATTTGCAGTATTAAAGAGACAGAGGCCAATCAGTTTTTTTCTACATTCCGTATTATTTCTGATTCCAATTTGTCATTGCAAACAGAACAGTAGCAGCTTCAATACTGGACTTTGCTACAAACACTTGTTCAAATATCTGTCATCCTCAGAGACTCGAAGTTCTAACATCAAAGTTCATCTTTCTGGTCAAGAGTGTTTCCAGGAAAGGTTGATTTCACAGTCAGAGGTACTGCTGTAAACTTTTAATTCTTCTTTGTAATCTCACTACACATTTGATCCCAATACTTTGGTCCCAGTCTGCAACCTCTCAACTGTTGTGACACTCTGTTGAGCAAGGGAGAAATTCAGCCACCATGGTTTTGAAGTGACAAATATTTAATTAAAGAGAACTCCAGGCCTGCTGAGGTTGTAGAAGAGACAAAGAGACAGAACCAAGTCATGATCTACCTAGCCAGATGCAGTGCAGAAGCTGTGCTGGAGGCTATTTGAAGGATCAGCTGAAGTACATTCTATAGCTTTCAAACAAGCCTTTAGTAAATTTGGTGATATCCCTTCCCCCAGCTGCCCATGTGATGTGATTCCAGTTAACACATAAAGTGAAAACACACTAAAGAAACAATGCAAATTAACTGTACCCATATGCTCTTTCTTATTGGTTCCCAGCTATATAAAGAGCTCAGGTAAGAATAATTCAGTTATAAATAACTTGTTCTGAGGGAATTAAGTCGTACACGCTAGTCTAACACAGGCCTTTACCAATCTCTGAGAGCCTGTAATAAATAAATAAATACTAGTGAAAGTTCAAAAGATTAATACTGGTGAGTGCTATGTGCATAGACTGTGGGATGCTAATACATTTTCCTGATGTGTGAGCACAGATTCTAGAGCATTTGCTTTCAAACTTTCCTCTGCCAATAACATCATGTTTCCTGAACAAGTCAGGTATGGCACAGTAAAAGACTGCCAGTTGAGAGAACAATGATTTCCTAAAAAGCAGAAGCATGTTCTTTCCTGGATTGCAGCATTTTCTTATACACCATTGAAAGAGAACTGTGCATTCTCTCCATAAGAGATTAATGACTTTTCCCCCCTGCAAGCAAACAGCGTTTCTTAAGGAGTGAGGTACAAAGCTTCCTTCTTAGGAAGTTGTGCATGATTGTGAAGATTTACGAGTTTGCATGCTCCTAGAAAAATTCCACTGAGACAGAACACGAAGTCCTGCAGAAGGAAGAGATCTTGGGACAATCTTTCCTGGGATACCAAAATTACTTTTGCTGGACAGAGCATCAAGATGAAAGACACAGACAACAATCCAAATCCCAAAACACCAGCTGCTGGTACAAAGAATTGTGCAACATCAAAGGCAATTTGTTTTCTGACCATCTGGTCCCAACAGGCAAATTTGACATGGTTAGTATACATATATAATACCTTGACAGAGAGAACATGTTGTAGAAGCTTGCAAGGACAAGTACTCCTTGCCCATTCAGCTGCAAGACATGATGAGGCTGAGTGTAAAGCAGCTGGGCTCAGCTGGCAAAATGGCTGAGAACATCACTCTGAACAAGAGAAGGAAATGGCTTCACTCAGGCTGCCTACTGATATATTACTCTGTTTCTATTACTTCACATGGCTGACTCATCCTCCGAGTCTAAACAAATCCTGAGAATAACTGGCTGTTATCCCATCTCTGTGGAAATCCCCTTTCATTCTCTCAGTTTAGTCATATAAATCCTTTGGGAGACTTCCTCTAGTCATTTTTTTAAAAAACATTATAGCTCCTTGCCCTGTCCTGCCTTGTTCAGAAGTCTTCATTTTGCTACTAGTGCAGGCTGTGGCTGCATATACATTTCTCTGGAATAACTGAAACTGCCCTAGTCCAGCCCTATATAAAACAGGATATGGGATAAACCCTGCTTAGGAGGAGAAAATCTGCCCATTTAATTCTTACTTTAACTCCTAAAAAGAACAGCTTTTCATAGTCCCATAAAAGTCAAGGCAGAGGTAACACTGATTAGACCAGATCAAAAGTAACTTCTGTCTGGTCCATTTCGTTCCTAAGGGAACTTTATTTTTAAAGGAAAAAAAATGTGTTTGAATTGTGGGGTACTGCAGAGATGAAACAGTAGCTCTACACTCATGTCTGCTCTTTATCCATCTGAATAGGAGGATAAGCACTCTCACAATTTTGAAAAAAACTTTAACACCAGTTTCAGAACAGTTCCTTGCCTGGACATGATGAACATTATCCACAACAGCCTCCTCAAAAGTGCATGTTCACTTTAGTAATTCTGCCTATATTGAGAACATGCTCTAACTCCCCTCAAACCCTATATTGCTTGGAATTCTATAATATCTGTAAAATCAGTTTGACCAGAGGCCATGCCAATACAAGGTCAGTGGCAGAGAGATAATGTGTGTAATACAGACAACGACCATTCTATAATACTGCCTCCCGTTCTCTGAAGCAAGGTTTTCTGTAATCAGCAGTATCTTTGCTGAGACCAGACAATGTCCAAAAAGACACTGAAGAAGCTTTAACTGAACAAACGGAGTGGAAGCATAACAGATCACTCAAAAGATTTAAGACTTTTAAATAGATTTGTTTCATTCCGTTTCATTCATTTCTTTGTTTGCATCCTTCTGTTTTGTTAGCAAGCTGTAGAGAACATATAGCTAAGGGATGCTATCCTTGTTGCTTCTGTCTTTTCCAACAAATAAGGAAAATGGCAGGCATTCAAGGCAATGAGCCTCCATTCTGGGCTCTATTTCTGTTCTTCCATGCAAATTCAACCAAGTTATTTCTGAATATTTGCAAAAGGATGACAGTAGCACTGTCCCCTTTATGCAACAGATCTGTGAATACATGTACTGAAGCTAGAGTTCAGTAATCCCAGCAAAAGGCCCCCCAAAAAGCAGAGAAGCAACTTGGACAAACAAATCAACAGCTTATCAATGGTGGACTAGGAGTGACTTTTCAGTAAGCAAGCCACTCTCGAATGGAATATTGTATGAAACTCCAGTGCTTGTATTCACTTATATCAATGGAAGTAAGACCTTAATCCTTCTGTACCACACTAAACACACAGAAAACATTGCCTGTTATTTTGGTGTAACACAAATATTCCAGAAGGAAAACAAAAAGACAAAAAAAGAAAAGAAAAAAAGAGAGGTTGTCCCTTCAAAAATAAAGAATACTTCAGTCTAAGCCTGGACTAGACATTTTGGAGCTGTCCATGTGTTTTGGGATACAACTCCCATCAGCCCCAGCCATCACTGCAACTGAGAATGACTGATCAGAGTGGTAGTCCAAAAGGCACTGGTTGGAGGACACTAGCCAGCCTACCTGTGGTTTAAGCAATGCTAGAAGGCACTCTTTTGCCTTTAACACAGAAGACTGTACAGATGTCAGGTGATTTTTTTTTGCAGACAAATTTTGCCCCTGAAGAAAAGCCCTGACTCAAACCAAGTGGGGAATCTCTGGCACTATCGTGCATGTTTCACAGTCATTGGCTAGTTAGATGTATGCTCTTGCTTTGACCTTTGTAACCCTACTGTCCCAAACCACAATAGTGGAGCATGGCTGTGGTGTTCATTGTTGTCATATGCCTTCAAGTTATTTCTGACTTGTAGCAACCATAGGGCACATTTATCACAGGGTTTCCTTGGCAAGATTTGTTCAAAGTTGGGTTGCCTTTGTCTTCCTCTGAGCCTGAGAGAACAGACTTGCCCAAAGTCATCTGGTGGGTTTCCATGGCCAAGCAGGGAGTCAAACCCTTGTCTCCAGAGTCACAGTTCAACACTCAAGCCATCACACAACCCTGGCTCTCATATGGTAGGCATACAGGAAGAACACTGTGTTATTGCAAGATCTGTACAATCTAAGATTTTCTATATTCCAGTGAAGTTGCCCAAAAAGAACTAGTAATGGTTCCACTGTGTATATGGAGCTACTCAACTAAACGCAAATGTTTAATTCTCTCATTGTGAACTCCTCAGGAAGGCAGAGATGAAAACAGATAGATTAGGGAATGATGAGTCTGCCTCCTCAGGAAGGCAGAGATGAAAACAGATAGATTAGAGAATGATGAGTTTGCCATAGATCATATGATAAAACTTACATTTTTTAACCTTTCACTTTTCTCATGACAGTTCAATTGTATAAAGCCTTTCCACCACAGCTCAAGTTTTCATTTAAAAATAAGCCCTACATGTCCAGTGGAGCTCACTGCAAAAGTAAGTATTCATAGGATTGTCATCTAATTGTGAGAAAAATTCTAACAGATAGTAGCAGTAAAGCGACAGGAAAATCTTCAAGCAAGGAGATCTGTCATTTTGTTAGAGAGATTATCTTATGGCCAAACTGTACCTGATGTTAATTATGTGGCTTAACATCCCCTGTACATAGAAAGCTGTAGGGAGCGTGAGGGAGCAATTCCCCCTTGAAGGTCCCACTGATACCAATGAGAACTTCTCTCTCATTTCAAATAGCTGGTAAATTACTTTTTCAGGGACAGCAGTGCGGCAGAATACCAGCCACAGTCCCAAACGCCCCCCTCAGTGGTCGCTATTTTTTAAAAAAACACAGAACATTAAGCCACCTATTTAATGTCTCACATACTTTGGGCTCAATCCACCCAGAATGAAGTAATGTCAAACACAGGATTTCAGTATAATCTTGCTCACTCCACATAATTAGGCCAGACCAATCTTCTAAGCACAAGAGAGAGAGAGAGAGAGAGCGCAATGTGAAATATAATACACTGTACGGTACTCCCTCCACATTCGCAGGTTTGACCTTCTTGAATGTGATTATTTGCGAGATGCATGCATGCCTCTTCCCCCATTCTCCTCCTGCCATTCCCTTATATTTTGCCAAGCATGGAGAAGGAAGGTAAGTGCCTGGACAAAAGGCAAGGAAATGAGTGGGGAGAGGGTCATATGAGCCTTCCTTCTCCCTTCCAAAGCTCCCCCCTCCCTTTCCCTTGTCTCTGGCCTCAGTGCTGAGAACTCACACTGAGGCGAAAGGCAAGGAAATGGGAGCAGTGGGGAAGGCTTGCGCAAGCCCTTCTTCTTCCATCCAGCACTCCACCCCACCACTCCCTTGCCTCTGGCTTTGGTGCACAAAAGGCAAGGGAAGGGGAGAGGGGAGCTCTGGAAGGGAATGGGAGGGGGATTGTGGTGGGGGATTTATTTCTGTTTTTTTCACCTTTAGAAGTGTTCTGCGCCCCGAATCCTCGCAAAAGTAGAGGGGCCACTGTAGCTCCTCTCACGTGTCACACAACAACTAGGAAAATGGATCAAGCTCTTAAGAGACTACTCTGACAAAGGCAACGGAGAATGTAACATAGGGGATGCTATAACCAATAAGACAAATGCAAAAAACATTAGCTACCAAACCAAATACAACCCCAAAGCCACATATTACAACCTGCCATGCACTTGACAGTCTCTAGCTCCATCGTGGTGACCAAGGGCAGACAGGTATTTACTGAGTCTCTGCTATGTTGTCCTACATGTGACAAGCAACATGAAGGCAGCCCATTCATAAGATGGTGATGTTCTTAAAAGAAAACAAAAAGTGAAACAAACATAATAATCAAGAAGTATTATCTTTAAGATAAACAAACAAAAAGGCTCTTGTTGAAAAATACAATGGGTTAGGAAGATAGCATATCCAGTGTAGGTTACTTTTAAAAAATATAGAGGAAATACTGTCACAGGACTTAAGCCTCTTTAAGATAGGTTTGATGGGATAGAAAGTAAACTTTAGCAAGATGCTGTTGCTGATCTCCTTGCAAAATCATAGTACAAAGGTTATGCAGAGGATCCTGGGAAAAATCTAATATAAGATCTATGAGAAATGCAAAGCAATTTGTACAAACAAAAACTACAATGTGCTGTAAAACAGCAATTTGACATAGTAGTCATACTTTCTCTGTGGAAGAGACCGTCCTCCCTCTCTAATAATGTAAAAATACAAAGGCCTCATTTATAGCCAAGTGAGCATCTAAATGCACTTTTCCAGTCATATTCTCTGTACGTGAAGCTGTTTCATATGTAATCAATCCCCCTCGCTCCGTTCACACCTCAATTGCACAGTACTAGGAAAGGGTTGTTTAATTCTGTAAAAAAGTACAATCTATTTCTATGTTCTCATACTGAGTGAATTAAAGCCAGTCTTCCAGCTACTAAAAGGCTAATCTGAGATTTAGGGTCAGCATCCTTGACAAATTAGAAAATGTCTTCCATCATTTGCCAAGTCTTTGGCATGAAACAGCTGCTGCAAAAAAAGAATGGCAAAGCATGTTTTCTTTGTTCTTGCAGAGAGTGAACCGCCGGGTGCTACAGACAGAAGTCCAACGCAGAAGTGCAGATGTGTAACTGATCTGTAAGAGATCGAAGACAGTGTATTCTCCAGAAACACCCACCAAATCTTAATTACAGGTCATTCTTTCTGTGTAACTATAACCAAACAAGGCAGCTAACTTAAAGGTGCAATCCTAAGAGCAGACTCACTAGAAAGGAAATCCCTCTGAAATCAGTGGAGCTTAACTTCTAACCAAACTCCTTTGGGAAACAGTAAATGACAGCCTGCAATGAAACATCAGATTTAAACCACACAGAGAAGCCTTTTTTTTTCATGCACCCACTCAGCCCATGTTGTCACCCACTTCTAGAGTTTGGTGTATCTCCTGATTGAAAGTGAATGAACTGTAATTTGGTTTCTCTATTGTCAATATATCAATTTGTTACAGGTTTTTTAAGGCTGGTGGCTTTGGCACATATTTGGAAAATTGAAATTTTAACACATATACTAACCTTGGAAACAGCAAGGTTGAACAATATAGTATGTGCCTCAATATCCCTGTACCATAATGTTAGATGAAGACAGTTATATGTAACTACGTTAAACTGGATAGAAAAGATAACGTTTCTCAGGATTAATTCTCCTGTTTGATTTGACTGAGTTCTGACTTGACAGAACACTTAAACTCCACATGATATTGCCTCATAATAGTAATCAGAGTTAGCAGGGAGTGATAGAAGACAGCAATGGTAGAAATGGGTAGTCCTTGATTGCTGAGTAAACTTATCCAGTTTCTGCCCACAGAATAATTAGTGCTACTATCGCTTCTCTTATTACAAGATGTCACTCAAAAAACCTTGCCACAGGGGTGCCTACCCACCAGGTTACACTAATCAAGCTCCTACCTTATATATTGTCAGTGCAAATAAAGCATCACTGAGTACATAGCAAAAACATAAGTACCACCCAGCTAACTGCCCTCCAATGTCTTCCACACATGCCTTTCCCCAAATAATTCTCACAGAAAACAGACTGACCTGAAAAATCTAAAATAGGAAGGCAACTCCAAAGCAGGGCCCCAGAAGGATTGGCTGCCAGATAATGACTACTCAGGATTCCAACTCTTTGGAGAGATACTGATATCTGTTCAGGTGTCCCCACAGGCCCTGTTCCAACCATAGCCTTCTTAACCACTCAATAGATTCCTCATCTTCCTTCTTGCCTTTATTCTACTTGAAAAAAAACCATGCAAAAAGCTTTACCTTCTCAACATTATAAGCTGAGTTACAATACTCCCATCCAAGCAAGAAAAGGACTGCTAGAAACAGGCACCAGATATAAAGATGCCATCACTCACAATCTCACCTTCAACCCCTCCCCCAAACATCTACAGTTTTCCACACAAAAAACCCTTATCCAATCCCACTGTCACCACCAATGAGCCTCTGCCCATGCAGCAAAGCACCAAGCAAAACATCGCTTCTGTCTCTTTCTCCTGCCAAAGCAAGTCTGGGATGACACATTTTCAGTACTAATCATTTCAGGGTCAGGCACTTCTTAACAATTCCCCACAGCAGCTACAGCATGACATCTAGTGAAATGCTGAAATATTATGGGGAGCTCCCCACCTCCAATTAGAATTTCAGTGGCACAAATCGTTTTCCCCCCAGCCTTTCTGCCAAAGATGGCTCTAACCCTAATTATAGAGTTATTCCAGCAAAGAGTTTCCCTATTAGGGTTACACACAGAGAGGGAATCCCAAAGCGATAGGCTATATACAGACAGATTAGCTTTTTCTCCATCACAAAGATGAAGAGTAAATAATTCCTGAGGACAACCATCCTCTCATCTGTGTGCCAAAATCGGTCACCCTCTCGCCTTGGATTGAGCTCTACAAAGCAGTAGCTGTTATGTACATGGTCTCAGCTCCCTTTCCTTGGTGAGTGCCCCTTAAAGTGACAGAAGAGCCTTGGGACAGACAGGCTGGGATGTCCTTAGGCTGATTCACCAGCAGTACTGGAGCCTGTAACTTTCTTCTTAGGACGGGCTTTCACAGTCTTTTGTGGAGGCTGCACGGTAAGAAAAAAGGATATGAAATTAGTTGTAGAACAAGGATGAGTTTGGTTTTAGAAAAAAAAAAGTGAAAGCACTTTGTTAATATCATCACCCAGCTACTGATTCTAGAACTGACAGTGGACTGCTGAGAACGCTGATTGACTGCTATCTGATTGTCAAGTCCTCTTCACTCCATCAGTAGTATCAGCCTTAGCAAGTCTACTACACACTAACAGAAAGTAATTGATTTTTTAAAAAATGTTAACTATAAAATTGAGAATGTTACGAAAAAAAGAGATGATATCAAAACAATTTTTCCCTTCAAATTCATTTTTCACCTCTTTAACAATCCCTTGAAACTTAGCTTTTTCCAGAGACAAACTGTGGAAGATCTTGAATACAAGACAACATTTTCAAACTGCCAGAACAAAACAAAAAACAACCTTTAATTTCACCTACTTTTGAGAGTATGTCCATATGTGCAGAAAATACCCCAGGAAGAACTGAGAGTACTTTCACCTGGGGATACCCCAACACTCACTGTAGGAACCCAAGTACAGTCTAGTTTTGTCACCAGAGATGCATTATCACCCAGGCCCAGCTGGGGATCAAGCCAGCCAAAGCACCTAGTAGAAAAACTGACCAGATATACAGAAGAAAGCCACCAGGACCCCACTGCATTTCAGTTACTGCCAATTATATGAAATTTTGTACCATATACAAAAGGCCTCTAACAAAGTAATAAGTTTTGCACTGGAAAATCAGGAAGTGGAGCTCAAATAGTGACAGCTCATGAAACGTGTGCAGACTGGAGCCCCTCCTTGATCACACATCAGCAGAAAATCAAGCAAAAACAAGACAAGACAGCCATATTTGTTTGTTTGTGTGTCTGTTCTCTTCACGTACAAAGCATAGGAATGCATTTTTAACATCAAAGGGGATACAGAGAAAAAGAGAGCTGAATTGCCTCTCCTTTATGGTGCCTTCCCATGATCCACTGTGCCAGGTACTCTTCAAACAGCACATTCACCTCTAGTAATGCAGCTGGTTGGATGGAGTTAAGACAGTGATGCATGGGGGGGGTGAGATGAACAACAAATAAATGCTCAGCCCCCACCTTCCAACCTGTTCCTATTTTGGTATTAAAATCAGTTACATGCACCACTCCTTGCAAGATAACACAAACTGGGGAGACACAACCAAGGAATAACCAAATGGCTGCCGCCATCGTCACATCTATTTTTTTGTTGTCAGTAGACACCCAAGGGTTTAAGACACTATAATAGTCTCACTAAAGCAGAAGACAGGAAGACTTCTTTACGGTTGATGTCCATAGGAAGTGAAATAGTTGACAGAGTGGAAGGAGCAACATGAATCTATACTCAGTACAACAAAAGAGGAAGGCACACACTTTCAGGTGGGTGAGGAACTATTTAAAAAGTCTGAGTGGCAGACTGAGGGAAACAGTTTACAAGTGAAGCACTGCAAGAACCACAGCATTTTCCTCCCACTTGTATTTTCAGGACAAGCAAGCTACATCTACAGGGTCCACTTGCTGGCTGTACAAACCATTACGTTCTAACTCACCTCAGTCTTTGTCACTTTCTTGGGAGCTTTAAGACTCTGAGTCCTTTTGGGAACTTTGTCTCCTGTATCGTCATCTGATGGATCTGTCCTGGCATCAGAGTGGGCCCCATTATGTCTCTGAGACACTGTCATCTCCTCTGATGAAGAATAGCAAGATGCACCTGAGCAGAGAGCCAGTAATACAGCTGCCTCTTATTTTTCAAATATAAAGGAAAAGTAGAAGATGAAAACACAGACCCCGGTCTAAAGCTCTGGGAGGTGAAGTGGAGAAATGAGAACTTCAACTTATCTCTACATAAGTTGAGAGTTAAACTCTCAAGATCAAATGAGACGTGATGTTAACTATGGCCTTTTCCACACCGGGCGAGGGAATCGCTCTGTGCCGCTACTCACCGGACCTTTCGGCTCCCCGGTGCAGTCCACGGCGCTCCGGAGCAATGCGTGCTCATCAATACGCACTGCTCCGGCATCCCAAATGGCGGCTTCCAGTTGGTTGAGGGTCTTGACCAACCGCTGAAGCTCGCCAACCTAAAGTCTGCCGCTGGGCAGATAGCAGGCTTTGAATAAGGGAGCAGGCTCACAGTGGTGCACTGCGTGCTTTTGAAAGACTGGAAAAATCAGGTCTTTCAAAAGCACGCTGGAGGCCCACTTGGGGTCGTTCCGGACAGGACTGAGATGCGGATCTACCTTAAATAGGTCCAACCCAGTCCGGTCCGAGGTGCAGACCTCCTCCTTGGAGGACGGACTGCGCCATTTCAAAAACCCCGTGCGGAAAAGGCCTATGTCTTTGAATGCCATGCTTGAGATTCTCCTCCTCTTAAAAAAAAAAATAGTATGGAGGGAAGGAGGATTTACCCTCCCCCCAACAATTTTTAGTGCAATGTAAAGGGCAAAAGGGGTGTTCAGGCAAGTGGAGGTCAAACACTCTCTCTGCTCATAGTTTAACCACTCCAGTCCATCTCTCTAGGAGCTTCTTTATCCACCAAGCTCACTGAAAAGCATATAAAGAAACAGACTGTGAGGTTAGAAGAGGACTTTCACGTGTGATAAAAATACCTTTCTGTGCCTCCACCAGACACTTTACAGATAACTGTGAAGATGTGCTGCTGAAACCATCACAATTGGAAGTATGACGTACCATGTGATCTACTACCTAGAAGGAGGAATCATGTGGCCCTCCAGTTCAACTCAGGAACCCTAAACAGCACCACCAATGGTGAAGAATACAGTCCAAAAACATCTGGATGGTCACACGTTTCCCAGCCCAAACTGAGATGAATGCAAATCTGTAGAGATCTGTTTTGTGGCCCCTGGAGTCCCCTAGAGGAAAAAAAAAATCCCAGCAAATCCTATCCTTCTCCTCCCAAAGCAAGAGAACTGCACTTCCAGGGGTCATTATTCCCACCTCCCCACCGTAAAACAAGATATGCTCCCTGCATCTTGTAGTAGCCAAAAATCTTTTTTTTTCTCAAAAAAAGGGGTGCAATTTCATAAAAACTGGAAGTCACCTTCTGGAGAACCATCATGGTGTAGTGGTTTGAGCACAGGGCTACAACTCTGAAGACCAGGTTCGAATACCTGCTTGGCCATGAAAACCCACTGGGTGACTTTGGGAAAGTCATATTGTTTCAGCCTCAAAAGAAGGCAAAGGCAAACCCTCTCTGAATAAATCTAACCAAGAAAATCCCATGATAGGATTGCCATCTGTCAGAAATGACTTGAAGGAACATAACTACAAGTGACCTTCTGGTTACTTCTGCTTTCATTTGGAAGTGGCAGTACACCTCCCAGATAGTCCTGGGGATAGAAAAATGGCTTCTAGACCCCTGGAACTTGGCAATCCCTGGTTTACTCAAATTCTCCTTGATATCTGCCTTCATAGAACAATATAAATTGATAGTTTATACCTGAATCGTCAACAGTTTCAAGAAGGCCTGTGGTAGAGGTACGCATGTGTGACTCAGGGCTCCGCAAATGCACAGTGTCATCGTCCCGTATCAAAGTCAAGTCCTGCATACTGAAGCTCCGTAGTTTTTCAGACAAAACTCCCTGGCCCTTTAAGACAGAGCAGGTACTCACAGCTATCCATATGCACTGTATCTTTCTAAAGGTATCATTAGGGGGCTGGAATCCTACTGGTGACATATGATGACATAGCCTCCCATTACCCCAGCATGTGTACTTTTTCACTCACTGTAGAAGGAGATATCAACTATCCCCTTGTACAACTGCACAAATATCCATGCACAAGGCCAACTTTACAGTGCTAGGGCATACTCTTATGGGCAATCAGCTTCTGGGCACCATCTGGCAAAGAGCTGTCACCCTTCCAGACCTCCAGCAAGATCACCACTGGAGTTTCAGAAGGAGAACCACTCTTCTCTTTTCCTGCCCTTTGCTCTGGTCACTGACTGGCCATGGTGAAGCACACCAGTGCTTTAAAACTATGGTACATCATGGAGCAGTAAAGCTGTGTTGCACCATAGAGTGGAGGTACATGGGCAGAGCTTTATACTCCACCAGCACTGAACAGAATCTCTGAAAAAAAGAAATTAGAAAAGCTTCCAGTGGAAGTGGGATGACAGCAAGAAGACAGTACAAAGGGAATATACTCTGGCCAAATAATAGCATGACTCTGTATTATGGTTAAGTTGACGGTTGGAGCAAGGAAGTATATGTTGTGGAAGTATGACACCCAAAGTCAGTACAATAGAAGGGAACAGAACAGACCTTGCACACAAATAGAAGGAGTTACCTTTGCGGCTGCAGTAACTGCTGCATTTGCTGCTAAATTTAATCCTCGCTTTCCAACTCGCATCATAGTTTCATAACTCTTGTCACGGGCCTGGCTGATATACTCATCAATTTCCTAGGATTTAATTGGGGAGAAGGCCACATTAAAATATTAAAATTGTATAGCTATATCCCTCTAGCATGAAGCACACTCAAACAAAAGCTTTTAAGCCTTCCAGAATGCACCAAGCCCATTGAGTTTGAAGAACAAAATGGAACGCAAGTTCTTAGTGAGCCACCCTGGGTTAAGAATAAAAGCACTGAGACCTTGTCAAACATCTTCGGAAAGAGAAGGTAGTAGAGGAATCACATATGAAGTATCTAGTTCTGTTAGCAGCAGTCATAATACTAAAGATCAGCTTCAAGGAAGCATGATATATGAGTAATCGTTGGCTTTAACAACTTCCATATATCCCAGAGGCTGAGCTATAAAGTACTTCGCACTATAGCCTTTTCGGCTGATATAACCTGGAAAGGATTAAGTCCTAATAAACTCCAAACAGAGCCAGCCTAGTGAGTGGTGTCAGCATTGGACTATGACTCTGGAGACCAGAGTTCAAATCTCCCCTTAGCAATGGAAACTGACTGAGTGATCTTGGGCAGGTCACGCTCTCTCAGGTGCAGAGGAAGACAAATCTCTGAACAAATCCTGCCAAGAAAAACCCATGATATATTCCCCTTGGGGTTGCCAATAAGTTGGAAATGACTTGAAGGCACACAACAACACCAAAATACATGAACTGGCAGTTACTCAAGACAGCTGCTGTTTTGCTATCATTTGTCTTCTGTCTGGCCACTCTGTCTTCACAAACCCTACTGAATTGTATGGCCTTTGGAATTCATTATTCACCTTCACTTTTAATGATTTTCAGGTAGTTACAAAGAATAAATGGGGTGTATCATAACAGTGAACATTACTGATGTTTGGCAAGACTAAGGACCAGACTAGATGTGATATGTGCACTGGTGCTTATTTTCAGATAACGGCCCCTTTGCAGATAAAGTGTGGCGAGGGGACAGAGAACCAAGTTTTCCAGAAGAGAGTGCCAAAGCCTTCCTTCTCTTCCCTCTTAGTGCTCAGGCGCTCCGTATATCTTTTCCCAGCATGGTTCTGATTTCAGATATAAGCCAGGCTGGAGGAAAAGTTCCCAAAACCAGTGACCACACCAACATGTCTTTCTCAATCATATGCGCATGCAACCCTCACTCTAGTTTATAATTAAAGAAAGTAGACATGTCAAGAAACATAGCTGCTCTTGTCACATTAATCTTGGGCCTGAAACAGCAACATTTTAGAAAAGATTAACTAATTAACTGCGAGAGGTGCCTGAGGACTAATATTCTTAGTATTAGCCACCTTGGAGCTGGATAAGAACCTTGCATGTAAGAAGGAATCATGGTGGAGTGATCACATAATATCAAAACTATCCATGCATAAGGGACTTGCAAAGGACTGCCAATCTTTATCTCACCAGGCAAAAGAGAGAAACCAAGCTGAAAAGAAGCTGCCATCCAACATTTATAGGGTAATCTATGTTGCCTTTATGGAGTGGAAACTTATTTCACCTTTTATGTTGTCTATTCTTATCTCCCTGTTATACTTTATTTTCTCTCATCTTTAGACTAAGCAGTTGGGTTTGGTCAGTTTATCTGTATTGTTTGTACAGATTTTTACATGCACACACATATACACACACACAAACTGACAGATGTGTGGAGTAACAACAGGATGATCCTGGAGGCATGATGGCAGATGAAGGTGATATTCATGATTATTCCTCTCTTATGTCGCTTCTTAAGCTCGTAAAAATCTGCTCTGGTGAGTCAGGACCGCCCGAGAACCAGTGAAGAAGCTGGTGAAGGTCACTAACCCAACCTCTGCAGAACTGAGTAAACTCTGGATCCAACCTGTTTTGTGTTGTTGGCACTGTAGTGATTTCTAATTGTGTCACATTGCTAAAATTGTTATATCTATTGTTCGTTTAATAGGCTATGAGCTGTCTCTGACACATTTCTATGGGAAAGTAGCATACAAATATGGATGATGATCATAGAATCATAGAAATGTAGAGTTGGAAGAGACCACAAGGGCCATCCAGTCCAACCCTCTGCCATGCAGGAAAACCCTCAAAGCACTCCTGACAAGTGGCCATCCAGCCTCCGCTTAAAAACCTCCAAAGAAGGAGACTCCACCACACTCTGTGGCAGCACATTCCACTGTCGGACAGCCCTGACTGTCAGGAAATTCCTCCTGAGGTTCAGGCGGAATCTCCCCTCCCGCAGCTTGCATCCATTGCTCCTTGTCCTGGTCTCAAGAGCAGGAGAAAACAAGCCCACTCCCTCCTCGACATGATATCCCTTCAAATATTTAAACATGGCTATCATGTCCCCTCTCAACCTTCTCTTCTGCAGACTAAACATACCCAGCTCTCTAAGTCTGTCCTCATAGGGCATGGCTTCCAGGCCCCTCACCATTTTGGTTGCCCTCCTCTGGACCTGCTCCAGCTTATCAATATCCTTCTTGAATTGGGGTGCCCAGAACTGGACACAGTATTCAAGATGAGGTCTAACCAATGCAGAATAGAGTGGTACCAGTACCTCCCTCGATTTAGACACCATACTCCTACTGATGCAACCAAGAATTGCGTTGGCCTTCTTGGCTGCCGCATCACACTGCTGACTCATGTTCAGCTTGTGGTCTATGAAGACTCCTAGATCCCTTTCACACGTACTGTTAGCCAGCCACGTGTCCCCCATCCTATATTTCTGCATACCATTTTTTCTGCCTAAGTGTAGGACCTTACATTTCTCTCTGTTGAAATTCATTTTGTTAGCCTTGGCCCAGCTCTCCAATCTGTCCAGGTCCTTTTGAATTTTGATCCTGTCATCAGGTGTATTAGCAACCCCTCCCAATTTGGTGTCATCTGCAAATTTGATCAGCGTGCCCTCTATTCCTTCATCCAGGTCATTAATGAAGATATTGAACAGCACCGGGCCCAGGACAGAACCCTGTGGCACCCCGCTAGTCACTTCTCTCCAGGATGAGAATCTGCCATTGGTGACCACCCTTTGGGTACGGTCAGTCAACCAGTTACAAATCCACCTGACAGTAGCCCTGTCCAGTCCACATCTTACTAGCTTCTTTGAAAGAATGTCATGGGGAACTTTGTCAAAGGCCTTACTGAAATCAAGATATACTATGTCCACAGCATTCCCTTCATCTATCAAGCAAGTAACTCTATCATAAAAAGAGATAAGATTAGTCTGGCATGACCTATTTTTGAGAAATCCATGTTGACTTTTTGTAATTACGGCATTGTTTTCTAAGTAATGAGAAACTGACTGTTTGATGATCCGCTCCAGGATCTTTCCAGGTACTGATGTCAGGCTGACTGGGCGATAATTATTTGGGTCCTCTTTTTTTCCCTTCTTGAAGATGGGGACAACATTTGCCCTCCTCCAGTCTGCCGGAACTTCTCCGGTCCGCCAAGAGTTTTCAAAGATTATAGCAAGAGGTTCCGCAATGACCTCTGCTAGTTCTTTTAAAATCCTAGGATGCAATTCATCTGGCCCTGGAGACTTGAATTCATCCAGTGTGGCCAGGTATTCCTATACTACCTCTCTATCTATTCTGTGCTGCATTTCCCCCACTTCCTCACCTGCTCCCCAACCGCCAGGTTGCGTGTTTTTATCCTTTTGGGAAAAAACTGAGGCGAAGAAGGCGTTGAGGAGTTCTGCCTTTTTTCTTCCTCCTGTTATTAATTCACCATCTTCCTTGCGCAGTGACCCTATCGTCTCCTTCTTCTTCCTTTTGCTGCGGACGTATTTAAAAAAGCCCTTTTTATTGTTTTTAACGTCTCTGGCCAGCCTAAGTTCGTTCTGTGCTTTAGCCTTTCTGACCTTCTCCCTACTTCTCCTGGCTACTTGCTTATAATCTTCTTTGGTGATTTCCCCCTTCTTCCATTTCCTGTACATGTTTTTCTTAATACTTAGCTCAGCTGAGAGCTCTTTAGTCAACCATTCCGGTTTGTTCAGATGCCTTCCATTTTTCCTCCTTAATGGCACAGTTTTAGCCTGCGCCTTCAGTACCTCCCTTTTAAAGAACTCCCATGCATCCTGAACTCCTTTCTCATTGACTATTCTTGACCACGGGATTTCAGCCAGCAGCTCCTTCAGTTTACAGAAGTCTGCTTTTTTAAAATCTAAGACGAATGCCTGGCTACACTTGCCTTCTCTTCCCCACTGAATGATGGTGGTGATAATATCAAATCCCCAAGAGAAAAATTCCAAGCAAAGAACAATTACTGCTATGAATATTTGCCGAATTCAATCTTCAGTCTCCATAACAAGCACACATATACCAAAATCTTAATACAGAAAATATATAAGCACTTCTTCACAATTGTTTCTTAAGCCTCTTCTACTCTAAGAGGCTTTTGAGACACATGACAATAATATTCACGCCTGCTGTTCCACAGTGAGTAACTGAATTCCTTAATGACCACATATACCACAAGTAAGATGATCTACCAAGTTAGCTGTCAATGAGATTTTTCGATTCCAGCACCTGGAGAGCAACTGGATACTATTTGGTGGAAGGTCCACCATATATTCTGTGGCTGCTGCTGCTGCCTGTCCTAGTGAGTTTCTTCGTTCAACACAGAATTATCACATAGTTAAAACCATAAAAGTGCAAAAGGAATTAGTGCTGAGTTCATATCCTGATTCTCTCCAGAAACACAAGAATCTAAATTTCAACAAGGAATATTCCATAACATGGGAAAATCCAACAGCCTGCAAAGCCAGCTAATGCTGTAGATGGCTAGGTAAAATCCCTGCATAACGACACTGCGATGATTAATCCACATGCTTTAGAAACAATAAGACTGTCCAGAACACATTTAGACTCCAAAGGAATCAGTACTTTACCATGCCAGAATACCTTTGTTTTAAATGGAATCTGGCACCATCCCTATTATGAACCAAATCAGTTCCCAGTTGCCAGTTCTATGTATTTTACCAAGAAAAGTCACAGTTTCAAACACATATATATTATTTATAACAGATGCAAGGCACATATATCAAATAGTACTAAAATGTAGCATAAAATTAGTAGTCTTCAGACAGACATAGATAGCCTTTGGCTTGTGAACACCTGGCTACCAAACTCCTTTTTGCATCTCTGAGATACCACCAGAGAATGTATTCAGCGTATTTCATGATGTTTTAAATTACCTACACATTGAATGTCATGGTCATTTTCCAGTATTGTGAACACTATAGCTAAAAATACTTTCCCCCTAAATTTCCAGATGCTTTCTGCATAAAATCCTGATCCTTTCTTGCACTGTGATGCCATATATCCTGGACCATTTACCACTGTATAATCCAGAAATCCAGGAAATTATAACAATATAGTTATTACAGTGGAATGGATCTTTTAAACAAAGTGAACTGAGTCAAAATGTTGCCTGGCACTGACTTACTGTAATTTAAATTAAAGAAATTCAGTAATCTAATAAATATGATTCTTCAGGAAGCTGGAAAGCAGTAGTGTAGAAAGAGAAAAACACCCCAGCAAAAGGAAGGAAAGGATCAATTAATAAAACAACACATACTGAATACATGGCTAAAATCCAAACTGCTTTAAAACTGAGTGTAACCGATTGCTTGTTGGAGCTCCTGTTTTCAGTGCATGAAGGAGCTTCTGTTTTCTCTTCTGCTTGGAGACTCTTGCATCACATCAAATGCTGTTCCAGAAAGAGTCCAACCTGGAAGTGTGTGTTTTCAGGGCAGTAGAAGACAACACAGTTGGAAAAGTGGAAAACTCTTGGTGTACATGCAGAATTCCATGTATGGCCTTACAGAACTGCCAAATAGGAATTGCCAGTTCCAAATCCACATTACTGAATTCAGAGTTAACACAGTCTCACAAGGTTGAAAATTAGGGATTTGGTCTGCAAAAGAAGCAGCTGCCATCTATTCATTATGAGCAAGCACAGGCACGACTAATATTAAAGATCTTTTCTGCAACTTAACTAAATTGGACATCACTCAACTTCCAGGAATGAAAAACAGGGCAATCCAAAGGAAGTACCTTCTCCTTATTGGAGAGCGTTGGGTGAACAAACTTCCTGTAGAGAACGCTGGAGCCCTTGGTATAAGGAGAGAGCAGCCAGATCACAAATGCGATTTTCAGCTCGAAATAGAAAGGAAACCTGAGAGAAATGGAAAAGCTTGAATCAGGCTGAGGTCAGAGACAGACAAAGGCTGACAGTCCAGAGAGGAGCACAGATGAAATAAGCAAGGGAAGAAAATGAAATCTATAGATGAGACAGACTCAACACAGCAAAGCCAGCTATAGTAGAGGCCAGTCATACACTTTCTGGGACAATCTTTCCTAAAGATTGCTCTATAGCTTTGATAAATCCATGTCCAGGGTTGTTTCTCAACTCTGCAAACAGAGAGTTAAGTCTTCAGCTCTGCAAACAGAGATTCAAACACTGTTTAATGATTTGCTAGAGAGCCATAAACTACCGTGGGTCTGGGGAGTCATATCAAGATTTGCCTCTGCCTGAGATTTGACAATATCCCCAACCTAGTATTTACACCAACCATTAAGTCGTCCAAGCAAGTGAAAGTTGGAAGTTTAAACACAGCAACTGGTCATTTAATGCAGACGCTTTTGCAGAATTATGGCATCATGTCTAGTCCGGACAAAGGAGTCTCCACCATAGAGCTCAATATTGTCCTACAATGAGATAGTTTTTCAACATTGTTTTGTAAAGCACTAGACAAATAGTTGGTATGTTACAGTGCCAGAAGCTATGATATTATTTAGAACCAGAATCTTATTATTTATGGAAGAAAAATTTCAGCAAGCATCTCTCCAGTTTTCATTATTTTTTTAAAAAAATGAGATTCTTGAAACTAGATTTCCAGACTTCATTTGTGCACTTCAGCTGGCAGGAAAAGCAGCAGAGTAACTAGACATTTTTGGCCAAAATAATGAGGTATAACAGTGGTTCTCAACCTGTGGGTCCCCAGATGTTTTTGGACTTCAGCTCCCAGAAGCCCTGAGCATTGACCATAGTGGCTGGGCTTCTGGTAGCTGAAGTCCACAAACATCTGGGACCCACAGGTTGAGAACCACTGAGGTATAACATTTGAGTATATATTCTAAGAGGAAATAATATTCACAATTCTAAAGGACAAAGAAGCTAAACTCGTTACTGAATCCCCTCATAGCCACACATTTTAAGTGGATAACGTTCAGCAGCTCCCCTGCTTAGTTTCTCACACAGGGGAGGACTTACCAGGAGAGAATAATGTCTGTGAGCGTCTCTGCTGTGGTGAAGAAGGCAAACACAATCCAGTACATCATCCATTTGACCTGCAAGATAGAATCCCATTAGAAATTAGTTGAACACAAGGATCTACGTTTAAACAGATTCATGAGTGATCCTAGATCCAGTCATTTTGAAGCAGTTCAGTAGATGGTTATACTCATGTACAAATGTCAATAATTCAGAGTTTCAATCAACTGTTGGTTTTGCTCCTGCTTCTCACATTAACAGTATCTAATAACAGAGACTTGAGCACGTTTCAACAGCAGAAATTCTGTACCGAGCATTTTTCCACAAGGAATTTTTGTCTTCCTCCAAAGATGCTCTCCTTGTCTTAATTATATTATTAATCACATGTTCCTTCAGGTGAACATTTGCATAGCTCCTTACTAAATAACTTTTATTGGTCTGTAACAGTTGTAAAACTCACCTCTACTGCTTCCTTCACACTATAGTACATTAAAGAACTAAGCAAGTACAACAGACTCTAAACTGCTATCCACTCCTTGCCATATACTGTAACCCTTATGTGACAGAAACCTTGTCCATCTCATTTCACCACTGGCACTTTGGTATATACAGTCTGTCTTGTCCCTACTGCTTGTTCTACATTTTTCAGATCTACCCTGCTGTCTTGGTAACGTTATGCATAATTGTGACATTCGGGAGGATGTCCAAAGCACTCATGATGCTACAGAACACAGAAAATAAAGACAACACTTTTGCTCTTCTAAAATCTAGAGTTCTCAGCCCTAAAATGCTTAGTGTGACCAGATCAAGCCATATTTATACTTTCCTAAGATTATCCAGCTTCTCCAGAAACATCTGTAAATATAAGGTGGGCTACCAATTTCGAAGGACATCACCTCATGCACTAGAAGCAACCTAACTCACCCTCAAAACAAGTTTACAGTGTTACCACTGCATGTTATTTTGCTGCAGTTAAGTTTAATACCAATATAAATATTTTTGTAGCTGAACTTACAATCCCCTTTTTCTCTAGTATTGAACCAGTTTGTTGTACATAAGAAACTAGCTCCCCCTGCTGCCCGCTAAGTGCAAGTACACTATGAAAAAAAACCCTTGTCTTTGAAGGTGAGTGCTGGTTTTCAACTTATGCCAAAAAGAGGCTGTTAAAAGGTAGCTTCTTTGAGAACAGCCACTTTAAACCTCCGATTCCCATATGGGCAACTCATTTCTTATAATAAAAATGTCAAAGTGTCAGTTTTTTTAAAGCTAATTCACTGGTTAAGAAAATGCCTAAGAATAATATTCTTAGATTTCATACCATATACCCTATATTAACTTATGCTAGTAATAAAGAACATGATCTGCAAGCAAATGTTGACATGCGGTGTGGTTTCTTTTTAGGATTCCAGATAATCCATTTTGCTCCTCTAATAATCAGCCAGCATTCTGTTTCCACTGAGCATGCTCAGTCCACATTGGATTGTTTTATTTAGAGATTCCCCCTCCCCTTAGAGTGTGTGTGTCTGTTTTATACTTCTGCAGAACTCCCCAAGCATACAAATCCCTCCCTCAATGCATGGGCAGTGCCACTTTGGCTACGTACATGACAGCACTCTTCCCTGGAGACTGGTATTAGTACATATGATGATAACTTGATGCTCTGGTATTACTCTTACTACTGCTCAAAGCTGCTCAAACAAATTTCTTTCCCCTTTACACCTTCCTACTCTAAACAGTTTTGAAGTTCTTCCTTTATGGATAGTCAGCACCAATAGAGTTACTGCCAGGGCCTTTGTCATTCTGAAGCAGCAGTTATGAAACACAGCCCCAGGAAACCTTAGCAGTCCTGATAAGCCTATCAGAAGTTCTTCAATAAGAAGATCAGGAGTGGCAGACAAGCTAACCTGGACAGCTTGCTACCACTAGCACGCATGCAAGGCAGTCTGTAGCCACAAGGAAATGACTGGGATATTTTAAAGCACCCTCAATCCATGTAGGATACTGGACAACCACTTGGACTTCAGTGTTGTTCTATGTCAGCCAAGCATGTACCCAGAACAGGAGTGGGTGGGAAGGAAATTAAATCTAATGACAGACCACAAAATGATCTGAGGTGATTTGAGTGATGGCATTCTAATAATTTAACAATAGCAACAACTAAAATGCTTTATTTAGATCTCATTAGGCTGTTAGAATCCCCAATCTGCAGGAATTCAAGTATGGATTTCTACTGGTATACACAGATCATTTGAGAATGTGGATCATGAAGAGCAGTATTGTAATCAATAAATATTCTGCATTTCTTCTGCAGTGTTGCCTGCTTTGAAAGTCTGGAAATTGGAATAGAAATGCTTTAAATCAATGATGAGAGTCTGGAAGACACTACATTAAGTTGTACGGACTGGATTTTTTGCTATCATAAGATAGCAAAATGGCTATCCATGGTATCGCATGGCTACCCTCCTGAAAACTGTTGAATAATTTTTTAAAAACACCTTTCTAACCAGAGGAGGAGGGGAAAGAAGAAAAGGGAATGATGACAATGACAACATTGATGACAGCAACAAAGAAAGTAACAAAATAAAACAGCTTTTCTCTGTGAATTTGCTTCACAACTGACACATCCCCCAAAAACTGACAACAGCAAAATATTTACAGCAGTGAAAACAAAAAGGAGCACCAAAGAGTTCCAAAAGGAGTTTTCTAAACTAGGCACCTTGGAGCAAAAAAAATCTTCATTTCCAGGAAATGATGATGGCAGTTTAAGCTGGTAGTCACTGACAAGGAAAGAAATTTTGGGGTTGCAGTAGGTACCTCAAAGATGTTGTTCTAGTGTAGAGGTGGTGCAAAGTGTGCACCCCATGGTTCTTTTTGCAGCCCTTGATTCCCACAGGCTACCTGAATTGCCTTTTTCTGCCCCTCCCTCAAAGGAGTGAATTTCCATTCCTGGAAGTCTGTAAAAGAATCAACTGATGGATTTATAGTCCACTTTTCCCCCAAGAATATCCCAATTCTCCTTTTAAATAGGTTGCAAGGCCTTCTGGTACTATTTAAACATCAAATCATACCACTTTTTTTAAAAAAAAAGTGAACTCCTGGCCACTTGTTTCAGATACTTGCTTTTTTGGCATTTTGTGACTCTGGTGTAGCCCCCGCAAAGGGCCTCAGAGGTGAGAAACTGATCTTCAGACTTATACTTGTTCCCCACCTCAATCTAGTACGTGGCAGCTTCAAAACATGTAAATGTCATGTTGCCGATCATTAGGAGACAATAATAAATAAAGCTGTTAGTAACATAATGCTCAGAGTTTGTAAATGTTACTTCTTTGGACTGTAAGTGGCTTGGAGATTCTGTGAGATTTAGTCCCTAAAAAAGTGTTTCAAGCTCTGAAAATGTCTGTGTAGTTTCTTCTCACTTCATCTCAAAAAGACATGAAGACTGGAGAATGGCTTTGGAAAATGGCAAGTAAAGAGGAGATCTGTCTGAACTGTACCTATTTGTACTCAGAAGGAACACCCCATTGGTGCCAGGGTGCTACACTTATGAGGATGTTGCCCCTTCAAACGCCAATAGGTCCAGATGATTTTCAATTTACTACAGAGGACTGCTTAACTGGTTTTGGCAGCAGGTATGTTGAACCTTTACAGTCTTACTCAGATGGTTGATGTGATAAGCCCTAGGCATTCTCTGGCAAAAGAATCTTCTGGCTCACGGATCTAAGCTAGTCTGTGGGGCAGTCCCAACCCATTGTACAGTCTGGGGATGGCCCACTCCCTAAATTCCCACCCCCTGGAGTGAGGAAGATTCGCCCATATTCCTGGTTTTCCCAACTAGAAAGAGTGGGGTAAAAAGAGAATTCTCTTGTCATCTCCATTTAGTGACTGGAGAGAACAGAGGAACTCCCTTTTGTGTCCAATGAGATCACAAAGCACACAAGGAAGAACTTTTTTGGTGCAGACAGACTTGGGAAGCAATTGACATCGCAGGCAGGCCTTGGAATCATAGGCCCACCTCTGGCATCGTCTATCCAACCAGCATGGATGCGGGGAGGGGGGTGGTCTCTGGAATGCAAACAGGACCCTGCCTTTTCTCTACTTATTGTTCAACCACTGATTCCCCTGTTCTTTGGGGAGCTTCCAAATATTTGTAATAACCACAAGTGGAAGAGCAAGTGAAACAGACTGCAGGAAACAGAAGTAGAGAAGACATCTTCTGGCTGTTCTTCTGGTTTACCAAGTAACCAGTTAACTGATTCCTAACTGCAGTAGCACTGACCAACTGAGCAAAAAAATGCAGCTGCTGAATGCTCAGTCAGCGGCTGGGAAGAGGAATCTGATTAAATCTATTCTGATTGAGGAGTTAATCCTTGAAGAGCAAGCTGACCTGGCTTGTGTAACTGAAATCTGGGAAAGGCATAATGTGACACAACTGTGTGCTGTACTAGAGAGTGCGGTAGCAGGCACAATCCAATAGGGAAGAATTAGTTGCTATAATTTCTCATGAGTCCATTTACCTATTAAAATATCCCATCTAGCATTCAGCAGGATGCAAGCACAATCACCTAGTAGAGGGGCATCAGGATAGGACTGGGATTCTGTTGATATATCTTGGCTGGTGAAAGTGGACCCAAAGAAGGCATAAATTTTCCCCTAACTTTCCTTTCCAACAACCAGGCAAATCCATCAAAACTGTGGATGGTCTATCGAACAGTGGGCACAATTACTACCAGCCACCTTCTCTTTCTGTCAAGCCCAAATTCCTTGGTATTCCAAGGAACTGAGGGCAACAAAATACTTAGGTCAGTTCACCAGCTGTTTTTAAAACCATTTTTCGAGCCACAAGCCCATTTGAGAATCTAATTAAAAAAAAACTATGCTTGCTCCCATAAAAATGCACATAAACACAATGGTCAAAGTAACAGGAAGGAAATAACACGATGTTTGGCTTTTTTATTTTTGTTTTGCTGCTCCTTCACAGATCACTGAGGGTCTCTGGACCACTACAGCAATGATGAAGAAAAACCAGGGACAAAACTGACACAAGCTTTTAACATGGTATCCAAGCAGAGTTATTATTTAGTAGAAGCAGAAGTAGAGACTACCCTTCTGTGCCATCACTGCACCTGTGCATTATTATCCAACTAATACGTTTCAAGTTATGAAGGTTGTATTACATTCTGTTCCTCAGAGCGGTGAAGAGTGTTTAGAAACTTCATCAGTGTTTGGAAACTTCATCTGTGGCTAAACTGTAGTCCACTATACATTTTACATACTATATAGTATTAGTTGCACTGGCTACTAGTCTTTCTCCAGGCCTAACACTGAAATGCTGGTTCTTCACTAAAATGCTTGGTGCCAGAATATCTGAAATGTTCTTCTGTACAAACCCTCTCATAATCTATGACCTTCATTCAAAGGCCTTTTCTATGTCCTACCCCGAAAACAGGGTTAGTTGGTGAGTATGTGGAAGAAGGCCTTTTCTACTGCAGCACCCTGATGGAAGAACTCCCTCTTTAGGTAAACCAGACTAGCCCTTTAATTGCCTGCTTTCTTGTGGGCAGTGAAATTTTTTCCATTTTACTCAGCATTTAATGAAGTGCAAATAGCTGGTTCCAGTCTTGTAATGTTCTGCTCTCCTGTTTTTCAAGTATGTTATTTAAAAATTGATTTTCTAGAAAAAATGTATTGTGTACCATTTTGAATGCTTGTGAACTGAAAGGTAATCTAAAAACCTTAGAGTTAATACATTAAAAAAAAACTCACAACAAACAAAACATAGCACAGGCCCTGTGAGGAAAGCCTATTTCCTGGTACAGAAAACATATCTTTAACAGCTTTGTGTTATAGAAACTTATCCAAGTTAGCTTCTCCAAGAGGATAACAGGCTCTTATAATCTCACTCTTCTCCAATAAGAATTAAGTCGCAGGTTGCAGCAGTTCTGCTGAAATGCTTTATCGATAAAACTGTTTGCACTCCTTCTGATCTGAACATCACAGCTGAAACTGAGCACCTCTTCTTACTAGATATGTTCATGCCCAAGGATGAATACAGAAAGCCTGAAACTTTCCAAGTTACCATTGCCCCATTTGACTCAACCCCAATATGACTGATTGTAACCGGTGTGTGTGTGTGTGTTATATCTACTACAGGAAATTGCTGTGTTTCACAAAAGCACTACTACCAAATTATCCATCTCTGGGAATGTAGTGCATGAGGTCTTGCTTTTCTAGGCAAAATGATGGAGCAACCGTAAGTTAACCTGCTGAATCAAACAAAGGGTCCATTTTCATCTGGCATGCTTGACCCCCAAGGTGTTCTTCCAGATGCTCCCGGGAAACCAACAACCAAGAAATGAAGGCAGTCTTCCAATACTGTTTGTTTCCAACCTGCTGCTACTCAGAGGCATACTGCTTCTGAACACTTTGCTATCATGTCTGATCTAATTTTTAAAGCCATCAACAACCTCAAAGTCAGTGGCCACACAAATCCCTTGTGGCCATGAAAATATGTGTATTAACTAAACACATTGTGATGTTACATATTTTGTCTTTGACATCAAATTTGCCTTTCCAATTGTCATTACATTCTCAGTGGATGCTTTGTAAAGCTAGTCACACAGCCTCAAAAACATACACAGATAATTTAGAATGTATGCGAAGCCAGTGGGTTGTTTGAATCAATATGGATCACTTTACACACAGACTTAAACTTTATTGCTGTTTTATTTTCCAGATCCATTTCAATCTACCAGACTAGCTTGTATCTGAGATTCAGGACTGAAACTGCCTTGCTCATCCTAGGTAGGTAACCTATGGCAGAACTAAAAAAGTAGACCTCTAAGGCAGTTTTTAGTATCATAAACTATAGTAACTCTCTAGACAAGTTTTAAGCACTGAACAGTTGAGCCCAGCTTTTATTTACTTCTTAATTTATTAGTTACACTCATATCTTATCTTTTCTCCAATGATCTTAAGACAACGTATGTGGTTGTTTTCCCCCGTTACTTACTTTCATAATAGAAATGAGACAGAAAAACTAGTCAAAGGCCATCCAGTGAACTTGGATATTTGAAAATGGATCTCCCAAGTCCTAGTCCAACAATGTAATCATTACACCACTCTGCGTTGCGGTTGTTCAGTTCCCACCTATGTTTCAGAAGGTGGGATTGGGAAACTATTGTTCTTCTGTTAGGGAAGATTTCCTACAACATTCCTCAGCATTCTATTCTGTCTCCCCAGGTTTCTAAATTAACAGAATATACTATTAAGAAATATAGAGCAAAGTGCCACCAGTATGTGATGACACCAAGTTCCATTTCTCCTTTTCTTTGGCGCCAGAAGCACAGATGTCTCTGAATGACCACTTGAGGTCACTAATGGACTCAATGCCGGTGAATGAACTGAAGCTCAAAATGGAGTTGCTTATTATAAGGAAATAAAGCAGGAGTGTGTGAATATGTATGTTCTGAATGTACAGACACATTCCTCAGTGTAAGTTACTAGCAGCTTTTTTATATCCCTACATTGTGCAGGATTTTCAAGTAGTAATGGTGAACAGGAACATTTTTCACCAGAATCACTGGCATGACAATGGTGTATCTTTCTGTACAATGAAGACTGCACCACTGTTTTGCATTTTATGATATCCTGTCAACATGACTGCTGTAATACAGGGCAACACAGAACCTTCAGTAGGCCCAGAATGTGGTAGTTAGCTAAACTCAGTCTATCTAAACTGAATTCTAGAATTAGCGTTCCATGAATAATGATATCAGTTTTTTAGTCTCCCTCTTGACTTGCAGCCATTACGATGTTATATCATTTCGGGTCCCATTTCTATATAAATGTATATAAACAGTGTTTTATCTTCAAAGTAGCTATGTTAGCCTCTTGCAGCATAAAAAGGAGGAAGAAAGGGGAAAGCAAAAAAAGGAAAAGGAAATGTGGCAACACCTTGGAGATTAACTGGTTCTTATCTGTTTTATTTGTTTTATCAAATCATTCTCCTTTTGTTCTATATTTGTGTATTTTAATGTATCTAATAGTTGTATTTTTGTCACTTTGTTGCATTAAAATGCAATTAATTAATTGAATGCAATTAATTGAAATTGTTGTAATTATAAGAAGCTGCACAGCATATGTGCTATGGACAGTTGGAGGACAGAACAATAATTACCATACAAATAAATAAATTTGAATTCCTACACAGTCTGGATCCAGAATATCTGGAGGAGCATCTCCCCCTCCTTTTATATATTCCCCATTTCCCCAGTGAAATTTAGAAAAGGAAGCCTTTCTTCAGATCCTCACATCTTCTAGGCAAAGCTGGTGAATAATAGAGTGAGGGCTTCTTCAGTGACAGCACTTCCAGTTATGGAGCCACCTTTGACAATTTGCCAAAGCCACAGTAAAACTTCCCACGCAAAAGGACTAAAATATTATTTCACAAGCCACGGCTAAAAATTGCCTTTGAATTTCCCACATTTGAAAATGAAAAACAAGAAGCCAATTGGATTTTAAAATAGGTTTCTTGTTTTTTATTTCACAGTAACTTTCAAAGTTGCCCATTCCATACTCAGTGATTGGCAGTATAACTCATTAAAATACCACAGCATTCTCACCAGCAACACCAGAGTGTCCAGAATCCCTAGGAACCATTTGTGTTTTCACAAATGATACTACAGCCTTTCATACTTTATACAAACATGTGCAACAAATGCATGTCCCATCTTGTGATTCCTGATGTTTTGGAGTAGCTGTAAGCTTTACAGCAAAAAGGCAGACATAACACAAGGCTGCTGAAGCAGTGACAAGGTGGCATCGCCAAAGATCCATAAGTGATAAAGAAAGGCTTTTTAAGTCAGTTGTGAAAACGGCCTAAGACACTCCTCAGGAATGTTCACATATAAAATGTAGATCATTTGGCACTGAAATGAGGTTATAACGCACTTTTAGAACCTAAATTAACTGAAACAAACATTTCAGTTCAGTTCCACGTTGTACTCACATACCACACAGCAAATGCTCAAATGCTCCAAGCAATGCACAGAACCATTTTGGCATATATTCCCAATGTGCTTCTGCCTATACACACTAAATGACTCATAGCAAGGGGGAGACAAATTAACAGCACTTAAGGAAAAGGGAATGGTCGTTAAAGCACAGTCGCGGCAACTGCCTCACACTTACATATTCCTTCACATTTTTCGTCTTCACAGCTTTGTAAGAAGAATATGCAGGATACAAGGTGCCAAAAACCAGCCTGGAAGAAGAGCACAACAACAAAAAGGAGAGGGGGCAAAAAAGAAAACAAGGAAATGCCATTAAATTGTTTATTTATGTAGGTTTTAGGGGGTGGCTTAAGGCTCACAATCGCCATTTCCGGACTAGACTGTTATAGCGCTATTATTCCCCTTTCAACATTCTATGGAATCCTGGGGTTCGCAGTTTAGGGAGGGGCCTCCGTAAACTGCAAACCCTGGGATTCCATAGGATGTTGAAAGGGGAATAATAGCGCTATAACAGTCTAGTGCGGAAACGACCAAAGTGCTGGCCCCCTCTCGCCCGCCCAGTCCTCCCGTCCTTCCTTCCGCCCCCGGCGGGCGGCCCCCAGCAGGCCCACCAGCTCCCACCGACGGGCCGGGCGGAGCGGGCGCTGCGTCGCTCTTCACCTGCGGCAGCCACCATCCCCTTCCTCGCCCTCAGGGGCCGGCCAAGCTGAGGCGGCAGCCCAGGGTCCGTCTGACGGGCCCCGGGGACAGAGCCTGCGTTCAAGGCAACGCCTCAGTGCCGCCGCCGCCGCCGCCGCATCTCCCGTCAGGGTTAAGGGGAGCGGGAGGCCCACTCGAGGGGTTCTCGCCTCCCCGCAGAAGCCGCCAAGAGCTGCCGCCCCGAGAGGGGCCGAGGGCGGCGGGCACCGGGGGCGGATACGCGGGACTGGCAGAGGGAGCCGCCGCCGCCGCCCGCTCTGACAGGGACGCCCCCCGTCTCCATCTCCATCCCGTCGCCTAGCAACGGGGAGGGAAAGTCCTCCTCGCCCTCCCCGCCGCCGCACTTACACCACCAGCCGGGAGATGATCCAGGACACCATGGCGAGGCCGAGGCTCCTCCGGGGGCCGGCGGGGACTGAGGAGCTGGCTTTCAGCACCGGCCGCGGCGGCAGCGGCGGAGAAAGAGAACGAGCGCTCTTAAAGGGCCGCTTTCCTGCAGCAAGCGCGGCCCCGCCCCGGTTCCTTAAAGGGGAGGAGCCGCCGGCGAGTCGGAGGGAAAAGGGATGCCCACCGCAGCGCGGCGGGCTCGGCAGTGCGGGCGGCGGGCGCGACGGCGAGGCGAGCGTCGCGCGTCTCGGCCCTCCCCGGGCCTAGCCCCGCGGGGAAGGCGTCTTCCTGCCGGCGGGGTCGGGGAGGATTCTCTCCTCGGGCGGAGCCGGCCCGGCAACACGCTCACGGCCGAGCCAGGGACTTCGGGAGAGTCGGCAACCTGGTTTGCGGGTTAATAATCCTCACAGAGGTTCGCGCCTCGCCTAGGCAGGGGAGCGCCTCCAGGTTTTGTTGCCCTGGCCGTGGGGAGGGGGCAGAACGGGCATAGAAGGGATGGGGGCAAGCCTGAGAGAAAATGCTGGAAGGGTCCTTTGAGTAAAGAAACTGGTAAGCCTTGAGGGGTGAATGCTCTCTGAGAGCAGAGAGGGCAGAAGGCGTCGAGGACTGCGGGTCCCCCGCCGTGGGGCGCTGGACCAACACGCACAGTGGCGCCTGTTCTCTCGGATAACTGCTGGCGCTCTGGACGGTGCTGTCAGCTTGGGACCCCTCAAAGCCTGGTAACGTTTGTTGGTCCAGAGGCCTCCGGTGGAGGGCCTCCAGTCTTGGGCGCCCCCCCCGCCCAATCTGTTCCCAGAGAGCCTTAAGCCCTGAAGGCTGCCCACTTGCCTCTCTTCCCGCTAACACAATAGCTAAAAGGTATTATTTCCTTCTTTTCCTCGCTTTCCTTCTTTGGCCATTTCTGCACTAAGCTGTCATAGTGCTACTATTCCACTTCCAACAGCCTATGGGATCCTGGGGTTTGCAGTTTAGGGAGGAGCCTCAAAGGCCCCCCCAACTGCAAACCCCAGGATTCCATAGGCTGCTGAAAGTGGAATAATAGCTCTATAAAAGGCTAGTGCCTGCCTTCCGTCATTTCTTTCTTTCAAGCAAACAAGCCCTTCTGCTTGCCTTGGTCTAACGCAGTGGTTCTCAACCTGTGGGTCCCCAGATGTTTGTGGACTTCAGCTCCCAGAAGCCCCAGCCACTATGGTCAATGCTCAGGGCTTCTAGGAGCTGAAGTCCACGAACATCTGGGGACCCACAGGTTGAGAACCACTGGTCTAACGATAGGGTTTTCTGGACTGCCAGCAAGTAAACCAACGCGGGTGTGCGTTTTGCTGTTAAAACATAATGGTAAAACACTACCGTTGTTCGACGGCTAGTGTGTAAATGTCCCGAAAATTAAAATATCTCAACAGATAGGAGAGAATCACGTCAGCTCTGGTCGTGTTTCTCCTGCAGCAGTCTCCCTAGGCTGCCTTTCGTTTCTCCCCTCATTTAGCAAGACGGAGGGTTTCCGCAGTACAAACCCTCGACGTCCTTCAGGGAGGCTGCAAGCTTTGTTTTCTCCGGAGAATTCGTTTTACATCCTGCTACAGTTACGCCCACGTGTCTGATGTCTCTGAGAACATCGATATCCTCGCTTTTTCTTCAGTATTTATATCCTTATGTTTCCTCCTCCTTCCTAAGCTAGGTATCATACATACTGTCCGGTAACAATGCTCTGCTAATCTTATGTATGCTTCCCCGGTGATAATTATTGCACACTCCACATCGTGGACGACCGGATTTTACAACTTTACAATACTTTTTTCTTAAAAAAAAAAATGGGTCCCCGATATCTGCCCTATGGGAGTCAAGATGTTTTTACAGGGGCTTTGTAAGACAAGCCTACACTAAGAATGGAAGGGTAGGGTCTTGCTGAGCGCATACTCAACCCAAGAACTTATTTTCAGCACCAATCTGGGAGCTCAGACTCAATGTTTTAATTTTTAAATCCCCCTCTCCCAGTTTTAGAGCCAGTGTACTGTGGTGATCTGAGTGTTGGACTATGACTCTGGAGGCCAAGGTTTGAATTCCCACTTGGCCTGAAAAGTCCCATAAAAGGGTCTCCATAAGTCAGAAATGCCTCAAAGGCACACAACAATCCTCAGTTTTGTTTCCACAGTTTGATGAAGACATAGGCAATCGTTGCTCTGATTAAACAGTAGGAAGTCAGCAACACTTGCAGGTTTGCTGCGATGCAGAAATCTGCAGTTACACCTGATGGTTTTATGAATTCGTTTAATTATGGCTATTTTACATGGTACTTGAAGTTTTATTAAAGTTATAGGAAGATCTTTGTGAAAAAGGATACAAAAATGTAGACTGAACTAAATACAGTCACCCTTCCACATTTGCAGGTTTCATTTTTGTGGATTTGATTATTCACTGATTATTTGCTGTCACCTCTGCTGCCTCCCTATGCCATTTTTAATGGAGACTGCAAGCCTCATGAGACTGAGAAACTGCAAACGAGGCTTGTAAGTCCCTATTAAAAATGGTGTGGGACAGCAGTGGAGGTGGCAGTAAGACTCACTAGCCTTGTGAAGAAACCTTGATGCCTCAAAGGAATCCATGGTGGGTTGAATATCATGATCATACTCTTTTTTGTGTTAAATATGGTTTGGGAGTTATTCAGTTTTTCCAGTTTCACAGGGGTTCTATGCCCCTAACCCTCACGAATGTAGAGATATGACTGCAATTGTATCTCCTTCTTCCCCTCATGAATCTGTTCCATAGTTGAACTATGTTAACAGGTGGAGTTTCTTAAATTCTTATCATAGAATCAAAGAGTTGGGACTGAGGCCAAAGGATCGTCTAGTCCACCAATGAAGGAATTATATTTGCCTAGAACTCAGTTAATTTGTGCATTACATTATCCATTCTTGGACTTCTTTTTCTGAGACTTTCAGCTTTTAGCCGTTCTTGTTTTGTGCCTTCATGTTGTTTACAACTTATGGCAGCCTTCAGGCAAATCTATCACGAGGTTTTCCTGGCAAGATTTGTTCAGGGGGGTTGCCTTTGCCTTCCTCTGGGGCTAATAGAGTATGGCTTGCTCAAAGTCACCTAGTGGGTTTCCGTAGCCAAGCAGGGTTTTTAACTCCGGTTTCCCAGTGTCCTAGTCCAAGACTCAGACCACTACACCACACTGGCCCTCTTAACTTTTCCAGTTGAAATTTGTACCTTAAAATAGACAGCATACACTAATAATATTGTTGTATTTTAACCATACAGTATTCCTTTTGTTAAGGAGCTGAAGAAGTCTTGGAAGAACAGAAAACCATTGTAACATACATGCTCATGATAATGCAATACATTCAAAGTCATAAAAAAGGTAACACCAAACCACTCAGAATCACACTCATACTTCATATTTGCCAGTGTGGCAATTAGGTAGGCAGTCATTTAGGTACTAAACTCCACTACGGGTTTAGATGTTCATCAATCTTACAAATCAACCCTCTTATTACTTAAAATAAGACTGTCAAAAACATTGATATTAAGAGATATTAGGGCAATCTTCCCCAGGCAAGTACTCTCCAGTAATGTGAGACTACAGCTTTCTAAAATCTCCAGCCAGCTTTGCCATTTGTTATTCTGACTGCGGATGAAGGGGATTGTAACTCAACACATCTGAAAGTCACCAAGTTGCATTAGGGGCTTCCAGTGTGATTACCACACAAAAGGTGAAATGATGAATATATGTAGATATATCTTTTTATTTACTGTATTCAAGTTATGCTATACATTAATGAGAACAGACAACTCTCCACAGCACCAACTACATTTCCATTTTTTTTCTGGCCGCCAAGGAATTGTGGCCAGGTAGAATACTGTTGGTTCAGTGTTTCAGCCAGCTGTACAACCCTCCAGGTCACTTCCTGAGCAACAGCATTTCACTGCCACTGAACATGTTCAGTCTTCATGTATTATTAATTCATTACATTGGGTGATACTTTCTTTCATCTACTGGGTGGAATTTGGAGCGAGTGCCCCTTAGGTTGCTCTTTGTGAAGAGTTTTCATATTTCTGCAGACCCTGAGGTTTCACCCCAACCTGATAACTTCTCCTTACACATGCCATTTTGACTAGATAAGAATCGTAACTTGCAGAGTGACTTCATCAATATTTGATAGGATAGATAATTAGTTCAAGGGCAGCAAATTTGAGCTTGATACCCACCATTTATTGTGGATTTGTTCACAAATATGTGCCTTTTATGCAAATAAACATTTAATCTTTACCCTTCTGTTGCATTTGTATTGGCAGGGTGACTTACAATGGTTTAATAACAATAAAATCCAACAGAAACCCAAAACAGTATAAAAAATAAACACTGAATGCAAAAATGTGTGCAGCAGATAAATAATATCTAATAAAGTAGAATAAGAATAAAACAGAACAGAAGAGAAGAGAAATAAAGGAATTAGCTAGAAGACAATCCTCAACCCAGCAGTTCAAATACCTACCAGAATATTGATCCAACAGTGAAAAAGCAGAGCCTGTGTAGCATAGTGGTTTGACTCTGGAATCCCAGTCTGAATCTTTGCTCAGCCAAGGAAATCCATTGGGTGACGCTGGGCAAGTAACAACTCTCAGCCTAAGATGAAGGCAACAGCAAACCTATTCTGAATAAAGGCACACAACACAAAAAAATGAAAGGTGAGGTGGACTAAATGTGAACAACTTAGGTATTCTGGGTCCAAGCCATGTAAGGTGATGTAAAGGTCATCACCAACACTTTTAATTTTGCCTGGGAAGACACTGTTGACTTGATGTCACACTGATAACACACTGTTAAAACAAGCAAGTCTTTCAGTTAAAAAGATACTCGTAAAACAATTTACAATTCAGGGTTTCTAAGGTAATCCTCTCAATTTAATCATCCTTTATTCATTATAAAATTAGGGAAAGCTGTTTTCTGAAATTCAAGATAATAGCAATGCTGAAGGCTACTGTAGAGTAGTGGTCTGAGCACTGGACTATGGCCCTGGAGACTAGAGTTTGATTCCCCACTCAGTCATCAAAACTCGCTGTGATAGGTGTGCCTTAGGGTCACCGTAAAAATAACTCAAAGGCACTCAACAAGAAGTAATGTTGAAATCTGTATGCATTTTCCCAAGCCAGTTTTTTTATTAAGACTGCTAGGTGTTTGATACATAATGATTCATTACTCTATGCAGGACAATAAGAGGCTCCTCAGTATTTATTCTTTTGGAATCTTCTAGCACGGCAGATGTATATAAATGAATATTTCTAGATGATAATCAAATGTCCTAATTTAACAGAAATCATAAAATAGTGCAAATGTTTAATATCATTAAAACCAGTAAGTATTATAGTGGCCAAGTTTGCTGGAGAGCTTCTACTGAGAGGCAGCAACAACAACACAAAAAAGTTGGTTGGAACCTTCAAAGCAATTTAAGGGACCAGACCTCTTGAAGCTCATCCCTTCGCCAACTGGCTCTCTGAAAAGAATAGGATGAGAAAGGAGCATTGAAGGCCACATTATTCTGATGTGTCCCCATCCCTAGGCAATTATCTATTGCTGGCCTGCTTACTGCCTCTGAAAGGATTATTCAGCAAAAATCTAATTGCCAACAGAATGAGCCAGAGACTTACAGCAACTCCAGGGAGAACAATAGAAGTTTGAAAAGGGTCTGAGGAAAATAATATTTAAACTTGCCGTTTGACAACTATTTGCCTATATTAGAAAAATGCAGCAGAAACTTGTGTTAAGGTTTTTTCCTCCCCCAATTTACACACTTTTCTTCTTATACACAGATAAGACATGCACAGCCTTCCTCTTCAACTATATTTGTATGTTTCCTATTAACTGTGTGGAGGAAAGCTCAGAAGATGGCTTTTGCTAAGACTGGTTTACAGCATAGACTACAAATGGGAACAGACACTGGGCCCTTTCCACACGGGGGAAAACGCGGGGTAACACGGGGTGGGACGACCTCATCCGGAGGTCATCCACACTGTGGAGTGCGCTAGGGTGGTTAGAAATGTGGAGGTTCCACACCTCAAACCGCCCTCGCACGGCCGCAGGGGTGGCGCCGCATGTTTTATAAAGACCACATTTCATGTGGTCTTCATGAAACGCGTACGCTAGCCCGTCGCAGAGCCCAATGTGGAATTGCAGGGGTGCGCAAGCACATCCCTGCAGAGCTGCCTGGAGGCGGGCTTCCAGCTGGCATGCTTCTCTGATTGGCAGAGAGCTGCTGGAAGCCACCAGTCACCATTTTGGGCGCCGCCGGATGCCGCTGCCATGTACAGCGGCGAACGCGCACTGCTCCCCGCGGTGACGGAGTTACCTGCATTGAGGTAAGCTCCGTTTCCACGTGTGCCACCCCGTTTCCCCACGTTTCACGCCCCCCATGTGGAAAGGGCCTAAATGCCACACAGATTGAATCCTTCTGAAAAGATGGCCAGCAGTTAACTGCTCCATTATCAAGCCCAAGGATTCTGCCATGCAAAGAACTTGGTCAGCTTAAGTATATACACAGTTAGTGTATTAACAAATATACTGGTGGTGAGGACACCACCCTATCATTGCATCCAGTGAGGAGGTGGAAGCAACTGTGTACAAAAGGAGAGAAATCAAAACCTGAATACTCTACATCAGTGGTTCTTAACTTGGGGTCTGCAGAGCCTTCACAGGGGGTTCAAGAAGCCCTGGTGTTGGATACAAACAGGTACGGCAACAAGAACAGGTTGCTTACCTGTAACTCTGGTTCTTCAAGTGGTCATCTGTGCCCTCACACACTAGGAGCTTTCGCGCATGCGCAGTACCATTCGGAAAATTCTAGAGCTTAGTAGCTTGGCAGGAACCCCTCCCCTCTTGGCTCTACTGAGCATGCTCAGCCCACCGAGCAGCGGTCTCCCTTCAGTTCTTAAGTCCACCGACAAGGGACCTGAGAAAGAGGGGACGGCTGGGCGGGTGTGTGTGAGGGCACGGATGACCACTAGAAGAACCACAGTTACAGGTAAGCAACCTGTTCTTCTTCTTCGTGGTCTCTGTGCCTCACACACTAGGAGATTTTGTAGCTTACCAGAAGGATGGTGGGTCAGGTCCTAAAGTACGGAGGCCAGCACTGCTCGTCCAAACCGGGCATCTCTCCGGGACCAGCAGTCCAGTTGGTAGTGGCACACGAAGGTCGATGGTCTGGACCAGGTCGCCATTTGACAAAGTTCTTGCAGATCCATACCTCGCAGGAGGGCTGCTGAGGATGCCACAGCTCTGGTGGAGTGGGGCCGAAGCAGGGCCAGTGGAGGCTGCTTGGCCATCTTGTATGCCAGTAGGATTGTCTGGGCCACACACTTAGAGAATCTCTGAGTGGACACCTTGTGGCCTCTGCGACACTGACCATAGCAGACAAACAGGTGTGGAGTCTTCCTGAAGGTCACAGTCCGTTGGCTGTAAAAGGCCAAGGCCCAACGGACATCCAAAGAGCGTAGGGACCGCTCCAGAGGCGGCATCGGGTTCGGGTGAAAAGTAGGTAAAATGATGTCCTGGTTAAGGTGGAAATGTGACACCACCTTCGGCAGGAAAGAAATGTCCGGGCGAAGGACTACCTTGTCCCGATGGAACACCAGGAAAGGCTCATCAGCTCGCAGCGCTGTCAACTCACTGGCCTGTCTGGCAGAGGTGACAGCTACCAGGAAGGCTGTCTTCATGGTCAGGAACCTGTCATCGGCAGTGGCCATGGGCTCGAAGGATGGTCGCATGAGCTGGGAGAGGACCAGGGACAACGACCAGGGTGGCAGCAGTGGTGATACCGGCGGGTATAGATGTTGTAGGCCTTTCATGAATTGTTTCATAGTGGCATCCCGGAACAGAGCTGCCGATGGAGAGCCTCGAGGTTGGTAGGCCACGATGGCAAGGAAGACCTTCAAAGAGGGAAACGCGAGTCCCTGCTGTCGAAGGTGAAGTAGGAACCGGAGCACGGTACCGAGACCAACAGGCGATACTGGCTCGCCTCGCACCTCAGCAAAGGCTACAAACTGCCACCACTTATAGCAATAGTTGCGGCGAGTCGACTCCTTCCTGGCCGCGGTCAGGACGTCCTGTATGTTAGGGTCGTCTGGGGCATTATCCTCCATGCATGGAGGGCCAGGAGCGGCAGGTCAAGATGAAGAACGCGACTGCTGGAGTGAGACAGCAGATTGGGCGCTGTCGGTAGCCTGAGAAGTCGACCCCAAGCAGCTTCGAACAGGGGCCCGAACCAGTGCTGCCTTGGCCAGTACGGGGCTACGAGGACGACGTCGGCGACCACTTGGCCCAGGAGAGGAAACAGTGGGAAGGCGTAGAGGAGCCCCTCGGTCCACTCGAATTGGAAAGCGTCGCCGAGAGAGCCTGGTCCCCTGCCAGCTCTCGAGCATTACCGGCGACACTTCGCGTTCGATGCGGCGGCGAAGAGGTCGATCATGGGCTTGCCCCAGCGTTCCTGTATCCTCCGGAATGCCTCATTTGGGAGGGACAACTCGTGGTGGGAGGAGGTGTCCCTACTGAGGGCGTCCGCTGTGGTGCTCTCCTGGCCAGCCAGGTGGACGGCAATCGGGTGGACCCGAAGCGACACGCTCCGTTCCCAGAGTTGACGGGCGATGGTGAGCAAGCATGGTGGAGTGGATCCTCCCTGTCTGTTGACATAACAGACGGCCGTCGTGTTGTCTGTCAGGATGAGGACTGTCCATCCAGCAACCAGGTTGCAAAATGCCCTCAGAGCTTTCCAGATGGCGAGCAGCTCGAGGGCATTGATGTGTAGCTTGGTCTCATTGCCAGTCCAGCGTCCCCGGACTCTGAGGTTGTTGCAGTGCGCTCCCCACCTGAACAGGGAGGCATCCATCATGACCGTGAATCAAGGAGTTGGTTGTCGGAATGGCATCCCCGACAGGAGGTGGCGGTAGGAGAGCCACCACAGTAGGGAGTGGCGTACCTGTGGCGGAAGTTGGAGTCGCAGCCCCTGGTCATCTCGGAGCGGGTTGAAAGCTCGGACAAACCAGCGTTGGAGCAGGCGTGCTCGAAGTCATGAGAGGTAAGTGACGGTTGTGGTAGAAGCCATGTACCCAAGGAGCTGTGGATCCTCCTCGCCGATGTCGTCGAGGCTTCGAAGATGGAAAACGCGGCCCAGCGAAGGGTACGAGCTCGCTCCAGGGGCAGGAAAGCCATGGCAGAGACCGAGTCTAGGGTCGCTCCAATGAAGTCGAGCACTCTCACCGGCTCGAGGTGGGACTTCTTTGGGTTGACCCGGAGACCCAGACGGGTCAGGAGGGACAGAGTCCTGTGAATGTCCATGTATAGTTTACATTTGCAGGACGCGACCAACAGCCAATCGTCCAGGTAAGGGAAGACGGAGATGCCCTTCGTCCGCAGATGGGAAACCACTGGGGCCATGCACTTCGTGAAGACCCTCGGCGTGGTGGAGATGCTGAATGGCAGTACCCTGTATTGATAGCAGGTGCTGTCGATCGCAAACTGAAGGTATCTTCTGTGCTGAGGACAGATGGAGATGTGAAAGTAGGCATCCCACAGGTTGATGGATGTGAACCAGTCCCCTCGACGAAGGAAAGGAAGGATCGACGACAGCGTGACCATCTTGAACCTCTTTGGGGCGGATGTATTCGTTCACCCCTCTAAGGTCCAGAATGGGTCGCAAGGTCCCGTCCAACTTCAGTACGGTGAAGTACCGGGAGAAGAAGCTGGTGGTAGTGGCTGAGGGCAGGACCTCTTCGATCGCTCCCTTCTGTAGGAGGACTGGATCTCTTCCAGCAGCGCCGGGCTGGCCGGAATGGAATAGAAAATGGTGGAATACTTGAGTACTTGAGAACTTGATGGCGTAACTAAGGCGGACGATGGTTAGAACCCAAGAGTCCATGGTAATTGAGCACCATTTGGCGAGGTGTTTGGCAAGGCTGGGACGATCTTTGAGGGCTGCTGGCAGATGGAAGGTTGGCTGTGGAGACGTCCTACGGAACGCATCAAAGCGGGACTTGGTCCCAGACGACGACTTCTTCAAAGAAGTCTGTCGGCTTCCAGGAGGTCGTGAGGAGGACGCAGTTGAGGTCCGCGACGGTGCCGACTGAGGTGAGCGCGGCTGGAAGCTAGATGACGAGGACCTGCGCCAGGTGGGTCGAGAGCTAACGGCGCACGGGACTGTTGAGGCTGGCGGATCCCCATCTTCTTAGCTGTTAGTCGAGCCTTGACGATGTGGTCCATGGCCTCATCAGTTGTTGCATTGAAGAGCCCCTTGCCATCAAAGGGGAGGTCTTCAATTCGCTTCCTGGTGTCCTCTTGGAGGCCCGACGAACATAGCCATTTGTACCGATGCAAGGCTACAGAGCCCACCATGACGCGGGCGGCCACCTTGATGGAGTGCCTGGAGGAGATGATTTGCTGGTTGGCGAGTGCAACCGCCTCGGTGTAAAACTGGTTGGCACTCGCCCAATTCTCCTCTGGAACGGTGGACAAGAGAGGGTAGAACTTGTCCAGCAGGCTTCGGAGATAAGGCGCCAGGCAGGCCTGAGTATTAGACACCCTGGCTATAAGGGAGGAGGCTGAGTAGAATCTCCTCCCAAAGGTGTCGAGCCAGCGTCCTTCTCTATCGGGCGGAGTAGTGTCCCTCCCTTGGTCTGGGCCAATTCAACGACCACAGAGTTTGGTTGAACTGGAACTCGGCGTCATCCCTCTGGGTCCGCAATAGATGCTTGAGCCGGTGCTGTATCAGCTGGGCGGAGGCCAGATGGGCCCGTGGATGTTTCAGGGCCTCCATCAGGGTGGGCAGGAACGGAAATGGAGCTGTCGAAGGTGGACAGGTGTCCACGTAGTGGAAAACTGGGTCCTGCACCACCGGGGCCGGTTCTGTGACCTTCAAACCCAGGGCTGCTGACATCCGAAGGAGGATGGCCGAGAACTGCTTGACATCCTCCGGTGCCGACTCTGGTACGGGATCTCTGAAGGCCAAGGGCGGAGATTTGTGCGAGTCCGGCATCGACTCCTTGGCGTCTGAGTCAAACTCGTAGTCCTGAGAGGATGCCGTGGAAGACCTGTCTGGTGATCTGTCCGACGAGCTCTCAGCCGATGCACAGCGAGACGGTACCAACAGGGTGACCGTCGGGGCAGCAGTGGTAGCAGGCCTGGTTGGCGGAGGTATTATGTCAGTCGTCTGAGATGGAGCGGCCCTTGTCGGAGGGATCACCGTCGGCACAGGGTGCTGGATCGCCTGGGTGACTGTAGCGACAGTGATAGCGGTCTGTGCTGGAACAGCCTCCGGAGTTGGACGGGACACTGTAGAAGTGAGCCTTGGAAGCGGAGAAACCACCCGATAGTGAGGTGTGCACTCACGGGATCGACGGTGGCGCGGCGATCCTTGCACTGAGCGCGAGGGTGACCACTCACGGCGTGAGTGGTAAGCTCCACGCGATGGCGAGTGGGAGCAACAGTACGGCGACCACTGCCTCACATCGGGATGGTACCGGTCCCTGTATGAAGGCGAGTAGGACCGGTATGAGGCCGGGTACTCCCTCCAGGTCTGTTCCTACCCATACCTCATGGCATGAGAGGCAGAAGAATAGGGCGAGTCTCGCGAGCGTACAGACCATCCCTGATAGGCTTCCTGGTGGCGTGGGGAAGGCTGTCTGACCGTCCGTTCCAGGTAGGCTTCCCTTTCCGGATAGGCTTCCCGGTGGCGTGGGGAGGGCTGTCTGACCCTCCGTTCCAGTATCGGAGAGGTGCTTCTACCCTCGGAACCTCGGTGGTGATGCGAGGCCTGGGGAGCTACCGGAACAGCCTCTGGGCAGGCCGCCATTTGAGGGCGTCCGGGCAGAGGTACCGCGGCTGTGAGAACAGGCGGGTCGAGGTGCACTGCCGAGCCAGCGGTCTCTTCTGTGTCGGAAAGCTCTAGGACCTCCTGAGCAGAGGGAGGAGCCAGTCTAGCCGGAGAGCCGCGCTTCTCCTTCCTCTTCTTCTTCTTCTTCTTCTCCTTTTCCTGGGTTGGCTCCGAGGGGGCAGGTCTCTTGCGCTGAGCCTCAGTCAGCATCTTGGGTGGTTTGGCACTCTGCGAGCCCGCAGGGGCCTCCCTCAAAGCTGAAGAGATCCTGGGAATCTTCAGCAGGGCTGATAACGGAGCCCTATGGGACGGTACCGAGCCCAGTACCGTCGACATGGTCAGGTCGGCAGCTGCCGATTTCGACGGAAGAGTGGTCGCAGGTCAGCTCAGGGTGGGTTTGGACATCCTCGAGGCAGACAGGGTCGACTCCTGTGCTGATAGAGATTGTTCCCAGCAGTGTGACTTGAGGCGGGCCAGACGGTTCCTCAAGGTCTGCAAGGAGAATTCTCTGCAGATTGGGCAGGCCTTGGTGTTGTGGGCCTCACCCAAACACAGGAGACACTGGCTGTGCCCGTCGGATAGCGCGACCTTACAACCACACTTCTCACAAGGCTTGAAAGGAGCCAACATAGAAGGCAGAAGACGGGGAGAGAAAAAGCGACGAGTTGGATTGAGGATGCAAAGATGAAGACGAGAAGCGGGGGAGTTGGCAAGTCGGGGATTAGGAGTCCCAAGAGAAACGGGGACAAATCAGCAAGACGTCAAAACCAGCCCGAAAGCCGAAGACGAAATCCAAATACCAATCCGTAGTCAAAAAACCAGAAAAGACTTGCAAACGAATGCCAAAGGCAGCAGCTAAGCTCAGAACCTCCGTACGCGATGGCGGACGAAAAGAACTGAAGGGAGACCATTGCTCGGCGGGCTGAGCCTGCTCAGTAGAGCCATGGGGGGAGGGGTCCCCGCCAAGCTACTAAGCTCTAGAATTTTCCGAACGGTACTATGCATGTGCGAAAGCTCCTAGTGTGTGAGGCACAGAGACCATGAAGAAGAACAGGGACTTGCCAAGGTCACCCAGTGTACAAGCAGGGATTTAAAATTCTAGTCTCCAGAAGCCATAAATAAATAAATATTTGAATCTAAATTGAAATATTTAGATCTTGAGTTAAGTCGGGGGGGGCTGGCAACAAATTATATGTACAGTGGGTTTCTGGTAAAGAAAAGGTCAAGAACCACTGGTCTACATTTTGACCCCAGAGCCACTGATATTGATGCCTGAAATATAGCTGTGCTGTCATTGAAAAAGAGTATCCCTGTCAGTCTTGTTGCTGGTACAGTACTGTGTTCACTGCTAATGATGTGACCACTATCGAAAAAGTTCACTCCAGATTTGAGCTCAAGATGTATTTGGAATAGGATGGATTGGCCTCAGATGGAAAATAGTACTGTCAGAACCAGATTGAACGAGATCAGCACCAAGGAAGAGATAGGCAGAAGAGAAGCCAATGAAAACAAACTTACCAAGGTCTGTGAGACAGGAAAGGTAGGCAAGGGAGAAGCCTGTCCCCAAACCAAAGACTTCAGTTTGGAGAGCATCACTGTCACTTCACATTCCATAGTGCTTCTGCTGGCCTAGCTTGGTTTGAAATTGGGGGCATTACAGATTCTTCAGCCCATTCACACTTTCTTAACTATGAATCTCAGAATGAGAGTGTGCATCAAGCATGAGAACTGTCATTCAACAAAGATGTCTTTTTTTAAAAAAATGCACAATTACATATATTTTGTCCTGTCCTCTTCAGTTTGCATGCAGATAACTTCATTTTATTGCCTAAGGTTCTTAAGAGATGGGATTTGTTACATGTTCCTCCAGAACTGGATGCTATATTACCATTTTAGTAACAGCAATTGTGTGGTTTATTAGAACAATGCTTCTATACATTTTAATATTTAAATTCTTCCTAATCAAATCAAAAGCAAAGCATGGCCAGATTTATATATCTAGAGCACATACAGATATATAGCTGGCTTTTTAGTGCTTAGATGCTCTCACATGAGGAGAGTGGAAATCCAGGACAGCTTGAAACCACCACAAATGAAATATGGTTTGCAATGCAAGCTGCTTCAACTGCTGTGATTTCCACTAGCATTTCTTGCCCTGAAGCTTAGATGCTTGACAGCTTTTGTTTAACTCACTTACTAGAAGAGACAGTTCCAGAGTTGCTGGAGGACAGAGAATAAAACAGGGTGAGGATGCAAAAACAGGATGTGGAGAACCAAACAGTGGGGAGGACAGGAGGAAAAGAAGGGAAGTACAAAAATGCCAAATGAGAAGAAAAAGGGAACCACAGAAGAGGCCACCAAACCGAAATGGAAATGGAAAAGGAAAAGAGTGAGAGAGCCTAAAACTATGGTGCTTCAGAGAAGAAAATTAGAGAAAAGGAGAAGGATGCCAAACTAACATTTTATGTTTGTTGTCATCTTCTCATCTATAAACCAGTTGCTGAATTACCCACAACCTGCCCAAAACAGCACATGTTCATAGTTTGTAGTGTCATTTGAACACTGTAAAGAACAGGTTGCTTACCTGTAACTGTGGTTCTTCGAGTGGTCATCTGTGCCTTCACACACTAGGAGCTTTTGCGCATGCGCGGTATCGTTTGGAAAATTCTAGAGCTTAGTAGCTTGGCGGGAACCCCTCACCCCATTGCCTCTACTGGGTATGCTCAGCCCACCGAGCAACGGTCTCCCTTCAGTTCTAAAGTCCGCCGATAAGGGACCTGAGAAAAGGGGACGGCTGGGCGGGTGTGTGTGAGGGCACAGATGACCACTCGAAGAACCAAAGTTACAGGTAAGCAACCTGTTCTTTTTCTTCGTGGTCTCTGTGCCTCACACACTAGGAGATTTTGTAGCTTACCAGAGGGACGGTGGGTCAGGTCTGTCAGGAGCCCCGGCGTGGCGGAGCGCGCTGGCGTCCCCGAGGACGCCGCGGAGGCTGCTGCCACCGAAAGGGAAGGCCCAGATGCTGCCACCGCCAATGAGAAAGGCCCGGACGCTGACGCCGGGAAAGGCCCAGACGCCGCGGAGGCAGCCGCCACCGCCACCAGCAGGGAAGGCCTGGACGCCGCAGAGGGCGCCGCCGCCAATGGGAAAGGCCGGGACGCCGCGGAGGATGCCACGGATGCGGGCGGGTTCGCTGATGGTGGCGGGGGTGATCCGGTGCCTCCTCTGCCGGGGGAGGCGGGTCCCGGTCCCGGGGCTCCGCCCACCCGCAGCTCCGACCTGGAGGAGCCTGATGCCCCGCCTCCCATGTTCCGGCAGTAGCGGCAAAGTATCTGCAGACCGCCCGCAAACTGACCCCGCGGCAGATGCGGTGGGCCCAGTTCTTTTCCTGCATCCACTTTCAGCTGCAGTATGTCCCGCGGGCCCACAATCGATGTGTAGACGCTCTGTCCCGGAACCCCGAGTACGCAGCGTCCCCAGACCCAGAGATCCGTTCCACTATCCTGCACTCCGAGAACTTCGCCACGACTGTGGAAGTGGCGACCCTGACAGAGCGCATCCGGGAAGCTCAGGCCCGGGAGTTGGCCCAAGGAAAGCCCCAGATGGGAGGCCCAGCCTCCCCATGTTCAGAACAGGACAGTCTGCTGTACCACCGGGGCCGGTTATTCATGCCGGCCAGGCCCATACTACGCCTCTGCCATGACAGGAAGCCTGCGGGCCACTTTGGCCTATTCAAGCCCCTGCATCTTGTGACCCGAGAGTTCTGGTGGCCCCGGGTTCGTGGGGACGTGGACTGCTACGTACGCACATGCCCTGTGTGCCGCCGCGCCAAGGACCCGCTGGAAAAGACCGCGGGTTTACTCCAGCCTCTGCCGACCCCGACGGGGCCCTGGAAAACAGTGTCTATGGACTTCATCACCGAGCTCCCGCCATCCAAGAGTCACACTGCCATATTGGTAGTGGTGGACCTCTTTACCAAGATGGCGCACTTTATCCCATGCTCTACGCTACCCACCTCCAAGGAGACGGCCCGACTCATCCTGGACCATGTCTTCCGGCTTCACGGCCTTCCGGAGGGGATCGTGACTGATCGAGGAGCGCAGTTCACAGCCCACTTTTGGCAGTGCTTGCTGCGGCAGCTAGACATCGAGCCCTGCCTATCATCAGCCCACCACCCGCAGTCGGATGGCCAGACAGAGCGCACCAACGCTACTCTGGAGCAATATCTCCGCTGTTACAGTTGCTACCAGCAGGACAATTGGAGCGAACTCCTCCCGCTGGCGGAGTTCGCCTACAACAACGCCATCCACGCCTCGACCCAGCAATCCCCGTTTTTTGCGAACTACGGCTTCTACCCGAGATGGTTCTCACCCGTCGGCGCACCATCCGCAGTACCAGCCGGTGCCGGTGGTAATCAATGGAGAAGAAGAATTCGAGATGGCTGAAATCCTCGATTCCCGATGGCGGCGGGGCCGCCTCCAGTATTTAATCGACTGGAAGGGCTACGGGCCTGAGGAGCGGTCCTGGGAGGGCGCGGCAGATGTCCACGCGCCCAGGCTGGTGCGGGACTTCCGCCGACGGTACCCGGCCAAACCGCGCCCTTCACGGGGTGGGGGAGGCGCCCCTGGGGAGGGGAGTGATGTCAGGAGCCCCGGCGTGGCAGAGTGCGCCGGCGTCCCTGAGGACACTGCGGAGGCTGCCACCGCGAATGGGGAAGGCCCAGACACTGCGGAGGCCGCCGCCGGTGATGGGGAAGGCCCGGAGGCTGCGGAGGCCGCCGCGGATGCGGGCGGGTTCGCTGATGGCAGTGGGGGTGATCCGGTGCCTCCTCCGCTGGGGGAGGCGGGTCCCGGTCCCGGGGCTCTGCCCACCCACGGCTCCAACCTGGAGGAGCCTGCCGCCCCGCCTCCCACGTTCTGGCAGTGGCAGCAAAGTAAGGAGGCAACCCGCCGCTCCCACTGGCTGTTGGAGAGACGCTTACGGGCTGAGGGCTCCCAGCTGTGAGCCTGCGCTGGATGGGCTGCCGGCTGGTCTAGGGAACTATTTAGGGCAGACACGGGGCAGGGTGAGGCACGGACCAACAACCATTGACTTTCCGTGGCCTCCCGTGTCTCCGTTTGGTTCCTGTCCCTTGTGCCGGTGACTATGTTCAGCCCTCAGCCAGCCTGCCTAGGGCTCTCTCTGTGTACCGGGTGAGGTAACCCTTCTTTGTTTTCTGTCACAAGCCACTATAGTTTAAGCGCGTCCTGAGTTTTGCTTCACATTCTGTTCTTTGCTGGCTGCGAATAAACATGGACTGCTACCCAGCCGCCGGTCCTGCGTCTGTTTGACCCCCGCCCGCCGCTGACAAGGTCCTAGAGTATGGGGGCCAGCACTGCTCGTCCAAACCGGGCATCTCTCCAGGACCAGCAGTCCAGTCGATAGTGGCACACAAAGGTTGATGGCCTGGACCAGGTTGCCATTCAACAAAGTTCTTGCAGGTCCACACCTTGCAGGAGGGCTGCTGAGGATGCCACAGCTCTGGTGGGGTGGGGCCGAAGCAGGGCCGGTGGCAAGCTCGTAGGCAAGCAAGATAGTCTGGGCCACCCATTTTGAAAATCTTTGGGTGGACACCTTGTGGCCTCTGCGATGCTGACCATAGCAGACAAACAGGTGTGGTGTCTGTCTGAAGGTCGCAGGCCGCTGGGTGTAAAAGGCCAAGGCTCGACGGATGTCCAAGGAGTGAAGGATCGCTCCAGAGGCGTCGTCGGATTCGAGTGAAAAGTAGGCAGAATGATGTCCTGGTTAAGGTGGAAGTGGGGCACCACCTTAGGCAGGAAGGAAATGTCCGGGTGAAGGACTACCTTGTCCCGATGGAACACCAGAAAGGGCTCATTGGCTCGCAGGGCCGTCAGCTCACTGGGCCGCCTGGCAGAGGTGACAGCTACCAGGAAGGCTGTCTTGATGGTGAGGAGCCTGTTATTGGCGGTGGCCATGGGCTCGAAGGGCGGTCGCGTGAGCTGGGAGAGGACCAGGGACAACGACCAGGATGGCAGCGGCAGCAATACTGGCGGGTAGAGATGTTGAAGCCCCTTCATGGATTGCTTCATGGTGGCGTCCTGGAAGAGCGCTGCCGATGGAGAGCCTCAAAGTTGGTTGGCCACGATGGCAGAGAGGTAGACCTTCAATGAAGGGAACGCGAGTCCCTGCTGTCGGAGGTGGAGCAGGAAGCGGAGCACGGTACCGAGTCCGACAGGCGATACCGGCTCACCTCACGCCTCAGCAAAGGTCACGAACCGCTGCCACTTGAAGGCATAGTTGCAGCGGGTCAATTCCTTCCTGGCCACGGTCAAGGCGTCCTGTATTGTGGGGTCGTCTAGGGTGTTATTCTCCACGTGTGCACGGCCAGGAGCGGCAGGTTGGGGTGGAGAACGCGACCGTCCAAGTGAGACAGCAGATCGGGTGCTGTCGGTAGCCTGCGAAGTCGTCCTCAAGTGGCCTCGAGCAGGGGCGCGAACCAATGCTGTCTAGGCCAGTACGGGGCTACGAGGACGACATCGGTTCGGTCCACCAGGATCTTGGCGACCACTCGGCCCAGGAGAGGAAATGGCGGGACGGCATAGAGCAGTGGTTCTCAACCTGTGGGTCCCCAGATGTTTGTGGGCTTCAGCTCCCAGAAGCCCCAGCCACTATGGCCAATGCTCAGGGCTTCTGGGAGTTGAAGTCCACAAACATCTGGGGACCCACAGGTTGAGAACCACTGGCATAGAGGAACCCGTCGGTCCACCGGAACTGGAAGGTGTCGCTGAGAGAGCTCAGTCCCCGGCCAGCTCTCGAGCAGTACCGACAGCACTTCGTGTTCGATGTGAAAATAGGCATCCCGCAGGTCGATCGACGCGAACCAGTCTCCCCGACGAAAGAAGGGGAGAATCATTGACAGCATGACCATCTTGAACCTCTTGGGGCGGATGTATTCGTTCACCCCTCTGAGGTCCAGAATGGGTCGCAAGGTCCCATCCGACTTCGGTACGGTAAAGTACTGGGAGAAGAAGCCGGTGGTAGTGGCTGAGGGCGGGACTTCTTCGATTGCTCCCTTCTTCAGGAGGGACTGGATCTCTTCCAGCAGCGCTGGGCTGGCCTGGGTGGAATAGAAAACGCCTCGCAGTGGAATACTTGAGAACTTGATGGCGTAACCAAGACGGACGATGGTGAGAATCCAAGAGTCCGTGGGGATTGAGCACCATTTGGCGAGGTGTTTGGCCAGGCTTGGACGATTTTGGAGGGCCGCTGGCAGGTGGAATGTCCGCTGTGGAGGCGTCCTGCGCATCCCCTCAAAAGCGGGACTTGGTTCCCGACGACGACTTTTAGACGAAGTCTGGTGGCTTCGCTGAGGCCGTCATAAAGAGGACGTGGTGGAAGTCCTCGACAGTGCTGACCGAGGCAAGTGAGGTTGGAAGCTCGACAAGGATGATCGTTGCCAAGCGGGTCGGGGGCCGAAACCACGATGGGACTGTTGAGGCTGATGGATGCCCATCTTCTTGGCTGTTAGCCGGGCCTTGACGATGTGGTCCATGGCCTCATCAGTCGAAGCGTTGAAGAGTCCCTTGCCATCAAAGGGCAGTTCTTCAATATGCTTTCAGGTGTCCTCTTGCAGGCCCGAGGAACGTAGCCAGGCATAGTGTCGCAAGGCTACAGAACCCACCGTGACACGGGCGGCGACCTTGACGGAGTGCCTGGAGGAGAGGATCTGCTGGTTCATGAGCGCCACCGCCTCGTTGTAGAACTGGTTGGCGCTCGCTCTGCTGTCTTCCGGGGCAGTGGACAAGAGAGGATGGAGCTTGTCCAGCAGGTCCTGAGGTATGCCGCCAGACATGCCTGGGTATTTGACACCCTCGCTATCAGGGAAGAGGCCAAGTAGAATCTCCTCCCGAAGGTGTCGAGCCGGCATCCCTCTCTGTCAGGTGGAGTCGTGTGAGGCCTGGTCCCTCCCTTGGTTTGGGCGGACTCAACAACCACCAAGTTGGGCTGAGGATGATTAAACAAGAACTCAGCGTCCTCCCTCTGGGTCCTGTAAAGGTGTTCGAGTCGGTGTGGTATCGGCTGGGCAGAGGCCGGCTGGGCCCACGGATGTCTAAGGGCCTCCATCAGAGTGGGCAGGAACGGGAATGGAGCCGTCGATAGTGGACGGGTGTCCACGTAGTGGAAGACGGGGTCCTGAACCGCTGGGGCCAGTTCCGCCACCTTGAGACCCAGGGCTGCTGACTTTCGGAAGAGGATGTCCGAGAACTGCTTGACATCCTCAGGCGCCGACTCAGGTGCTGGGTCCCTGAAGGCCAAGGGTGGTGACTCGTGCGACTCCGGTGTCGACTCCTTTGAGTCCGAGTCGGACTCATAATCCTGGGACGACGCTGTGGAAGAATGATCCGGGGATCTGTCCTGCGACTGATCAGGGGTTGGACGTCGGGACTGTACCGCAAGGGTCACTGTGAGCGCCGCAGTGGTGGTCTGCTAAGCCGGTGGAGGCACTGTACCGGATGGTCGAGGAGGTGTGACCCTTGTTGGTGGGATCACCGCAGGCACTGGGTGTTGTATGGCCTGGGCGATGGTGGTAGTAATGGTTGTGGTCTGCGCCTGAACAGCCTCTGATGTTGGGCAGAACACTGTAGAGGTGGCCCATGGAGGTGGCGAGATGGCCCGGTAGCGGGACGTGTGCTCTCGGGACCGGCGGTGGAGTGGTGATCGTCGGGGTGAGCGCGATGGCGAGCGGTCACGCCATGAGTGGTAGTCCCCATGTGATGGCGAACAGGAGCGGGGTAAGGTGACCACTGCCTCACATCAGGATGATAGCGGTCCCGATATGAAGGCAAGTAGGACCTGTAAGAGGCCGGGTACTCCCTCCAGGCTTGTTCCCCATACCTCATTGTGTGCGACGCTGAGGAATAGGGCGAGTCACAGGGAGGCTGGGACCATCCGAGGTAGGCTTCCCGATGTTGTGGGGACAGTTGTCTAACCGTGCCATCTGGGTAGTCACCGTGTTCCGGGTAGGGTTCCCTCCGCTCCGGGTAGGTCTCCCGATGGTGCGGGGAGGGCTGCCTTATTCGTCGCTCTGGGACTGGAGAGGCACTTCTACCAACAGAGCCTCGAGAATGATGCGAGGTCTGGGAGCTGCTGGAACAGCCTCCAGGCGGGCCGCCATTTCAGGGCGTCCAGGCGGAGGCACCGCGGCCGTAAGCACAGGCGGCTCGAGTTGTGCCACCAAGCTAGCAGTTTCCTCGACATCTGAAATCTCCAGGACCTCCTGAGGTTCCGATTCTTCCTCAGGGTCATCGAGGAGTTGGGTCGGAGGAGGAGGAGGAGGAGCCAGTCTAGCCGGAGAGCTGCGCTTTTCCTTCTTCCTCTTCTTTTTCTTCTCCTTTTTGGCCTCCAAAGTTGCAGGACACTTATGTTGAGCCGCTCTAAGCGTCTTCATCGGCTTGGCACCCTGCGAGCCTGCAGGGGCCTCCCTCAATGTTGAAGTTGACGGGGCCGACGAGATCTTAGGGATCCTTGGTAACGAAGAGGCCCTATGCGACGGTACCGAGCCCGGTAACGTCGGGATGGTCGGATCGGCGGCCGCCGAATCCAAAGGTGGTGTGGCCACAGGTCGGCTTGAGGAAGGTTTTGACATCCTCGGGACGGACGGAGTTGAGTCTTGCGCAGACAGAGACTGCTCCCAGCAGAAAGACTTGAGGCGTGCCAGGCGGTTCCTCAAAGTCTGAGATGTGAACTCCCTGCAGATTGGGCAGGCCTTGGTGTTGTGGGCCTCACCCAAACACAGGAGACACTGGCTGTGTCCGTCAGAGAGAGCGACCTTACGAGCACACTTGTCGCAAGGCTTAAACAGAGCCGACATAGAAGTGGGGAGAAACGGAGAAGAAAGACAGGGATGAGACGAGATGAAGACGAAGACGATGAAGGGGGGGTGGCAAGTCGGGGATAGGAGTTCCGAAGAAAAAAGGAACAAATCACCAAAATCGATAAGACCAGTCCGAAAGCCAAAGACGAAAGCCGTATATCCAAATCCAGGTCGAGAAAAACCAGAGTGACTTGCAAGAAAAAGCCAAGAAAACAGCACCAAGCTCTGAACTTCCGTATGCGACGGCGGACAAGAAAGAACTGAAGGGAGACCGTTGCTCGGCGGGCTGAGCGTGCCCAGTAGAGGCATGGGGGGAGGGGTTCCCGCCAAGCTACTAAGCTCTAGAATTTTCCGAACGGTGCCGTGCGTGCGTGAAAGCTCCTAGTGTGTGAAGCACAGAGACCACGAAGAAGAAACAGTGGTCCCCAACCTTTTTTTCACTTGTGTACTCCTTGGCAGCCCATTTCCATAAACGGTATCCTTCATATTAGCAACATGCTTGTAATTAATATAGTTGCTGTTATTTATAATTGTATGTTCTACCTGTAAATAAATAGCCCAATAATAGGATTAAAAAGCAATGGAATAATGTGAACAAACAATGCATATATACATTCAAAACTCAAAAGATACAACCAATTCAAGAAAATACATCGCAGATTACATTTACTACACTGCATCAAATAATTATTACTGTTTTGCACTAAAGTGATAGAAGCATCCTGAAAAAATTCTGGGTGATCGGTCACTATCCACATTATGTTTGTTTTTTTACTGTGCCAGTTTTCAACCAGTAATCCATCTTGGATAGATAATACACAAATGGAAAAATCAATTTAAAACATAAAATAATGACAAAGGGAAGCAATGTAGAGAAGACTCTACTCAGACTCAGAAGAACTCACTTATTGCACACTCCTCATAGGATTGACTGGGGTGTCTGCTGCTAATAGTTCAGCTGTTTTCAGCTGTATCACAAAAAAACAGGCATCATGGCAGCTCCCATTTACTGATCCTCCAGCTGCTCCATCTTAGATACTTTGAGGGAGGCTGACAGGCTATGATTCCCTTATCCTCACCCCAGATAAGAGCACCAACTAACACCAGCAAAGGATAAAAGATGTACCTATAGCTTAACATTTCCACCACAAGTCCCTCTCCGCAACTTTTCCCCCTTAACTGCTTCCTCTGAGGGAAGTTGGACTGGATGAAAGAGTGTCATCAACTAGCCTCATCCATGCCACACCTAAAAAAACCCATAGATATCCAAAGAGCACAAAAACCAGATATAGACCAAGCCCTCAACCTTGTCTCTCCCCCTCTGGTGACCTCATCCCTTCCAAGAGAACCACCATCATCACAATCATTACTCACTCCCTTGCACTCTCTTTTCTGTTGCTCACAAGACACAAACTTACCAGCATCATCTTGGCCTCAAACTGCATTGAGGCAGGTTGTGGTTTCCCCCCTCCAGGACTGAGGAGGCCAATGGCTAGGGCCTGGGAAGATGGAGTGGTCTGCTAGCCTCCCAGGGAACCTGTTGCAAGAAGCTGCCTGGCCCACACCGCTCTCTGCTTGGCTCCCCCCTACTTGGCCTGTGCGTTGATTCAGGTGCTGCTCTCATTTGGAGCTTTGTCCCCTGAGGTCCCACCCCCTCCTACTCTGGTTTCCCTCAGAAAAAGCAACCACCAACCTTGAGCCCACCTTGAAACTTTTCCCCATCACCCCAGCAGGGAGAAGCAGTGCAGCCCTGCCCAAGTCCCACCCCACATACCCCTAAATGTTCTGGTACATACCCCTGGGGCATGCGTAACCCAGGCTGGGAACCACTGCTATAAAATAGTTTAAACCTGGTCAGGAAATTGGTAGTTATATTCATATGTGGAGGAGTTGTAGAAGCGTACAGAAATTTTTGCAAATGGTGTTTAAAGAGATAAAAGAGATAACAGAAATTAATTTAGAAATATGCCCTGGTATAGCATTGTTATCTATGTATGATAAGGTTAATTGCACCCAGGCAATGAAGGATCTAATTACAAATTTACTAACTGCAGCAAGGCTAATTATATCAAGAAAATGGAAAATTCAAGGTGATTTTCAAATAGAGGATTGGTATAAAGTAGTATGGAAAATTGCAATTAATGAAAAGTAAACATGTAGAATTAAGGTCAAAAAAGAAATAATGAAAGGGAGTGATTTTGATGCAATATGGAAGATATTCGTGCAAAAGGTGTTAGCAAAAGAGGAAGGTGCTACACCCCCCCAAGAAGAGTTACAATTTTGGAAGGTGGAATAATTCAAGATATAATAGGCTCTGGGGATGGGGTATATTTAGTAATAGTAATAGGTTAAATTTAGGATGGATGGATGGATGGACGGACGGACAGATAGATAGTATATTGGTATGTAAAGTAATAAAAGTAATTAGGAAAGGACAATTAAGGTTTAGGAAAGAAATAAGAATGAAATTATGAATATTATTATTCTGAAAAGGATAGAAGTAAGAATGAAATTACTAACAGTGTATTTTGAAAATGTTAATTATGGGAATAATTAATAACAATGGATATAATGAGAATGAGATTCAGATATATATAACCAAAATATATAATCAGTATGATTTATAATACATTGTATAAGTAATACTATGTAAATGGAATTTGCAGAGAAATAGAAATGTAAGCATTTTTTAACCTTTCCCTTCATTTTTATGTTTGTCACATTATGTATTTTTTTGTTTTTTTCTTACAATAAATTTTTTTAAAAAATAATTTAAACCTGGTATTGAAATGGAGTCAAACCTCAGTTCTAAATGGCTATTTATTTACTAACTTACCAAGATGTTGTTGAAGGAGGGTAGTAAAAATTTCTGATTGACTCTGGCAAGATTCCTCAGGAAATATACACACCAAATTTATTTTCTGATGCTTCCTAGGCCCAGAGGACTGATGTTCTCTATGCATTACCCACAGTTGCTTGCCAAGCTCTTTGGACATCTCCAGATCAGTGGGGAGACATAACTTGCTGCAACTCCTTGAAACATACCTTCCTTCAAAAGAGGTTTCATCTCCATATGACCCAGTCCAGTATAAATAACAAATATCCCTGTTGATATAAGGTGCTACTATAAGTAGCCATGTGAGTATTGAGGCGGTGACTAGAATCCTCTATGGCACTAACCTAGAGTTACGCATTTGTGATTCTTATGAATTCATGATTGGGGGACCCTGAAAGTCCCCCAGTCGCCACTTACTGGGCAGCAGCTGCTGCAATCAACAGAGGTCTGCTCCCCTGTCAATTCTAAAGCAGCTGACTGATGTTTCCATCTCCCACTTCCACAAGGGATGGCCGGCACGAGAGGGAATTGCAACAAGGGTGCTTTTTCTTGTTGCACTAGAGATCATTCACAGAAGGGGATGGAAATGGCAATCCACTGCTTCCCGAGCGACAGGGGAACCGCCCTGTCAATTACGGCACTTGCTGTCTGAGAAGTGGGGATGGGGTGAATTGGGCTGGGATTCACTACACAGCACCATAATTACAGTGCTTATGCACTTGCAAATCCCATACAGTATTCTGGGTCTTTTTTCTAAAACCACTGAAGGGAGAGCCCTGTATTTTTTCATCCCAAATTCCAAACTAATCATCATTTCCATAAATCAGTATGCGGAGATATGGACAACTGCATACAGAGCTTGTAAAACTGCTTTTGAAAAGTAGTTACTGTTTGGACATCCAAATAAGTAGTTAGCAACATTATAGTTACAATTTTGAAAGTAACCATTTTCTTTCCCAGTTTCTCAAAAGCAATAAAACAGTACTTTTTAGTTTAAAATACCTGTATGCTACAAGTCACTAGATACAGATTTTTTTTTAAAGCCACTGGGTTACAAGAAAAGCATAATAATATGCCCAGAGTTATTTACATTTCCCACTAGCCAGCTACAATACCCAAGGACAAAACTTGGAAATATTTTTAAAACTTTACATCTCAGAATTCTCTCTTTAAAATACAACCCTGACCTGGCTCAGAACCATGGCTCGAACAGCTAATTGCTAAACAAAATGCACAGAATAGTCACATAAAACTAAACTAACAAACAACTATCCTAAGGAGGACTTTTTAAAAAAAAAATCTCTCTCTCTCTCTCTGTCTCCTATGCACTATATGCAAAAGCAAGTAATTGTGGAAAAAAGACACATAACAAAACATTCTCTGAACATTTCATTTGCACATCTGCAACATTCAAAGAAAATGGTGAAAAGCGGCATAGTACAAAACCCAGCCTACACGCATAAAGTAAAAAGTGTTGCATTAATCAAATGTAATCATGGGAAGCAAGCCCAAACCCAGCCTTTTACATGTAGCAGTGGTAAAGGAGAAGAGAGGGAGGAGGAGGCGGCAAAAATAATACATACAGTGACACAAAAATACTGCCTTGTAGACGCATTCTTCTGATCACCCCACTTTTGGAGAAGATGAAACCAACGGTCAAGATTATACAGTGCAAAACTGGAATGAATGGTCAAAGAAAATCATGGGTTCAGAAGTGGTTCTCCTATTTCAACAGCAATCTGTCTTGCACACAGAAGTAAATGAACAAGTGAAGACCATGATGGAATCCCAAATGTATAAAAGTAACTACAAGTTACACCTATACCACAAAAAGTGTAGTTATCCTGTGCTGAGTTACAGTCACAATGTAATCTGATTATACAAATTAAATACAGTTCTTGTGTGTTTGAATAGGAAGACTGGCATACTTTCATTAACCAATTGAAGCATTTGTCTTATTGCCTCTTAACCTACTAGGGTCCTTAAGGTGATGTGCAAAGTGTTGAAACATTAAAAGACTAAAAACAATTAAAGGCTCATTAAAACTCTTCTTTAAAAATAGTTTTACAACCACAGACAATTTTTGAAAATTAAGCAGCTATACATTGGGTATTTTTAAACTGAGAGGCCACAAATGGGTTTAATTGCTTAAACAAATGAGCACAGCAGTCCAACGTATGTTTACGCAAATCCCCTTGTAGTCAAGAAATTTACTCTCCAATAAGTGAGGAGAGGATTACATCTTTAGTTTGGGCTGCAAGGCAACTCACAAGATTAAATTAAAGAGGTACAGATAAAACCCAAAATATTAGAAACTTTAAAAAAGTTGAACAAATCAACAGAATTAAAGATAAACCAATTTAAGAGCACATCAACAGAGACAATACCGTACCTACTAATGAAAAGTTCCTTGCTCAGCAACCAAAGTAACAAAAGCGTGCCTGAATCAAAAAGTCTAACTGCCATTCTTTTTTAAAAACTGAAAGTATTTCCTCTCTCTCTTTTTAAACATAATTTACGTGTAGCTTAAAAAGTGTGTCACCTGATTAACAGGATAAAACTGCAGTATCCTTTAGAAGTGTGCATTGCTGTCCTGTTTACACGGTACCACAACTGAAGCAGCTATGACTGAGGGCTCTTTATTGGCAATAACGGTGCTTTAGTTATAAATTGGCTATTCAAAAAATTAACTTAAAAATTTCTGGAACCAGACCACTTTTGAAAAATGCCATACAAATTATTTTGAGATAGTACATATAAAAGCTGTAATAGTAACTCAAGTACTTTGTGGTTATTTGCAAAGAAATGACACCACCAAAAGATTGATAATTTAGTTTAAATGAAAAATGCTGTTTATATTTATTACTTCAAAACATTTATTTCTGGTTTTAATTCTAAAAAATGAACCAGAACTCAGGCACACTTCAGACCTTTGCTTATAAAAACATTGTGTATGGGGGAATTGCTATTGTGAAACGAAGCATGTTGGAGGCAAGGACAGTCCATGATGAAACTACAGCGAGGTTCTGGCCTCGTATCAACTCAGTTTCACTGGTATGGAAGCAGAAGCAAGTGGCTGTAGGTGCTCAACCTGCAAACAGTAGATGAGCCACCTGCAGAATTGTTCAATTTAGAATCTCAAAATTAAACATTTAAATACACCATAAAAGGTTTGCCTATTATGATGAACATTAAAGCTAATTTTACTAATATTCTCCACCTCGCTCCACATTTAATGACTATTAACATGAAAGAACAATGTTCACATGTGCTGAACTCTTAGGGACACCTATATTTCAATCTTAAAGGGATCCAGTACTACTGAAATTGTCTAAAGTAGTCTCCCAGAGTCAAAGCACTACCGAATGCAGCTCCAGAAAATAGTGCCACATTTACTGCACAAGACAAAGAGGCGTGTGAAAGTTACTAGTTTCCCAAGAATGAGAGACTGCCAGCTGCTTAAAGCTAGTAAGTGACTATAGGATATTTTGCTGGTTTTTGAAAGTAAAACTAACAGCATTTTGAAATAAAATATACATGGTATAAATGATGAAGTGGTACAAATGGATGGGAAAGAAAAAAAGAACTATTGTTTCATCCCAGGTTCTTCCAGTTCAAAAGGGACGGCATCTCTCCTGTTTCCCAACAGTTTTTACAGAGTCACTGAGAATCTGGGGTAAAGTCTGTGATATTTCAGAGTGCTTCATGGCCCAAGATTGTCCTAGTTGTATCAGCAGCACAGAAATAAATTCAAGCAGTTTCACCAAAACTGCCTGGGTAGTTTGCTGATTTGGTCACGCTGCTGTTTTGCATCCTTCCTAGAAAAAGACTTTAACTAGAGCATAGTGAAGTCAAATGGTCCACCAAATCTTGTAGTTGTGTGAATACAGAAATGTGTGTGGATACTGGAGGCAAGAGCAGAGAATTTCAGAAGGCAAACATGGCAGAAGCATATGTGTGTGCGCACCTTCCCTCCTCTTTCAGCCCGATCACAATCCCCATCCACAGATAAAGTGTAGCTTAAACAAGGTTCTACAGTAAATGACTTTTATTTTTTAAAAAAGGAAATAACCGTGAACATATTAACAGGCCTGCAGGTGGCACTACAGTACAGCTGGATAGAAGGTAGATATAGTCCCAATGAACCGTCAAACAATGGAATCCATCAGTTCAATGGTGACAATTTTCAATACAACTCTATCAAGCAGGAACATTTTATTGAAAAGATTTCTGGACAAAGCCGATATTGAAAATTAGATCTGAGAAGTAGTAGTCCCAATCTAAAACTGACAAACAGTAAACTATTGCCTTTTTAGCTATTTAGGGAGAGATGTACAACATCTCCAAAACATAAAAGTTCTTTTCCCCCCTTTACTTCTAGTCTTTGTGGAAACTGGTGTTGGAAATCAATTTCTTTTGAGTTCTCTTCTGGCCAATTGTGCTATTCTGGATTATTTCTAAGAATTGTTTCCCGAAAGATTTTACTGAAAGGAAGACTAAATGCAATGTGCCTTTCCTTATAATCCAGGAATAGTTGTGGTATTTCAAATTCTAAAAATATCTACTTCCATGAAATACTGTTTCACTACAAACCTAGTTTCTCACTAAATACACAATTTTTAAATCCTGGAGCCATCTGGGAAAACAGTGGTTTCTTTCTTTCTTTCTACAGTGTACAGAGAATTGTTAAGGGGAGCATGAAGAACAATTTTTCTTTTTTCCTTGGCCTGTGTCAGACTTGAGATGACTAGTGTGTGGGTTTTCGTAGCTGGGCTCCTGGTGGTCACACACATTCAGAGCTAGCTATTTAAGTCTGCAATAGAATGTCCATCTTCACATCATCCTTTCTAACTTCTTGGAAAGACTAACTAGGCATGAAAAAGGTTCACACTTTCTATTTCATAATATGCAGGAAAACCACATGGCTTCCATACAATTTCAATTTGCAAAAGGCCACAGGAAAGGGACACAGCACCTTTCGCTAGTCAGGAATCCTGTGTTACAGTGACCTTTCTTTAGACGTTCAGTATTGAGGCAGCACAGAAGACAGTGGCTGGAGAGTGTAATGAATGCCGTGACATCTCTTAGTGAGAAGCCTCTGGCTCCTGCAGATACAGGCATGTGCACTCCCCTTCTATACCGTGAGCAGAGGAGGGTTTGGAACCACCAATTCCTAAGACCTAGCCAGTTTGGATTCATGAGCTTTCAGTGTGCCAACAGCATCTTTGACTGCATGGTAGATAATGTTCTTTACCTGTAAGCAAAAGAAAACACTGAAAATTAAAATCTTGAGCAACAGTCTCTCCATCTGTTTTCTGTTACATTAATATATATGCTGGGAGTTCCTTAAATATTAACTCACTATACCCATGTCTGAAGAAAAGTTCTGTGGGACTCTACCCAAATCCTAATACATCTTAAAGTTTATATACAGAACATTAAATTATCTCCTCAGTAATGAAGTTACATGGTCTACAGGAGCATTTGGGGACAATCTGCAAATACTACCATCTTCTCAGTAACAGGGATGCTACACAAATTGGACCTCAACTCCTCCTGTGTGCATACTGATTTTTAATACATTTAAAACAAAGTCAAGAAAACACCTGCCCAATTGCCCCTCTTTCAAAATGTGTAGACATTTTGAGCAATTTAGTTTTCTATGATAATCTTTATGAGATAATCATTTTTAAAAAATTACACTACAGGTTAAGCCTTTCTTAACCCTTTTATCTTGGAGAAACTCTTGAAATAATTTTCAGCTCTCAGGAAACCCCTGCATTTTTTTCCCCATCCACCATCTCTTGTGGAACCCCCTAGTGACTTCTTGTGGAACTCTAGGCTTCCAGGAAACCCTAGTTAAGAAACCTTGGAGTAAACCATTAATACAACTGAGCTGGATCCAAAGGTGTCTTTCATGACAAAAATGCACTTCTGTCTGCAAAAGGCGATGATATATTGAGTTCAGGCAATCTTTTTTTTTTTTATGTCCCATCCAATCTCATGACATTCCTAAGGGCCACCTCACATTGAGGAAATTTGTGGAGACGCGTGGCATGGGTTGAGTCAGGAAAGTTCTACTGCACAAGTAAAATTCTGCTTATGCATCTTTGGATCCCAACTCGCTGTATATTCCAGGGACAGACAACGACACTGGGGCCAGTGACCAAGTTTCTTCCCTTGGGGATATCCAAAAATGGTAAAAAAAGTAAAACCCTGCAACTGACTAGAAATTTATTTTTGGTTTTAAAAAATGCATTTTTAAAATGCTGAACAGTAAAAAAGGCTCCCCAACCCATTAAAAATGTCAGGCGGGAACTTCCAGAATTTTTCTTTGGTTGGGGGTGGGGGGATAAAGAAAAAAGATAGTCTAGGTAGTTTGACTATCAGGGTGCAAAAGCGGCCTGGGGATCACATGAGGCCCACAGCCAGACTTTGCCCATCCCCAGTATCCATTAATGTTGTAAAAGCACCTACGGATTAATTCACAGGACCAGCAGCAACCTACCTTTACTATAAATTATTTTTTAGCTGATTGTAATCATAAACATTTGAAGTACTACTTTTTCCTTCCCCAAACTAGATTTGCCTCTGGGACAATTGCACAAGAGGGTTACCTGCAGCTTATCCTCATGGTTTGTGTGAGTGTTAGATAAGTGCCTGAACTCCTGGGTCAGGCGGAAGCAGTGTTTTACATGTTCAGGAGATACAAAATCTTCTGCTACTTTAATGCAGCTATACAAGTTATGAACCTGTAAAAATTAACAGAGAATATTCCAAGTTAAGGTTTCAAACTGCTTTATGCCATCCAATTAAAATAATCCCCACTATGAGTCAAACACCAGTTTCGTTGGCAACATAGGCTATGCTGGGTTGAACAGCTGCAATTATTTCCTCCAGGGTCATTAAAGGTGATGAGGTTACAGTTAATTTGTTTACAGGAAAGCCAAGATGACAGACAAAACGGAGATTAAGAAAGCTTGACAACAAAATAGAGAAAAATGCTTCACAGAAAGAATAAAAATAACTATGTTGGACTCCAACTCAGGTTAGATAATTTGAATGTGGGATGACAAGATGTCAAAATTTTAATGTACTATACAGAAGAAAAGGAAAAAGGAAAACACAAATCATATTTCAAACAAATTATTTTTAAAAATTAAAATTTAGAAGTATCCAATCATTCATGCCCTTCTGAAATAAAAAATAAATAAAATGTTCACTGGTCCAAAAATGAGGGACAATTAATATGCAAATATTTTTCCTGCTTATGCAGCCCATATTCTCCTTTGTTCCGAATCTGCAGCAACTAAACACTGTAGCCTCTCACTGATGATAGTTTTCAAATCAGGAAACACTGGTTACCAAGTTCAGAACAAGCCAGAACCTTACACAACTTCAAACTGTGATATATAATGCTGGCCCGTTCTGAATCTGCTAATTAGAGTTTCTTGATTTGGGTGAAACTGGAAACTATGGTTAACTGGAAACTGCCAGCATTCAAAGGAAGAAGAAAAAGAGGCAAAACTTCTGTGTTTAATTCTGCTAACTAACTGGAGAAAGACAAGTTAATTAAAGAAATGTATGGAGAAAAGAGCTGAGATGGTTCTTGAGAGAAAATAGTGCTTTCTTTCTTAAAATACATGCAGTTCGTGATAGCATGACTATCCAATGGTACACTATTTCTGTAAAAGAGCACAGCAGTCACAGACTACCTTTTTGCTCTTTCTGATACACTTTTGTTCCACACAGTGCTATTACCCTAGCTCCACACTCACCTGGTGAGGGGCCCCTGCAGGAATAAATACAGCATCTCCCAGGAACTGCACTATTGCCCAGCCTTGAACTCCATACTCTTCATACAGACGCTTACGTAGGGTCTGGTCCAAGTACCAGCTTTGGTCATGAATTGGGTCATGATCTGGAGGATTTTCTTGCCCTTGTTCTTCGCCAACCTAATGCAAAGACATAAGATTTCTTCTAAATGTGTATTCAAGCAAACAATCCCCAAACCAAATTACTGGACTATGAGAATTGTTTAGGTTTGCTTAAGTAGATTTTGCAGCAGTAGCAGATATGGGAGAAAATCCGTATCTCGTATGAAAGAATTACTAAAATATATGACCAGTGTTCCAAAAATATCCCCAGAATTTTGTTAAATTTAGGGTATTTCTATCACCTCTCTCAGTAAGATTGTGGGAACAGTCCAATGAAAATACCAGGATATGTATGTTTTAAAATTATCAGCATAAGATACTGAGCAAAATCATAATAAGTTTCAATTGCTGAAACACCACATCACAATACCTTCCGGAGAAGCTCTCTGATCTTTTCAGCATCCTTAGCAGCATAGATATGCCACAACGCCCCGGTTTTTCTTTTGCTTCATGGATCCGCTGTTTTGTAACATCATCAGCATCTCCTTCATCAATGGTTTTCAGAACTTCTGGAATTCACACCAATACATTACATAGTGTTTTGTTTTGTTTTAGTTTAATGTGCAAAAAAGTACAGGCTTAAGCAATCAGGTCATATTAAATGACATCCTGGAGAAAGCAACAACTAGATGCATTCCCCATGCTGACACAGCATATTATCTACTGCACATACAGCTCACATGTACAAAACAGTGATTTTGTTAGCAAGTGTCAAACAGCTTAGATTTAGCAGAATCATTCCATTTATGGAATTTCCACTGCCAGTGGAACATCCCAGCCTCCCTGTTCTAAGAATCTGGACGTACAGAGGGCTGTGAGGAAAAGAAAGAGAAAATCCAATCTTACTTGCAGGCTTCCCTTAGGATGACACTAGATTTGCTTCACTATCGCCAGCATTTTTTTTTAATCACAAATGTATCCCCAAAATACCTTAAAAGCTTGTGTAGTTTGTATTTTGTGTCCAGGTAATATCTGCAATCCAGGCTTTACAATGGCTATCCTAGAATAGTTAGCAGTTGGAAAAAAGAATATGCTTCCCACAATGTTCCCCAGAATCTCTGGACATGTTTCATTAGGATGGAAGTGGTTATATCTCTAATGGTCCCAGTAGAGGGGAGCACTTATGATTTAATTGTAGAATAGATTGAGTTTAAGAACTTATGGCTATAATTGGTTTGTAAGTCTATGTTTATTATGTATTAGGTATTGTGTTATGCATCGTTATGTATTGTTATGTAAGTCTGAATAATCAATAAAAATTACACACACACACGCACATACATACCTCTCTCTTTCTCTCATTAGGAACATTATTTCAAGACAAGCTGATACACTATTCCGATTTGTAAATTTCCTTGTGACTAGGTATTTCAACTTGCAACTTGAATTGGCTCATTTATCCCTCCCATTGCTTTTCTGATTATTTTTGCTTATTTCTGGATGCTACTTCAAATGCAAACAACTACACAGCCACAAAGAACAAATCCAAAGAAAAATGACATGCAGTGGTACAGGTATAATTTAAAGAATCATTCACAGTTATGGGGAGATTTAGAAGTTATTTCCTGAAAAGACATCTTTTATAAAAGCTTACCATCATCATGAGCACCTTCCCCAATGGGGATTCCGACATACACCATAACATTAACAGCATCTGATACATCCAAGTGCAAATTGGTTGTACCAACTCTTCTGTCTTCTGCAGTTATCAGTCCTACAAGGAAGCAGTAAAGAGACCATTACTCTGAATCTATTGGTTATTCATTTACCCTCCATAGTTATAAAGGAGTGTTTTCTATTATGTTGTTACATTCAAAAAGTCTACAACATCAAGCATACTCATGTCAAAATAGTGCACTCAAGATAAAGACATGAGATCTCCCTGCTCATTTCGCTTTTTGAAAAATATCAAGAAAAGGCAGATAAATCAGAAAAACAAATTAAGCAGCACGTTCCAGTAAAATACTTTCCTGGAGTCACTTTTCTTAAAATTCTGAGAAATGAAATGCTTACTTTTAGAAAACTGATTCACTCTATCCATGTGTTCCTAACTTTTAAAAAAAGGAAAGGAGACAAGCGTAATGTACAACTTTCAGATCCCTCTGTAGGTACAACAAAATAGATCATGTAACTTCCATCTTCAAAGAAATCAAAACAATCTATTGTGTCTCTATTACTACTATTATTTCTCTATTACTACTGTACCTGAAACAGTGTACAACACGGTAAAAAGGAATATATTACATATTAATTCTGAAGCTTCACATTAAAAGTGCTGAGGACTCAAGTTCTACAAAGAAATCCAGAAGTCAGGATGCACAACAGTTAGCATACTATTGATTTTCAGTGCTTTCACTGTTCTCTTAATATTGAAACAATGGAAAGAAACTGAATACTACTGCGTTGTCATGCTCTAAATATTTAGAAGTATTCCAATAAAAATAATTTCCCAGAAAATCTTTGAATTTTATTTGAATAAATCATTCAAGTCTCATTAAATGCGTTTTCTGGGCTTATTTTTTGATCAAAGTATTTCAGTTCAAATATTCTGACTACTGGAAAAGTCTGCAAAACACAAATGTAGCTATAAAATTAATATGTTATACGTTAAACTTCTGTGTATGAAATTAAGTCAAACATGCTAAGAATCTAAGTTTTAGAACATCCAAGAAGCCTTCTGATGCAAATGTTTCTGGAGAACATAGATTAGTGATGCCATTCTAATAGAGCTGAGAGTTTCATGCCTAAAGTTATGCAAACTATCTATCACAAAGCTTTAAAAAGTAACACATCAGTAGTGCCATTTAGCCCTTGAAGCACACATACTCAAAATAGCTGAGACAGAGCTTGTGTACTACAATTCCTAGAGTTGATGCCTGCTGACAAGCTACACAATTATGCTGGTGGAGTGTAATTCCATCCATGGAGGACAGGACCAATAACTGCTGCCAGACACAGGCTAGCCAACCATAAGTTCTCAGTTAAACACGAAATTGTTGGCTATTATTCTGTCCATGACATTCTCTGGATGTTCTTTTTCAGGCACTGAATCACAGCTCCTGAATCTGATGAAAATGATAATCAGAGCTGGACACTATGGACATTTATGATATTGTCTTGTAGTCTGATAAACAAGCTCTCCCACTGCATACAGATTCTGCATACAGATTCTAATGAGCTTTAATGACAAGACAGAAACTTGCAGCACACAAGAGTCCAGGCAGCAGACCAGCACTATCAACAGAACCAATGCCAAGCAATGCTCCTCACTCCCATTCTACTCATATGCTCTGGAAAGATTTGATTATCAATTGTATCAAAAGTCACTGAGAGATCCAGAAGAAAAAATAGTCACATTCCCAGTATCATCTCTCCCAACCAGGGGAGTCATGGTATAATGCTCTATTCAAAACCCTGACTGGTACAAGACTAGAGAATTCCTGGAGCAATTCCATGACTGCCTGCTTAGTCATCTTACTCCCAAAAGGCACAACTGAAGCCAGTCCATAAATTTCAGAATCATCTCTTTCCAAAGAACTTCTTCAAGAATGGGCAATCTCCTCTTCTTCAGACATCAGGAAGCAGTCTTTCCTCCAATGATTTCTTTACCACGGCTGTCACAAATACACTTAACTTAGGCCAAACTGGATTCACAGGGCATGAAGTACAAAAGGCTAAAGAAAGTAAGTAAACCTTTGATAATCTAAAAACATGTCCTTCCTTTAGAAACTGAGCTTGACTATTTACCGTTCACAGATTTGTGCTGTACAGTGGAATCCAAGTTGGAACAGTAGCAAGTGATTTTATCCACAAAATCTTAGTAGATCACAAGCTGAACATGAGTCAGCAGTGTGATGTGGCAGCCAACAAAGCCAACATGATTCTTGGTTGAATCAACAGGAGTATGGTGTCTACGTGGAAGAAAGTAACAGTACCACTCTATTCTGCTTTGGTCAGACCTCATCTGGAATACTGGGTCCAGTTCTGGGCACCTCATTTCAAGGATACTGGCAAGCTGGAGAATGTCCAGAGGAGGGTGACCAAAATGGTGAAGGGTCTGGAAGTCATGCCCTATGAGAAGCATCTCAGGGAGCTGAGTATGTTTAGTCTGCAGAAGAGAAGGTTAAGAGGGGACATAATAGCCATATTTAAAGATGTGAAAGGATATCATATCGAAGAAGGAACAGGCTTGTTTTCCACTGCTCCAGAGACTAGGGCCTTTTCCGCATTTTATATTTAAAACGGGGTGGTGCGTCCTCCAGTGAGAACGTTTACACTTGGGGGCGAACTGGGTCCGGACTACTTAATGTTTGTCTGGACTTCAGCCTGCTCTGGAACGCCCAGAACTGGTGGTTCCCCGTGCTACTGAAAGACCAATTAAAAGAGGACTTTCAATAGCCCGGCACGTCACAGTCTGTCGCTGCCCCAAGTGTAGATTTGCAGGCTTGCGCCAGCGCGAGACTGCAGATCTTCCGGGGGCGGGGCTTCCAGCTGACGAGCTTCTCTGGTTGGTGGAGAGCCTCTGCCAACCGGAAGCCTCCATTTCGTCTCCGGAGAGTGTGTAGCACAGGCGCACGCTGCTCCGGATCGTCGTGGATCGTCGGGGGGAGCATGCCAGTCCGGTGAGTAACGGACTGCCCCGTTTCCCACCCAAAGTGCGGAAAAGCCCTAGGACAAGAAGCAATAGATTCAAACTACAGGAAAAGAGATTCTACCTAAACCTCAAGAAGAAATTCCTGATGGTCAGAGCTGTTCTGCAGTGGATTATGCTGCCTTGGAGTGTGATGGAGTCTCCTTGTTTGGAGGTTTTTAAACAGGAGCTGGATGGCCATCTGTTGGGAGTGCTTTGATGTGGGTTCCTGCACAGCAGGGGGTGGACAGGATGGCCCCTGTGGTCTCTTCCAACTCTATGATTCTAGGAAAATATACAGTGAGTCTCAGAAAAGCTTTTTCTGATGGAAAGAGCTGCTGAAACTGACTTTCTGCTACCAGAACACTATTGGTTAACGCTACACTGATGAAGTTTAACATGAAAGCAAAATAATGCATAAATTCCTCTGATTTGCAATTTGAAGGACATGGGATGTGACATATTTCTTTTATGTGATTTACACAATGCAAGTTTTCAGTCAGTCTAGGAGGAAATTAAATTATAAGCAACATCAATAACAACTGACTCCTATATAACTTCTCACTCTACTTGTTTGTGCAAAAGGAATCACAGAAGCAGGAAAAAAATGACCCTAGCTTACATACCATATGCATTGTACATTTTGGGACCCAGGTCAGGCCGCACAAAGTAGCTTGGCAACCTAGACGCCAGATTCAATCTTCCATCCCTCTTAGTGTACTCTGGGAGAGGAAGGTTCTCCATTAGATCCTCGAACCTGAAAAATGGAAGTATCATGTTTAGACACTGGGACAGAAGACAGCAGCAGTAATTTCAAGAACACTAAGAAATAAGACCTAGTGCCACAAAAGATCTTCTACCTTGTAGGCATCATGTCTCTAAAATCTTCTCCTGGAGGCCAGTCTTTTAATTTCAATACCATAGGCTGCCCATCATCTGCTCTGAGGCGCTCTGCATAAATAAATAAATAAAAATAAAGTAAAGTAAAAAAATCATCCGGCTTATATATTGCTTTCTCACAATCATTCTGCATCCCCTCTAAAATTTACAGGCCCCTCTGCCCATGAAGAGAAACAAAAACCTAAATCTATAATGGAGAGCCAGTGTGACATAAGGAAAGTTGGGTAAGTAAAACTACTTTACAGGTCTGTTGAGAATATAGAAGTATATAAGAGCACACTAAATAGAGGGGAAAGGTGGGCACAAATTTGAAGAACTGCTTAAACATGAATTTCTATGTTTTTTTAAAGGAACACCTCCTTATGGTTCAAGTCTTAGCATAACCACACACTTCTATGTATGGGTAAATTTATGGGGGGATTCTAATATTAAGTATTAATGAAAGAAATACATTTTATATTTGGTGTCAAAGTCAATGAAAGGGTAGCCAGAATTAGGACTCAACAGTACTTTGAAAATCAACTACTACTCTTTTGTTCAATTAAGTATTTGCTTCCTCAGCAACAAAAATGGAAAGAGTGTTAATGGAAAGAGAAAGAGAAGACCAAGGATATAAAAAACTGGCCCTCACTAGATCTGTGGAAGGCCAGAAAAAAATGGGGAAAAACATATATTGCTTCAATTTTTTTGTAAGTTTTTTTTCCTGAGGAAAAAAATAATATTATCTTTTAGAACAATAAATGAAATGTTTAAGGCCAGATGTTAATATATGTACTTTCCTAAAATTATTTCTAAAAGCAATGTTAACAAGAAGAAATTTGTGTATGACTTGTATAGGTTCATATCCTTACAATTCCTGGTCTTGGCTTTCCTCTCTCAGCTCTTTTTATGGAATGAGTGCTTTAAATCTGCTTGACATCATGAAGGACTAGAAAAGACAAAGTAGTTTGCTTTGCTTTGCTAACGCTGATGGTTTCTTTTCTTTTTACTGTTTTTCCTGCTCCTCACAAAATGGCAAAGCCAGAGTTCAGGTGTTTTGCACTGTCCAAGATCCTGATAGCTCTATCTGTAATTATTGTCCAAATAAACTGTGTTTTTCATATTCCAAACATTAAAATCTGATGCCAAACCAAATTTGACATATTTATGCTCACAGAGGAACAAAGTGACTCTCAATCTGTAAAAGGTACTAATATAGCATTTTTTTCAAACACTTGTGTTCCCCCACCCAATCCCCCCAGATAAAAGGACTTTTTCCCCCATGGCTTCAAAATTAGGGGAATTCTACATTTCCAGCTCTTACTACAACACAGTTTAAAAGTGCTCATGGTCTATAAACAATTAGTAGTTTAGAAATGCACGCTATCAAGGTTTGGTTTTTGGTAGCACAACTAAGTATAATTTGTTTTTAAGAAACAGCCCTAATGATGAGATAAGCTTTCACAGGTAATATCAACAGAATGCATAGATATGCATTTGCCAAGACGTGATGCACTTAGACTGCACTTACTAGAAATGACTTCAAAACCATCCCAGAAGTCACGCACTTTAACATCTGAGATTATGGCACAGTTCCTACAGTTCACCAGATCTACATCCTGATCTCCAAATTCCTGGCTAAACGCCTCTGGTTTCCAGAGTTCAGGCTTCAGCTTCTTATGAACACCAGAAACTAGAACAGGCTGTGGAAAGATTAATGAGGAATTATTCCACTATGAATTCTCACCAGTCATAAGAGAGTGGAGGAGCCTTGCAGCATGCTGGCTTTTCCTCTTGGACACTTTAATAACGCAGCGTAACATACCTTACACTACACAGAAAAACACTGAACTTCTGTATTAAGAGCAGCTGCTTTCTCAGCCTGCACAAATTAAGCAAACCAAATTCTGCACATAAGCAATGGGAAAGATAAGACTTCCTGAATTTGAGAAATTCTGACTTGAATTCTGAAAGTCCACTCCACATTGCATCTAGCCTTTTCCCAGTTTTAAGACCTAGAAATTTACCGTTTTAAGTTAATGGGATGCTTGAGGTCTCAGGATGCTAAATTCAACCCCCAAGATAAATCTATGTCTTTATATTACAGACCAATGCATTTTTACTCTGTTTCTTCCATTTAAGGTAACAAAGCCTGAACCGGAGACTGGAAAAATTGCATTTTTTTTTACTTTTTGAGTTGTATGCAAAAGGGAATTTTTCTAAGCTCTAGTCTCACCAATAATATAGACTGTACATAGCGATTAGTTTATTTTAAAGTCTACATGATAACTGTCACAGATAAAGAAGGTGAGAAGCTGCCTTTTTGATTTACCTGGCCCTGTTTCCAACACTCCCTGAAGATCTTCCAGTTGTTTTTGTTGCTGGGGTCATGAAGACATAGAAGCCTTCCATCACAGAGCCAAGAATGGGAAGTGTGTGGATCTAGCACATTTAATCCCATTACCATTTCTTTCACTTCTTTATGTGTATCAGCCAAATTGCTTGCTCGCTTGGCTGCATCAGATGTCTTCTTATTTTCCACCACAGAGGCAATAATATGATCAAGGAAGTTGGGTAAACTGGCTTTGCTCTTGGCCCCCTAGAAGATATCAACCCACACAGAGACCTAAGTCTTGTAGTAAATTAGGAAAGAATGATTGCTTTATCAGACATTGATCTTTCAACCAACTAGACGTTTGGTAGAAAAATGAACATATTACAATGGATGAAAAGACACACACACAGGGGTAAGAAAGGGTAAGCCCACACCCCTGAAAAAGCTCAATGTATGCTCTCTAGTGCAGACAAAAAAATGAATCCTACAGCTGTTAAATACACTACACACATATTACATACACATACACAGTACATATACACATTTTGAAGAAACTTTCAGAGCCTATTAGGCTGAGTTATAACATACAGTACAACCCTTGTATCCGCGGAGATTAGTTCTGAGGCCCCCTGCAGAGAAGGGAGTCCACGGATAGTACTGAACGCTGTGTGATCAGGCCCTGGATTTGCAGCTGGAGGCAGGAAAAAGTGAGCAGTGTGATTCCATGCTACCCACTGGGCGCTGCAGGGATCAGGCTCTGGGCCTGTGACTGGAGGAGGGAAAACGGGCAGCACGATCCCACACTGACCACTGTTTTCAACCGTGGATAACTGAATCTGCGGATTACGACTCTGCGGATATGGGGGATCGTACTGTACTTAAGTTTGGTCATTTCCCACTTATGGCAACCCTAAGGTGAACCTATCATGGGATGTTCTGGGAGCTGAAAGTGTGTGACATGCTCTAAGTCACCCAGTGGTTTTCCATGGCTGAATGGGGAACTGAACGCCGGTCTTCAGGGTCATAGTCTAACGTTCAAACCACTACATCATATTGGTTCTGCTGCTGCCTGCCAAAATCATGTTACTCCTTTAAAGGTGAATACACAACAGGTTATACCTAGATTCAGGGAATTAACCAAGATCCAGCAGAGATCCGTACTGGAGGAAGAAGAGGGAGTTCTTTTATGTCAGTCCCATTTTCCTCCCTTAACTTCCATAGACATCTCACAGATGATGAGGAAAATCTTTCCAATTTTATCATTTAATCCATTGAAATTTAAGATCATAGTCAAGCTAGTATTCGAATTTGCATGTACTAAGCTTGTACAAGATTCCTCCACCTGATTATTCCATCCTTGTAATTATAAACATAAAGCATGATCTCCTATGCTGTTCCTAATGTATGTAGATGGGAAAAAGATGGGTATGGGATAGATGGGAAAAAGATTCCTCATTCTTTCATCAAACCAATCTGAGAGATGCGCAGTTTACATGCACAGAGTTTAAATACAAAAACAAAGCCATATGATGAGATGTGAGCATTTCAGAGTGTTTAACTGTGTCCCAAAATCCTACTCCACTTGCTCCCAAAAATACACTGATAATGCCATTTTGTTCATTCACTTGAACCATGTTGTTTAAAAAGAGGAATATTCAACTATCTATTCACAGAAAAGAAAAATGTATTACTTACAGTGGAAGCTCCAGAAAAGACAGGAGGAAAGGGGATTCCTGTATCAAGCGAGGACTGAGGCAGCTTTCCTGGCCCAGAGTTAAGCAAATCACGAAGACTGGAACCTTCTGTCTTGTTGCTTGTGGCAACTGGGCCCAACAAAAGACTATTAAAGAGCTTTGGGGTTAAAGGAGATGCCTTAGCACTAGAGTTGAAGGAATCCAACCCAAAAGGTGACTGGGATTCTTTACTGAGCACTGACCTCAGTGAACCTGCTTCTGTAAAATAGGCAAGAAAAAAGGAAAAAAGATTTTTAAAAAAATATTCTAATGGAAGTACCTTTCTAGTCACAGAGAAGAGCTGTAAGACTAAAATTATACACACATACGCACACATGTAAACACCCATACCCCTTCTTAGTCACAATATCTGAAATGAAATCATTGCCACAAAATTTAGAAGTGGGCCTAACGGGCATAATACAATGTTGGAATTAGAAAAAGAGAATCAGTATAAGGAAGAAAAACAAAGCAATCTGAATGTCAAAATATTACGAGTTTTTAAAGACACAGTAATTCTTCATGTGCCATCTGGCTAAGATTCAGCTGATTCAGGGCCAGTACTGTGCATCTTTCCGATTGGGCTGGGTTCCCCACAGCTGATTTAATGCTTGGGTTCTTCCCAGTGAATAAGTGGGAAAAACTCAAGCAGGGCAAAAGCTTTAGACTGGGGTAAGCAACCTATGTCTCTCTGTCTCATTCCAAAAGCCCTCTACAAGGGCAATTTGTTCTTCTTGGGTGAGGAGGGAAAAAAGGGTGGCACACAGAAAGGAAGGAGAGTGCTGAGGGTAGACTGGACTACTTTTGGTTATGACCCTGTCCAGAGCTGGCTTGAATCCTTTCCACTGCTGGCACGTAGTGCTTGACAGCTCAGTGCCAATGAGATGAGACTGTCAACATTGGGGGGAAAAAAAGACTGCCTATCTTTGCTTTAGTTTAGCTGTCTTTTCAGCCTGCACTGAATGACAACCCTGATACTCCTAGGTCTGCAGACTCTCTATCTAGCTCATGAACATGAAATGAACTAAGTCAATGTACTGACATTCAAAAAGCTCCTTTGGTTCAGAGCCTGCCTTCCAAAAGTCCTCTTTACACCTATCTCTTCAGAACGATAGTCAGATCTCTAGTAAAAGGTTAGCTCCCAACAGCTTACCTTTAGTTTCTTCTTTTGCCTTTTGGGTTGCTAAATCTGCAAGCCAGTGCAATGCTGATGAGGGACTTGTTTCAGGACACAGTGACTTGCTTGGTTTTGTTTCCCCACTGTTGCTGGTTACTGGAACCTCTGTCTTTACAGGGTCCTCAGCTCTATCTTCTGTAACTTCTGACTTGGGAACAACGTTGGTTTCCAGTTGTCCACCTTCTGTTGTCCCTGTGCCACTAGAAAATGTACTTTCATTTCCAGAAGTTGAGACACCAGGGTTCATACTGGGTAACTGCTGAAAGCAAGGGTCACAAACAAAATTGTCAGAAAGCGTTATCTGAACTAATAAGGCCAGATGATTGCAACTGAGAGAATTTTTTTTTTGTGGCCAGAAAAAAAGCTCCAAATATTTGGCAAATATAATATTATTTTATTATGTTTACAAAGGTCCTCAAAATAGTTTTGCAAGTTTAGCTAGATTACTAACCAACTAGTGGCAGGACTCACTGCTACAATTCTACTGTAAAGGGAACTGAGAGAAACTCTCAGGACACCAAGTGGCTGGCAGTTCCGTGGCCTGCAGTGGGCAATGGAAGGAAAGGATGCTAGCTTTAGACCATTATCTTTATTTTAATACAACTAATTAAAGTATGTCTCAAGCTTATCATTTTTATCAAGAACAGTAAAAAAAAAAGAAAAAAGAAAGCAAGTAGACTAGATATTCTCTTTATTATGCAATTAATAAAGGCAATTTACTTACATCTTACCTTTCTATTAATATGTTCAAATTGCTGAAAACAATTACAATTATTTCAGTACTTATAATACTTTCATAACTTTTAAAAAAAGACAACAGCTCTAGTCCGGATGCTCAAAGTAAGTGTTTAAGTTCTATCGGGAATACAGAACCACAAATTTAGGTCAGAATAAAATTCCACATACCTGTGAAATTCCATTGGTAACAGCAGGTCGCAACACAGATTTGTTCTGCCGGTTAATACATGGACAGTTAGCTTTGATTCCCCATTTACCACGTGCTGCATGAACCATGTCTCCAATATTATATAGTGCTGAAAAATTGTAAATTTTGGAATGAAACTATGTAACAAAATCTAAAAATTTTACAAGCTAAGCACCATTACCTTTTTTCTTACAGCAGAAATGGCAAAGGATTTTGGCAAGCTGACAATGGCAATTCCTGACTGCTGGCAATGCTAGCTGGCACTGATGCAGCCCAACAATTTCTGAAGGGCCAACTGCTGCAGGCAAGAAGGCCATCTCCAGAGAGCTTATGACATGCTTACATGTTGCTTGGCTTGTAGATGAGGTAGGAAGACTTTCTCTGCTTGAATCATCACATTTTCCTTAGTTGTGATACTGCTAAAAGCCTCTCTCAGCATCTGCCTCAGGAGGCCTAATAAAGATAACTGTATGACTGGGATGGCTGATGTAAATTTGTGGATCTTTGTTTTTCACTAGATCTTCTAGAGGTACTAATCAGAGCCAAGTGCAACATAGTAGACAAGGACAAGAGGCATACAGTGCACCTGCCATATATGTGAGGGTTCTGTTCCAGGAACCCTCACTTAAAACAAAATAAAAAAGGCAATGTGGGCATACACCAGTCATGTCCATTGACCATAATGGAATGTGATGCTTCACGTAACCTCACATTCATGCTTTCATTCATGGCTGTGCCAGAAGAGGGTGCACTGTATACTGGTAGACCAAGGTGGCACTAGGCACATGCTCAACTTAGAAATTTAGTTCCAGTATCAGACCTGAAGCAAGCACAAAAAAATCTTTTCATACATAAATCAATTTCTTTTCCTCCTCACATTCTTGATATTAGAAATCTAAATTAGGAAGGAAACATGGCTTTTTGTTTTTGCTGTGAAGCTACAGGGAATCAGAAATCCACACTGAGGTATTATCGTTCGTTCATTCATTCATACATCGCATTTTTCCTGGTATGGGACACAAGGTGGTCCCCTATCCTTTTGAGAAGTGATGTGGACGCTGCAACTGCCACTACATTTAAGCTGCATAACAATATATTCAGAGTTGGATAAACAGATGAAATTGACAGACTAGCCCTACCACAGGGCAAAAGTGACCATCTCAGGCAGCAGACCTGGGGTATCACGAAATAGTCAGGCACAAAATGTTTAACTAACTGATTTATTAGAACTATAATTTTACTGTCAGGAAAGAAGAGAGGAGCTTGTGGATTTCCACCCCTGGGGTCAAAATAACTAGGCTATCTGCATGGGGGAAGGGTTCCCACCAAAGCTAACGAGCTCTAGAATCTTCCGAACGCTACCGCGCAGGCGCAAAAGCTCCTAATGTATGAGGCACAGAGACCACAAAGAAGAACTATAATTTTTCTGTCAGGAAAGAAGAGAGGAGCTTGTGGATATTCCCCCTCTCTGGGTCAAAATAACTAGGCTATCTTAGGGTACTATGCAACAAGGCCTTCTGACGGAGGGGTGAGTTTAGCCAGTGCTTTGCCTGAGGCAGAAAAAATGTCTTTGCTCAGTCCTGCAGAAAATGCAGGGTGATTACTGAATTATTACCTGTGCCAGGGATGATCTGTGTAGGCATGAGGGTCTCTGGTTCATGTGACTGTCCTTTTGCACATTTTAGCCATGAAAATACTTCTTCATCACCCATATCCTCTGCTTCTGAAACAGAAAGACAGTCAGATCTTTTAACTGTATAAATGAAGCTACCCATGCTGTGTTAGGGAAAGAATAGGTGTGGGAGCCTGAGAGGCCCATACACAATTTAAGCTGGCTAAGCACATTGTAGAGTGAAACTTCCCTCTGACAGTGGTGTGGTGAAAAAATGCAGAAATGAAGCAGTAGTGTGAATTAAGTTAACTCTCCCAACCTGCTGCATCTCTTCTCCCAAACAATATGGAAGCAGCCAATCAACCCTGAGGTACACATTTTAGGCTTACGAGACCAATTCTATAATTCATCAACCAGTGTCAAAGGTAAAATAGTATCTCAGGAAGCTGAAAATAAACACTACAAATTAAGGAACAAGGTGCCTCTGAGTACATGTTCTTCTCAGGAATTCTTTTACATGAGACAGGAGTTCACAGTTCAGAGAAACACAAATCACCTTCTGGTTCCTCCATACTTCCACCTTTCTTGAATTTCAGAAGCCTGATTTGCTGGATATGGGCCAATAAGCTGAAGCTGAATCTTAGTGAGATGGAACCTCTGTGGACTTGTGATTCTCAGGTCTGGGACTTGAGTAAGTTAACAGCCTTGGGTGAGGCTACTCTCCTCTCAAAACTATTACATAGCTTGGTAGTACTGCCAGATCTCTGTCACTGGAGACCCACGTGGACTCCATGGTTCAGAGTGCATGGTACCAGCTTTGGTCTTCCCTTCACGGGAAGAACCTAGCCACAATAACTCAGATGCTAGTGAGTTCCTAATCAGACCACTCTAATCCTCTACCGAGAGCTGCCCTGGAAGATAACTTAGAAGCTGTAAAATGCAGCAGCTAGATTAGATCATTGCATAGAAACAATATAACATCAATCTTATAGGAGTAACACTAGTTGCCAGTAACTTTTCTGGTGATGATACACAAACCCCTAAATGGCTTATGGTGCCCAAGGATTGAGGTTGGCTGGAGAGATCCTCCTCTCTGTCCCACCAGTGAGCTAGTACACTGTGGGAAGACATGAGAATGGGCCTTCTCTGCTGTGGTCTCCCAGTTGTGGAATACCCTTCTAATTAGAGGCTTGATTGGCAGCAATGTAGGCATCATTCCACAACCAAGTAATAACACAGCTGTCTTCTAACGTCTTTTGGACTTGACTGGTTTCACCCACATTTGCAGAGATGCATGTTTTTAAATTTTCCTGAAGGGTTTTAAATTGATTTAACTTTCCAAATGGTAGATGTTTGTTTTGTGTATTATTTTTACTGTTTTAAATTGGTTAAATTAATGTTATTGTATGCCACCCTGACATCCTATGATATGGGGGGACTTAAATACTACCATTATTATTATTATTACTGCTATTACTACTCTTATTTAGAAAACGGATGTTGTTGCTGTTGAGCAAATGTAAATGATAAACTCTTGCTGATCTACTATAGTACACTCAGACCAAGATGCTTTGTACGTTCATTATAGTGTACATTTATGCCTGTATAATTATGATTTCAGTTAGGCAACCAATTGTACAATGGGTGACACAGGCCGAAGCTCACCCACTGCACAATCATCACATAGCAATCCAATGATCAAGTCAGAAGTGAGAGATACGGCTGTATGTTTGTTTGCAGAACAACTGGCTGCACTAGGAACCACACTTATGCAATTCTAAAGAAGTGCAACCCACTCGCTCAATAATTTCTAAATCAGTTTAGCACCTGACAATAATTTATCTTTTTCCTATTCCTGAATTCACTTTCCCATGAGACAACCCCTTAAAAGTCACGTAACTATCTCAGATTTACAGTTGCAATAAATAAAAAGTACTCACCGCTCCGTGGACGGTTTTTCCTGAGACGATAACAATCCAGACACACTCCAAAGCCACATTTGCGACAGACCCAATGAATATTGAAGAGTGTTGTTTCACATACATCACACATCTCCCTCACACCACGTACAGCTCTCTTCCAGGCCACTTTCTCTGCAATGAGAAGAAAAAAATCAGTTCAAGGATGCACATAATTGAGTATACATTTTTAAAAACCTGGGAAGTTTGTCAGATATATCCAAACAATTGAAGCCCACATTGAAATATGTCATGTTTCTTTTTTTCTAGGAGAAAGGATGCTAGTGTTAGCACAAACGAATTTGGGAAATACCGGGGAAAAAATCCTTTGTATGCATAAATCTCCCCATACGTCTCTATGTTGAATTCAAGATACACCATACAATGCTCTTAAAGAGACTGGATTGGTTTCACATTCAGTCACAGTTGGACTCAAAGCCCTAAAATCAATGAAACTTAACTGACACTCTCATTGCTTTTAGCTCCAATTAATTATACCTGAAACTAACCCACTGCCAAAAGATCTTTAAGGTCACATAATGTGAACATATTAAAACACTGATGGGTAACAGCTTGCTGCACTGGATCCCCAGAAGCTGTCCCCCATCTCTGAGCCTCCGAAATTCAGTATAAAGATGGTAGAAAAGCCTCCCTGCACTTCTTCCCCTGTAAACAAAGTGCATGCTAACCGAACCGATTTGAAGGTGGACTGTACTCAATTTTGAGAGGCTTTAGGGAGCATGGTCAGCCTTAAATTGTTTTTACACAAAAGCAGATATTGCTTGTACCAGAGTGGAGGAAGCAATCCCTACACCTGTTGTTTGTCTACAAACAAGGCACATCAGGACCACAGTCTATTTTTAAAGAAGATTTTGTTTCCTAGAGACTTATTTACCTTGGGGGAGGGGGAGGGATTCTGTAACTGTCCAACACCTAAAATTTGGTAGTGCAGGTGACACATGGAGCCTTGGTCACTTGTTGACCACTCTTGCATAAGACCTGCCACAGGTAATTACTATGACTTAAGTGAAATAGCATCATATGATGCTAACACAGCACTTAATAAAACCTACACTCTAGTAAGTTAGTTGGTTCAGTTTGACTTTATTTAGCTAGCTGACATTTATTTTCTTAAGTGTAAAATAACGTGTGGTACTAAAAGTGGGCTTTCAAGAGACTGTTAGATAACATACATATGATTTAAAGAAGTGGCACATGGAAAACATTGCATATGTTTATCCTTGGCTCACATGGCCAAAATTAATTGAAGAGAAAGAGGTAATCTAATGTGCACAAGGAAAACGTTTGGCTATCCAGTATTTATTTAAAAAATGCAAGTAACTCATTAATTTAATGAATTGAATAAAAGATTCCTTCAAATTCAAGTTTCAGTACATTACACACATATGCTAAAAAGAAAATCACAACTCACGATGTGGCTCCACCATCATCATTGCTTCCTTCTCAGACATAACTAGCTGACAGAACTGGTCCCCAACATTGGCCAAGATATATTTAGAGGTCTCTAGGTCAATACCCTCTGCAGGGGATGATGATGGGATCCACAAGCTCATAGCATCAGGGTCACTCTGCTGGGGATTCAAGAATCCCTCCACTCGTAGAATACCCTTTCGAGTAAATATCAGTCTGAAACAGAAGAGGATGAACTTGTTAAAGGACACAGTGGCTATCAACTATTTTTCAAAAGAAACCTGGGAGAAAGCCTTTCCAATGCCTTCTGTCTAGCCTTGTGCTTTCCAGATGTCTTAGATTTCAGTTTCTATGATCCCTCAATCTTGAATGTGTCAGTCCAGGGAGGACAGGAGACAGAATGCTAAATTCAACTTGGAAGAATTAGAAAACTACTACAATTATCAGTTTGTTCCTGAAAAGAACAGGAAACTGACCTTTGTTAGCAATTTGCATAAAATTTACTAAATAAAAAAAGCCTCTAAAAGGCAAAGATGGTGAATCCAGCACTGTATCTGAGCAACCCCACTTCTGAAGGTTCTTTTAGAAAACCCACCTAGTAAAGATACTTTAGAATGTATGAACATTTATGATCAACTTTAAAGTTATACAGACACTCAACATTAACCCATGCATACATATGTAGAGAGAACAGTCATCCAACAGCATTAGATGAATACGTATTGCCAGGCTTTATACAGATTCATTAACTTTCCCACTCCAACTTTCCTGCAGAACAACCTAGCCTGTTCTACATTATTAACATCTTAAACTCACCACATATTTTATTACATAACACTAAATTGTAACAACATGGATGACAAGACTCATGTAATGAAGAAAATGATTGCAGTAGGCTATTATGGTTCCATTATTATAGGATTACACTAGCATATAACCAGCCTTTGGTAAAGTGTGTGTCCACTGTCCACAGTAGACTGATACAAAATCAAGGCTATTTTTAATCTGCAATTTAAATCACCAAGAAAAATACAGATGTTAACATTACATTTGTATTTTCCATATCAATTATCTGTTGTAATAGCATCTAAGACACTAACTAAATAAAGGCCTCCCAAGTGCCAATTCAAAGCTTAAAAGTCTTTTGTAACAAACAATGGCATCAATTTAAAGACGTGAGCAAAAGGGAAATCCTGTAAAATGAACCAACTTCAGTTTCACTTTCTGCTCAGTGGCAAGCACAATAAGCAAAATCATTTACTTGACCACAATGGACATAATCCGCTAGAATTAGCTGTAGACCAATTCCCTAGGACTTTTGAGAAACTTAAGTAATAATTGCTAGGGACACAGGATGTCATTATAACAAAGAAAATAAATGGACATATAAGATTTAAGAGATGTAAGAGATATAAGATTTATGGAAAATGTAAAGCAATGAAAAAACCCAGTTTCTCCTAGAAGAAATTGACTTTTTTTTTTTTGGAAAACTGGAAAAAATGCAGTATTAGCACCCTTTATAAACAGAAAGTCACTCTATTACTTTACGAAATAAAATGCACTATGTATAATTTGGCTTAACATAAAAGTATCATGTTTGATATATTAAAGGTACACTTTATTCAAAAAATATTACAAACTGAATTTACTTCTTAAAATACTACTGCTACAAACTGAGGTACTAGGTTCTGAACCATAAGGAACACTTGAATGATAAGAAACCTCTTTGCTTTTGTCAATTTATGAGGAGCAGGCAACTTCTCCCCAAAAAACCAGAAGAAATCATCTGTACCAGTCAAAGAAAGAAAACTATTTTGTCTCCTGTAGTCTTTCCTAGTGCCAAGCAGACATAAAGCACACACTCCCATAAAAAGAAGAAACTAGGACCAGAAATTTTAACGATGTGAGATAATGCTTGTATATAAAAGCTTCTCTGACACATAGCATTTAGAAATACTGGAGAACTACATACATGAAGACTTTGCTGGAAATACTGTATTCACTGTTCTAAAAGAAAACATTTTGTAATTTCCCCCATTTTTCCAGAAAAAAGTGCTTTGAGGGGAAAAAAAGCACAAAAAAAAACTTCTGAATTTTTCCAGATTTTCTCAGGCCTTCAAACCTCTAGTTAACAGGGTAAAACATTTATAATTATCACAGAATTATTAAAATTACCACATTCTCAGAGATAAATATAAGATTATCATGTTTGCCATGCTTGCCTCAGAAATTATGCATTTTCCCCATGATTCATTATCTTATGTAGATAACTAACATTTAACTCAGTGTTGATGAAGTGTAAAATTCAACAAGTATAAATTATATAGAGATTTCATTATATACTATGCTGTTTTTAAAGAAGTGACATACAAAATATTTCAACACTTCCCACTTAAACTAAAAATCCATTTTTTGTCCTGCTTTTAATTCTGAAAATTCATCTTGCTAATCCATTGCAAGTTCATGGGCCAGCTTCCCCATAAGGCATGAAGAAGCCCTCAGGAGCTCTATCACAAGCTGCAGTTATCCTTACAGAAACCCAACACAACTCTTAACACAATGAACTTACAAAATAACATTTTGTGACATTTAGAGAGAAACAGCCCTTTAGCCGATAGCCAAGAAATATGAAGACCAACTCCGAGAGGTTTATTACCTGCGGAAGTGAAAGAAGCGACAGGCCACAGTGGAGTCATCCTGTTCCTGTTCCTTGAACTTCCGGTAGCGTTCCAAGCGGCATTCTCGGCACTTGTGCAGATGAGGAGCCACATTGATACAGGAGCCATCCTGTAGGAATGGTTCCCCTGACTGCTTCAGCTTCCTCACCTTACTCATGTCTTTCAGTACAGACTGTCCCACTACAAAGAAAAGAGCATTCCAACTAAACTACAGCAGGAAAGGATGCTAAATTCCAAATAGTACTTACTTAATCTTGTCTCTTACAAAATGTAACCTTACATCAGGGCTGGGAACATGTGACCCTCAAGATGTTCCTGAATTCCAATTCCCATCTAGTGAGTGTGGCCAGTAACGGGATACAATGGAAGCAGCAGTTCAACTTCTGGAGGACCAAGATTCCTCAACTCTGCCCTACACTTCAGCTATTCTTTATGGAAAGTAAAAGTGCTCTTTTCCCTACTTGATATTAGCACCCTGGGTATCTCATATGTATAAGAGCCAAGGCATGTACGTTTGACCCAAGTACTCTATATGCAATATGATCAATGCTACATACATACAACCCCTTAAACATACCTAACATCCCATATGAAAATACCAGGCAACAGTATTAGTGAATAGAATGAGACTCTCACATTGTGCTTTAGATGTTTCTTGCTCCAATAAAGAACGCTTAACTTGTGGCAAATGCTTCCCAGACTCCAAAATCAGAAAGCCCAGAAATGTCTAAAGTCCGCAGAAAAATATACATGACTATGTTTTAAGTAACTATTCCCAAGTTTTCATTAAGTTTATGTACACACCTCCAGCAAGCAGGTCTCATCAGTTCAGACACTTAGTGAATCACTGAATTGCCTGTGGACACTGATAGAATTAGACTCTCAGACTGTTGTGTTATTTATTTAAATAAGAATGCCTTACTGAGTAGGAATGCTTAATGAGGTGAAAAGTAGAGTAATGCTGTATTGCTGGATCAATGAAATGAGAAATATTACGGATGTACAATCTTGTGACACTTTCTTTATCAATACAAATACTAAATTGTTACTTATGCTAAAGGCTCAGTGACTACAGAGAATCTATGGAGCAGTTAATATTTTTGCATTTTGCAGATTTCCTTATCCTTTTCATGCTGATTCCTAAAACACTTCCCCTGTCCCTACACAATAATCCAATTTATTGTTTCAGTTTTTTTAAAAAAATTATTGAACCATCCATGTTGTTGCTGTGTGCCTTCAAGTCATATCCCACTTACAGTGACCCTAAGGTGAAGCTATTACAAGTTCTCTGGGGCTGAGAGTGTATGACATGCCCAAGGTCATCAGGTGAGTTTCTACAGCTGAATGGGAGACGTGAATCCTGGTTTCCAGGGTCATACATCCAATGCTCAGATGACTGTACCACACTGGCTCTCTACCATCCATGCTGTAAACACAATGCAGGCTCTGGATGGTGACAGGGAAGCCCCATTCCCCTTCCTCAAGACATATTCCATTGAATGAGTAAATTCCCCCATTCATTTCCCCAACTATATGCATGGAATAATTGTTATTTCCAACTAAGAATCAGCGATAACAATGCAATCTCCTTCATTCAACTGCAACAAGCATATGCCTTGAATTGCTGACAGTATCTAGCTGCCAGCTATCCTAATTAACCTTTCTTCCTAAATTTATACCTCTGCAAAACTACTATCTCTCAGTGTTGTAAGATCATGTCATAAGGCAGTTTCCTATGCTCCTGAGCCAGGACATTTAATTCCATTTAATTCAATAATGGTGACACACATCAAATTATTGCAAAGTTCTTTCAACTCTACTTGCAGATGTTAGAGACTGAATCCAAGATCTTCTGTATGCAAAGCTCTTATCTACCATGAAGCTACAGCCCTGTACACTTAATGCACGCCTAAGAACCTTATTTTGATCCTGATTTCTTGTTTTGACTATATAGCTACAAAAACAATTTTTTACTCTGCCTTTCACCTCAAAAGGCTTCCAGAGTGGTTTATGGAAGATATATTCACAGAAGGAGGCACATGACATGGTTGACCATATAGAAGACGTACCAATACAGGACTGAGTAGTGCTTCTTCAGCCCTTCCCAAATAACTAAAACCTGCCTTTAAAAATGTTCACCTTTGAGGGGAGCTGTGCGAGGTCTGCCCTTTGGGGCTTGTTTCCCTTTTCCCTTGCACATCAGTAGTTCGGCATTCCGCTCGCCATTGGGACCCAGTTTCCCAATCAGATGCTCTGGGATCCCCTTCAGACAAGCTTTGGTGTGCAGCTGCTCCTCAGAATCACTCATATCAGAGAGGTCACTATTGGTACTAGAATCAGAATCCTGCTTAGATGGCATGCTCCGCTCATCAAGAGAGAATCTTTTCACAGTTTCAAAGGGAGCTTTGTTCTCCGGCAGCAGCTCTGCCTGTGAAGAGAAAAAGCCAGACGGATGTCTGCCAAACACATTAGAAAAAGTTTTCATAAGAGGATTGTCCTGTTGCCCGGGCCCAACAGATGGCTTTTCTTCTGTGGGACTGGAGGAGAGTGTGGGCATTTCAATAGGCTGTGTCAGGCTGCTGACAGGTGAGCTAGAACGGCCATTCCCCAGTGTAGATGAGCTCTGAACACCAGCAAAAAGAGTTGAACTAGGCGTACTGGAGAGCATTTTGGAAGAATCTGTTGTTATAAACAAGCTTTTCTTTTTAGCTAAAGAGTCAGTTGAGGTGTGCAAATCTGGCCAGCTACCAGCTGTCTTGGAACCAAGAACTGAAGAGGGAGTAGCAGATACTCCTGGCTGAGATGAGGAAGCAAAACTACTGAAAGGACTGAGTTCTGATTTTTCTGCAAATGCCAGAAAAGGGTTTGAGGGTTCTTCTCGTGACAGTTTAGGGGGCTGCAAAAAAAGGTTCTCGTGATTATCTGGAGGTCGAGCACTCATGAGGTTTCGTGGAAAAGCTGGTGTAAGCGTGGGCATTGACTCCCCTGGCAGCTTCCGCTCCACAGAAGTGCCCAACTGAGTCCCAAGTCTAGCTTCTCCTGTAAGACCTTTGCCTTTGCAGATGCCCAAACTCAGGCTCTCTGAACTTTTTTTTAATGAGTCTTGACTAGTGGATTCTTCAGTTAGATTCTCAGACAAGGCTGTGAAGTAATTACTGGAAGGAAGATTCTGAGACATGCACTGAAAAAATAAGTTCTTTGACAAATCAGAATCTTTCTGAACCTCATGACCAGTGGTACTACCAAATGGAAATCCAACAGGCTTCTTTTCTGAAGCAAGTACTCCATTGGACTGGCTTCGCCCGCTGTCAAATGCCAAAGGTTGAGAAGCACTCGAGTGTGCCGCTCCAAATCCTGGAGAAGCCAACATTAAATTTTGGGAACTCTGAAACAGAGTAAGATATCAGTCAGTTTTTCGTCTCATGATCTAAAAATTACAACACTTTCCCCATCCTTGTTAAAATTTTCCCTAAGAAACTGATGTTTTAGTAGTTCTTACCAATTTGTGCCACATCACAAAAAAGAAAACAAAAGAAAAACAAAAATCTTGTTGTCCAACAAATGCACTTTAGCAGGCTGCCTAAACTAAGTGACTAGCCTTCCAAATCTGAAGACAGGCTTTACAAACTTGACTTTAGAAAGCTGAAAAGGATACATATGAGACAGAAGAAAATTATTACGTTAAACTGAAACACTGTGATATAGACTTGAGACATCCCAGCTTCTAGGCAGCACTGAGCCTATGAAATTTACCAATAGACGGTCTTTCACCCCATCCAAACCTGGCTTCCAGTTTTGGGGACACAAAAAAGGCTTCAGTGGGTAAAGGAAGCACTCCCTTCTAATTCTACTGGATTCTTGCATTCTATCAGCAAAATACCTGTAGACCCTACCCAAAAATTTATCTCAGTATTTGAAATAACACTGTAAAAAATCAGTGTTTAAACTGAAATTGTCATTTTAGAATCCACCCCTTCCCTATAATTAAGTACATCACTTTTTCACCTCAAAATAATCATACAAGGGGAATCAACACACACTAAACTACAGAGTTTGAACTCCAGCTTTATTTATTATGAAAGCCAGCATCCTTCTCATAGCCTACAAAGACAGAGAGGAAAACACTGCACGTGTACCAACACACCAACAAGATCGTCACAGCAAACAAGCAGCAGTCTGAGTATTCCATCCTACCAAGTGGATGTATTCACTACAATGGGAAAAGATCTTCAGATTCCTATCTGTCCCACAATACTTCTGCACATCTCCCAAATAGGTTTATTTTACTGGATGGCCATTGTGGTCTCTTCCAACTCTTCTATGATTCTAAGTTTTGCAACAATATGATCAGCACAAAGTATTCGGTGGTACTCAAGCGGTATAAAAAAATGCTAACTAAGGTGGTATAAAAATGCTAGCTATTACTCCACTACTAAATGACTTACCTCTCCCTGGGCTTGTAAATGGACTGTTTTCTGTTTTTCCTGCCCAGTAACTGCTGACAGGCCAGCATCTGACGTCCTCACAGTAGTTGATGTTGGCCCAGCTGTTGTAATTACTGCAGGGGCAGCCACCGGGCCCTGGCTGGCTTGCTCTAAGGATTTTGCCATCTCTTGACTTCCAGCTCCACTCAGCAGCGCTTGGGCGTTAGCTGAAGAAAAGGAAGTGAAGGGCACAGGTGTGGCACCACCTACTGGCTCATCTTGGACCACAAGAGTTCGGCCATTTTCCTTTGTGTATGTGGCAAAACGTATATTACGATTAATTTGAGGAACAAAAGTGGGAAGCTGCTTGGCTTTTGGATCCACAGCCATGTCACCACTGATGCTTCCTTTCCAAGCTCCCCTGGTTGCCTCACCTCCATCGTTTCCATTACTATCCACTTCACCCCTCTCCTTGAGTTTCTTTGTAGCATGATCACAAGCAGCTTCAGAAGCATTTTTCCTCCTTCGTCCATCTTTTCCTTCCACGCTCTCTCTCTTCTTTTTCCCCTTTGAGGATTTAGCTGCCTTTAGAGAGCCTCCCTATAACAAATAAAAAGCACAGAACACTACAAAAATCAGTCAAGATTTCTATCATTTTTCTTTATCTGATTTAAAGAAATCTAAACATTCATTAATAATATGCTGCTTTAAACAATACATTTAAATGCCATCATTCAGCTCTACAGTGGGCTGCTCAAAACTTACACACGCATATTTACATCACCATTTTATGAATTTAAGTCCCATGGACTACACTGAGGCTTTTTTTCAAGTAAATCAATATAACATTAAAACCTTAATTGTCAAGGAAAACAACAGAATGCTTCCTATCAGGGTAAACACTTTCTAAGAGACTAAATCTTTTAATCCACAAGAGGCAAAGCCCTATCCTGGGGCCTAATCAGGGCCATGGAGATGCCTTTTCCAGTCTGTAGAACTACTGGCAAAGTCTTTCCCCACTCCCACGCTAGTGGAGACAGGAGTCCATGCTGTAATCTCCAGTTACCCAACTCTTTCACACTCTCAGCTGGATCCTGCACGTGACAGCTGACAGCACTCCACCCCTCCCTGTGTGTCTGCAAGTGCTAGCTAAGAGCACCTTCCGTATAGAGAAGGGGAAGCAATAATTTTGTGCATGTTTTCAGCCACATGTGCAAGTGTCAGCTGAGTCCTAACCCTGGGATTAGGACTTGATAAAATATGGTACCTCATTCAAAGCAGAAGTGTCCATCACTACATGAATAAGTCGAGGATCCACGGACTTGATTTCACCAGTCTGATTTTTATTGAGGGAAGCAACGGAGCATGTCAGAGAAAAAGAGGAAACCAATATTGAACAGTAAACACATACTCATCATGAACAGATTTTTAGCTTCCTCAAAATCCCTCTTTGATTATTTCTTCCCAAGTTGTGGTCTCTTTACTTTTACATGTCATACTTCACCCCTGTTTCGCATCCTTTATTGTACATATGATTTTTCCAGAAAGTAAGTAAGAATATACCTTTAGACTAATATCAGGTAATAAACAAACTTGATTTATAGCAGTCTAAGGCCAACATATGTACTTGAATTAAAGAATGGAACATTCTACATATCCCTCCTGAAGCCAACTCTGATTCTACAATATATATTCAGACAGTATGACTATAACACTTGAACATGGTTTAATGTTATAGCCACAAGCTGCAGTGCGGCCTGGCCCTCTGGTGTGTGCCAGGGAATGGAAGCATCCACTCTCAGCATTAAATTAACTAGATTTGTATCCGGACTTGGTGAACTCATTTCAACTCTAGTTAGTAAATAAGTGAATATCATCATACATAGTTTAATCCTTAGTAATTGCAGTCTAAACAAATTCAAAATGTGAAAGAGAAGGATGACGAATCCATAAACCACAGACCTGTGACAGATAAGTATATAATGTTGAACCATGGCTTAGCTTTATGCCTGAAATGGCCTATTGTGTGAATCCAATCAAAACCCCAGAAGAAAACTTTCACACCTCAGTCAAAACCACCTCCATGAGACGAGTGATAGGATCTTGGCAGCTCACGACAGCAGAGACCCAACTATTTTCCTCCTCTGGCTGATACACCTTCACACGTTGACCCTGGATAGTATAAGGACCTAAGAGGAAAGTAGCACATGAGAATAGCATCAGTCAAATCTGTGCCGCTCCACCAAGGATTTTTCGGCAAAAGGATAATGGATTTTAAAAGTGTTAATTTTATGAATGCGGCACACAAATGAGGTTTTATTAGGACTTTTTATCCTTCTAACCAGTGGCACATGTATTAAATTTCCATCTGATCTTGGAAGCTAAGCAGGATCCAGTTTGATTTGTACCTGGATGGGAAACACCAATGAATACCAGGTTCTGTAGGCTGATGATTTATAATGTCCTTTACACCAAAATCCTATGAAATTCATGGAGTAGCCATAAGTTGACAGACAACTTTAAGGCACATACATACACCCACTTGCGTATCACCAGTGGGATGTAAAAATAGTCTTGGAGGCTATGCAATGCTTTCAGAGTTACTAAGAATTCTTTCTCACACAATGTCTGTCTCCTTCTTCAAGTGTGACACACTGTTTCCTACTGACCCTATCTTTTGTAGATTATCAATTTTGGCATACTAGCAGTAACCACTGCAGTCAACTATAATTAATAGGCAACTTTCACCAGAAATTATCAACTGTGTTTCTGCCCCTGCCCGATACAAATGTCCTTCTCAGGCAAACCACTCTTTTTTTTTTCTATCTTGTGAGACCCAGGCTCTTGGACCAAGTGACTGGTGGGACGGAAGATATGAAAACTTGAGAACCACTGCCTTATACCAGATGTAGAGAATGTGTAGCCCTTTGGATGCTGATTGGTTCCCACTGCATACACATCCCTGGGAGCATGGCCTGTGCTTAGCAATACTAAGTTAGACAGACATCCCTACCAAGTAGATAAACCTGGTCACAACCACTGAAAAAGCCCTCTCTTGCAGCCCCACACATATCTGTATTGTGGTCAAAACATAAAGAAATAGTTTCACACGATCACCTTACTCCAAACCATTTAGGGTTTTAAAACTCATGACCAGCATATTAAACTGTATCTAGAAACATAATAGAATATAAGAAGGGAGTTATACAAAGAAATAATCAACCCCACTGAAGAGTCTGAACACAGGACTCTCACAGGATTCACACGTTTTTCAAAGGCAGCCCCAACTACCTGCATATTGCAATAAACCAACCTTAATGGAACTCCAGCTTGGATCACTGTGAGACCTGACAATCCAAGAATAGGTAAAACTGGGATACCAATCTCACTGTGTGAAGCACTCCATTCTACAGGACAGAATGCTGAGCTCCAGGATTAAAAAGAAGATCACCCTCGCAACGAGTTTTTTTTTTAATTTTATTGTGCATTAACTATTACATACATACACACATGCATACTGAATACATATTACAAACATGCATACCAACGAGTTTTGAAGGGGACTGCTACCCCAAATCCAAGACAAATATATGAACCCTTATTACTCATTCTCTGTTTGGGAGCACCTCTGACCTGTCTTGATTAAGTTTTATTTTTCCATTCATCCAGTCTATTCCAAACACCAAGGCATTACAACTAAAAGTGCAGGTGCTGCAGAAGAACTACTACTGCAACTCTTTTCCCTAGAAGTAACCTGCACCCAGTAATCCACAGCAGTCTTGATTTATTCCTGTTCTCAATTTAGGAAGCTACGTAAGAAACCAGCCACCTATAAATGCAGGAATAGAGTTTTAATCAGTAGTTAGAAGCAGAATATAACCATCACAAGAATATACATATATGATTTTTTTTAGGATTAAAAGCCAGCTGGTCTTACCTCTGCTAAATATCTCTTGTAGCTTCTGATCACTGATCAACGCATTGACAGCTTCCCTCAATATAGGCTGCTGCTGGAGAAGCTGGTTCTGACTTTCTGTTGCCATCTGCCAAGAAACGTTTTCTACATGAAACAAGTTGTTCAAGAAATGGATGAAAGCACAGTGACACTGCCTACATGTCATTTCTTTATTTCCTATTTCCTGATTTCATTCTCTATAACAAGAGGAGTAAAGAGATCTAGGACTGTTTCTAAAACCATTCTGATACCCCTTGGCTTTGTTCACTCCTGCATATCCAAGCATGTATATTCTGGCAATGCCATAGCTATGGGCACATGAACAACAAAAACTCTGCTGCATTTGTTGCATAACGTTTCTACAATACTGACATTTTCACTCAGAGATTACTTAGTGAGGTAACAGAGCAGACCAGAATTCTTTTCACACCTTTGCAATGCAGTGTGAAAATCTTGATGGCAAATACCAAAACAACTATGTTGTATAACACAGGATTTTAAAGTTAGCTGGTCTTACTTCTGCTAAATATCTCCTGAAGTATTTTGATTTCTACGGTGAAAATCAATTTGTCCAAATTCTTGTAATATGACATAGGTTTTCCAGCACAATAGTTTGTGAGATGCATTTTCAAGTGTTTCTTACCTGATCATTAATCAGCCCCACAGTAAACCCTGCCTCTTTTAATTCTTTTTTAGATGACTGCAATAGCATTGAAGTACTATGAATTAGACTCAGTAGCCCAAGATTCCAAACAACTATTTTAGGCATACCCTAGTGGGAATTATTTTCTCTGAGGAACCCCATACCATAGTACAGACTCCTTTAAAACTTCCTAGTTTCCAAAGCAGTTTGCCATTGGACATGATAAAGTGCTCTTTGAGAAACATAAAGCTGAAATCCTCTTGAAACTAGGCATGCATGACCCAGTTAATAGGCCTGGTTACTTAAATTTAATTTCTTACTAATAAATAAAGAAGGTATAGAGTTGGAAAACTGAAAAGGAAGCATACACAAATACCTGGATCATATTGTATTCTGAGTTTTTAGTGAAGTCATGACAAATAAAATCTCTACCTTCGGTTTGTGCACCTCTAATTTACCTGGAAGAGATGTAACCCACTGGCATCAGACAGGAATCTCAAGTCTCGGTCTACAAGAGATTCTACTGGAACCACAGAACCTAATCCCAGCTTATCTACTAAAGGAGTGAAAGTCTGTGGATGAGAAGAAACAAAAACAAAAATGTGAAAATAGACTGGAGCACCCATATTTGAAATGAGATATTCTTACAGATTTACAACTAGATCTCCTGCACAAGTGTTTGTTCCACTTAACCTGCTTATTTTGCTAGAATAGCACTGCATTATTTAAGGTAAATGCTGATCAACATCATTTTATATAACTACATTAAAGCGCCCTGTAGTGATTTAATTTTACAGGTTTGAATTCTTCAGTTATTCAGTAACAGCTGAAATCCAGATTACCTAAAATAAAATGGCATTGCTTAATTCATTTCTCATTAATGGCAAAAAGAAAGAAAAAGATATTCACCAATGCAGGCCAATGCTCAACTGACACTCTAGTTCCTTGGAGAAGAACTGGCTCATTTCGAGGAACCCAAACCAGAGATCCTTCCAGCATCAGAACTATAACTTCTTCTGCATGAACCTTCACCCAAGCATGCTGCTTCCAACTGCACCGGTCAAATTCCACAAATATCTGCAACAGATCCAGAATTTCCTTCAATCATAAAGGTGGACAAAGTTAGAACAACCAGGCAATCAAAAGTGTATCTTGCACAGAAGGCTATATATATATATATCAGCTTGTGTTGTCAACTAAGACTCTATCCCTGTTGTTGCATGTGTTTGATTCTAACTTATGGTGACCCTAATGTGAAGCTATCATAGAGTTTTCTTGACTAGATTTCTTCAGAGGGCATTTGCCAATGCCTTCCTCTGAGAGAGTGTGACTTACACAAGTTCAACTTGTGGGTTTCTATGGTCAAGTGGGGATTTGAACCCTGGTCTCATGGAATCCTAGTCAAGCACTACGTCACAGTGCCCCCTCCGCCTTTGCCTTGCTCCCTCTCCTTCCTTATCTGCCTTCAAGTTGCCTATCGACCCTATGAATATCACAGAATTTTCTCAGGCAAGGAATACTCATAAGCAGTGTATGATTGTCTTCCTCTCTACGAATTCAATCCATTTCCCTCGGGCATTGCAGATAGCTTCAGGAAGGAGCTACGTTTTCTTTAGCTTTTACTGTGGTATGGAGATGGTAAGAAAAAACAAAAGTCTCTCTATTGTTTTTCTTTTTAGCCTTCCCAAATTGTTGAGAGAGCAACAAGACCGATTCTCCCTGTGTTCTGGTAAGTACGTAAGGCTTGGATGACAGACAGTTTCTTCCTTCTTTCCTTTTAGTTTTAAGGCAGACTTGTCTATACAGTGGTTGTTCATAACACAGCTAGAGAAAAAACTATTTCTTTTCTTGTGCAAAGGGATCTCAGCGGCGAGAAAAATCCCTACTTCCTCATCAAGCCCCTGGAAATGCTACAGGGCTGGAGGGAAAAGCAAAGACTTTGTAGTTTTGTAGAAAACTGTGGAAAAGAACAAGGAGGCAGGAGGACAGAATAAATGCCTTCTTGCAAGTGTGAAAATACTCTGCCTCTCTCTTGAACTCTCTGGTAAGCATTGAGGGTGAGAAGGAGAGATGAATATTCTTTCTCAGAACACTGACTGCTTCTTTTTCTGTTCCTATTCTTCTCCAAAACATCTTGCAGGAGAAGATTCCACCTCTTCCTGGAAAACCCAAGCAAGGGTAGAACTTCTTTTTCAGGAAGTTTTGGAAGACAGAAAAAGCAAGATAAATGCCTGTTTCCTGTCTTTCTTAAATGGCAGGACAGGTCAGAGTCAATCATGGATTACAAGCAACCTGGCAAGCACATGAATAAGTGTCAATGCACAATTCTGAAACACCACCTTCTACAGGATAGTCTACCCAGAAAATGCCAGAATCACAGAGCAAAGCTGTTAGACGGGATCAAAAAACAAAATTTCATCTGCCCATTCTGCTATCACACTGGCTCAATATGATACCCTTCTTTGGTACTTAGCTCCTCACCACTGCTCCTTCACCTCTGAGGTTCATGCTGTGAGATTCTAGTGCTCTCTCAATGTGTTGGTGTTGGGGCCATAATCATGTGCCATCTCTCTCTTAATTTCATCCCTTGATACTTGATTGACACAACTATCTCTCGTTCTTTACTCTTGCTTCCGCAGCTCAGGAGGGATTTTTTCAGACACCACTCTGACTAGCCATCTTTACCAAGCTGTGTTCTATGTCTGACCTCCTTGCCACTAGTAACCTGCATGTGCTTGTAAATGCTCTCTGGCCACACCTCATGCCATGACCCAGCAAGGAATGTGCATCATCTTCCAGCTGTAGACAGCAAGTCACTGTAGAGAATTAAACCCTAGTATCACATGAATAATTTTGGCAGGAGACTGTAACACCTCTGGAGACTGAGAGAAAGGAGGTTGTGGCATAAGCTTTCATAGACTAAGCACACTAGTCTACTACCAGCCTGTCATGAAAGCTTATGCTACAACCTTCTTTCTCCCAGTCTCAAAGGTGCTACTACATCTCTTTGCATACTTTGCAGACTAACATGGCAATGTCTTTGAATTTTGCAGTACTTGAGATACATGAGGAGATCAAGATAACACAACAGAAGACCAGACAAAAGAGAAGATCACAGTACTTTAGGCAAGAGATGACCAAGGCACATAAGGACAGGTTGCATACCTGTAACTGGAATTCTTTGAGTGGTCATCTGTGAACCCACACAAATGGGGTCGCCTGCGCCTGCACAGTGCTGCCTTTGGAATCTTCTAGAGCTCTAGGCCTAACTCTTTGGCGGGAACCCCATCCCTTCCCCTGAGGTTATATAAGGCCACCCGAGGGCTGCGTCTTCAGTTCTGTGACTGCCGTGGCAGCTGTAGAATATGAAGGACAGCAGGACACAAAGTGGGGAGGTAGGGTAGGGTTGTGTCACAGATGACCACTCGAAGAATTCCAGTTACAGGTAAGCAACCTGTCCTCCTTCTTCGTGGTCTCTGTGACTCACACAAATGGGAGACTAGTAAGCTGAAGGAGGAGGAGGAGGGGTGTCAAGCCCAACCATACCAGGAACATACTCTGAGGTAACCCAGCAAAACAAAACAAAAAACCCAACTAATATGGAATGAAACCTAGGCCAATATAACCAACGAGAACACTTTCTTGAAGAACTATACAGGAAATGTTCAGAAAGGCAGTAAGTGCAAACCAACATGTATGTAGTCACTGTACCATAGAAAAAAGAACAGCCCTTCCAAAACTAGCATCAATAGATGCCCTTTGGTCAACTCTATAATGTGATATAAATGTAGTTGGCTGGGACCAAGTGGTGGCCCTACAGACATCATGAAGGGGTATGCCCTTGGGAAAGACAGCTGAGGCTGAGAGTGCCCTAGTGGCATGACTCCTGAGCTGGGGAAGAGGCTCTTTCCCAGCAAGCTCATAAAAGTCTTACTTTTGAAGCCACCCACTTGGAAAGTATTTGAGAGGAAACAGGGAGTACTTTTTTATTAGAAGAGTAGCATAAGAAAAATCTTTGAGACTAGCAATACTCTGCACTGGGCTATATATAAAAGGTCAGTGCCCTCCTGACATCTAGTGAATGTAGTGTCCGCTCTAAGTCCGTGGCTGGATCAGGGAAAAAGGCAGAAAACATAATATCCTCATTCAGATGAAAGGCTGACACCACCTTGGGCAGAAAGGTGATATCAGGCCTAAGAACAACCTTTTCACGATGGAATCTAAGGTAAGGTTTATCCACTCTCGAAGCACAGAGTTCACTAGCCCTCCTGGCTGAAGTTATGGCGACCAGGAAAGCCATCTGCCAAGAAAGAAGTCAGTAGTGGCTAGTGGCTTAAACGGCCTTTTTGAGAGCTGGGAAAGCACTAGAGGTAGATTCCAGCCTGGAGTCGGGTTCGTCACAGGGGGATGAAGATGCTTACAGCCCTTCAGACAAGCCTGGACCAACGGGTCCAAGAAACAGGAAGGTCACCCTCTCATATGTAGCTGCAAAGAGATTGCCGACAGGTAACACTGTATCGATGACAAAGAGAATCTGTGCTCCGACAACGCCGAGAGGAAGTCCAAAAGGTGGATGGTATTGAAGTTCTCAATGTCAAGGCCTCGACGCCAAAGGAAATCAAAAACTGTGAGTACTTGTAACCATACAACCTCTTTGTCAATGGTTTACGGGCTGCCTCAACCACCCGGCAGACAGAGGGAGGCAGAGTGTTTAGTTGAACAGATTCCAGACAGTCAGCTTGAGGCTGTTGACATCGGGGTGGTGAATTCTGCCATTGTCCATAGTCACCAGATTCCGTTTGGATGGCAGCCTCCAATACCGATGTTTGGACGAGCGAAAGAGGGTTGACAAGGCCACCATGGCGTTATCAGCAGTGCTGACGATTCATCTCGTTGGATCTTTTTGATGCACCTTGTTATTAGTGGAAATGGAGGGAAGAGGTAAACTGTCAGGCCCTTCCAATTGAATATGAAAGCATCCCCCAGAGAGGATTCATCACTCCCGCCTTGTGAACAAAGTGGTTGGCGTTGCTTGTTGGAACTGGTCAGGAAGAGGTTGACTGCTGGCCTCGCCCACTCATCAAAAATATGGTGTAGGAGGGTTCTGTCAATCTGCCATTCATGGTAAGACCAGGAAGTGCGGCCCAAGGAGTCCGCAATGCCGTTCTCTATGCTGGGAAGGTGCAGGGCTGTTGGAAGGATCCTTCTGTCGAAGCACCAATCCCAGAACCGCAGAGCCAGGTGCAGGAGGGTTTTGGATCTTGTCCCCTCTTGCTTGTTCACACAGTAGACTACTGACATGTTGTCAGTGAGGATCTGGACTACATGACTTGTCCTCGAACACTAAGGAAGCCTTCATCGCTGCCATCAATTCTAAGGCACTGATGTTTAAGCTCTTCACTGGTATTGACCAGGAACCCCTGGCCATAAGTCCTTGGTGAGTGCCCCATCCATCAAGTGATGCGTCGGTTGTCACTAGCCTCGTGGGCCGTGGACAACAAAAGCGCATGCCAACAAGATTTTTCATGTTGGTCCAACAGAGGACCAATTGAAGGATTGCCCTCGGTATCAATAGTCGACACCAGAGGTTGTCACGAAGGGGATCGAAGGTGTCCGGGAACTATCTTTGTAGAGGATGCATCCAGAGTCTTGCATGGGGCGTCAACATCATAGTTGAGGCCATAAGTCTAAGTAAGACCTGGATGGTTTTTGCCCTGGCTCAACAGTTCCATCAGAGAGAACACACCATGCTGGAAATCCTTCTGGCTCCATCTTGAGTAAGGAAGGTTCTTTGACTTGTCAAGTCTAGGACCGCTCCTATGAAGTGGTTCTATTGGGAAGGCTGTAGATGAGACTTTTCATAGTTAATGGTTAGACCCAGGCTCCATAGAAGATGGATTATTAAGTCCAAGTCTGTTTGTAGCTGGGTTCAAGACAGGGATACAATCAGCCAATCGTCTATGTAGGGGTATAGGATAACCCCTCGCTGCCAAAGTGCCACTGCTACAACCGCCATGCACTTTGTGAATACTCTTGGTGCAGTATTGAGACTGGAGGGTAGCACCCAGAATCGGCAGGGATGTCTCCTGATCACAAAGGCAAGGCAACGTCTGTGATCTGGATGAATGGCGATGTGAAAGTTGGCATCTTTTAGAACTAGGGTGGCAAATGAGTCTCCCTGGCAAAGCAAGGACAGAATGGTGCTGATTGTGACCACATGACACCTTTGAGACTTAATGTAATGATTCACTCCTTGTAGGTCAAGGATGGAAGACCTCCATCCTTCTTCAACACTAGGAAGTATCAAGAGCAGAAGCTGTAATGAAGGGCAGTCCTCAGTATTCACTTTATTGCCCCCTTGTCTAGGAGAGTCTGCATGTCAACTGGTACCATAGGCGATGGCCAAGTGACTCGTACCCGCCCCATGGGTGGGGGTCAACGAAACTCAATGGAGTAGCCTTCAGTCACAATGTCGATCACCCAAGAATTGGCTGTGATGGATGCCCATGAATCTAGCTGATTTTTGAGTATGTCACCAAAGTGCAGGGTCTGGGTTGGAGAGTGGGATCAAGTGCTGGGTGAAGCTTCGATGTTGATGGGAGTGGTGTGAAGCACAGAATCTGATAACTCTGTAGCAGGGTCTTTGGTAGCGATGGAATTGTCCAGAGTCAAATGTGTTTCTTGGGGCCACTGGGCTTTTTCCTGTAGAGAGGCTTTTCAGGACATGAGGGAAGGTGTCTATGAAATTGTGGAGTAGACTGTTGGGAGGACTTCTGCAGGACATAAGGACTGCACTGATCTTGTTGGAATGTACAGTATCGATGATATCTGTATTTGCTCAAGGAGGACTGAGGCTGGATACCGCATTTCTTGATCGAGGCCCTCATTTTATCCGTGTGCTCTAGCTTTTCATCAGCAGAGGCATTGAACAACCCATCAAGTCAAATAGAAGGTCCTCGATCACTGACTGAGAGGCCTGGGAAGACCAGAGGATCATAACCAAGAGTGTTGATGCAAAGGCACCAATGAAGCAGAAGGTTTGACTGCACAGTCAACTATATCCTGGGCTGTCGTGAGCTGCTGGGTGGTTAGTCTATTAGCCTCAGCTAAGAACATGGTGGCCACCCTCTTTTCTTCCTCTGGAAGGCAGTCAGTAAAGACTTTAATTTTTTCCCACAGAAACTGATCATACTTTCCCATCCAGGCCATGTAGTCTGCCATCTCGAACAGAAAAGCTGCATTAGAGTAGTTCCTCCTCCTGACTGCATCTAGCTTTTCCCCTCACATGGTGCAGCATGGAAAAGCTGAGAAGTCTTGGATCGTACTGCGTCGACAATGATAGGGTTAGGTTTCGAGTGGTTTTCCAACCAATCTTCACTCAAGTCGATTACCTGATAAAGAGAGTCCAATTTCCTTGTTGTGGCCAGTAAGGATGATGGGGTTAGCCATGCCTTCTTAAATGGGTGTAGAAGGTATGGTAAGAGAGGAACAGCAGAGACCACTGGGGCCTGTTCTTGAGGGACATAGTAAACCGGGTCATTAATGGACTCCTTCCGAACTTCTACGCTGAAGTTAAGGTTTTTTGCCATCCATGAAATAAGGCCAGAGAAGGCTCGAACATCATCCGTCGGAGAGACTGGTTCACCTTTCAACACAGAGGTCTCAGGAGGCTTATCAAGTAGGTTGTCAGAGAAGTCCATGGAGTCTGATGATAGTGAGAACACAGACACCGAATGTCTAGAAGATTGGTCTGGTGTTCCCTCTCTGTCAGGGGACTGGTCACGTCAACATCGACCAGATAGCCATTGAGCCCAAGGCCTTGGCCTGGGCTTGCTGTCACCCTCAATCAGAACAATGGCATTTAGAAGGTGTAGGGGAGCGAGAATGGTTGGGTGTGGCCAAGTGTTTGCGCTCTCATGAAGAAGAATCTTCTTTGGGAACATGCTGATTCCTTCCTCTATGACGAGGTAAGCAGACCTCTTCAGAGGAATACTCATATGAGAACTCTGAAGGAGAGTAATAATACTATGTGCATCACTTACGAGGTCAAGAGAATTCTCCATAGGAATGTCGATGTTGATGAGATTGGTCAGTGGAAGAGGAAGGCGATCGGGATCGAGACCTGTCGTGTCAAGAGGTATGTCGATGTCAAGATCAAGTGGAGGAGATGGATCTCAAGTGGTTCCTCTTCCTTGATTGAGGCCTGGGTGGAGAGGAGAGGCATAAAGTTGGGGTCCGCTCACATCTGTTTACAGTAGGAGGAGAATGTCTGTTTCTCTGAGGAGGATGACTTTCCCGGGATAGTGCTCTAAGTGGGACTGCTTGGATGTGCTGGTTTCCTAGTACAGTTGGCTGAGTGGGAGTTTTATCCACAATTTCACCTTCCAAGACCTGGGAGACTGTGGAGGGAGACTTCCAGGCAGCAGATTGGAGTGAAGGCAAAGCCCGCATCAGTAGCTGTTCCTGTTGTGGGGAGGTCTGAGAGGCAACAAGGGTGTTAGAAATGGTCACTATGGAGAGCAGGAATATCGGTAGAGGCCGTTCACTCAGAGTCATCTTAGCTATTTTTTGCTTGGCAAGCTCCAACTCGTATGATCGCCTGGGTGTATTAGACACCGCAGTCAGTGAGCCTCCAGGGGATGGAGTAGCAGCTGCTGAAGAAACCACTGTCGGCTTCTTTGACTGCACCGAAGGACAGTCTTTAGACTTTGAAGGTCAACTGCTCCTAGATCCCTTAGAGCTCAAGCACTCAGTAGATTTTACTGCTAACTCCATCGAATAATGCCTGAGGGTCTTTGTTGATGAAGTGCTAGCTGACCAGTTGACAAAGTCAATGGCGCGCTGGGTTTGGGCTTGAGGGCCTTCTCCCAAAGAAGGGACCAAAGTCTAAGCTGTCTATTCCTTCTGGTTTGTGGCGTAAAGGCTTGACAGTGAATGCAGGCCAAGACGTTATGAGTCACACCAAGGCACAACAAGCAGAAGGAGTGGCCGTCTCAGTTGGGGATCTTAGCACTGCACGCTCAACACTTCTTAAAGAAGGATGTAAATGCCATAAATTGAGTTTGGAGAAACGAAGTTGAATCCAGGCTCAGGTCAAGAAAATGGAGAAAGGAACAGCAATGGCAGAAGGCTCCTACAGCATGCAGTATGTGGCAGAAAAAAAAGGAACTGAAGATGCAGCCCTCAGGCGGCTTTATATAGCTGCAGGGGAAGGAGTGAGGTTCCCGCCAAAAAGCTAGGCCTAGAGCTCTAGAAGATTCCAAAGGCAGCACTGCACAGGCACAGATGACCCATTTGTGTGAGTTCACAGAGACCATAAAGAAGAACAGAGTTTTCGCAAAGAGAAAGGCCTGTCATTTTGAAATGTAAAGAAGGAAGTAACAAATCTCAACAACAAACTGAATATAACAAACAAAGGAAAGAAAGGAGTCTAGGATACAGCTATGGATTTGTTCCTGTTCAACAAGTGGGTGGTAATGGGCTACTTTTCTCAAGAAGGACTTGAGCAGGAAGAAGAAATGTTTAGTCTTGGGCATACTATGGTTGAGATGACAGTGAAGCAATTAAACAGAAATATATCAGAGAGGCAGCCGAAGACGTGGGACTGAAATAAGAAAAACAGATCAAGAGAAGAAATGAAGAGCTGTATGACATCTCTACATATATATGGTTCTGATAAAACAGGCAGTACTTAAATATAGCTCTTGTGTTGCATATAAGACAGCAAGGTTTGAATTTCTGGAATATATGTGTTCACTAATATTATGTGGCTTCAGGAGATGAAATAGGGTTTGTCCCTGAATCTCAAAACTTGCACCTCATCTGTCATTTTGACAGGTACACTGCTTCACTTTCATTGCTTCTAATCTTCCTTTAACCCAATAAAAACTGGAGTGAGGATCATGTTAGTATTCCAGCTTACAATATTGGATTATGACTCATTTGTATGTATGAAATTTCTTTTCCTGTGAAAATAAATGGAAGCTTTAGGGAACAAAGAAAAAAACAATTCTAATGAAATATTCTTTCCTTTGGAATTAAGTGAAGTACTTTTTAAGAGAAAGTTTAAATCAAAATGAAGGAACAGCATAGTATAAGTACCTGCACATAAGACTTGTTGTTGTATGCTTTCAAGTCACTTCTGATTTATGGTGACCCTAAGGCAGAGCTTTCTAAACTGTGTGTCACAACATATTAGTGTGTCGACTGCAGTGTGTAGGTGTGTTACGCAAATGGTGGAGGGTCTGCCTTTCCCACTGTCACTGTCCTGGGACGAGGAAGATCCCAGTGGTGGTAGACCAGGTCTGGATGGAGGGTCTGCCTTTCCTCCTGCCACCACTGCCGCCCTGGGCCAAGGAAGACCCCAGCAAGGGCCAGGCTTGAGTGGAAGGTGTACCTCCACTTACCTGAATTACCATGTTACGAAATGAAGCATGTCTAAAAAGTGTGTCACCAACATGAAAAGTTTGGAAAGCTCTGCCCTAAGGTGAAACTATCACAGTGTTTTCTACAGCTAACAGTATATGACTTGCCAAAGGTCACCCAGCAGGTTTCCATGGCTGATCAGGGAATCAAATCCTGCTTTCCAGCGTCATAGTCCAGTGCTCAAATCACAATACTGCAGAAGAGAAGGTTAAGAGGGGACATGATAGCCATGTTCAAATATTTGAAGGGATGTCATGTTAAGGGGGGAGTGGGCTTGTTTTCTGCTGCTCCAGAGACCAGGACAAGGAGCAATGGATTCAAAAACTACAGGAAAAGAGATTCCACCTAAACATCAGGAAGAACTTCCTGATGGTCAGAGCTGTTCAGCAGTGGAATATGCTGCCTCAAAGTGTGGTGCAGTTTCCTTCTTTGGAGGTTTTTAAGCAGAGGCTGGATGGCCATCTGTGGAGAGTGCTTTGATGTGGGTTCCTGCATGGCAGGAGGTTGGACTGGATGGCCCCTGTGGTCTCTTCCAGTTCTATGATTCCACGATTCTATATCACGATGGCTGCTATGTCCAACGTATACATAGGACTTATCATTCTCTAAGTCTAGAGACCTAAAGCAACAATATACATTAGATATATATAGCCACCAAATCCATATCTGAGCCCAGAGGAGGCCCAGAGGGCAGTCTTCACAGTTAGTTAAGATAACATGCTATTTAAGATTTCAATATTTTCAACACTGACTTAAACTTTAAATCCAAATACACTACTGACCTAAATACTGTGAACATTTTATTTTGTCAACAATAAAATTAGTGGCTTCCCCTTTCATGTTTTCCTACTTCTCAGATGACAATAACTAAGACACATCTACCCAGATAGCAGAGCACAGCCTCTGTTTAGTACAAGGTATAGTCACAATGTTGCTTGTGGAAAAATAAGTTTCTGTATTTTACATTTCATATATATTCTAAATAGCATAAATTTATACACTAACTGACTTACGAACTAAGCATTTTATTTTGCTAAAGCATAAATGTATGAAAATATTGTATAGTTTCAATTTTTGCAATTTTTTTAAAAATATCTTCAATGGTTCCAAATTCAGAAAATTTACACATCTGCCTCATAACCATCTATATTCTGCATTACCCCCCCCCAAAAAAACCTTTAAAACAAAAGCTTGTTCAGTTAAACCAATGTTTCACTTTACCTGACCAGTGTATCAAGTAATTGTGGTAAAACACTTTGGTTTTAAATTTCAGCAGTTCTGAGGGTGGAAAGCAAGAGCAGTATTTCAGCCGGTGTAATCAAACCCTTTCATGCCATATTTTCCAACGGAACTGATATCATGCCTCCTTTTCTAAACACCTGTACAGGATATTTCTGATTGCCCCCTTCTCTCTCCAATACTATCTTCCAGCAGCCACCAGCAAGCTGGAAGTCTGGCAATTTTATAATGTCAGCTGATACAATTATACTACCTCAACTGACTAGAACATTTGTAAAGAGTTACTTCCACATATTTTTAAAATTTTATTTACTACAATGTACAAATAGCATAGACGTTCATAATACAGATTAGATACCTTCAAAGTAATTTTAGAAGCACAAATATAAAGTTATTTAAAAAGAGAAATACTGATTCTCTCTAAAAGAAGAAGAATTTTCAGACTTGGAACTTCCATTTTCTCCAGACAACAAAATCATGGACAGTTAGCAGCAGCATCTACTGTGCAAGGTAAAGATGACCATCACATCATCTTTTGATAGCCAGTACAACATGATCAAAGCTAATCTTTAAAAAAGAAATGATAAGTATAGACAGATAACATTCTTTAGAAAGCTTCCAAAAGTTTTGTTAAAACGTACATGATAGCCTTTGTGTTCTTGCTGTGGATCATTACTCCATATATCATTTATCAACATTTCTCAGTCTTAACAAAAAACTGCCATAAGAGCCTATCAAGCTTCAAGCATTCAGCACAAAGGACATTCATATGGATGCATACAAATCCACAATCAAACAGAATAGCATAAAATCCAGATGTAGTTGAAAAGTTAGTTAAGGAGGTAACTGGATCACTGGATTACTGCAGTAAGAACCCTAAAGGCACCACATCCTGTCTGATCTTGAAAGCTAGGCAGAGTTGGCCCTGGGCAGTACCTGGATGGGTGACCACCGAGGAATACCACATGCTGCAGGCTATTATTTCAGAGGAAGGAACTGGCAAAACCACTTTTGAGTATTTCTTGCCCAAGAGAACCCTATGAAATTCATGGTGCTGCTGAAAGTTGACAGGCAAATTGAAGGCAGTTGCACAAAAACAAAACAGTGCTCTTTATTTTTCAGCCATTCTTTTTTTCCTACTACTTTTAAAAGTCTGCCTGGCACTTTCCTCAATCAGCATATGCTAGACTTAACTGATCAAGGCATTCCCCCACTACATTCTGGAAAGACGTCAACAGAAGTCAATCTTTCAACTTGCTTTGGATGAGATTCAACACTGCAGAAAGCAATTTGCACTTGCATAATGGGACCTTCTGCTCTTCAGTATCTTCACCCTGGTTTGCTCTGGAGTGGATTCTGAGAATGCAAGCTGGGTTGGACAAAGCACTGCCACTCGCCCCTGTTTTTCTGCCAGAAGCTGTTTAGGCTGTGGGGCTAACTTAATAACACCCTCTCTCTTTAATAAGTAGGATGAAAAATAAACTTGACTATTAAAGTATTTTTAAAAAATACGGATGAAAATCCAAGAAGAATCTGAAGAACAGTATATTGGTATCCATGGCTTTCGTAAGTCCATCAGTTACAACTTCAGGAGATTCAACACTGCAGAAAGCAATTTCTGTTAGAACTTGGTAAGATCTTAAGCACAGTCTGGCTGTGCATGCCCATATACCACTTAAAAATGAACCATATAATACATAAAATGCATATTTGTGTTTATATTCAATTAATGAGAAGCTGAAATTAGATGAAGGCAAGGTACATTTTTGGCTCCAAATCAGTATGTATCACAGATAAATTCTTTGGTGAATACTAACAGACATAAAATATCAAACAATTGAACTAGTAATTGGCACACAGTCAATTTCTAAAAAGAAGCCCTGTACCTAATCTTTGACAGAATCAAAAGCACCAATTATTATAGGAGCCTTCCAGAATAAAAGTAAAGCTCCAATGCTTTATGCTACTCATCATGATTTTAAAAATGCTATTATATTAGAATTGTAAACTTAAACACAGATTTGGGTAGGACTAAGATCTAAAAATACCTTTCCAAAGGCTCTTACCAAAAAAAAAAAAAAGACATGACACAGTGTAATGATTTTCTATAACACACACAAATAAAGTAAGATTTAACAAGGTAAAGTCTAAATGCCTGTGTACTAAAATGAAGTGTACTCTGAAAAGGCATATGAATTCATATTTAGAACTCCTAGATATGGAACTGGAATAATGAAGCAAGAATCATGAAGAAATAACAGAAAAATGAATAGAGAAGCAGTTGTGTCTAGATAGGAGCACTAATGTTAAAAAGAATGTAATGTATGCTTAATATAAGCAAAACAAAACTGGGCTATTTCTTCAACAAATTAGTGCTAACGGGATTACAACAACCATAGATAATCAACAAAATTAGGACCCAGTGTCCTAATGGTCAAGATTTACCTACTTCTGACTTGCAGAATAACTACATTCTCCATTATTGTGCACACTCCAGTAAAATTCAAGGAGGCTCCTGGACCAGAAAAATCACTGATCATCCCACCATCTCCTCAGACCAGTTCCCAAAAGGCTCCCCTCCCAGCTGTCACCACACGCAATTAATCCAGCAAGCTGCAGCAGAATGAGATAAGGGAGGAAGCAAGGCCAATCCAACCAGTCCTGCTAAAAGAATACTTGTCCTCCCACCACTTTCCTCCTCATCCTTTTTGCTTTATGTTATGGCTTTCTCTACTGTAAGCCTGCTGACAGGGGTTATTAATTGTATGTTAGCTGACACACACACACACATATCTGTGTGTGTATGTGTGAGTGGGGGGGGAATAAAAATGGTTATAATAAGTAAAAGCAAAGTACTAGAGTTTTTTCCCTTATATAACAATTCTTCCTCAAAATACTCAAATTTCCATTGGTTCATGTACTCTGTCTTCAAAATACACATACTAAATATTAAAATATGAATACAAAAACATAAATATTAAAAATACTATATTACTGTATATACTGAATACTAAAAACACTAAAATATTTAATTTTAAAATACCTTAAAAATCTTTAAAATCCTCATCACAGTTATAGCTTGTTTATGATCCACTGACATAACAGATTGTTACCATTACTAATAAATAAATATATGCTGAAATTTCTTGAAACAATAACTATTGTTTCATTCATAACAAGACAGGCAAAGGGAGTAGAAAAGCTAGTCATGAGTATACAAGTGTCAGGCTTCTATTTACTAGTTAGGTCAAGCACAAAGTGGCATCAACATGAACTGGCACAGAGACAAATCAATGATTGTTCTAGCCCCACTTTTTCTTCTGAAAGCAGCAAGCCAAAGTCTAAAAGCCAATTTATGAACAGAGGAAGAAAATAAACTCTGTCCTAAACCTACTGCCTATCGATATCAATGAACAGCACCAGAGCTTAAGAGTTAAGATGAGTCTGTAAGTCATAAACTCCAACAAAGTACCCAGAAGATAGTTATCCTTCATGGTCAGTTTAACATAATGTAGTTAAACCAGAAAAGTTTATACGGAGTACAGTGTGTGCACTGTATATGCAGGAATTCTGTTCCAACAACCTTGAGACCATATCCCATTGTAGTCAATGGATACAATGTTTGTGCAGCAATGCAGGTGCACACCCGTTGCATCATAGAATCATAGAAATGTAGAGTTGGAAGAGACCACACGGGCCATCCAGTCCAACCCCCTGCCATGCGGGAACACCCTCAAAGCACTCCCGACAGATGGTCATCCAGCCTCTGCTCAAAAACCTCCAAGGAAGGAGACCCCACTACACTCCGAGGCAGCATATTCCACTGCCGGACAGCCCTGACTGTCAGGAAGTTCTTCCTGAGGTTCAAGTGGAATCTCCTTTCCTGCAGCTTGAATCCATTGCTCCTTGTCCTGGTCTCTGGAGCAGCAGAAAACAAGCCCTCTCCTTCCTCTACATGGCATCTCTTCAAATATTTAAACATGGCTATCATGTCCCCTCTTAACCTTCTTTTCTGCAGACTAAACATACCCAGCTCTCTAAGTCTATCCTCATAGCTAGAATGGGATGTGATGCTTCATGCAACCTTGCATCCATGCGTGCAGAGGTTGCACAAGAAGAGAATGCACTGTACCATTAAGTGGGAGGCACCAGTTCTCACCAGAGATGGTCATTCTTTGGGACCACTAACAGTGAATGTAGATACGACCCAAGCCCCACGTGCCTTACCCAATTCAGACTTGCCTGATCTACACACAGAACATTCAAACACCTTCAATTGATATTTTCAGATCTCTTTGCACTACCTTCCAATATCCACCTTGTGCAATTACAATGTACATCTGTTAACTAAGTAGATGTGTTCCTGGTCTTTAGTTCTTTAACAGAAACTTTAGTACCAGAGATTGAAATAACATGGAAAGAATAGGAATAGATTCCTACTTCAGAAAAAAAAAATCAACTCAGCGTGTTTCAATAAACTTTTTACAATATTCAAAACTAACATTATACACATGTGAAGCAACCAGATCAGGCAAGCCCAGCAGAAACAAACAAAAACATTTTGACTTTTCTAGAGACTACTAAAAGGTTCAAAAATGCCTCCTGGAATGATTTTTTCTTTCTTTCATAGCTTCCACTTTTCTTAAGATTTCTACTCTGGGGGCTAAACTTACAGATTCATGCTCTTTTAAAAAAAACATGCTGAGGAGAGCTGGAAAGGCTTACCTGTTCTCTACTTTTTGCATTTCATACAAGCTTAGTAAGGGATTCTTGAGGGAACTGCTGTTTACCTTGCCTATTGGAGACATGCATATACAGCTACAGTAGAATTGGCTGCCACTTCTGCCTTTGGCATGAAAGTTTTTGTCAAAAGAAATAATCCAGGGGCATATCTACTTTGTTAACTGAAGTATACCCACATAATTTTTTAAAATATTTGCATATTTAAACTACTGCAAAATTCTTCTCACAGAATAGCATTAACCCAAGCAAGCTGTAAAAATCTACTTTCTCTTCCCCAATGATCAGTTGCATTCTCTTATCTGTTTCCTATTTGCTTGCAATCCAATCTTTAGTTTATCTACACCCCAAAACTTCAACACAGTGCACACAGAACACACTCTGCTCTAAGATCTTCCTCTGTCCTAAAGGCATTTTGCTCCTCGTTTAATTTTTTTTAATAAAAATAATTTTATGCATACTTTTATAGGCAAGCCTCGGCTTCCAACTACCTAGCCATGTTTTTCCCCTTCTCCAGAGAGCAATTTAAGAAAGGAAATGAGGAGAGAAAAGGAGCTGAAGCCTGTGTTTTGCTAAAAATGTCTTTTTCAAAAAGGAGAGGGGAATGCAAGTTTGGAGAAATAAGTTTGGGACAGTAGGAGGCATCTAGTTTTTAATTTGGGGAACTGGGTTTTGCCTTACACTTCCTGGAGAGGATTACCTGTTGCCAATGGTTCAGCCTTCAGAGCTTGCACCGAAACTCTACATACAGTCAGTATGTTGGACCAGTTACTTTTCCAGCCTCTGCTGTTTGCTTTCTCAGCTTTCCTTTTGAAAAATAAGCATTATTTGGGACTAACTGGGATCAAATATGTACATCAGCATTTGGGGCTGAGACCCAGCTAGTAGTTTATACTAAACTTTTTGGACACATCACATAATTTTGTAACTAGCCAGACCATCACTCTGTTGTGCTCTAAACTGTGTTTTTAAGATTTCAAAACATGCTCTTAGTATACAGCATACTTCCCACTGAAGAAAACTGAACAAGGAATCATAAAGGATCTTGAACCTTAGAAAGAAAGAAGTGTGCTGTGGGGTTTTTATACACGCAATGATTGCTCTCCCATACTGATCGCAAGAGCAGCACTGAAGGGACACGCAAAGGTTCACCTCTGCTTCAACTGAAAGCACACATTCCATTTAAAAAATGGTGGACGCAGCCAAGAATGAGTACACAGACAACCGCATTCCCCGCCTTCATCATGATTACACAGTTGCATTTTCCATTCACAGCACCCCAAGAAAATGTTCAGGGAGCCGTATTGACCACGATTAATTCCGCACTATAATGCAGACCACGAAGTTCTTTCTAACAAAAATACAGACTTATACAAGCGTGTTTCCCAAACTCCGCTGGACTCTTACATACTAACAGGAAGTCTCTCTTACTAACAAACAATAACTTCAGACCAGCTTAATCCTAAAACATAGAATCCAAGCTCCAAAACGTAAAATATTTTTGCAGACCTCACACCCCCAACGCAGCAACTCCCAATAACTAAACTGCCCTAAACGACATCGAAGAGGCCCTTCCTCCTCGCCTTCCCAGCCTCAGCATTCCGAGGCAAACAGGCAAAACGCACGGTTTTGCAACGGAACGGACGAAGGTCGCCAAAATGCGGCACCTCAAATCCGAGATCAACCGCAGCAAGAGATCCTGCGGCGGCGGCTGTGGCCACCAGATAAGACGGGGAGAGCCCGAGTTCCCTCGGCCAAAGCAGGGAAGCAAAGGACGCCCCCCCCCGAAGTCCACGCAGGAGCAGCCCAACCTCCCTGCTCCCGAATACACAGAACCAGAGAGACGCTCCCCGAGAGAAAGCCGCCCTCCCGAGCGGACTCACCGCCAAGTCCTGGGGCACAGCCCCGCTCATGGCCCTGACGGTCCCGCTCCTCCAGGCCCGGGAGGGGAGCGCAGGCCCAGGCTCCGGCCCCGACGCCTCGCCCTCGCCCGGGCCGGCCACCAGCAACAGCAGGAGTCGCTTCCCCACCGGGGAGGCTGCCGCGTCCGCCATCCCCGCCGGGCAGCAGCAGGAGCCGCCGCCGCCGCCGCCGCCTCCTCGAGCCCAACAGCCGCCACCGAGAACGAGCAACAAGCCCTTCGCTGGGCCCCCCAAACCACAGCCCGCCCTGATCCCGGCGTGCCCCGCGCCAGCCTCCTCTCCGATCCCGGCGTGCCCCGCGCCAGCCAGCCCGACCCTCCCGTGTTTTGCGTCCCAGCATACACCACGCGAACTTCTATTTATTTACTTCTTCGCTCCCGGCATGCACCGCGGCCATTACGCTTTTGCCCTGAGCGTCCATTACTTGGTTCTCTCAGTAGGGGGCGATGTAAGCACTGATGCGCGTCGCGTTTGGCGCCTCGGAAGGAGAAGACAAGGTCTACCTGGTGCTCTTCTTACTCCGGTGGCCAACCAGCTGCCTTGAGGAAGCCCACAAACAGGAAAGGAGAGCGCGATAAGCCCTTCTGTTTGTGTACCCAGTAACTTATTCTGAAAGGCATGCCAGGCGTGCAACGTAGGCAGGTGCCTATAATTTGGTCGTCCATGAAACACTGTCCACAACACAGTGTCCAAGTCTCTCGAAAGGCCGGCTTCACACAGATAAGGGATACATTTAACACTTAAATGAACATGGCAGAGCTCTGAGGAAGGCTGAACACAAACCACCCTCCTCTGGTTAAAGCAGGAAAGGCCTACCCTGTTTTCTAGTCTTTCTTCCCAATAATCTGCAATACCTTTCAGTGTAGGAAAACTCGACTCTGCTTTCAGGGGTGCTATGGATAACAAGGCCAACCGTAACCATAATGAAAGCAGGATTTTTTACTGTCTGGCATGGCAAATTGCAAAGTGTTCACAAGACAGTGAACATGTTCTATAGAAATACCTTTCTTCCCCAGGCAATATAAAAATACACAGTACAGTATGTTTTTCTTACTTACAATTGCTTTAAAATAGTCATATCTGAACCATTTTTGGCACGGCATACATCTAATTGTTTTATCTGCTTTTCTTTTCATAGAGAATTACAGATACTGAAAATAATATTACAATCAGTTCACCGAACCTTGTAAAGAAATTTGTGCAGCTGTCTTCCAAATTTACTATTTGACTAGCATAACTGGATCAAAAACTACCCACTTACATTGTCACCAAATATAGAAACGGCTACATTTAAAGGACTGCAGATGGTAATCAATTCCTTTGTGGGCACTGACAACAGATAACTGAGGTTTTGAGGATACCTTAAATATGAGGACTTTTGTATTTACACCATGGCTTTCAACACGACCTGAATTCATCTTAAGACCCCATCCAAATTTGTTAGATTTCCTATTTTAGGGGATAAAACACATCAGCTGTCCCAAATGAAGAAGACAGTTACAGATTCCATCAATATTAGTCAAATAAAAGAACATCTGGAAATGAGAAGACCCGTGGGACCATAAAGGAAATATTTATTAAAATATATTCAAGAAATTGTCAAACTTCTAACAAAAGCCAGGAGAGAGTTGGAAGGGAGAAACATCTGTACAGGAAACGTTGTTGGAAATGCTTATACATGCGTTGTTTAAGTTTCACAGTTTAGTTATTGTCTACAAAAATATATTTCTGAAACTCTGAATCCTCTATAAAAAAAGCTGGTCAGCAACAGCAAACCTGACAAGCAGAATATACCTTAGGACAGAGTAAGCTCCTCCTGCAGATAAGCTTGGCATGACCCAGGACACTCCTGCCTCAAATATTGGGAAAGCTGTTCTTTGGGATTAAGCTCCACATTAATTCTGAAGGAAGGCAATTGAAACATGAGTTTTTGTTTCTCTCACTTCTTTCTTCTTCCAACATGCAAAAATTTGGAAGGAGTTGTACATTTATATAATGTGAGAAAAGGGTTACTGAACCAATATCTGGTATCAGATGAGAAATACTATGCTTGCATTTATACCCAAGATTTGCTGCTTCCTGTGGCAACTGCTAATTCTAACTAGCAATATACCATGATGTGCACCTGGAGCACTCCCATCAACACCTGGCCAGTCCTGCTTTTAGGAATAGAAGCCTGATTAACTAAATAGTCTCAAAAAACCGATCTAGACCCTCAAGTAAAGCCACTCTAGCAATTTCAAAGTCATTTTAATCCCAAATGTAGGTGACTAATACTGGTTATTTTTGAAGTCTTATGGCTTAAACCATGCTTCTTCAGCATTCAGAGACTGATGCAATCCTACCATAGTTAAATATATTGATATATATGTATTATATATATATGTTTTCATATGCCAACCAGCATGGTTTCTAAACAAGAGGCTTGGTGCTAGCCAGCTGGGACCTTCCCAATCTCTCTCCACATGGAGGTTATACCTGATAAGTTTTTAGAGGTATTCATGTGTAAAAAATAACTTGCTTACTAATACACGGCTGCCACTTTTAATTAAATGCATCTTATACTACTCCCTGAACAGGCAACGTAATAAGAGTCTAGGCATTCCAACAGCTGGGGACCTGGATCAGAAATCTTATAAACACAAGATAGGAACTGCCAAAAGCAAATTCAGCAAAAGAAATTGCTGTTGTACTCTGCTTATAATACAACATGATACTAGGGCAATCATCTTTTTAATTCTCTCCACAAGGAATACTCAACCCCTGGTTGCCAAAACTGAGGAAGCAGTTTTAATACATTGAACAAATTAGCTGCAATGCAAGATGGCAGTGGAACACAGTATCTGTTAGTAGGGAAGCTAACTGAGATTAATAAAGAGGCATATTTCCTTATGTTAAAGTCAGTATGTATTCAGTATCACAATAAAAACTCAATTTTTAGCCATGTTTAAGGAACTAAAAGGGAGACCTCTACAGTCATCTGCTCTTCCTCCATAGCTGTGGCTTCCTACCCTTTGTCTCACTCACCCTAATTTTCATACCCTCTCATTGTGGATTTCTTTGCCATCTCAATCACGCCAAAACAACCCAAATATGATGAAAAAAGTGTTGAAGCACAAATGTATACATGCACATTTATATTATTCATTACGAATGAAGCATGTTGTGGCACCTTAAAGACTAACACATCTATAATGGCACACATTTTTATGGAGCAGCAGCATCTTTATCAGGTGTATGAATCCTAAAGTGTATATACACACTTATCATTGTAGGATTATACCTCATGCACTTAATGCAGTGAACCCTGTTGTATGAAAGCTGGTGCTGTAACAAATGCATTAGAATCTTTTAAGATGCCACAATAATTTTTGTTGTATTTGTTGCAACAGACTAATACAGTTATCCATTTGGGCAAGTGGAAGCTGGTAGCGTCTGTGTTAGTGGGATGGTGAATCTCTTCTGGTATTTAGACTAAAGGAGCTACCCAAGGTGTTGGAACTATTTTTGGAATAGCTCATTTAAAGCTCAGACTGAAACCTGAAGTGGATTCACTGCTTTACTGCCACAGAAGATACCAGCTGCCGCTGCTTCAGACAGTATTTGTTATGCATCAGAATGTAGGTGCAAGTGAGATCGGAGCTGGCAGAGAAATATGAAAGACATGAACTGAATTAGCACTTAATGTTACGGATATCTGGAGTGGGTGCAAAACGTGTTAGATGTTCTGTAGATTAGGGGTTTCTTTCAGCAAATGGCTTGCAAAGGTAATAAATGCATCCCACATATAGCTGGCTAGTTTACCAACCTGGGAGTACCACTTTTTGAGGGCTGGTGCAAACATTATACAATGCGAAAACTTGAGTAGGGCTAACAGAGCAGGAGGAAGATATGGGATCACAAGCTGTATTTCCTCTCAAAGATAGACTGTTTGCCTCTTTACTCTGTCTAATATTAATCTTTGTTAAAACAAATATGAACCAAATTTTGGAACCAGGGACATGGGAAATTCACACACAAGGAGAAAGGAGAGAGCTGGGGGCCTGTGCTGCCCCACAGGGCATTCTCAACCCTTTAATTTTTTTTGAGGATCTAGCATTATTACATGCCTGCACCAGCAGAAATGACCATCTCATGACAGAGTTTAGAACAGTTAGAGTACATTAAGTCCACAAACTAAATTAAAAAGCAAGTAAAACTGAAGTTGTTGCTTTTTCTCCTAATTCAGGCTCCTTAGAGTTGGAGGCTTCGTTCAAAGGCTCCCCCACACATTTACTGCCATACTTGGCACTAACATCTGTTAGTGTGCTCCTCATCCACATATTATTAAAAACCCTGAGCAACCTAAGAGGTATGTGAATTTTAAACATGTAGTCATAATCATCCAAGAGGCTATAAAGCCGTTGTGCCTCCCACACTATCAGAACCTACACTACATCAAACACTTTCAACTCACATTATAACAAAAGCACACACTATCAGGGAACCATGTATCTTCTTAAGGAAAGAATCAAACCTGCACAATAAAAAACCTTATACTTCCTTCTTCCTCAATACCTTCCTCACTTTAAAGCAGGGGTGGGAATCTTGCCACTCTCCAGATATTGCTGGACTGCAAGTCCCAACAGCCCTAGCCAGTACAGCCAATGCTGAAGATCACCAGAAGCTGCAGTTCAACAACATTTCGAGGGCTGCATAATTCCCATCCTTGGTTTAAATGGTACACACACCAGTCAGTTAGTGCTTGACACTGAACCATATCCTGCAATTCTTGTAAGACAGTTTGGAGAACAGGAAGCCTGAAACATGCTATCCTTCAGCAACAAGGACACAATGTAAGCGCTTAGCCACCCATTTTCCAGGTTACCTGATTGATTTTTTATTTTAAAAAATAAAGGAAAAAGTGGATTCTACTTCCATTCTTCACTCCGAAATTCCTCTTCTCACCTGTACTCTTATGTACATTGGTTAAAAACCATATTGGTTTCATGGTCAAAGATTACTGTGAAGTCCAAGCCACATGACAAGGCTACCTTCCAACAAGAATAAATATTTGTTTTGTGCTGAAATACATGCTGCTGAGACAATGTTCCAGGGAATAATTAATTTACCCTTCCATGAAAAACAATTCACCACCCTAGTTCTGCCTCTAAAAAAGATTAAATGCCCGCTTTAAAACACATCCAAATTAGAAAAACTTTAGAAACTACCACAGAATAGGCCATCTAAGTTTTTGAAGAAGAACCTATATGACTATCTGCAGGCTCTAACAGGGAGTTTTGCTGGGTGTTTTTTTGTTGCAGACTCAATTAATAGAAAGGGGATGAGGTAAAGAACATGAAGATTCAGCAAACACACCTGGGATATTTCACACTAGACAATGTTAGAGGGAACAATCCTAACCTTGGCCTTTGATGCATGTTAAGAGACAAGTCAAAGAGACTAAAGCCCTAGGAGTTCAGCATAATCATCTTCTTGTAGCAAATCTGCACCATTTGCATGCAAAGGACAGACATTTATATAACCCGAAGTGCTGAGTCCTGAAACTCCTTCCACCTCTCTACATGGAGCTGAGTTCTCAATCCCTGAGCTGGGCCCAAATCTCAGTTGAATCTTCCTATAATTCTGTAAGCATCTTGTTTGTCACAACAGTTCAACTGATTCTCAATAGATGCTCTGAACACAAATCACAATTCCAGGCAGAATTTCCAATTCACTCTGGCTTTTATAATTATTTATGCTTACCTTCCTTGCAAAAAACAATCCACCTGCCACGTCAATTAACAGCATGTAGGCAGAAACAGAGCAATAGGTGTCCATAACTGAGCAAGGGCTCTCCTTTTTCCTTCCAAACAACCCACATGAACAGCTCTCCACCCCTAGCACGATTACAGTGTTCTTTGTCACCTATACCTGAGATTTAGCTAATCTTCAACCTTAGAAGTCACTTTAAAACAATCCACACTAGCCTTGGACTTACTGGAGTTCTCAGTATTCAACCAGGTACTGTTCTATTGTATAATACCAGTGGAGGCAGGTGCATGAGAACTTGTTTGTCAAACCTAAATGTTACCAAGAAGATGAAAATTTGTTGCTTCATTGTCCCAGACAGGGAAAGAGATTCACCAAAAGATTTAAACTAAATCTGTTATAAAATACCTGCTTAAAGGCAAGAGCTAGAATTTGCCAAAAATGAAATGCATTCTCCTGTCCAGAGTGAACAGGAAACAGTCCAGGGGTTCACAATATGTCCTAAAACAGGAGGCCTCTCCTGTTTTTTTATGAGGGATGAAAAGGACAGCAGAGATGCTACTGGTCAGTGGAGACTTCTCTGTCTGGCTCCAATTTGCTTGACTCTCCTGGGGAAGGAGTGTGTGGTGCAGAATGAGACACAGAGGGAATGCCGTGAGGTACAATCCCCTCTACTGGAGGTTCTGGCAGCCCAGGGTTTGCTACTCCCACCACTCCTGGAGCAAATCTGTAACAAAAAGAAAACACACAGGAATTACAGACACTTTTAGTAAGCACTGCCTTGAAAGTTTCACTGTAAATACATCTTGATATGGTGTAAAAGGTCCTTAGAAATTAAGCAGTGACGGATGGTGCAAAATGGCATGAGCTCCTACACAAGCCTTATCTTCCTACTAGCAAGGTTAAAATGTCCCAAGAAACTAGATTTGCTGTCATTGCTGCAAAGAAAAAGCTACATGTTAAAATCACTGCAAGTACAACCTGCTAGGAACTCTATCTGAAAAAGCAGTTCTGAACTTCTGATTCACTTAAGTAAGGGCTCCTTCCTTAAGAATGATCACCTACCAACAGAGTGCTGTTTTATTTCTTGTGTGGGGTATGTTTTCCAATACAGACAGCTTTTAGGGCTTTTAAAAGAGTACTTTAATGCATTTATAATGTTTTTATCTTTGTATTGTTTTAGTTGGTTTTTATTTGTTCATTGCTTTCAGAGCCCTTGTGGGCTGAAAGGCAATACAGAAATGCTTAAAAAAATAAAAAATAAAAATAAAATACATATAGGAAGACCAGAGTGTTACAAAGCCAGATAAAAAGATTATGTTCAGAAAAGTAGGGTTCAGACACAGAACCCACAGAAAAAGTTGTTGGCAATAACGCATGCCCATCTTACCTGTAAGCTGCAGCTCCATTAAGTTCTGGATGTACAGCTGCAGGATCAATACTGGACCACTGAGCTGCCAAAAGTAAGTACTCCTTATTAACACAGTTCCTCAAAGAATCAGGTATGTGACCTCGAGAAAAGAAAGAAAATATAGAAATAGATGGTGCCAGTGATATGTCAAGGCTCTTCAATACCTTCGATCAGAAGGATGCAAGAAAAATCAAACAGCAGAAATGCATATATACAACCAGTAGTAACAAGAAATGACTGTTTCCTTGCTAAGGTTCACATGAAAGGATCCCTTCAGCAGAAGATAAATACAAATCCACTGGAGAAGAATTCTCCAAGTTATCAGTCCATACAGAGGTATCACCAAATATACTCCTAACACTAGAGGGTAAGTGTACAGTGTGAATAGCCTAAATTAGCCAGTGGACTACATGTTGAATGCTGGGCTTCCCCAACTGGGCCCATGACTTTCCCATGTAGACAGAGGACTGTGTGTTCTTGCACACCTGCTTTGCAGTTCTGGCCTGTAGCCCCAAGATGTTTAACCAGTCCTTGAGCCAAAACAGGTGACCCCACCTCCTTTGTTTAACTTACAAGTAACAGAAATTAAGCGACGTACGCCACAGCAACAGCTCTAACTTTAAGAAAGTAAGAGCAACACTCTTATTGCATAGACCTGTCCTAGAGAAGCAATCTCAGAAGCAACTGCAGATCTGTCTTCTAAGTTACCTGTGATGGCTCTTCGGATTTCCTTAGCTGCTTCCTCTCTAGACTCAATGGAAGCCTGTTCACTATACCAGGCTGTGTGAGGAGTACAGATCACATTGGGAGCATCTTTTAGGGGTCCATTTGCAAAACTGTGACACAAAGAAACAGGTACGTTTTTGTTATAATCTTCAGCAGACCTAAGATCCAGAGAAAGAAGTATCCTATTTGAAAAATGAGACAGGATAGTAGCAAAACAGGGTAACAATGTAATTGTTACCTAAAGGGCTCTGATTCATGCACATCCAGTGCTGCTCCTCTGATCCTCCCCTCTTTTAGAGCCTGAGCAAGGGCCTTCTCTTCCACCAGTCCTCCACGGGCTGTATTCACCAGAAAGCAGCCTTGACGCATCTGAAGAGAGAAATATGGAAGGAGGCTTTGAATTTTAACAGTTTCCTTGAATCCAAATAGCAGTGGGGAAAGGCTAGGAAATTTAAAATAGGACACTGTTTAACATGTGCATGGGGCTGTCAGAAAGAAATGAATGATGGTGCAGAGTTGTTGTGGTTTCTTCATATGTAATAGTAGGAAGAGTATACCATCTCCCATTTAGAAGGCGCACCTGACACTCAAATGACATCACCCAAAAGATTAAGAGTAGAGATGTAACATTTCCAGAAATTCAGAAGCCAGACAAGGAAAAAAAAAACTATCCGGGGAGGAGACAATTCCTCCCCCCCAAGAAAAATCAGGAAAATGCAATACTAGCACAGTTTCCAGATTGAAGGTATTTTATTAGTTTATATAAAATGTATTCAGTAAAACTGGGCTCATCATAAAAATATTATGTTTGATATATTAAAAAAACATTTTTTCATAAAATAATTACAAATTGAATTTACTTTTTTAAATTTTATTTTTGTTACTTAATGAACTACAAAGTCTTCAAGTGCAAGGAACACCTGAACTATAAGGAGCCCCTTTGCTTTGCCAGTTTGAGGAGCAGTTGAAAAAAAATCAACTTTAGCTAAGGAAGATAACTTTGTCTCCTCTTGTCCTTCATAATGCCAAGCATACATAAAGCACTTATTCTAATAAGAATGAGAAAAAGAAACCAAGACCAAAAACTGCAATGATGTTAGATATGTTATGTAGTCTTATCTAAAAGTCTACTCAATACCTAGCTTTTAGAAATAACATGGGGAAAAATAAACACCTTGTCTTAATCATTTCACTCATCACTGTAAAATGAAATATTCAATCATCCATTTCCCACAATTTTTCAAGAAAAAAGACTTTAAAAACAGAAAAAAAATCCTCCTAAATGTTACAGTATTTTTCCAGAACTTCTGAAATTCTAATTAAGACTATGAAAAAGGCAAGGGGAAATCAATTATGGTGCATTTTAATAAAATGAAAACACTGGTCATTAAGGTTGACCACTTTTTTCTTCTGTATTTCCCTTCCTCCTTCCAAAGAACACTTCACTGCCAGCTAGAAACATTACTTTTAAACCATCCTGCACTTACTTTCATGGGTTTTAAAGAATACCAAATTCTTTATTGCTGATTAGGCCAACCAAGAAAATGCATTGCTTCTTCCAAACTGGAAAAGCTTCAATCCAGCTGTCTTGATGAAAGGCTAGAAAGAGGAGCTACAACAGTCCCATGAAAAGACAAGCTGTCATTGGGTAGATGAACTGGAACACTTTGATTTGGGAAAAGAATGCTGCAATGGAAGTCACAGATAACTGAGGATGGAAAGGAAGGGTGATAATTATGGGAGAGGAGAGAAATGGAAGCACAGTTTTATTTTAAAAACAGCTAGATTATGGGAGTTGGGAGGAGGCACAAAGCACTCTTACATTCAGAGGAGAAAATATGGAACCCAACCTTTCAACAGAAATGTTACCACCTGTTAAAGGTGATCAAGGAACAAGGGCCAAAAAGCAAATGATACCCAAGTAGAGCTATCCTCAAGAGTATATCACGACTACAGGCAAGGCTGGTACGTTCAGGGCCTTAAAAGCCATCAGCACCATCTCTATGTATCAAAAAATGTAAACAATGCCTGATGGTCACAATGCCAATTTGTGCTTGCTTACTCCAGAGAACTGCTGCATTCCAAATAAGTTACAAACTGCGGAGAAGAAAACACTTGCTCACCTAAAGGTTCTGCTTTTATACTTGCATGCAATCCAGTGGGCCAGAAGCTGGGTGATCTCTTTTATCTACAGAAGGCATGTTCTTTGGAAGACAGATATGGCTAGAAGTTGAACTAGGAAGTACTCCACACTTTCCTACTAAAGCCAGTTACTATTTATCAGCCTCCTCATCCAATGAACCACCTTGGAAATAAAGGTTTCTAATCAGAGCTCCACTGCCCCAACAAACTTACCTTTCCCTGCTTCCTCATACCCACAACAGTTTCAAATATATCCTTCCAAATACTGCATCAACTATAACAACATTGGTCTGTTTTTTCCTGAAAAAAATTAGTTCATTGTTCTATACACAAGTAACCCATCACCACCCCTTCCAAATACACCACTGCTGTGGTGGTGGAAGGCCACCACGTTTTTATATATTGAGGCACACAGCAATAACCTGCTTTGTTTTTAAGGAACTATGCTAGCCAAAACTGATGGGAATGCAATTCTCTTTTTTTAAAAAAAGAAGAAGACGTGCTGTTCCTGCATGGCTTCTTTAATCAGCAAGGAAGCAGTTATAATCCTGGGGTGGGGCATAAAAATAGATGGAGTGTCTCTATGTGGCCTGTTTGTTTCTCACCTTTGCTCTAACCCCATGAGAGAGGGTCACATGTCAGCCTTTCAGAAATCTTATAAAGGGATTGCTAGAAAGACTTTCCTAAAATTATGGCACTATCATGCTTCCTCTCCACAATGCCTAAGATTAAGATAGGGTCAATTTCTGTTCCTTATAAAACTGTCTGGGCATAAAGAAGGGGTCAAGTTGCAGTTCAGCAGATAAAGGAACCAACACTAGGACTCCAGTGTACCAAACCTGCTGGGAAAAATAGCTAATATGTTTCTACTTAATTTAACAGGCAAAACAATGACAATATCTCAGGATATGCTAGTTAAGAATTCAGCTTTTTGTTCGGGGATCTATGAATTAACAGTTGGGGTCAGCAATGTGTGTGCAATAATAAAATACATGTCCTGTAGGAAGGAACCCAGGAGACCTTTTTTAAGAATTGCTACTCCTGCTGGTGGTCTCCTCATTCCCTTCCAAACTCAAACAAAACACAAAGGAGACATGGATCAGCAATGTGAGGAAGGTGGAGGGGCAGTGCCATGCTGCAAGTGGAGGGAGGATAAGGAACAAGGCCTAGGATCTGGAAGGGGGCTATAGAGCAAGGTTGTGCAAAGTGTGACCCAGCAAGGCCAGCTGGGGTTCCCAGTTCCACTTTGAGGTGCCAAGGATCCTTCGGCTCATTTAGAGGGTGGGCCAGGAGGTTCTGCAAGGGGCCAGTGTATCTCCCCAACCTCTGGCTCTCCTAATCCTGCTACACAGCAAAACCACAGCTTATCCTTTCTGCTTTTCTCCACTGTCTTTGGTGTGGGAAAAGCAAGATAGCAGAAAATGAAGAAGCTGGTTGAGAACCTTGGATGAGATTCAAGATGAGCCCAACAAGGCCCAGCAGTTTCAGTGATTCTTCTTCTGTCTAGTCTACAAATGGAGACAAAGCTCACACCAGGAGTGATCTAAACTGAGCAGGAAACTCAGAATTTGAACGTGTGACTTTGTAAAGTAGAGGACAGACTGGCTCTGAGGCATGTAGCTCCTCCTTATTCAGCCACTGACCATAACATTTCCCCCCCCCAAGAATGTGCCTCTTGGTAGATGTAGGAACACTCAATAACTGGCCTTCTGGATAGTAACAATCTGGAAAACATATGGATGGAAGCCAGTACATTACAGAAGAAAAACAAAACCCACAATCAAATAAATGAAAATTCAATAGATTATAAAACTGAATATATCTAAAAAAAGCAGAGAGTTTTGAAAGAGTATTGAGTGGAAAACCAGCAACAGCATGAAAACAAAAAGATCTAGAGAGTTGTTTGGAGTCAAACAAAATCTTACTTTCATTGCCCTTGATTTAACTTACACAACCAGTTACATATATGCTCTTGCATATATGCTAGAACCTAAAATTAAATTCTATACAGCTACTAATAGCAGAATCCATCTGCTCCTATATCCCACAAGAAGTCAGGCTCAGCAGAAATGCAAGCATCAGATCCACACAAACCCAACTTCATTAAACTTTCACAGCAATAATTTCTATTCCCAGCAAAATGCAATGCTGCACCTGTTTAATGGTAAAGTCGTTGATAAGGTGGTGATTGTGCTCATTTAGACTGCAGTGCAATGTGATGCAGTCACTGTGCATTAGCAGATCTTGCAGAGTGGCCATCCGCTGCAAACCCAGGGAACGCTCCACTCCATCGGGTAGATATGGATCATAGAAAATCACATTGAAGCCAAAAGGTTTTGCACGCAGGGCAACTGCCTGCCCAACTCGACCTTAAAGAAAAGAAATAGGTTTGTCTTAAGTGTAGTACAACATGACTTCAATCGACAGCTAAATTCTGGGAGAACTGGAATCATCCAAGAGATACAGTCAGGAAAAACTTCTGAAATCAATTTAAGGAATATAGAAGGAATGGGAAGACATATTATGTATACCAAGGTATTCCAAGTATTCTCTCCAAGGAAACCTACTTCACATGTATACTACAGGAAGAGTCAACACTGAATGGACTGCTAGTGGGTCTCTATACATAATGCAGGGATGTTTAGAAAAGGGTCTGCAGAAAATAACCAGAAATTTCAGTTTTCTCTTATCATTTATGGTACAGATATGGAGTACGCTTCACTACTAAAATCCACTCCCTGGAAGTCTGGATTTTACACTACATGAAGCACACAGTATGACACAGGGCCCCTATCTGACTGAGAGCCCTGAAGCAGCACTAGTGACCATGCACGTTTGGCAGCTAGCAGGCTGCATGCTGCCTGCTGCCTGTCAGCCTGATGGAAGAGTAGATATTATACTACCTTAGAGACATTAGGAAAGAAGGAGATAGTGTACAGGAGCCATATATGATTTGCATTAAGAAGTTCCTGCATTTTCAAGTAACATGCTCCAGGGCTTGGAGGACCATTTTTGGATCTTCTACCACCCTGGAGGGCCTTGTTGTACAAGCGTAGCCTTCATTTGGGATAGCTAGACGTTATTTTTCTCACTCCCAGACATGTTAGGATGGCATTTGGGGCTTTTTTGCTGTTTTGCGGTGGCAGATCTCCCAAAACAGAATCAAAAGGCATAATATGGATTCAGGCAGTTTTGTTTTTGGATGAAAACATTTGGGGAATTTGAAGGGTCAGTTGCAGTTTGAGGGGTCAAAGGCTACACTGAACGCCCCCAAAGGGCTGCATGCAACCTGTGAGCCATGCAGTTGCCACCCCTGAGATAAAAGATCCCAACTAGTAAGACTTCTTCTCGAAGTGTTAAAGAAACACCACCAGTCCAAATTCACAAAACTTTGCTAGATGAACCACTGGTTTGATGCAATAAATTTTTTCTGTGATTAGGTATCAAAATATTCAACAGTATACAGTTGGCCCTCCATATCCATGGATTCTGTATCCGTGGACTGAACCAACCATGGATTGAAAACATTTTTTTAAAAAAGGCAGACTTTGATTTGCCATTTTATATAAGAGATACCATTTTACTACATCAATGTACACAACAGGACTTATACCATGACTTGACACAGGAATAGAGCAAAAATTCTGTACTTAGAGAGATTAACGGTTATATTGAAAAATTGCAGAAATGGGATATCAGGTGCTGAATAACAGTTCTGGTAGCTTCATCTTGTTTCCTGTTCCTGCTTGTTGAACCAGAACAGCTCAAATGGCTTCCCTCAGATTAAGAAAGGAAGGGGAAAAAATTGTACACAAGATGAAAGTAGGGAGATTACAAGGCTCCTTGACTGATTGTTCAACTAAGGCTGAAAGCATTAATTTTGAACTACCCCAGCATCTCTACAGCAGCAATTTCTTACCAAGTCCAATGATGCCCAAGGTCTCACCACGGATACGCACAGCCCCTCCAGCCACTTCTCTGATTTGTTCCATACTTGAGGCTCTGCTTCCTTCTCGCATAGCCTGGTGAAGCCATGTAACACGACGATAAAGGTTTAGAATGTGACAGAAAGTAGAATCAGCTGTCTCTTCCACAGAAGAAGAAGGGATGTTACATACTGCAATGCCTAAGGAGGAGAGGCAAAGAGACCAGTATAATTCCTATACTATGCCTAACCAAGAAAAGAGATCTCAAAACTCCAGGGCAGCAAATACAACTCAGTCTATCTCTTCCACATTATTCAGCATTTTATACCACCCTACTCTCAAACTGACTATCATGCAGAGTACAGGTGGAAAATTGGGGTCAGATTCCCACAGAAATAATTAATTGAAAGTCAGTGGTGGAAGGAGCCTCACAATTCTGATGTGTTCTTACATGGCTCTTTCTTCAATATCAGGAGCCTACCAGGGGATCGCTACTGCCCGAGTTCTGATCACTTGCATAGGGCTTTTGAACCTGCGTTAAACAGATTCAGACAGTTAGCCTATGTAGCTCTGTCCTTTTTTCACCCTAATTGGCAGAAGCTACCCAAAAGCAGAGGGAGAAATCTTCCCCAGTCCTACCACCTAAATTCATTTTAACTGGATATGAAATGGAATGGACTTGGAGGAACATCTCTATGGGAAACAAGTACTCCACAATCCATCCTAAGGGAATACCCCCGCTAAAAAATTTTTTGGGTAAAAGTGTTCTGAAACGTACCATAGCCTGCAGTTAACAGCGCAACAACATTCATTCAGACATCAGATTGGCTTAATTTCAACAGTTAAAGAAGACCACAAAGTTAAGAGTATAAAAACATTTTCAAAAGGTAATTCAGCATGACAATAATGTACCTGTTGAGCTGCCCTTATCCAAAATGCTTGGGACAAGAGGTGTTTAATATTTTCAGTTTTTTGGGATTTTGGAATACAGTATCCTTCTGGAATAGCCTCGCACCTCAATTGTTCACTGTTTCTTGTGTATGAGACACGAGGCTGCACAGACTGGGGATCTGTGAAATGGCAGGAATCCAAGGGTTGTGCTTGGTGTGATTCCACACCTCCTGTCATTTTACAGATTCTCAGTCTCCTCTTTTGTTGCCAGTCTCTTGCTTCTGCCTTTGAGGTGATAGCTGCAGCGTTCCTTGGATCTGAGAGATGAACAAGCAGGAGTGCCTCAGCTGCCACCATGAATTCAGGCAGAAGTAATCAGCTGACACCAAAAAGAGAAAGACAGAGGATTTGAGAGACGAACAAGCAAAGTGCCACAGCTGCTGTCTCAAAGGCAGAAGTGGGTGAGTAGATGGCCAGCGACAAAGTTTTGGTTTTCAGATTTCCATATAAGAGAGACTCAAACTACTGATCAGGACCTCGCAATTGAAAGAAATCAGGAAAATCCCTCTCACAGTTATTTAGGAAGGTAAGTGAAATTCTTGCTACTTTAAAATCATATACAGTGAACCCTCTGTATAAATGACCTCCACATCTGTGACTTCCAGCTAACGTGGATCAGCACATCCTATAACTAAAACAGCAGCGACATGGACTCGATAAAGTCTCTGCATTCAGGTCACTGCAATTCAATAATTTGTGAAATGAGCATTTGCATTTTTTTTTCTATTCATGGGTTCCTGGAACAGAACTTCCACAGAAATAGAAGGTCCACTGTAAACAGCTTTCTCTGATGTTTTCTCAATTAATTGTACACCCTTTGTTTGACAACCTGCACTGAGGATTGCTTATTTAAGTAACTTATGCCTTAAGCCAAAACACACTTGACTGAAAATTAGTTCCACTTAAATCAATAAAGAGAGAAAGGTATGACCAGAGAATTAGGTTATCATTTTCTTAAACAATGCACTAAAGATTATCAGTGGCCTGCAGAAGTTGATTACTCATCTCTTGTCTTCAATTGTCACATGTGCCATAGTGTATGAGTTACAAGGCTTATTATGTAGCCTTATACAAAAAATTTTGCTCAAATTCAACTCCTTTATTTGTGAAATATTTTATTTATATTTTATTTCTAATATATGAACAGAAGTTCAAATCCATAAGGGTTCTTTTGAAAGCAATGTAATTCCTTTTTTTACAAAAATATAAATGTAATCACAGTACAGTCCTTCCTCCACATTCATGGGTTTGACCTTCACAAATGTGATTGTGAGGCGTGCGTGTGCCTCCTCCTCCCATTCCTTTGTGTTTTGCCAGGTGCGGAGGAAGGCAAACGCATCCAGGCAAAAGGCAACGGGCAGCGGGGGAAGGAAAAGGCACAAGTGTTCCCCCTTCTCATTCCTTTGCACTTTGCCCCAGAGCAGAGAATGCTTGTAGAGGCAAAGGGTAAGGAAGGGTAGGGGGGAGGTGCTGGGAAACAGAAGGCACATGTATGCCCTCCTTCTTCCCTCTGGAGCTCCCTGCTCCCATTTCGTCGCCTTTGGCCCCTGTACAGGGAACACATGCTGAGGCAAAAGGCAAGGGAACGGGGGGAGGTATGCACACATCTTCCTTCTCTGAGCTCCCCCTCCCATTCCCTTGCATTTTACCCCAGCACAGAGAATGCGTGCCAAGGCAAAAGGCAAGGGAACGAAGGGTGTAAGCACACACTCTTCCCTCCCCTTCCCTTGCCTCTGGCCCCAGTATGGAGAAAGAAAGCTCACATGCCAGCGCAAAAGGCAAGAGAATGAGATAGGAGTACAGTTTTTTTCCCATTTTCACAAGGGTTCTGCACCCTGAACCCTTGTGAAAGTGGAGGCATCACTGTAACAAGGTAAATTAAAATATACAACCCTCAAAAAACTGATACATTACATAAATTTTATTTTTATTATTCAATGTATACTCCAACTTTCTCCCAACATGGGATTGATAACTGAATATAATTATGTCTCTACAGTAATTACTGAAGAGAGTCATAGTCCAAATATGTGTGACATTAAAAATCAAAATGCAGATATTGGTTCATCGCTAGAAGAGGTCACTCCATCAGAATGCATTGTCCCAGAGATGTCCATGTGCTCTCCGGGCTCCTTCTCTGCCCCCTTAATAAAGCTGTAATACTTTTCAAAGGAAGGCTTTGCAAACAGATTTTAGTAAGAATTCTCCTTGATTCTCAGAAATGAAGGTGTTTGACTGACTTCCAATTTAGACCCAGCAAACATAGAGACAGTGGGTGTTTTTTTCCTCCTCTCTATGTATTCATTTTTTTTAAAAAATACACACACTGGGATCACCATACCTAATTCTGCAGCTGACTTGATATCCACATTGTCATAGCCACTGCCAATTCGCACAATGACCCGGAGAGCTTTGAACTTCTCCAGGTCCTGGCGCGACAAGGTAATGGTGTGGTACATCAGAGCCCCAACAGCTTCATTTAGCACCTATGGGAAGACAGAACAATAGGATAATGCTTGCTCCTCAGGATAAGAACTAGTTAGATCAGGATTTGCAGACCCACTTGCTTGCTTCCCAACAGCAAATACCCCATCCCACTCTGCTGAGAGGTCCTGATCCCATAAGCCCAGTACAAAGATCCTTCCCCCGAGTTCTTCAAATTCCAGACGACTCAGGGAAGGGAAGGTGTGACTTCTTTTGTTGCAGTGCTTCTGAAAATGGCACAAATACCTCCTCATTGCTTCTAAAGAGAGAGAGAGACCCCCTTTTTCAAATTCTCTTTGAGTTCATAGTAAAAGCAAGAGGGGAGAGTCATTTTTTTTCTTTTTACTGGCCTTCTACTGAGATTTCAATAAAGTCAGAGAAAAAGTTACCTTCCCCCTCATTTTTTCCCCCAGTACACTGGTTTTCTCCAGGATTGGAAGACAGTTGGAATGCAGTACTATCGACGGCTAGCTATGAAAATGAAAAGTAAAAGTAAAATTGGCAAACCCCTGATTCAGATTTCCAGTTCTTCACTGGAATGAGAACTCTTCATTTGTTCCAGCACGTTTACCTTTTCGTGAATTTCCTGAGTTGACTGTGCATCACAGAAAGCCACTGTGGCTACATCTTTCAGGATAGGCATCTCTACTGTGCAATCCCTGCCATCAAGGAGGGCGACCAATGGACGGGCTGGCATTGGACCATTACCAATAGGAGGCCTTATACCTACAGAAGAAAAATAATCTTAAGTAACTATAAAAATGAGAAAACGATACTTATATTAGTCCTAGCCCAGCATTAAGAACTAATAGTGAGAACAAATGGCACCTGAATTACAAGGGCTGGGAGGAATTCAGGTAACGGGTAGATAATGTGTTAGCATAATAAAGTTCTCACATTCAATTTCTGATATCTCCAGGTAAGGTTAAGGAAGACTCCTGCCTGTTTTCTTTGTAAAGTAGCATAACACAGCATGCAGCATGCATTTACAGATATCATATACAACAGGTACTACTTTGTTTAGAAAATCTCATCTATAACATCTCAAAAGACTGTCTTAAGTAAGAATCCTCCCCCTGGTAGCCCAACCGGCACCTACACTCATGTCATTTAGGCACCAAGTTAAAATTCGGCTGTTCATCAAAGCCTTTGAGCCTTATTAATTCAATTCAAATATTGGTCTTAAAAGCTTTTAAAATCTGTTTTAAACTTACTGTTTAATATGTTTTAGATTATTAAGTTACTTCTGTTCTTTAAATATGTTAATAATGACAACAACAACCATTCATACAAGGATGCAATCCAAAAGGCACATGCAGAAAAATTACATTGGAAGGATTCTATTTTCACAAGTTTCCTTAAACTAAACACATCTAAGAGCAATTTGGGAGAAGAGCCAAAAACCAACAAAAACAGTGTAATCATTCTAGGTGATTATGGGGTGGGGCATTAGAGGAGTATTACAGTTATAATCCATCCTCATTACTTCTGTATCAACCTCATTTATTATGACTATCAGAAACAGTATGATTCTAGACTAAAAATGGTAGCCACAGTATATCCCTGGAAGACAACAGAACAACAGATTACCCAGCTCTGAATCAAGAAATAATGACAAAACACACCAATACACAACTTTTTCAAGATATTATAATTAGGTGTCTTTACAGTACTGACTGAAAAGAGAAGATACATACAGCAAGCAGCTCAGAATCATTGCAAATTTATACACAAATTTATAACCTTTTCATTATGAGCACTCTAAAATAAAAGACAAAGGGCCTTCCCACACTACACTGTTATAGCGCTTTTATTCCACTTTCAACATCCTGTGGAATTCTGGAGTTCGTAGTTTACTGAGGCCAAAGAGCTCTCTGGCTGAGGATTCTAAAGGCCCCTCCCTGAACTGCAAACCCCAGGTTTCCATAGGATGTTGAAAGTGGAATAATAGCACTAAAACAGTGGAGTGCGGAAAGGCCCAAAGGAAAAAATTCTGCACACCTCGGTCCACTAATGTGGGTGCAAGTCAGTACATCTGTTGCTCATCCCTCCAACTGAAGACTTGGAGCCGCATACACAGGGCAGAAAACAACATGCCACCTCCACAGTTCAGAGCTAGAGGAAAGACAAGGTAAGTACATATACCAGGGTCTGTCATCTACCTAGTGACAGGAGGTGGAGGTTCTTCACCTTGCTTTGCTTCTATACCAGATGGGGCTCTGAGCATCTGCCCACCACAGAGGCAAGACTACATGCCTCCAATTCCCTGTTCTGATTGCATCTGAAGATACAAGGTAAATGAACATCAGTTGGCTCTGACAGGTGGTAGAAGTAGTCATGGGCTCATCTTGCTTATCACAGGCTGGGTCACTCTTTACACCCTGGTGGGGGAATTGAGCAAGGATATAAATCCACTGCATGGGAGTAAATTCCAATGAACATACACAGGGGAATGCTACAATACAAGACTAAGATAACTTGCACAACAGTGATCCATCTTCTTTTGGTACAGGTGCAACCAGATGAGCATCTATGACATGCTTTTGAGAAAAAGATTCTACAGAAGCAAAAGTCTTCTGAAAAATCCCCCTTGGATCCATAAGTGCATATGAGGATACGTGCTTACACATGAGGTGAACTTGACAGCACAACGCTGAACTGACTGCGAAAGACTGAGAAGCTAAGCAGTCTAGTACTTTGATCAGTCACTATGAATGGGAAAACTGGGAGATATTTGAACCTACATCAGCAACTTAGCTCCTTCATAGAAGATCTAGGAATTCATTTTGCAGTGGTATGTTAGGTTACAGGTCACTATACCAAAAGCAGCTCCTTTATGTGTTTGAACATCCTAATAAGAAGTTATTATCAAATACTAAAAGGAATAAGTTATATGACAAGACAACCACTTGGTGTGAATTAGAAAACAAAATAGCAAGGAGCAGCTGAGTTAGCAATGAAATTCTTCTCTTTGCCATTCTTTCTGTTTGCAGGTACCCATGCATCTCCTCTAGAACATTTAAGGCATTCTTCCCTTTTTCATAATGTCTTTAGATGTGTCTAGAATAGCCTTGCATGTAGCCAGTTGGCCCAACAAAAGAAACAGTTGCTTCAAGATAAATAATTTGCCAGATCAACTGCTTAGTTTCTACTTTGTCACTTCAGTGAGGCAGGCAAGTGGTAACTGGTATGAGAGATCTGGGGAATGGGGATGTGTGGGAAAAATTGCGCCAGAAACTATATCAACATTGACAGAGTACACTCCAACTGGGAACAAAGGATACTGTCACACTGCACAGTCAGAAAGGGAGTTCAGCTTTCACCTAGCAGATTTGTTTAAGTCTTAGGAAGGGCTGTGGCTGACACTCTCTCTCTTTTCAGCAATACATATTATTTCCACCATGGAAGATTCTGGATGCACCTATCAAAAGCTGCAGCAACCGTTTCAAAAAGCATCCAAAACTAAGATGCTTCCTGAGGAAACACAAGCCAACTGTGAGGCTTCTAGTGACCCCTCTCCCCTCCTCCAAATATTTTTGTACACATCCTGATTCTGCCAAGATACAAATTGCTCTCCTCTCTTCTTTGGAATACGGAACAGTTCTATTAGTCCAGGACATTATTTAATGGAACTAACCCTGATAGGAATAGCTTGGAGAATGCCACAGGTATAGTAGAACCTTAATGCTTTCCTTTCTCCAAATCTTTAGAACTACAATAGGTCCCTCGTATCCATGGGAAATCGTTCCTAGACTTACCACAGGTAATGGAAAATACAAATGCTATATTTTGATTCCCCTTATCCCAGGCCAGGCAAAGCAGCAAAGGAGGGAGGTGCTACCTCCCTCCTTTGCACCCCTGCCTACCTCCTCTTTCCTTCTTGTATGGCTGCCTTTCTTCCTGGCAGCGCTTGGATAACTCCCCATGTACCTCCCTCCATTCTCACTGGTCCTGGGTGTTCAGGGGGTGGAGGGTGTGCGAGGCTCATCAGGCTCCGCTGCCCTGGGCCGCTTCAGCTGAAGAAGGGGTTTTCCTACCTCCCTGGCTGAAAGAGGAGTGTGGCACTGCCCAGCCAGGCTCCCTGAGCGTCTCCTGGCCATGGATGGAATCTCTCTTTCTCCCTGGCTGAGGGACACATGTGGTTCTGTGCAATCAGGCTTCCCATGCCTCTCTGAGATGAGGAAGGAGGAAGACTCCTTCCTTGGCCAAGAGAGGCACGGGGGTGGGGTGGGGTGCTGCCTGCATGGAGCCATACGCCTCTCTCAGCTGGGAAGGGAGGGAGAGTCCTTCCTTGGCCAAGAGAGGCCCAGCTGAATCACTGTCAGGAACCAAAAGGAACTAATTACATGATAAGACCCCCATTGAGTGTAAATTAAGAAAACATAATAGCAAAGAGCAGCTGAGTTAACAAAAGAGATAGGTGCACAGCTTTGCACAGCTGCCCCCTCCCCTGAGTCTCTCTTGGCTGAGAAAGGAGTTTCCTTCCCTCCTTCCTTGGCCAAGAGAGGCATAGGAATCTCAGCTGGGCAGAGCCAAACACCTCTCTCAGCCAAGGCAGGAGACAGACACGCCTTCCTCAGCTGAAAGAGGTACATGACTCCATGCAGCCAGGCCTCCCACTGGATTTGGCATCCAGGGAGGGTGCTGCTTTTGGGAGCTTAATGCAGGCAAGCTGGTCCCCCGCTGCTCTTGCCTTTGTTGCTAGAGCATCTGATGTGGTGACTCTGTGGGAGCTGGCAGCCTGGTGTGACAAAGGCAAGAAAAACACAAGGAAGGACACTAGCCAGCAGCAGCACCCATGGCCCTAGAGCCCCAGGCATTCATTGTATGGCTCTTTGCCCTCCACCTGACCCTGATGCTTGTGGGGAACAAACTGCACCCCAACGTGTGAGTCTTCCCTTTGGCTACTCAACCCTCCACAGGGGAGCAAGTAATGGGGCGGGGGTTGACTGCAGATAAGTGGAACTGTGATACCAGTTCAGTGAATACAGGGGATCTACCGTCCTTTATTCCTAGACCTACACAGGACGAGAAGAAAAGAGATTATGCCCAAGGTCAAGTCCCAGCAGGGTACACTCATCAGGCGGTCCTAATAAAGCCACCACACTCTTCGCCAGCTCAGCCCCTCCCGCCACTTGCAACACGGGCACAGCGACACCTCTCGACCTTCCGGGGGTGCCGCGGCAGCAACAGGGCACACGGAGCCCTCTCAACTGCCCTGGATGTCAGGCTTGGAGAAGGCAGGTGAGGGGCGGCACCGTGCTCGGCCAGGCTCGCCCATCGGCAGTCGCCCAGCGTATCTGACAAGAGGTCCAACGGGGCTGAGGTTTTCAAAAGAAGGACACCCTCCGGCATTTCCGAGCGACCCAACCCTCCCTCCCTCCCGCCGCCGCCGCCGCCGCCGCCTCTAAGCCGGAGGCGTTCCGTCGTTACAGCGCGACGAAGGAAACTCAACGCACGAGGTCCCGGCTTCCTCCGGCAGCCAGAGCGCCTCCCGCTCCTACCTTCGCAAATGCGGTCCAGCCTCTGGCGCTTCACTTTGTGCCTGTCCATGGGACACTCCGAGGCGAGCCCTCGCGCCTCTCGCTTCGACGAGGGCGGGGAAGGAAGGAAGGAAGGAAGGAAGGAAGGAAGGAAGGAAGGAAGGAAGGAAGGATGGGAACGGGAGGCGGCACTAGGAAGGCGCAGCCTCGGCGAGCGGAGCGGAGCGGAGCAGGGGACGGAGCGCCCCCGCCCCCCTCCCGGTCGCGACGGCCGGGCCGGCTGCCGACACCCTCAGGCGACCGCGGTGGAGAGCAAGCCGGGCCGGCACACCGGCTCCACGACGAAGTCGGTCTCCCTTCGCTGTATCGGCCCGCCGCCGCCGCCGCCGGTCTGCAGAAAGGAAGCGGAAGGGCTGGCCTCAGCCCGCGGAGCACCCGACTCTCGTCAAAGCCGGAGCGCAACAGGCCGCAGAGCCATAGAGTGACGCCCAGAGCGACACCCCGCCCCCCTCCGAGCCCGCACACTTCCGGTGGCCTTCCTTCGTCTTGCTCTCCGGCGGCGCTGGAGGTCCTGGATTCTCCCCTGGAAGAGGCCCCCGATGAGCGAAGGAAGGGGTGTAGAGGCACATTAATGGGCTGCGTGGGGGGGGGGGAATTGACTAGAATAGAAGCACGCGCAGAGGCTGCCGCCTGGCCCCCGTTTTTAAAATAATCGTGTCTTCTTCCCCCCGGAGACAAAAGAAGCGTTAAGAATGGTTCCTTGGCCGGTCTCGCCACGGGCAGAAATTCGGTAGGAGTAATGACAAAGAGAGCCCAACAGTTCGCCTGTGACAGTTTCCCAGCCACACGGTTATGTTGTCCATATGCCGTTCAGAAGTATGAAAAGGAGAGTTCCAGCTCCTTGGAAAGGTATGATGAAAGTCAAATAGCCTTACCATAAATAGTTTGTGCTGGTTGAGAGGCTACACCTGTTGGATTTCTGCCTCTTGCACAGCCTTTTAAAGTGGCATGCTTTCGCTTTTGAAGAGCAATACTGTGCCTACTTTCTTTTAATTAATTTATGGTTGTCCACCAAAAACTTTTTCGTTTCCTGAGTAAATCTCTAATTATCTGACTCAGGATGTCCCATTCCTGCCCACTTTAGCTCACTCAGCTCAAGTACTGCAGTGTTTATACGTTCCATTTTTTATTTTACTTTATCAAGCTTCCCTGATTCACGCTTCTCACACTGTCATGTTCCATGTGTTGTGCAGCTTCAGACTTTCATTTCTGAATTTCATTTTCATTTCATTTCATTTCATTTGACTTTTCATTTCTGAACACATAACAGCTGACTGTCTTTTTGGCTTGGGTCCAGTTGTGTCATTACCCACAGCACTACTTGTAACAATGATGTATTTAAGTCTTTTACTCCAAGTCCCAAGTCGAGATTCAAGTCCTTGAAGATACTTTCATGTCAAGTTTCGAGTCAAGTCTCAAGTCAGGGAGCCAACTTTATATCCCAACCTATATTCCAGAATTTCTAGACAGAATTGAATAAAGTCAGTTTTAACAATTTAAGTAGAGTTTGCCTCCACATTTGCGATTTCACCATCTGCAGCTTTGGAAGTGGGGAATAGGATCCTTCTTACTGCCCCTTCCCAAAACTGGAGGCTTTTCTGTCAATGGTCAGTTTTGGAAGTGGCAAAAAGGATTCTTATTACTTCCCATTTGCTAAGTTGGAGACTTTTTTGGGGTGGGGAGTGGGGAATAGGATCTAGGATCCTTCTTACTTCCCATTACTAAGTTCCAAAAGCTTTAGAAGGATCCTTCCTCTTCAAGCCCATTGCCTAACACATTTTCTGTTCCCCTCTGAGAAACATGTCCTGTGCTCTGGAGGCATGTCTTGGCTTCTGCTCTTAGGAAAAGTTTTAAAAAGCTCCTCCTATATGCAGTGGGGACAGGCTAGAGAGCAGACCAGGCCAGTGAGCAGGCCATGGGGACAGGCTGGTGGGCAGACTCACTGCCTAACCCATTTGCTGTTCCCATCTAAGAAATGCACCCACTTTGGGCTTGGAGACAGATCATCACACAACCACTATGCAAAAAGAGATGAGAGCATTGTTCAAAGTTGTATGGTTTCTGGATGAACGTATTATGTTACTGAACCAAGGGCAGCAAATCAGTCACTAAAAATATACAAGTCACTAAGTTGAGTCAGTGCATCATTTATTGCCGAGTCAAGTCACTGAAGCTACTTAAGTCCGACTTCAGTCCAAGTCAATCAACTTGAGTCTACTGGCTTGTAGTTTTCCTCTGCATTACCTCAGTAGCTCACAGAGCGCCTCCTGACCTGGGAATCTCTTCTTCTGGCATTATCCTCTTTGGATCATCTCATTATAGGGTCTTCACAGTAAAAGACATTCAAAAGAGGCTTACTGTGCCTCTTTCTGTGCAGTACTAATAAGTGTTAGCTATGGTGTCAGTGCCATTGTATCTGAAAGATCCTCTACTAGTGTCACCCCCCACTATTGCTGCTGCCTAGTAGCTGTTTGGCAGATTTAGTCTAGCTCTGCTGCAGAAGCCTGTCCAACATGGGAGATGCTACCAGCAGCATAATATTTTGCTGCACAGAAGTACAGTGTTTTACTCAGGAAATTAAATCTAAGAAGAAATGAGGTGCCATTTATAGTGAGGAGAGAGATAGCAAAAGCAGTCAAAGGAGGTACAGTGCAAAGTCTGACTGAATGATGTCAATAAGACTTCAGGGAAAACCCATCAATATAACCATAATCAACGTTTATGCTCCAACTACAGAGGCAAAAGAAGAAATTGGAAGATTCTGCAGAGAACTCCGGGAAGAAATTGATTACATACAAAAACAGGACTTCTTGCTAATCATAGACAATTGGAATGCAGAAGTAGGAAACAGAGCAGAATCAAAGACTGTAGGAAAATTTGCCTAGGATCAGAAAATGAAGCAGGAAACCAACTGACTGAACAGGTTGTTCATCACAAACATATTCTTCAGCAACCTAAGAAGCAACTGTATACATGATTGCCAAAACAGAAATCAAATAGACTACATAATGGAAAGCAGAAGATGGAGACGCTCCATTCTCTTTGCAAAAACAAGATGAAGTTGTTGTGGCACAGACCATGAACTACTAATTACATATGTTAGAGTAAAGCTAAAGAACACTATACCAGCCACTATGCAAAATACAACCTAAAGAACATTCCTATAGATTTTAAAGATAATGTGAAAAATAGATTTGCACTATTAAGCCTAACTGACCGAAAGCCAAAAGAACTCTGGTCTGAAGCCAGGGACATTGCCAGAGAGGAATGCAAAAAGACACTATCTGTAGCCAAAAGAGGAAGAGAAGCCTCAGTGGATGACAGATGAAACTCTTCAAGCAGTTAAGGACAGACAGGCAGAAGTAAAAGGGAACAGAAATCGTCAGAACTCTGAATGTAACAGGTCAATGACTTGTGTGCAGGAACAAGCAGAACTACTGTAATAAATACAGAAAAATAAGAGATGACAACAAAAAAGGATGAACAAGATCTTCTGCAAGATCCAAGAAATCAAAAGGAAATTTAAACCTAGAGTGGAAATGCTTGACAACCAGCAGGGGAACATATTACATGACCAAGACAAATGGAAACAGTGCACAGAAGAACTAAATAAAAAGATGAAAAGTTGACAGATTCACTCAAGGAAAAACCATATGAAGACAAATCTTCAATTTGAGAAAGTAAAGTGAAAGCTGTACTCAGAGCACTTGGGAGAAATAAATCACCAGGAACAGATGGTATACTATCTTCAAGCTATAGAGACAGAATCTAGTTCTAACTAAAATCTGTCAACAAATATGGAAGACAAAAGAATGGCCCCCAGAAATGCTCGATATACATTCCAGTCTCTAAGAAAGGGGACACCAGGGACTGTAGAACCCACAGGACTATTGCATTAATTTCCCATGCAAGCAAAGTGATGCTCAAAATTCTACAACAAAGACTTCTACCATATATAGAGTGAGAGATGCCATATGTCCCAAGTGGGTTCAAGAAAAAAAGAGGCATTAGGGATTATATTGCAATTATATGCAGTGCATTAGAGAATTTCAAAAAGTGAAAAACTAAAAACCTCTCTTGCTCCGACTGTAATGTATTGACTAAATATTGGATAGAACAATTAAGTAATACATCTGGCTGGTACACAGGAGTCTAAAAAACTGACCAGTTGAGATGGGGCCAACAGAAAAAAGAATGATTAGAACGTGGGAAACTCCTGCATCAGCTCATGCGAGGGATCAAATCCGCACGTGGTGGATTGATCCTCCTGCCACCCGGAGAAACAGCCTGTGCTTCATAGATTATGGCAACGCCTTTGATTGTGTAGATCATGAGAAGCAATGGATCACTCTTAAAGAAATGGGTGTGCCACAACATTTGATTGTGCTGATGCATAACTTGTACACAGGACAAAAGGCTACTTTTAGGACAGAATGCGGAAGAACAGAATGGTTTCCACTTCGCAAAGAGGTCAATGCAAGGCTACATTTTATCACCCTATTTATTTAAGTTATATGCTGCACATATCAAAGCAGGATTAGACTCAAGAGTAAGAAGGCATGAAAACTGGAGGAAAGAACACCAATTTAAAATATTCAGATGATACTAAACTACTAGCAGAAAACAGCGAAGACTTGGAGCAGCTAGTTAAGAAAGTCAAGGAAGAAAGTGTACAGGCACATTAACAGTTGAAGATTAAGAAAACAAAAATAATGACCACAGATGATTTACACAACTTTAAATTAGAGGATGAAGACATTGAAATAGTTCAAGATTGTCTATACCTTGGCTCAGTCATTAATCAGAATGGAAACTGCTATCAAGAAATCAGAAGATTAGGACTTGGAAGGGCAACTATGAAGGAACTAGACAAGATCCTGAAGTGCAAAGAAATATCATTGGATACAAAAGTTAGGATTGTCTATACCATCATATTTCCAGTTTCTATGTAGACTGTGAAAGCTGGACAGTGAAGAAACCTGACAGGAAGAAAATCAACTCATTTGAAATGTGGTCCTGGAGAACAGTTCTGGAGATACGCTGGACTGCTAAAAAAGACAAATGAATGGGTCCTAGAGCAAATCAAGCCTGAACTTTCCCTAGAAGCCAAGATGACTAAACTGAGGCTGTTGTACTTGGACCATATCATGAGAAGACATACTCATTAGAAAAGACAGTAATGCTTGGTTAGGTAGAAGGCAGTAGGAAAGAAAGAAGACTGCATCACAGATGGACAGATTCAATCAAGGAAGATGTCTCTGAATCTGCAAGACCTGAGCAGGGCGTCTGATGACAGGGTGACCTGGAGACCTCTCATCTGTAAAGCTGCCATAATTCAAAGTCAACTTGACAACAACAACAACAACCAACCTAAACTTTTGAAATGTAGCATTCAGTTCAGTTGCAGGAGGATGTCACTATCAAAATACATTTAGCCTCCAGATTTTTTAAGACATACCATGCTGCATTTTTGTTTGTAGCCAAATGGGTACTGCTTTTTTTAAAAAATTAAATCTTTCAGTTACTCACTTAAGTCTTCTTTGTCTCTAGCAAAATGCAGGGGCTGTAATCTTACTCACCAGTGTAACTACAGCAGCATAGGAATATCAATTAGAGGGAAAATTTGCTATAGGCACTACAGGAACAGCTGGTATAGAAAAGTCTCTGTCCATAAAGAAAGCTGCAGTGTGAAATCCTGTGTGCCAGCTATTGGGACAGACTTCTCTGGCAATGAAAATAACTTTCTTTTTAGTGCCACTGATCCACACTGCTCCCCAAAAATGCCTTACACCAGCACATGTTTATGCACCTTCAGGTTGCCTGTCAACTTATGGCAACACCATGAATTTTATACTGGAACATTCTGCCAGTGTAAATTGTCAAGAATTTTACTCTTTAAATGGGTGGGAATCAGTGGCTCTTCAGAGGTTGAATGGAAACTCCCATCATCCCTGCTGAGAGTTGCAGCCCAACAACACCTGGAGGGCCTGATCACCATCCTTGACACAGGATGAACTTAAGCTTTACATCAAGGATGTAAATGACCTGTGGTCATTTAGGGTTGTTTTTCCAATCTTCAACCCCTTCGGAGTCCTTGGACTGCCCATTTCCTGATGAAAAAAAATTGAATTGCTTCTCCTAGAAGCCTCTCCAAAGTGACACTTCACATTTTAAATAGGCTGTAAGGCTCACTGTACAATATAAGGTATGAAGACACCTAGTCCCGGTCCCTAGACCCACTGCAGGCACCCACATGCTGCTTTACATTCTGCCACTCAGACTTCACTTGAATTAGGAAGCAAAATACTGAGGGAAAAAAATATAACAAATTTTAGCTTTTACACTTGTTGCTGTCTTTTTCCTTCAGCTTGGCTACAGATTTGCAACAAATCGCAAGGAAGCAAGTTCACCCAGTAAGCAAATAAATTTGTTGAATGGAAGAGTACAATTATTTCAAAATACTGCAATGGAAATCTCCCAACTATATCTGTTTCACTTTTTTTCTTCCAGAGATGGTTATTGCTTTATACCAGTCTTGTCCCCCTATTAGGGTTTTATCTGGAAAGTGATCTGTGCAGAATTTTACTTTGTTTCTGAGTTTGAGAGTGGGGCAACCAAAAAGCTTGTGCAGAAAGGCATAAGGACAGCTATCAAAGTTCTTGTTTTCCACACCTTTTGGCACGGCTCTCTCATCCCATCAACAGGCACACAACATTGATTTTCTTTTTTTTAATACAAAAGAAACAAGCAGACAAAATCCTCATTGGTCCCAATGCCACTTTCCCCCTACACCCACCCTATTCCCTCAGCCCTCATCCAGGAGTGCAGCCTTGCCCTGCTGCTAGTCCCAAAACAGTTTTTCAGAGATATCCAACCCCTAGTTCTCCTCAATCAATGTTAGATCCAGGTCACTAAAGTCTGGCTGGAAAAGTGTTCTTTTGGTTGCTAAATTCCAGTTTAGTTGCCTTGCTGCTCGTACTGCTGATTCTTCTTCCTCCTCCTCTTCACTTTCACTAAGCACCTGGATGCAGTTGCTGAGGGGACTGCATGGAGCTGAGGGTGCTTGTGGACTACAGTCCAAGAGCCATGATGGATAGCCACTTTCTTCAGATCTGTCTAACTGACAGGCACCTCCTGCAAACGGTTTCTATAAATTAAAAAAATACATTAAAAAAGAAATGTGTATACCAACATTAAAAAAGAAATGTATATACCAACACACCTTTCATCCTTTTCTCTTTACTTCTAATAAGAATTTATAACCATGTTCATGACTGGTTGCACTAGAACACTTTTAGCTGGAGCTTTCTGTCATAACAGGCTCACTTACTTCCTTCTGGAGTGAAACCAACCACAAATCCTTAAGTTGGGAAGAACCACTATTGGCTGTGGAAAGGAGCAGACCTGAATTATCAGAACACAGACCTGAATTTTCAAAATCTGCTTTAATTACAGACCTAAGATGCCAAGCATGGGTTGGTACTGCTGAAAGACACTTCTATGAAAGCCTTCCTGAATCACTTCTAGTTTGACATAACCTGCTCCTCCAGTGCCACCAAGTTTTCCTCATCATGCCCTTATCTGTCTTCTAGGACTGTTATAATCAAGTCTCACTAACAGTAACATTTCTGTATTGTTTGCACAATACTTTAGTAATGATCACACTAAATTTCTAGTCCTATTTGCTTTACCTAACACAGAACAAGAAACACACTAAACACAATGGATGTTGTCTCTGGAATGGGTGCTCTACCCAACCATTTCCACCCTAATTCCAGTATGGATAAGGGAAGCTTGAAATGCCTGCTGGATCTTCCTGCAGTCATTAAATGCACGCTATTCCAAGTATGAACCCTATAATTAATGAGAGCATGTACAGTAGCTGTTTCAGATATAAACTGGCAATACAAGTGCACAAGCCCCTGAGGTAGAGTCTATTTCATTCCTATGTTCTGTGCTAGAATGGCCCAATGTTTTTAACAAATAATTGTTAAATAGTCTTCTGCAAGTTTCATATGCAGAAATCAATGTGACTCCCAATATTCTTCCTCAGTGTATCACAGTGCTCTTGTACCATTCCCACAGGCAAATATTGCTGATACTAGTTAATGACAGCAGTTAAGAAAACAAAGTCTTTTAATACACAGGCTTTGCTATATTTCAGCTGCCAATATTTTTGTCTCCCACTCCATTCAATCATTTCTCCTTTCTTATGACCTTAAAAAGGCCAAGCTTTGGCTTCAGACAAGTGAGCAAACCTGATAAATCAGATAGGAACCTCATCTGCTTCCTTCCCTACCTGATTCATCTTGTAGAAATCAAGTGAGGGCCTGTGCCACCTCACATCTTCATCATGGCGCCGCTTAAGCCCACATTTCCTGGTGTCCAAGTCACAAGGCTGTGAGCGGCTGCGAGGGAGGCTATGCTGGTGTCGAAGCAGCTCTGGTGTGGAAGTGGTAGAGCTTTGTGGGGAGGGCAAAAATCTAACAGGAGACAAGGAGAAACGTCGCTGCAGAGGATAGGGCTGCAAAGTCTCTCCAGTCTCCCATGGTACACTTGCTGGCGATTCTCGAGACAGGGCCAAACTGAAGAAAGGTGGACTCCTCCCACCACTAGCACCATCTTGAACACCCTGATGAGAGGCACTGGGGGTGGGGTTGAAGCAAAGTTTGTTGGCTCCCTGGGCCACACTCTGGGGCTGCACTGCCAAAGTGTCCCCTCCAGTGTTGTCCCGGCGTTTGATGTGTGTCCACACTTTGGACCCCAGTGGCCTCCAGACAGCTTGCCACCGGGAGAGGTCTTCGGGTACAGAGAGGGAACGGCAGTGTCTTTTGGTAGGGGGCACAGACGCCTTTTCTGAGACTAGTGAATTGGTAGCCAGTGTCTGAGATGCAAGTCTGTTCTGAGGGCTGTCGTCTGGGCTGCAGTGGGGCAATGGAAGGCTCAAGCTGGAGTGCTGATAAAGACCTGTGTTGTCCTGAAGATGGATCTTTGGACAGGGAGTCAGGTCCCTCCATGAAGCTCCCTCTGCAAGAAACATCACAAAACAGATAATTCAAGACGAGCTCCAATTACTACACAGATTCACATCCTAGATATCCAATCATAGCCTTTGATGTATGAGTAATCAGCACTTCTATCTACCTTTTCATTAAAACAGCACCATAGTAGGAGTGTCTTCATCCAACAATATCATAATATTTTCTGTAACTGCACTGTAGAACAACCTCAACCAAAACCAAAACCCTTTCCAGGCAGTGGGTCTATCTAGTTCATTAATTCAGATGCAGTCCCAACTTTTTTCATTCCTACCTAATGTGGTTGTGATCCAATAATCTGTATTTTGGACATTCTCAAGTAATCAATAAACCACAGTGACAAGAGTTGAGGGTTGTTCTTCACATCAGTACTCCCCATTCCTTCCCACCAATCCTCTAGTTTTGATAACTATACGCTATTTCTTTCCAGCATGTATAGAACTCTGCATTGAAGAAACTGTTATCTTACAATGCTAGTAAGCACTGGTGGATCAGATAAGGGGAATAGCCCTAGTAGGGACAAAGAAATTTTGTTTCACAATTACATCCTATTTATAGCTGGGGCAATCTGTTGGGAACAGGGAAATTAAGACAGCATCACCTCTCTAAGATTTTTTCCCACAGGAGGAAATGAGCAATGGGAACAATTGACCAAACTACTAAGAGCACATATTCAGTAGATTCCAATGAAAACTGAAATATTATTGGAGAATTAACACTTCCTGTTTCTTCCAAGTGTTCTCAAGTTTGCTACTACTTAAGATTTAGCACTGCTTTCCATGCCCCCCACCAAATATTCTTAATGTGCATAATGTGTCTACTGGAACATGCATATCTCTATTACCAACACATTTTAAAACCTTCCCCAGCCTTTCCCCCTCCCAACTATGGCTTCAGAAGGGTAATTCAAGAAGCCTGTGCCTCAGTACTACTGTTCTTCCAAGAAAACTTTTAATTTAATGACATGACTCTTCTAGGATTCCTTTGCTTATCACTCTGAATTGTTGCAGAAACAGTCAAAGCTATTGGTGATAATAATCAAATTAGTGAGTCATCAAGTCAAAATACATCTAGTCCTTAAATAATTACAAAGAAGAAATCCTGAATTCCCTTCAGAAGCTGTCTATGCCCACTGGTTGCACAAGATATTTTAAAAAATGGCAAAATTAATATGGATATTTATTCCAAAAACATGCTGAAAAATGAGATATGGTATAAGACTGGTGAATGGAAATAAGAGGACTCATGCAAAAGCTAGAACCAAGCATGCCACATTAACAAAGGGAAAAGAGGAGAAACACAAGACCATGCCTTCAGACGAGACAAAAGAAAGTAATTTCCTTTTCCTCTAAACTGACAAGTCAAATACCTCATGAGCCAATTTGTAAAGGACAGCCATGTTACTCTGTTATAGCAAGTACAAGAAGTCCTGCAGAACTTTTTTAGTGGGGCATAACCATCTTAGGCCAGAATTCAGTGAACTAACATGTATAATTTATAACTAGCTTTTAAGAAACAGATTCCTTTGCTCAAGTATATTTTTGCATATACATACCTCCACCAAGGGTGGGCAAAGGGCAGCCTTCCAGAAGTAGTTGGAGAGCAACTCCCATGAGCCCTAGTTAACATAGCCAGTGTAGTGAAGAATCGTGGGAACTAGAGTCCAACAGCTTCCAGGGAGTGCAATTTGCCCACTCCTTATTTACATACGTGCTTCCATACATCCAGCCGTTCACTGACCACTTTATGCATATGATGAAATAACTGGTTCATGCCACAACGTATCTGTTGGAATCCTGTGGCACCTGAAAGCCTAAGCGTGCCCTTTGGATCTTCTGCTGGAGCAATATAATGCACAGGAAAAGCCTGTTGATCTCAGGTTATCCAGTTCAAACTACAGCCAGGCTAGTAGTACTCCATAAGAAACAGGAATAATTTAAACAATTTGAAGCCAAATGGACTATATTTGTTTTATAAACCATTCTGGGAACTTGCTTAAAGGGTAAGATAAAAAATTCTATAATAAAAGGATAAACAAACTGATGCTTCTTGCTGTATGACTTAGATTAAACAAGCACCCACTTTTCACATACTTCTGCTACTCCATACATCAATTAAATAAGAAAGTATTAAAACATTCAAATTCTAATCCTTCAAAGCACCAAGGAGTCATAATCAAGTTGCTGTACAACATATGGCTCTAACACAAGTGACCAGAATGGTTGCAGGAATGACTCACTCAGGGAAAGAATATGTTTCTTCTCTTTTTGTACAAAAATGTGCCAAAAAAAGAGTACTGCACATGAAGATGTTACTTTACAATAAGTGTGTGGAATCTCTTCTACTCAGAGCTTGGTATCACGAACACTTAAAATCTTTATTAAGAGCCGCTAAGGATCCTAGCAACATAGTTCGAATGCTTAAGGTTTTATGACACATAACTGAGATTAACTATATTCTAATATTCTGTTTGAGCCAAGAACAACAAGAACCAACAGCACTGTTGAAGAAGGTAGTAACTAATTTTAAAGTTAAGGTTATAGGCCTTCTCTTATTCACCTGGCACCTGTTTCCATGCATAATCAAGCACATCCAGAGATCAAGTTATAAAATTTAATTCTTTATCATAGTGGTATTCCATCAGTACAACTCTCCTTGCTATGGCACAATTTTTATCAAGAACTACTATTTACCTTGAAGTGTTCATATGGCAGAACATCAGGGGATATACTCAGTGATGTATGTAACATGCTAATATAGGCATCACCCCATATCAGGACTGCCATATTGAACTGCCCTGGGGAAAACAATGATTGTGGTCAGTCAAGAAATGGATTTTTAAAAAAGCAGAAAATTAGCAGGACTCCTTTCTAAACTAAATATAACATTTCTTCCCTCTTTTTCAAATAATCGCTTTGGTCCCTTCCTCAGAACAAGAATGGGATTTGTTTCACTGAAAACAGCCACTCTCATTTACCAGGACAACTTCCTGCCTTTAACTATGGCAAATCAATGTTATTAAAACAAACCAAAGGGTGGTATTATATTTGCATCCAGTTTTCATTTGAAAGTGGAGATGGTATCACAAAAAACATGGCTTCCAGAAGGAGACCTGGGAAGCAGACTAATCTTATTAGCAGCAAGCTGCACGTAGAAAACATCAATAGATAAAAACACAGACATGAGAGAAATGGATGTAGGCACAAAAGGTGGAAGTCCAGCCAGACGCTCTTACCAGGCGCTATCTGGAAGGGGCTGCCACAGCTGGCCACATCAGCATGATCAGGCAAAGGCTAGGGAGGGAAACACAAGGAGTCACCACATCACAGCAATCAGCATCTCATAAGCGCCTCTGGCTCTGTAATTCCCACCATGTGGCCCATCAGCTATGATAGTCAATCAATATTCAGATGTTATGCCCAATTGGAATTCCCCAGTTCCTAGAACACCCCACCCATCCATCTACCCTTCACTGCCAGACAACTAAGCTTTCCCCATAGGATAAGTTTCTAGAACTTCTTTTAATCTAATGTTAAGTCCACAGTTGGGAAAAGGGAAGCTAATCAAACAGAGCCTCTGATTTGTTCTAGCTGGCCTAGTAGGTTCTTTCCACTGTGCTGTCCTCAGATTCATCCACAAGTCATTATCTATTGAGGCTCTATACATCTTGAAACCTTCCCCTTGGTGCCATGTTTGTATTAGATTTAATATTAAAGGCCTCAGCGTGTTTTACTCCCATTGGAAGAATGTGAAAAGGTAGACCAAGAAATTAGAATTCTTGTTTATGGTCATATAGCCAAGCTAAATTTGCACTGACACCCTCTGTACTTCTTTGGGCATTGATGAGATGAGGCCTCTGGAGTAAGGACCATGTTCTGCATTATCTATACGCCAGCTCTCTTAATAATGAAGGACAGCAAGACTTTAGATACCATAAGCCCTACCAAGACCCGTCTCTATTACCTACACTGATGAACTAACTTTTACTTTCCCCCAAATCCCCTGCTTGACAATAACAGACAAGGCACACAGAACTAAAATCTCAAGGGCACAGAAAAGATTATGGGAATGGATCATTTTTGCCATCTTCACCACCACCCCATTCCAATGCTTTGATTCCAATAATGCAGATAGAGCAACATGTCGGGATTTAAAATTTACAGGTTCGAAGGGAAGTCCCTTTCCACTCCACATAACTGGCTCTCTGCTAAAGAGCTTCATCTGCTCAAACAACATTATGCTCTTGATTGTACCTTCCCTGCAAAAGCTTCATTAGGCCACATCCCATTCTTGGAAGTCTACACCTCAGTGTTCAAACTTCTGTATGGAAAAGATGAGTTCTGTTCCTGGCTGCACCTGCAGTGACTTTGTGCTGTTTTAACTTATTAATTTCCAGGCACGTTCACCATGGACTCCAGACCTAAAAAGAATCAGGAAGCACATGCTTCATATTTCACTGCAACACTCCCCTTTTAAATTAAATTTTGACACAGGAGCACATTGTCTTTGGTTTTCCAAGTCAAGCCACTTTTCCTTAGGTTACAGAGATATTTTGTAGAGGGACTCTTTTGTATAGCTAACTCTGAGTCTATTAAGAAAAAATATGGAGAAAGTACAGATCCAGAAATGCTTTACATTTAATATAGGACCAGGGTGTTTAGGGAAGAAGGTAGATCAGACACAGGCGCACAAGCAAGGGAGAGCAGAAGAACTGGAAACTGCAGGCCGATTTCTCTTTTGAAGGGAGCACCAAACTCTTTAAACAAGGAACATGGTATTATAAAGTGGTAAAGAATCTGAGATTTGGAGGCAACAGTAAAGAGAGTGAAGCCTTCTACTGCAGCTTGTCTACTGCTACTGCAGTACAAAGCTGAATAATATTCTATAAAGCAAGGATACTACCAGCACCTTGATTCCTCCTCTCCTATTCCCTCACAAATGTTCATTGTCTTTTCACCAATTTCTGTAGAAAAAAGAATACTAATTTGAACTCACTCATTCAACAGTAAAATATCTTTTGATCTCTTGAGATATATCTGTAGTCAAATCACAACAGACATTTCAGACACATTTGCCCCTGACTTGTCCATGCCGGCACAGAACCAACTTAAATCTGTAAAGCCACCCAATATATTTCTGTTCCCTGTTCTTCAGTAACCAGAGGGCTTTTGAACAAGGATCAGTTTGATAAAAAGGAGGGGAAAATAGACTATTGCTATAAAGAAAGGGTGAAATATGCAGGCAATCTTTGATAAATATTTTGAAAAAAGAAAAGTTAGGCCTTCTCCAAATATTAGTGACTGGAGGATAGGGTCAGTTCTTCATTTAGCACAGACCCCTGTTCCTCACTATGGCTTTAAATTTCTAAATTATTTATTTCTAAATTTCTAAATTATCTTTCCTTGTTTTATACATATCAAATGGCTTCTCTTGATGTATGGCGGGGAAAAAACTCCCAAACTTGTCAGATAATTAGAATAAAGCTGCAAATTAAGAATATCGGTCATGTGACTTGTCATTCACTTGCAGCAAGCAGGAACAGTCCCCAAGGGAGTACCCAAGATACAAACACCCCATCCCTTCCAATCTCTTCTCTTTTCCGACTCTAAGCTTGTAGGCAGGGAATGTCTTACTTTTAAACTTTCTAAGCTGCTCTGAAAACCATTTTGGCTGAAGTGCAGTTTAAACACACTAAATAAACACATTGTTTCTGCTACAATTATACAGCTCAATGCACAATTTAAAGTCACTGTGATACATATATCACTGAACCACTGGATGGAATAGGATGGCATGTACAGCCATCTCACTCTTATTTTTCCCAGCAATATTCCTCCCCAGCAGGAGGCCAAGAGAGACATATATGAAGTCTCAATATACAAAAAAGCCCGTACATAGCATTCTCTGGTTTCTTAAACTGAAGGGCTACTGGTACCAGTTCCAGAAGTGTGGCACTCATGTGCAACCGCCACAGCGGTTGCCTTGCTAAGTAGATTGTCCTGCTGTGGAGACTACACACATGGGGAATCTTACTTTCTTATATAAATGTAACATCATTTATGTGGAAGAACAGGCAGTAGAGGAGGAACGGGCAGCAGCAACTATCAGAAGGAAAGAGTACTAGCAGCAGGAGGTGAGCAACCTCCCCTTGAATAATTATTTTCAAGGCTGAAGTAAACGTATGCATATTTTCCTAATTTTTCTCATTTATTCCAATCATGAAGTCTGGATTTTTGGGAGTAGAACAGGATAATCCAAGTTGGTGCCTCAGGCTGAACACCTGCTAATATCACAGGCTGCTTATGTGCTCCAAATAAATCAAGAATTGACTTTTACTTATCAACTGAAGCTTTTCTTCTGCAAATACCAGTTTCAAACACCTTGTGTCACCAGTTATCAACACCACTTTCACCCTTGCTATCTTTTACTGAATTCAGATGGCTTCCTCCACTAGTGCAATATAATAATTACTATACTGAATCAGTATAAATGACATCCAATTCAAAATTTTGTTTTTCACTAGCGCCCAGACAGAAGACACAAAGATTCTCATAAGCAGGATATGATGGGAATACCATTACTCTGCAGGTCATCAATATTTATTAGTCAGAAATTCTAGAACATCTCTAAAAAATTCACTTCCGCATATTGTTACTGTTAACCCACTAAAAGCTTACCCATTTACCAAAACAGACATTATCACACCAAAATGAGTTCCATGTGATAAGCTCTGGCATGACCATTATAGGCACTGACCAATACTTGACCATGACGATAACAGCTCAGCTTTTATTTATACCTACGCTTAGCTATTCCTTCTGAAGCACAAGAAGAATCTACAGAAGTGACTGGTAGTGTGCAGAAAACAAAACACATGAAACACTGTTTGTTGGATCTACATCCCCTCTCTTCCTACAGTACATACTATGCTTCTGATTCAACAAATGTAAGAGTCTGGAATCCAAAGAATTCCTTTGGCTCACAGAAAGGGCTTGCACTAGCAGGGTGGGGGTGGGGGTTTAAAAAAAACACAGGCTTATTTTGAACAGCAAGCCCCATGCTGTATCATAAAGTTGTTTGCACCCTCCCCTCAGTTTCCAAAGCAGTTTACCATACAACATGAGCAGAAGACTGTTCAAGTGGGAAAATAAAGCTGCCCTTTAAGTTCACAGAATTAAGTTTCAGAGTTCTTTGCATGCTGATCATAGCTAACAGCAGTGTCCCAGTCCTTCCATGCTTTTATTAACTAAATCAAAAGCTATCCCAAAATAAAAGCAAAAGATACTTCTATTGCAGGCCTGACTTGCAAGGCAACGCAAATCTTACCAGGCTGATGCTGAAGGATGTGCATTTCAATTCCTCTAGGCTTTGTTTCTGTAGCTGCTCAGTTATCAGAGAGATCATGGCTTCTTAAGAAGGCCAGGTACCAGAACCCTTGAGACTCCAGCTCCTGCCACCCTTCTGCCTCCCTCAGCAAATCCAGCCGTGTTCAAGCATCATCATCAGCTACAGCATCTGCTAAGTTGTTGTCTTCATCACAAACTAGCCATACTCCATGTCATACTCAACGACCCTGGAAGAGACAGGCATATTAATATATACCATACACTCCGCCTGTTCTCTCCAGATGCACTCCTCAAAACTGGCAATATGTAGTGCTTTCTTGCATTACCCATGTCTGCAACATGCAGTGAGTAGGCAAAATCTCTGTTTACTCTCTCTTATATATCTAAAACTCCCAAACTGCATACATGTATTGTGGAGAGACAGATGCAAGTTAAACTTCAGCTAGTTGCATAGATACGTTTTCCCGCTTCCATATCCGCCACATTGTTTTCCTCCATAGCTATAAAACTCAATGCCCCTTTTACAAACTGACCCGAATCACTAACAACCCAGATGGTGTTTTTCAAATGCATTTATTATTACATCCCAAGAGCAACCAGGCTGCATACATGGCTCCTCCTCAAATATATTCTTATAAATATACTGTGAGGTATGTTAGCATAAGGGGTGGGGAAAAATGTTGCCCTCCAGATGTTGCTGACTATCATTCCCTAGCCAGCATAGCCTATGTTGAAAGATAATGGAAGCTGCAGTTCAACATGTGGAGGCCCAGATGTTCTCCATCCCTAGTTAGCAGCTAATCACTGGCCCACAGTCAGCTGGTAAGTTTCTTGGCTGTGTGTGTGAGGATCTGAACACAGGCCTCTGTCACTAAAGCCTCTTACCTGCCCCTATCTGATTTTTTTTTCTGTATCTATATTTCGGCATAGCTCCCACATCCCAAGGATAATAGGTCTCATTTCTGCAGTGGGAAGCTAAGAATAAAGAATCTAATCTCAGTTTTTGCCTACTGATTCCTTGTGTGATTTGGGACTGGTTGCTTCTTGCTGTATTCTTCACATTCTCTACAAATACATGAAGACTGCAGTCTGTGTTTTTAAAACACAGCAAAAGATATAATGCTCCAAGATAAGAAAACAAAATATAAAATTGTAAGCAAAACCAGTTCCATTTGACTTATTATCAACATTGTTTAACCCAACTTACCAAGTATCACATCATCAGCCCAAATCAATAGAAGAGAGTTTACATGACCAACTATGAACTCTACTGTTATTTGCCTTTGACACCTTTATTCCACATTGACATTACTCCCCTGATATGAATAACCAGCCCATCATTGTTGTACTTTGCTAAGTTCACCACTCTGGGATGATGTATGCCCAAGATAAATGACTTACTAGAAATGATTACATTGCCCTTAATATTTCTCATTTTGTACAAGTTAGTAGGAGTGCCTCCTATATTGTCTTATGAGGGACTTTCAATTATCATCATGCTATGTGTTTTTAATGCCAGTAAGCATAACTTTAAAGTGGTCTAAATAATAAACAAAATACAAAGTAAAGATACTCTATTTATGATATTCATTTTTATTGTATGAAAGGAAAAATGGTATGCAGATCTACTTATACAGTACTTTCTGTACACAAAGAATGTAATCCTATCCCTATTTACCTAGCAGTAAGCCCCAGTGAACTTCTCAGTTGAAATGCATAAAATGGTACTGTAAATTGACAGAACTGTACTGTCAATCTTTGCGGTGAAATACCAGATATGTCTACTCAGCATTAAATTCCAGTATGTTCGACAAGAGTTGCAGTCAGTTGACTAGTGCATATTTATATGTAGATATAGATACAAGGATAATTTTTGGCTTTTTCTAAACAGGAGCAGAAGTGTCTTTAAATCTACCAGGCAAAGAGGAATCTGGCACACCTCTGAAAATAATTGAACAAGGTGGAGGAAAGACAACTTACAAAGACCCATGCTGTCTTTGATTCAGATAAAAGTAGCTGGAGGTCCATTCAAATCTTGATTGGTCAGGAATTAAGAAATCTGGGAAAGGTGAGACAACTTGTTTCCTTGCCACAATGGCTACATGCCAACTTCCGTAAGTATTATATGGCTTCTTCATTACCTTAAAACATACACTACTCTTAACATTGTATTTCTTGTGCTCTCTAGGTCTTTCTTGTACATTTAGTTTGCCTCCCACAATAAAGACTATTTCTGAAACCATACATTATGCATCAAAATACTGTGTATTATCACTCAGGAATAGGGCAAAAGCCAGGTTAGGTTCCAATTTGAAGTAAAAGATGCTGAAATATTTCAGTGATGGACAGCAGTGTAAGATTCCAAGGACAGTAATATTACACACAAAACAAAGAAAAAAAGCATTCATTAAGAAATTACAATAAGGTTTAGATTTGCTCACATTCCTCTCTTCCTTCCACTCTCTTAGTTTATATACACTTATTAGGGAGGGACACTTTTTAAAAAATCCTTATGTACAAAATACAATATATACTACAGCTATCATACAAGCAAGACAATAAACAAGTATTAGACATACTATTTCCTTTTAATTATTTGCCCTTTTTATTCTATACCTCTATGCAGATATTCATAAAGAACACAGCAACTTTTTCTAAATTCCAAGTATAAACCTATGATGGCAGCAACTCTATGAGCACTTATTAGAGAGCATATCCCAATGAAATCACTGAGACTTAATTCTAAATTAACATATACAGGATTGAAGTACATGTGCAAGTTTACTTTTGGCACTCCATCTGTTAGCAATTTTGTCAGCAATTAATTTTTCTTTTAGCACAGACTGTTACGTCTAAGGCTCCTTCTAAGTTTCTAAGTTTGTTTGGACTAAACGCTCCCTCAACTCTGGTCTAGGCAACTTCACTATCAGCAGTTTTACCAGAAGACCTAATCCTGGGTTAATTTATCAACTGATAGCAGCAAGTACTAGATCTGCATCTGAAAGACAGAAGTTCAAACCCCTCCACAGACATGAAGCCTACTGGGTGGCCTTTTTAGATAAGGCAGTGTTTCTTCACAACAACCTTACTAACAACACTACTGTGACAATAAAATGAAATAAAAGATGTACAATAAGACATCGAGTACCCCAAGGAGAGGATGGGGCTCAAATCTGCAAGAATAACCAACACCAAATCTTGCAGTTACTCTTCACTATTAAAATTTTTACTGAAGTTATTTTTGTCCATCTATTCCTGCGTTTTGGCAACTAGTAAAGGTATCTGGAGAGTAAACAAAAGACAGAGTGATAATGCCATTCATTTTTAGTTTAGGGAAGGCAAAATTGTACACAGGCCTACTTATATACTATTTTTAGAACTTAAACAATGTAACCTTATAGCTATTTTAAATTATTGCAAGCCACTTTCTATCCCACACCAAAAGGACACAGATTGAATGAATGGGTACCTAAATTGTTATAGGCTTTGCATCTCCCTTCTTTTCTCTTTGTCTGAACAGCTTCAAACCACAGGCCCCTAGTAAGATCAGGGAATTAGGCCACTTTTAGGTTCATCCACAAAAAAAAAAAAATGTGAGGAGACACTGCTAGCCTGTTTTTGTTTTGGCTCCACTTGATTTCTTATCCTACCTGATTTCATCAGTCTCCCGTCCTTTTCATGTGCACAGTTATCCCTTTCTTAAAACAGAAAACACAGGCAGGCCTTAAGCGACCTCCGTCCAGCCTCTCTGGTGAGCGAGGAAGCCTGTGCCATGCAGTGCAATTAAACTATGTTTTAAGAATGGGTCCCATCCAACCTAGTTTTAGAAATGCATCCACAGGGGACGCAATACCTAACAAAGCAGAACCATCCCACCCTGCCTCCGAGGGAGCCACATCCCCCCCGCCCCCGCCCCCACCCCCACCCCCACCCCTTCGCCAGGGCCCTCTCCCTTCCACCCAAATTCCCGTACAGACACTCAGGCACCCGCACAAGCGGGACCGAAACCCACACCCTCCCCCGAAACCCCCAACGTGCCCTCCCCGCCACCCTCGGCCGAGCGGATCAAACCCCCATTTCAAAAAAATAATAAATAACAAAACAAAACCGCCGCAGCCTCACGGTTTTTCTGTACGACAACAGCAGATGTCTACACAGACGAAATACCTCACAAAGACAACCCAACCGCAGATTCCAGGAGACCCCCCACACGTACACACACGCATTCACTCACTCACACCTGGAACCACCAACATCCCCCACACTCCCCCACGCATTTCCACACTTCACACGAGCTCCACGACACCCCCCCCCACCTCCTCACACCACCTTTCCGGGTACCCACCGCGCCAGCTGGAGGAGGAGGAGGCGGAGGCGGCGGCGGCGGCGGCTCCAGCGACCTCCTTGCGGGGCCGCAGCCACAGCGGCGGGGCGCCCCCAATAGTCTTGCAGCGCTCCCCCCTCCGCCGACACTAAACAGCACCGGGACGAACCATCCGCGAGGGGGAGTCTCTTTCTCTTGGACTCCCCAACACAAGCAGACGCCGCCGCGTCCAGCCGGCAGCCCGGGCTCCCACCCCTGCCGCCGCCGCCGCCGCCGCCGCCTCCCCCCCCCCGCCGCCGCCGCCAACCCGGTCAGGAGTGAATCGACCTGCTCGGGTCAACCCACCCCCCCTTTAACGTAAGGGGGAGCTCAAATATCGCAGAAGCTACCTATAGGAATTCAGAACGGGGCTCGCGTGCCCGCGGTGATCCAACGAGAGGGCAGGCGAGCGCAGGAGCTCGGCTTTCTACGTTCTGGCTCTTGCTCGAACACTTGTCTCTTCTGCACCCCCTCCCCTCATGGATCGTACCATATAGCAAAGCACGACGGGGCGTGTAGTTTTACGCGAGCCCTCGGAAGAATGGTATTTCATCCCCTCCGGCCCTTTTCCTTCCCCCAAGAGAGGCGTTTTGCCACCTCTGCAGAGCAGTTAATTTGGGCCAGGTTCAAGCGCCGAGTATATCTTTCAACGAAAAGGCACAGCCGTGTAAACTGTGAAATACAGATGAAGGAGCTTTTTTTATTTGTTGCTGAAAGTATATCCAAATCATGCCTGCGAGCATGTTAAGAGTGTCCTGTCCTTCTCCATCTTAGCTTATGTTACCAGGCCTCCACCCATCTGGAATGAAATTTCTGGGTCTGTTTTCTTTTGAGCCCTAGCCCAATCTTTCATAAGGCAGAAAGTGTTCATGGACTTGTCAAGATCAAAATATAAATCGGTGCTTGCTGGCTGGCAACTAAAGCTTAGCCTGTAACTAGAGGAGAAATGTAAGTAAACTAACTTGTGACCCTGCCAGAATGTGGCATCTAGGCTAAGAATAGCCAGTTAGAAGTGCATAATTACATCCTTAAGGCATGATTGCAGCAGCTAAACCACACTTCATACTGATGTGACTCCATTACAATCAGTCCTTCCCCACTCCGTGCAGTTTTTCCATGCTCCAGGCAAGCAGCTGTCTGGGGTACTCATACATGGGGTAGCATCATTTCCATGTAACTGAAAGGTAGCAAAGCCTCCATCCCAAACCCCCTAAACCTATGAATTCTGTACCTCACATGCAGATTTTAGAGATGAGGATTTTTTTAAAAAAAAAATTATAGTTTTTGTGCCAAGCAGGTCTCAACTACACAAGTCAATCGTGGGCCTAGCAAAAAGCTGATAAAGTTCTCACCTTTCAAAGTAATTTAGTTTTGTAGTTTGTACTTTTCCCCAAATGTTACAACAGATGAGACTGCAGACAAGCACTCTGCTTTTGCAATATTCACCACTGATTTTTCAGGTTCTGCTTGTACTTCAACAAAAGAAAAGTGCCCATGTATGATAGCACTTCTTCAAATAGATGGATAAAGCAGACGCTACAGCTTGTGTTCTGTGCAAAAGATGGTGGCATAAGACAAACAGGTTACAAATGCAGAGTTTTTTTAATCTATTGCAGAGTTATGGATATCATAATCAGGTGAGGGACACAAGGGGGTCACAGGGGTAAAAGGCTTGAAGATATCTTAGGGTTTTCCCTTTGAAATGCTACTTCTGGAGCATTAGCTGTTTAGTTGTCCCAGGAGAAGGAATCAGCAGCCAGGAGCAAAATGGACAGCCTTCCATGCGTTCCAGGAAACTTCCCCCATTGGAGGGAACATTTTGAGGCAACCAAGGAAGAAATAGGGCAGAAGGTGGCAATTCAGCAAACTAAGAGCACAAACAAACAACATAAAAAGTAAGTCTGAATAAGTGATCTTTTAACCATCCACATGAAAAAGGGAGTTATCTCCCTAGGCCCCTGTAATAGTGATGCCATGCTTGGGATTTAATGTTCCATGAAGATCGAGGACTTCACAGCTCAACACATCACCAAGAACATTTTGTGAGTTTGACCATATAGGCCAAAATCTCCTGATCATGTGTGTCCAAATAAAGCCACCAATTACATTATTGAATTAAGCCTTACTACCTGTCCTTCCAAGGCTTCTCTATGTGTGTTTTCCAAAGTCCTTTGAGCACCAAGCCATTCACTTGACAAATGAGACAGAGGATTCACTTTGGTCACCAACTCCTGCCTTATAAACAAAGAACAGTTTCATTCACATTGAGCCAGGCAGCCAAGAGAATTAGATACCTTACACCATAGAGTGGAGTGAGGCAACCTGTGGCAACTGGTCTAATTTCTAAAGCTCTCGACAAGTGGTCAGTTTAGACCTCTCACCAGAATGATCTGTTCCTTACCTGCAGTAGCTCACTGGAGAGGAAGAAGGCAGGAGAAAAAGAAAAGGGTGGCTTTTCGATTTTTTAAACTTTGGCTTCACTATCAACTGGCCCCTGAAATATTACTTCCAAAGAAATATAACCATCATCAGGGGACAGGAAAGAAGGTTTCCACACACTGGCCTAGAACTGAAGCAAGAAAATCTGTTTCCCTCTCCCACGTCTGTCTTGGGAAAGAAATGTAGGGTTTTACTTTTATCAGTTGTAATACCTAAATCGCAAAGACTAAACACTTCTTGCTACCCAAACTCCTATGGTCTAGCTGCCAGAAAACAGTTTAAATAACTGAAGCTTAGTTATATTTTCCTCACTTAAATGGCATACCCGCATTTTCTCCTCCTTTCCATGTACATATGACCACCACACCTTGGCTATTCACAGAACATAGTGCAAGATACTCCCGGCTCCGATGGGCACAAGTACCATTTGCTCTCGTTGAGAAACACGACAGCTCTGTTGACAATTAACTCTGTCTCCATGGTGATAAGGAATACCAGGGAGAGTGCATATATAGACTAGGCCTGTGGTTCCTGAATAGTGTGTGAAGATTACTTTATAAATGGGTCACCAGGCTGCCAGCAATGAATGCTGCACAATAAAGGAAGTTCTTCCTAAAATGGAACTGAGATGAAGTACAAGCCTGTCAATTAATGAATTTCATTGGCAAACCAAATGTTTGGGTGGGAAAACTGGACTTGTATGTAGCTGTATTAACCTTGTTTTCAAACTATTCTTCCCAAAATCAGAAAGAACCCAGAAGAACTAAAAAGTACTTCCCTCTCAAGTCCAGGTGGATCCCAGCCATGTAGAGCCCGTCGCCATAGCTTGATCTGCATGTCCCATGAACGGCGACTATATTTCTTATATTTATTTGGTGTGCATGGGTGAACACCCGATTGCCGAGCTGCTCTGGAATAAAGCATGAGAACTGATCAGGCCATGTGAAGGTCTCTTAAAGCAGAAACTCAAGAGATACTGATAGATACCTTCCACAGTTTCCTCAAGATACAGAAATGAATGTGCCAAATGCTGAGACCTCATAGAGAAAAGGTGACAGACACCATCACATTTTGGAAAGAAGAGCTTAAAGATTTCAAACTTCTATTGTGCAAAAATTAAAATGTAGAGGTAAGCAACAAGCATTGGTCACCTGGGAACCTGCTGGACAAAGCACTGGTATCCAATGGTATTTTTCCCATAATCTATTTGCTTCTGCCTCCTTTGCAAAACAGATTCATCTGTCTCCACATTAGACCTACAGAAGAGGATCAAGATGCAATGCTAAAAATGGAAACAATTAATGCTCTTGGTAAAATGTAGCAGTAGTTTTAACAATACTCACCTGGATCCTGAGCTGGACTCCCTTTGTTTCCAGCCTGAGCTTGGACCCACTCCCACATTCACCATCTTTACTCCAAGAGAGAAGTCCTGGGTTGAGGGTCTGTCCCAAGAAAAGTATATTTTGATTACTGGCCATGAAAAAAAAAATAGGTTGAAGCCATCTTGTTACAAACCTCAGTCTAGCAGTCACTATATTAAAGTGGTCCTTAAACCAGTTGGCTTTTTATTATGAAATAAGGCATGTATTTCAATCATTTCTGAAATGTAGATTACACTTTGGGAGAGTTACTTTTGTAACTACAGCTCCCAGAATTCTCAACCACCATAGCAAGTAGTGATGGTGGCTTAGGAATGCTGGCAATAAGTAATCTTCCCAAGCTATGATCTACAGTTACAAAAGAAGCCCACACATGGCATACTGTTATGACAAGGTTTCTGAATTCACAAATAGCATTTATACCTCAGGAAAAAAGAGACAACTGAGGCACTGAGACTCTATTAATCCTTTGAGCAGCAATAGTTCTCTCTAGGGACTAAGAGATGAAACTCCTAAGCAAAGCAAGCATTCTAACATTTCAGATCCATATCAAAATCAGAACTTGCTGTTTTAGACTCCATGGAAACAGATTATCAAGTGTGAAATAAAATTTTATCTCTTTCCAACTAAAATCAGTACGAAGCTCCTGTGGACTTTACTTTTGCAGACACATAAAGCAGTATTAATAAGGTGCATTGTTTCATTTTATATCACATTCCAAGTGCACCACGCTAGCCTGTATTAGCTGCCTCACTGTTGCCATGTTATGGCCACGACTCTTCATGTCAAGCTAAGAGTATAAAATGTTGTAGTTGTCCTAATAAAGAGTTCACCCAAAGCTGATAATTTACTTTACAGAGCATCTGAGTATTAAAAAAAATCCAAGTACCTTTTGTTTCTCCATGATCAACCAACTATTTTTAACAAGTACCAGATCCCTGACCAGTCTCTTGACTTCTTTCCTAATAGCAAACATGGATAATTTTCAGGTCTTGTGCATCATTGCCCAAGATGTGCCTTATACATTTTCTAGCACAAGATTATGCAAACAGTTATACAAGGAGAGAAATAAAAAATAGATTAATACAATCTGAGGCACACACCTCACCATGAAACATACCCTCTGATTTAGATCTAATCTGTTCTGCTGCAGTACAAATGCAAAGATTCTCATAGTCATTTTGTACATTTAGGGGCACCTAAATTTTCCAAAAAAGATGACTAATGACTGATCTATGGTACAAAAGGTCACCATGGTTTAAATTATTTAAATTACTTAAATAATTTTCCCCAGTCTAGATCAATTATATGGAGAAGCTTAAAGCAGACCTGCCTGTAGGAAAAACAGACCCGAGATGCATTGTTGTCATCATTCTATAGTTAAAACAAAAATCTGTTTCTAACCACATTCTTAAACCCTTAGGCATCTAGCATTCATCCATCCTCTGTAGAAGATGCACACTTCCATTTAGTTTCTTTTCCCACATAAAAGAATGGCCCCTATTAACATTTGTTGGAGGAATTCGATAAAGACTGCATTTTGGCATTTCCACAGTTAAAGTGAAAATTACAGCTTCCTATATCATTAAGAGAATCACCATGTCTAGGTAAGAGTATATATTTTGCCCACATCTCATATATCTCCTATTGCTGCCTAGTGTTTTTGACCTATAAAATCAAAAGAAAACATGTGCTTTTATAGGGATTGCATATGATTGTTGATTTAATTTTTTGGGGAGAGCTATGCAGTTTCACTGCTGCATATACCCAAATGCTCTTTTAAAATCCTCATAACATTTATGAAATAGATTAAATAAAAACAGTGATTGGTCTAATGGACAGTAGCTGTTAGAAGAAAGATAAGCAGTTCTCAGCTTTATAACCCAGTTCATGAGGCATTTTCCTTACTCTCTTTCACTTACTCCTTGGTCACAGATTGTCCCCAAAAGGAAGCTTCTCAAAACGTTAACAATCATACTCCATGGCCATGAATAGCAAAAGGTACCAGCAAGCTGAGAAAGTCTTAAATAGTTTTCAATGGCTTAGAGAATATTCATGCTTTATTCTTTATTCAGTATCTCATGCCTGGAGTTCCAGTCCCAGTAGTTCATATTCTTTACTTTCCACTGACTGGGTATCTTTTAGATGTGAGCCCCTTCCCCCCAATACTGATGCAGGCATTCTAACTGTTTTAATATCTAGCTTGAAGAAGTCTTCATTTCAGAATTTTGTCTATTGCTTTTATCTTTGTATTTGTATATCCTTGGCTTTGTATTTGGATATATTGAGTCTGTGTTAACAGCACTGTGAAATTTTATATGATGGACAGTACATAACTGTTTTAATATCACCATTTAAGTATCACAACTTAAAGAGTGTCAGGAGCTTCTGGTTTGTTCAAGATTAATTCTGTAACTTTTTTCCCAGTTCAAAATTCTAAAACATCATAATCTCCCGAAGGCATTTATTATCAGCTCATATTGCCAGCTACAGCCTTCTTTACTTCAAAATTTCCAGCAGCTATGCCAGATGGAGATGTTAACACTTGACCACCAGGTTGGAAAAGGCTGTTATACATTGAACCAAATCTGCCTAAAAGCACCAGATCCTGTGTGATCTTGGAAGCTAAATAGGGTCAGCCCTGGCAAGTAAATGGATGGGAGACTGCCAATGAATACCAGAGAAAGGAACTGGCAAAACCACCTCTGAATATTCCTTGTCTAAGAACACACCATGGAATTCATGGTGTGGCCATAAGTCAACAGGCCACTTGAAGGTACAAACACACAATGAACTAAAGCTAAGGAGGTGGCTTTTATTGATGTTTGGAAAAATCTTCTGCATTTTTAGGGTCTTATTCTACTCATAGATTTCTCATTTCATCCTACCCCAATGTTGGTTATCTGCTTCCTTTTCAAAAACAGGTCACATACCAGCAGACAATTTCCATGACTGAACCCCAGTGAGCCACAGTTCTAAAGGTTAGCAACTTATTTTATAAGCCCTCAATAGATAAGACCATAACTGATAATCCATGTAGCTTCCTGTGGTTGAACAGCAACTCTTAGCAATATAGTTGTTCCAGACAATGAGAATAACATTTAAAAGACTGTTTCCAGATATTACTCTTCACCAGTTTTCATGTTGTTCATAAGGAGGAACAAAGCATTACATTCAACATCATCCTTGCAGTGAGAAATGATGTCTTTGAGAAAAGACAAACTAGGCTCAGCACCAAAGTGCAGGTGTGCTCTTTACACCCAACCTTTCTTCAAGTTAGCCCTTGCTTCAAAATAGATTTTGAGACCATAGTTGGAGAAGGGGGAAAGTCTCAGAAGGATTATCTCATGTTTAGCTAAACCTTGGAGGGATTCTTCTGTCCAGATCAGACAAGGATTGTTGCAAGAACATCCTGCAACTAGGAAACAAATCACTTCATATCCTGAGCCTCTGTAACATGCAGCCCTCCCATTTAGACCACCAACCAGCTGTGTTTAGCCTGACAAAAGGAAGGTTAAGAGGAGACATGATAGCCACGTTTAAATATTTGAAGGGATGTCATGTTGATGGAGCAAGCTTCTTTTCTGCTGCTCTAGAAACCTGGATACAGAGCAATGGATTCAAACAACAGGAAAAGAGATTCCACCTAAACGTCAGGAAGAACTTCCTGACAGAGCCGTTCAACAGTGGAATACGCTGCCCTGGAGTGCAGTGGAGTCACCTTCTTTGGAGGTTTTTAAGCCGAGGGTGGATGGCCATTTGCTGGGGTGCTCCGAGTGCTTGTTTCTGCATGGCAAGGGGTTGGACTCCATAGCCACTGTGGGCTCTTCCAACTCTATGTTTCCATGAGCTCCAGAAAGGAAAAGGCTACCTTCCCCTTAGCCCAACGTGGAACTGCTAGCCAGCCAGCCAGCCAGCCAGCCAGCCAGCCAGCCAGCCAGCCAGCCACCTGCTCCCTCTAACAGCTGTTACCTGCCAGCCACGGAGGCCCAGCCACCCGGCGCAAAATTTCCGCGCTGCATCGTCTGCCACAAAACCGGCGGCGTCGCTCTAAGGAGCCCATCTACAGCTTTCCACAGTTTAAATCTCCCTCCAGCAGAAAAGTGGGGCGGAGCCTGGAGGGCACCTCCATCCAATCGCATAGGGGTGGGTAGGAGAGACGGCGAGTCTCTGTCAAGTGATTGGCTGGACCGGAAAAAAAGCACAAAGCGGGGGCGGGAACCTCCTCAATCACCGTCGAACAATAATCAAGATGACCAATAGAGCCCCGCCTACCACAGCCTCTTCCAATAAACTGTTTCGCGTTCGCCTTTGACGTCGCAGCTTATGTTGGCCAATTAAAAAGCTGTTGAAGGGAGAGCCGGGGTTGTTCTTCTTCTTCTAAGCTTCGGTGGTTGGCTGGGATTGAGGGAGGAGTTTGGGATTGGTCGACGTTAGGGCGGTCGGTTTGATGTCCCAGAATTCGGTTTATTTTCAACCCCGTTTCGTTCTGGAGGGAAAAGTCGGAGTAACCGGGGCGGCGGCGGCGGCGGCGGCGGCGCTTGGTGAGTTCTGCTTGGTGGGGGTACGTGCGTTCACCTCTTGAAGTACGCGTGAGCGTGTGAAGGGCTGGGACCGCAAATTCCGACTGCCCGCTTAACTGGAGAATCTGGAACCAGAGAGTCGTGTGGGTGGGCTAGACTCGTCGAGTCTGACCTTGCTTGGACGTAGGTGTCAAACCCACCCCCTGGCTGTGGATTTCGACCATCTAGTTTTTTAACCACATTGCTGTCAGCGTTCAGTCTTGCTGGGTTATCTTATTATGTCGCTGTCTTGGAAAGAAATTTTATTTTCGGTTGTGTGGTTGTGATTATGTGCCTCGGTTTTGTACTTGTGCTTTTTTTTTTTTTTTTTTTTGGTATGGTAGTAAAAAACAGGAGTGCAAGTAGTAAGCTGTGCTTATGTCTGCAGGTGGCTGCTCATCATGTCTGAGGATATTCCTCCCGCAGAAGCTGATGTCCCTCATCCACACCTTGGGTTCCGGTCTGGCTGCAGGATGGTGCTTGATACCTTCCAGGAATCAGAGACCTCTCTGCCTTTTACTCCACAATTACCTCATACCCCAGTCTTGAACATAACCTGGGATTTTGGGAACCTCAGCACATTAGCAGGGTAAATCTCTGTTCAGGACAGTTACGTGGGATGGACAATACTATTTTTCAGTATATGCTAGTTTCATAACTTTAATTTAATGAGCTGTTATTAGCATCATCATGGATCATTTTATTTATTCTGTAACTTCCCCCAAGCTGTGTGGTCCAGGTAGTTATGCCTGGGAGACCTGTGTGCCTTTATAATGTGAGTTTGGAGGCTTGATAAGAAAAGGGTTAAGAAGCCAAATATGGCCAGGTACCTTCCTGCAAGTGAGCTGGGAGATGAGATGGTCCAGGAAGACCAAGTGATGGTTGGAGAAGATGACTAATCCAGATTTTCTCCATCCTTACAGATCAGGAGCAAGGAGTAAGGATTAGTCTGTGTGAAAAAGAAGAGCAGGCTTTTTTTTTTAATCTGGTGTGGATGAAGGCACAAAGTGTCTGTAAGCTAAAATCCTGTTGGGGTTCTGCCTGTCTCCTTTGAAACCTAATATGGGAGCAACAGACATTTGTCCGTTATACTTCCACCTATGATCAGCTTTTTTTTTGGTAAATAAATGTAAATACTGCAAAGCACTGATGAGCCTACGGTGACCTCCTTTTCAAGCCAACTGACACTGCTTAGGAACTGTGCCCTTGTAACTTCTCACCGTTCATGGAAGTGAGTTGTGCATAATAATATGACACTGTTTGAGTGTGCTAACCATCAGTATGTTAGCAGCTTTCAGTGCTTTACTGTTTGCTTGGTATTTTATTTGCAGTTATTCCAGTATTTCCCAAGTAAATCTTTGAAATTGTTCCATGTATTCAGAGGGTGGATCTTTATGTACCCAAAATGATACCAGTTCTCCGTTAATTTTCTATGAATCATCCATGATCAAGAATGAGGTATTAGGAGGCTTTTTTTTTAAAGAAAAACTACTTAAACTGGGGACTACAAGCACTTTGATTAAAACTGAGTGTTCAATGGGCACAATGTATTGACTAACTGTTTGGAAGTATAGAGATAAGAGAGGATGTAATGAATAATCCTGAAAATGGGTATGGACTGGCTGACATTTTGAGTAAGCACACCCCATGGCAGTATTCAGTTAGGGAACAGTACATTCTCAAAAAAAAATATTAAAGGCCCTTTTATGTATATATAATTAAGAATTGCAAAATAACTACTTGCTGTTGCTTTTTTAAAATATATTTTTTAAAAAGCAATAGGAAACTATACAGGTTAAAACTCATTCTTGCTTTTAAGCAAAATGAGTTAGAGTCATAGAATCGGAAGAGACCACAGAGGCCATCCAGTCCAACCTCCTGCTATGCAAGAGCACACATCAAAGCATCAAAGTTCTGTCTTTGACATAAGTTATAACTAGAATAACTGAGATGAATAATTTTTCAAAACAATAGTTGCTCAGTGTACAGAATTGAATGAGATGGCAATATAAATTATCATGACTGATGATCTGAAACAAGAACTGATGGTAATGCTTCAGTTTCCTTCTGTGCTGGCTGTTCCTGGTGACATGAACAGGCTCAGTCAATGTGAGATGTACAGTCATCATGACCTATTTATTAGATTGATTTCAATAGGACCTAAGAGCAGCTCCAACTTAGGCCATTTCCACAGGACGGGGTTGTCCTGCTACGGGGACAGGATGGCAGTGGTCAGCTGGCTGTGCTTCTGTATGATTTCATCGCCGGCCTGCTGCCATCCTGTACCCATGTAGCGTGCTCATGCGGTATACACTAAATGGATAAAATCTATTTTGCACCAGTGATTGCACAATGCTCCTGTCATGCTCCCTTCCATGTGGAGCCAGTCCTATGCGGAGGGAATCATTTTGTCATGCTCTCTTCCCTGCTCGGACTGTGATGGGACAACTTGCAAGAGCCCTGACATTTGGAAATGGCCTTAGTTTTGATCCAACTCACAGTGATTCCCTCACTTGGGTAGCATTGTTGGTATTAGTTAAGGTGGCAAAATGATTGTCAGATATCTGGCAACTGGTTATAAGCAATCATCCATCCTAGAACACAAAACAGAAGTTACCTAGCTAGTGTAATCAAAACTTTTCAGTCTTCTCTTTCATTGTTCTGTACAGATTTTATTTAAGACTTAAGCATATAAAGATATTGAATATTATTTGTTTATTGATTTCTGTCCCATCTTTCCTCTAATGAATTCAAATTGACCTATGTGGTGTCTTTCTTCCTCACTTTTATCCTCATGATAACCTTGTGATGTAGGTCAAAATGAGCGAGGGTCACTGGCAAATGTAACTCATTGAATCTCACGGGCCAGTGAAAACTTGATCTCTGATCTCCCAGTCCAAGTTCAGCTCTCCCATACCTACAACACATTGGATTTCTACAAGGTGTGCTTCCTTCTGTGCATTCCTATCACTTTATTCTTTCAGGGATACTCCAAGGCGCTGCCTAGATCTGTCTAATCTCAGTAACGGGGAAGAGGAAATTGCCTTCAACTTCAGCCAGTCCTCAAGAACATTGGAAACTGGTAATAACCACTTCCAAAGCACAGATCTGGTTCTGTCTCCTCTTGGTATTTGGTCATTTGAGCAATAAATCTATAATACATTTTCTTATCAGACATCTTGTCAGCTGGCTCACCTTTTCCCATCCCATATGTTTCTTCTTCGTTCAGACTGGTTAACCTGGGACTAAAAATGGTTTGGATTCTTTTTGTCTTTAATGAGGATTAAGTCATCTTAAAACCAAGTGACCTGTCTTATCTGTTCTACAGAACAGCTTCTGTGTTATACTGGTATCTTAAAGCCAAACTGAGAGAGTGTGTGGAAACTCTTAACGCTCCATTCCATTAATAAGTCTACTGTTTGTCCTGCTCTGATGACCTCCTGTTTTGAGGATTGTGAAATGATGAAACAGATAAGCAGCAAGGGAAAACATAGGGCAGCCATCTCCTAGTCAGCACCCTCCAGATATTTCTATTAGTTACTGTCAGGCAGTGTGGTATGGTTTGGGTGTTATACTATGACTCTGGAGACCAGTGTTCAAATCTCCACTCAGCCATGGAAACCCACTGGGTGACCTTGGGCAAGTCACATTCTCTCAGCCTCAGAGGGAGACAAAGGCTAACCCCCTCTGAAAAAAACTTGCCAAGAAAACCCCATGATAGGGTTGCTGTAAGTCAGAAATGATTTGCAGACATCAGCAACAAAAACAGCTTGAATTATGTATCTTAATTTCCTGCCAAGTCCTAGTAATGTGAACTAGGACTACAGCACACTCTCCCTTACTGTGTGTGAGTATTGTAAAAAATCCAGCTTCAGCCAAGTAGTGTGTTTGGAGTTTGCATCTAGCAGAATCTTTAAAAAAAATTGGATGCCTTTTATAAACTACTAGTAAAGAGTCTGCTGAAGTATTTGAAACATTTCATGTTGACTTTCTGTGCCACAAGTAAGCTTTCTTTGACACTCAGAATTATCTTTATCTCGCTCATCTTTTTTCCTGGTTACACCACAAAGAAGTAGGTAACCTGCCGTCTTCCAGATGTTTTGGACTGCAGCAGCAGCAATCAGGCCAGTAGTCAGGAATTATGAGAGATGTAGTCCAAAACATCTGAAGGAAACCAAATTGTCACTTCAGGCATTTGTAGATGTAAGAACTCTTCTGGCAATCTGCTTATGTTTCATCTGTTATATTTTACTCCTAACTCTCTCTTTAGTTATTTTGCTGACTTCTTTCTCTGTGCTTTTGCAGATCAGAAGAGCTCAGCAGAACTTCAGGATCAGCTGTAAGTTCTGCTTACACATTTTACAGCATATGTTGATTCCATATATGTCACAGTAGTAGATGTTATCTAGCACATCAGAGTTTATAGCTAAAAATACCATGAAACGCACTTTGATGGTACACTTTCTTTTTTCTTCTTTGTCAAGGCATGTGCAGTGCCAACCTAACTGAGTAGGCAAAAATGGGCCCTCAAGCATTTTTCAAAAAATACAGTCCCTATCATCTCTGGCCAGAATAGCCAGAGGTGAAGGATTATGGAAGCTGTAGTCCAAAAGTTTCTGAAAGGCCACAGTTTCCCACTGAGGGCTTATTTTTGCTAAGCTAGTTATCCAGAGAATAAAGTGAACATTGCATTTAGTTTCATGTGCCATCTTTTGGTCAACTTGAGATATTAGAAATATGAAACACAAGTGATTATTGTTATTATTGTTATATTTATTTATATCTAGCCTTTCTCCCAAAACTGGGACTCATGGCAGCTTACAGTTTAAAAATAATATAGCTGAAAACATACAAAAAGGTTAACGTTAAAATAGAATTAAACTTCTGACAATATTAAGATGATTTGAAACTATATTTAAAAGGATAAAATACCATTAAAAGATTAAAAGTTATTAAAATAATTAAGGCTAAAACGAACAAGCAGCTTGAATTTACAGGCAGTTCCTAAACAGTGTAACTGTTCTGTTAGTGCACCTCTAGCAGTTGTTGAGAAGGCAACCCCTAGCTCTCTCACTAGTTATCTTTTTTTTTTCCCCCTTCCAGCAGAGGCTCAAGGAAGCAGTGTGTGCAGCTGCTCCAGGTGAGTCTGTTTTGAGTTTGCTGGGATTTCTACATTTGCTAACTGTATTTTTAAACAGTTGCTTTCTCCGAGTAATACCCTGATTGTTACAAGCTTAAAAAGACAATCTACACAAGGGGTTACAGAAGGAAAGTGGAAGGCAAAGAAGAGGGAAATGAGTCCTTTGAAGCCAGAAAAAGATGGTGAGCTAGGAGCAAGAGCTTAAATATGTGCTTCGCCCCAGGTTCATCTTCCCTTGCTGGTGGTCTTACTTGAACATCTCTTAGTTGCTTATGTACTTTTGGGCAGTAGATGGGGCCAGAGCTCTCTTTTACCTTATTTCTTCAGTCCCAGAGCAACAAGTGTTAGACTTGGATGTGCCTGGAATAGAGGGAGAGATCTTTCTTCTCTAGACAGTGGATGTGGCCAAGTAAATGCTTGCCCAGTGTGTAATTAAGTTGTGGAATTATCTACCACAAGGTGTAGGAATGGCTGCCAGCTTGAAATGGTTTGAAAGGGGAATGGACAAATCCATGGAAGATGAGACTCTCAGTGGCTACTGGTCATGATGGAAACATAATTGTCTCAGGTGCTAGAAGCAGTATGCCTCTGTATATTGGTTGCTTGAGAGCACAAAGAGAAGCGATGGTGCTATTGTACTCCTGTAATTCTTGTAGGCATCCCATAGGGAAAAAAAATTGGTCATTGTGTGAAGAAAATGGGTCCCACTTCTGTTGGAGATACAGGATATAAATCTTAATAAACAAATGCTAGACTGGGTAGGCCTTCTTATGCTGTTTTTGGAATGGAGTTTGGTCACCTTAAAGCCAATTTGGTATAGTGGCTTGATCGAAGGGACTAAGATACTGGGAGACCAGCTGTCAAACCTCACCCACTTGACGACCTTGGGTAATTCAGCCTCTCTGAACCTCAGAGGAAGGTAAGGCAAACTACTTCTGAATAAATTTTGGGAAGAAAGCCCATGATAGGGCCACATTAAGGCACCTAACAGCAGCAACTTGTGGAGGTATACAAATGCCAGACAAGCCATGAAATCATGCATAGTAGGGCCTGGGGTCCTAGTTGTTGCTATTCTGATGTTCACAGTCTATATGTGCAGAAAACATTCTTACATTTTGTCCTTGGCACCTCAGCCCCAGGTATTATGCAGCACCCCGGGCACCCCACGTGGCATTCACCATGTGACCAGGGAGATCAGCAGTCTTTCCATAAACAAGGAGAATGTGAGTACCAGTGGCTGCCGGTGGGTTTTTCTCATAAATATTTTTAGGCTGTAGGCCAGGCAATGGGCAGGCAGAGTGCGGTTTTTGCTATGCAGACCCAAAGGCTTTAAAATATAGGCACTGGCCTCCTGTTTCATGGCAGGCATGCTTGGCCCCAGCTCAAGGGATGGCAAAGACCAGTGCTTCAGATAATGTTGGGCTGCACTTCCCTGCAGCCCTAGCCGATATAACTAATGGTGAGATGTGAGAGATGATGGGAGTTGCAGTGTCCATAACATCTGGAAGAGGGCAAGTTGCCCGTCTCTGCTGCAGAATCTTCCCTGTGTTCTTGATTCCAAAGTTAGAGCCAGTTCTTAGCACTAAAGACTGTGTCTTTTCTTGATATCCTCTTAGGAAGGCAGGCTTTTTAAGCATCCAGGATGTCACATGTCTAGGTCCTTGCTGTTCCAGAAAAGACTGCCAGAATCACAGCTGGGCTTCTACAATGCAGTGCTGGTGAGTTAAGATTTACTAGCTGATCTAAAATAACTGTGCTTGAAAATATCAATTATCTACTACAGCCAGCCCTCCATATTTGTGGATTTCACTTTTGCAGATTTGATTATTCACGGATTATTTGGTGTCACCTCTGCTTCCTCCCTGTGCCATTTTTAATAGGGAACTGCAAGCCTTGTGAGACTGAGAAACTGCGAATGAGGTTTGTAAGTTCCTCTTAAAAATGGTGTGGGACATCAGTGGAGGTGACAGAAATCCCCACCAGCCACCCACTTCTGCCTTGTGAAGGAACCCTGGTGCCTCAAAGGAATCCACGGTGGGTTGAATATGGTGATCATACTTTGTGTGTTAAATATAGTTTGGGAGGGCCTAGAATTATTCACAGTTTTTCCACTTTCACAAGGGTCCTGTGCTCTAACCCTAGCGAATGTGGAGGGATGACTGTATATAAAAGTCAATGTTCATTTATGAGTTTGTTTGTCAGTGTTAGGCAGCCACAGACCTCATACGATTGGCTGAGTAGGTGAGAAGACCTCATAGGATTGGCTAGCTGTGAAGATTCTATGGAATCTTGGAGTTGCCAGTTCAGGGAGGGGCCTTTAGAATTCTCAGCAGCAGAGCTCTTGGGCCTCAGGCTGGTTGCTATGGAGATGAGGCCTACCATCCATAAGGATGCCAGCAAACATTTGGGAGGTATATATGAGAAAAATTAAAGTGACATACACAACATAGTTACAAGGTCTTCTGACCTCACACAGTGGATTGTATGGGTTCCATATGTGAGGAATCTTAAAAGTTGAAATTTCCAGAAAAGCATAAAGCCCTTGCACAAACTGAACAGAAAGCAAGCAAAAATAAAATAAAATAAAATAAAAAGCCAGTACTTCAACATCGCCAGAGAACACAGATTGGATTGGGGACTGTGGGGAAAAGTTACAGGTAATGGAATAGGTGGGTTGCCATGGAGATGATGCCTAGCAGCAAGAAGGAGGGCGGTGTATTCCCGCAGGAACCCAATCTCTGTATGTTAACAACTCTGAATACAGATTGCATTGGGAAATATGGGGAGAAATTACAGGTACTGGAGAAGATAGGTGGGTGAGTTCTTAAGAGGAAAATAAAATCCCAGGCAATGCCTGGAAAATACACTAGTATACTATATATCTATTTGTGTATTGGGTATTTGCCTACTTCAGGTGTTCTGCAATAGGTTAGTGCTGGTTTGGGCAGTCTGTTTTGTTGCATACTTGGTATCATCTGCATCAGTTCTCAGGCTATCTGATGTCAAGGACCAGCAGTTTAGTGCCAAGGACTAGCACTGTATTTGTGCCTGTGAGCTATAACTGTTTCTTTCTTGGCCTGGAAACACCTTGCAGACTGATAGCCAATGGTCCACGGATCAGTACTGGTTCAGGAACCACAAGTTTGAGTAGCACTGATCTGTATGGAAATCAGTGGGATCTGGAGTTACAAATTTCCCCTTTTCTACAATTGTTTAAAAAATAGTTTCCAGGAATAGTAGCCTTGTGGGCACTCCACTTAGTGTCCAGTTCAGGTAAGTGACTGGCGCCCCATGATGCCTTTAGATATGAATGAAGATGGGATCCCAAGGCGGGGGGACTCCCGTCCTAAGTTTAACATTTAGCAGTAATGCATACAGTGGTTGTTTATGCCACAGGTCACTCCTTCCATGAATGAACCCTTTACATCTTGTCAAGTTTCAGATACCCACCATTGTGGTGAGAGCATCATTTGTTCCCTGTTACTAGAGAGGTATAGATCAGGGAGAGAATACATTCATGTTCATTTGCATACTGCTGCATTTTGAATTACCTTAACTAAAGAAGAAAGGAACTACACCTGCAGGACTATCCCAGGAACAGACAGAGAATAGCATGTAAATTTATATCACAGGGCCAGTGTTGTATAGTGCTTTGAGTGTCGGACTAGGACTGTGGGAGACCAGGATCCAAACCTGCCAATTGGTCATGGAAACTCACTGCCAAGTCTTAGGAAAAGTCAGTGGCAACCCTCCTCTGAATAAATCTTACCAATAAAACCCTAGGATAGGAGTCAGCTTGAAGGCACATAACAACAAGGGCAGCAAATTCATGTCAGCTATTTTGATCTGAGGTGAGCAATGCCCTTTGTTGGGGGCTGGATTCTCTCTGGGGTGATCTGTCAGAGGGCCACAACCAAGCAGGGTGCTAGAGAAGGAACAGACTGCTTTTGGTGACTTACAGAAGGCTTTTGAAATTAGTTGGAAGACACCAGTTGTGCACCCTATCTTAAAATAATCCTAACATTACCGAAAACTATGACAAATGGCTAATTATGCTCATAACCACAGAGGTGTAATCCATGTATGCTAGAAAAAAGAAATATGTAAGACTATATGCACCCATAAGCTATCAGACTAGCAAAGAAGTGAATGGATATCTGTGGGGGGATTTTTTTCTTTTTGCAGGAAGCAGGAGACCTAGAGGTGAAAGACCTTGGCAGTCCAATTGCTGCACTGGCACCACCAAGAGCGCAAGAGAGCCTGGATAGCTTTCCAGAGATCTGTCCCAGTTATCAGGAAGAGGCAGAGGTGAGAAGAGAATGAGAAGCCTGCCCTGCAGAAGTTCATGCTGCTCAGGGAATCTGAGAAAATGGAAAAGTAGTTCTTTCCAGCAATAAATAACACCAATGCTTTTATGTAGCAGCTTGGGATCTTTTCCTACTCCAAAGCTGTAAATGTGCCCCCAGAGGGCAGAGGGCCTTCAATAGGTTGTCACTGCCTGTGTAGCATGGGAATGATTGAATACCTAGGTATTTCTTCACTGAGAAGGTGATGAAAATTTAGACTCCCTGATGATGTTCTGCTGAAGATTATATCTTGGAAATATCCAGACATTGGCAGTGGTCTAGCTTTCACATCAGAGTACTGAATTTTCTTCTAGTCTTGCCACAGCTCTGCTGAAAACCATCTATATTCTCTCCTTATCTCCTCTACATGGGTCAGATTAGAATTCCCATTATTCAGATAGCATAACTGAAGGGTGCTGGGTTTTGAAAAGCTCTCCTATAAGATGACTTAGTTTTGATTTGTGATAGATCTTCCCCTTTCATTCCACGCCTCTTCAGTTGTTTTGTTAAAACACAGATACAGTTCAGATAATTTCCAGCAATTGTAATTTCCACCCAAAGATCATCCACCTGTATAAAATGCAACAAGAATTTCAAAGTGTGGAAATTATCAAATCTGGACATTACTTGTAGATTCCCAATAAGGATTATTCCACTGTGGTTTCACTGGTAGTGAGGAAGAAGCCACAAGTTACTCCAGCATAGGTTTTTCTAGTGTTTCATGAAGAATTGGAATTCCAGCTGAAGTCCTAGCAGTGGGTAACTGATGCCCATGAGGACCATTCCAGCTCTGATTCTGTAAAAGGCATCTCTCCAGTGGCGAGATTGGTATGTGTGGACTGCTGTCTTGTATAATATGGGAAGGAAAAGAACCATCATTTTCTCATGCCTTGTCTGTATATGAACACAAATGAAGTACAGTTGGCCCCCTACATTCACTAAGATTGAGATGCAGGACACTTGCAAAAATGGAAAAAGTGCAAATATCAAAATGTGTGTTTCTGTGGGAAGGGGGCCAAGTCGTGGTGGGGAGAACAGACACTCAGTGTCCAAACCAGGTCCAAGAAAGGAGATGGAAGACAGGGAGGTCAGCATGGTGACCTTATACTTCCTTTCTCTTGCCCATCTTCTTCGTGTGTGTGTGTGGGGGGGCATCAAGAGAAGGTTTGTGGTGCTGAGAAATTAGGCTGCAAGCCAGCCTTAGCTACCCAGGCCATGGCTCGTAGAGGAGGAAGAAGGCCAGAGGCAGGTTTTTTAAAATCTATGCAGCCTAATTGGAGCTGCTGAGAGGGAAGGTTTCCCTAGAAAAGGAGCACCTGAGGTGGTGGGGCAGGGTTTGCAGAAATTCACAAATAATCAGTTTCATGAAAGTCAAACCAACAAATGTGGAGGGCCAACTGCAGTTCTGTTGGAGTGTGCTGGTTGCAGGATAATCCATGATGAAGGAATTGCCACATCACAAGCCCTGCGTGTGGGCACATGTTTGTCTTTCCTGTCAAGGGTGTGCTGAGAGAACAAGGGGCTTTGGATCTTGTGAATTCAAGGCCTCCTAATATTAAATACATTATATTAGGGGTTGGTACAAAGGATAAACCACTGATTTCAAGGCCTCCACCATTGTTCCCTATATAATGCTGCTCCTTCCTCCTTTCCCATTGCCAGTATAAGCACTGCTTATAGTACATCTGTGTCAGCAGAGTGTCATGCCAGTGTATCAATGGCAAAAGTGGCACATCCACAACATTCTATAAACTATTTGAGTCCAGTTGACAAGGCTGTCCCCCCTGCCATCATGATTTGTCTATCAAATTTAAAACTTAGGAGTAGCAATTTTGAAAATAAAACAAATTTCAAACAATGAAAAGGAAAGTTGAAATAATTATGGTTCTTCTGTTCTGTTAATGAAGAGGATTGTAGGTTTGGCCTTGAACCTATTGCTCTGTATCTGTCAGGAGGTCCTTATGACCTGGTTTTGTGGTCACTTGAGCTTCTTCATTTGTAGAGGATAGTATAGTTCAAGCAAACAGGTCAACAAGGAACTGTCTCTGAAATATATTTGAACACTTGGATTCAGGAAATTAAAGGATAGTTTACTCTGTTTCGTATATATTTCCAGTGGCTGAAAGATTGTTATTCCATCATCTACAGCAAAATGCTGGTTCTCCACACAGAGATACATTATGTTCTTGTTGGATATTCAGTTCATTAATATATCAGTACATATTATGGTTTTGTTATGATATAATTTCTTATTTGGCTAGTCTTTATCAGCACAATGGCATAGTTTATTCATCCAGCCCTTGTAATCTGTTAGTTTGTGGTAGTATCAGCAGCTTGCTTCTCTGAAGGAGAAGTTTTTCTAGCTGTCTGTATCTTTAGCACATTCTCTGAAAAACTGGCAAGTTGGCTGAACAACCTCAATTCTGATAATTAAAAGAAACAACTATAGTGTGAAACTTATTAATCTTTCTGAAATATGTATTAAAATATTAAAGTACATTGAATACTTCATTCAGAACACATGTTAAATGAAAGAGAATATTGAAATAGACTGGATTTCCCATTTTAAAGCTTCATAGTGTTTGTGAACAAAAGTGGTTCTGTGTTTCCCAGACTTCATATTCAGCGCAGTCAAAGTTTCCTTGGCTTTAGAGAGGCCTGATGAAAAAAAAAAGAGTGCTCCTCTACTTTTCGCAGCTCTGTGGAAGAAAAGATTTTAGAAAGTGTAGTTTGTCATGCCTGCTGCACTTGCTGAAATTCCTTCTTCCATACAACTGTTAAAGGTACAGAATCCCTGCCCTTTCTAGCATTCAGTTGTCCTACCTGGCTTCTGTATTTTACTTTATTTTATTCTCTGCCTCTTCCTTAGAAGCCTCTCATGGGGCATCTCTCCAGCATGGCTGCCCTGTTATCTGGACCCCTCCTTACTCAGGACATCAATATCAGTGAGGCAAGTACGAACTCATATTTACTAACAACAAATCCATTTGCTTGTGACAAGTAAGATTCTATTTCGTGGTCTCTGTGCCTCACACACTAGGAGCTTTCGCACATGTGCAGTACCGTTCAGAAAATTCTAGAGCTTAGTAGCTTGGCAGGAACCCCTCCCCCATGCCTCTACTGAGCATGCTCAGCCCACCGAGCAATGGTCTTTCTTCAGTTCTTTCTCGTCCGCCGTCGCATACGGAGGTTCTGAGCTTTGTGGCTTTTCTTGCCATTCCTTTGCAAGTCTTTTTCTGGCTTTTTCAACTCGGACTGGTATTTCAGACTTCGTCTTAGCCTTTCGGACTGGTTTTTGGCATCTTTAGTGTTTTTTCCCCATTTTCGGGACTTCTAATTCTTGACTTGCCCCCCCCCGGCTTCGGCTTCGGCTCCGCTCGACTCTTCGTCTTCCCTTCTCCACCTACCTAGACTTCTACGTCGGCTCCCTTTAAGCCTTGCGTAGAGTGTGGTCGCAAGGTCGCTTTATCAGATGGGCACAGCTGGTGTCTCCTGTGTTTGGGCGAGGCTCATAACACCAAGGCCTGCCCAATCTGCAGAGACTTTACTTCGCAGACTTTGAGGAATTGTTTGGCCCGTCTCAAGTCGCATTGCTGGGAACAGTCTCTGTCGGCACAGGACGCAGCCCCGTCAGCCTCGAAGATGTCCAAGTCCACCTCGAGCCGACCTGCAACCACTCTACCATTTGGCTCGATGGCTGCCGACCCAACGACATCGACGGTACCGGGCTCGGTACCGTCACATAGGGCTCCGTCATCAGCCGTGCCGAAGATCCCCAAGATCTCATAGGCCTCAGCTTCGAGGGAGGCCCCTGTGGGCTCGCAAGCGGCCTGCCCCTTCGGAGCCAACTCAGGAGAAGGAGAAGAAAAAGAAGAAGAGGAAGGAGAAGCACGGATCTCCGGCTAGACCAGCTCCTCCTACTACTCCTCCGACTCAACTCCAAGAGGATCTGACTCAATTCCATGAGGATCCTGAGGAGGAATCAGAACCCCAGGTTGTCCTGGAGGTTTCTGATACTGAAGAAACCGCAGGCTCGGCAGTGCATCTCGACCTGCCTGTCTTACAAGCCGCGGTGCCTCCTCCCGGACACCCTCAAATGGCGGCCCGCCCAGAGCCTGTTCCGGTAGCTCCCCAGGCCTCGCATCACCACCGAGGTTCCTTGGGTAGAAGCCCCTCTCCGATACCGGAACAGAAGTTTCAGACAGCCTTCCCCGCACCACCAGGAAGCCTATCTTGGACGGTCTCGACCCTTCCATAACTCGCCGTATTCTTCGCCTCTTACGCTGTGAGGTACGGACAAGAACATATCTGGAGGGAGTATCCGTCCTCGTACCGCTCCTATTCGCCGTCCTACAGGGATCGGTACCATTCCGATGTGAGGCAGTAGTCGCCGTACCATCGCTCCCGCTCCCCATCCTGCGGAGCCTATTCTTCACGGCATGAGCGCCTGCCCTCGCACTCTCCACCCGGATTGCCACGTCACTGCCGATCCCATGAGCACACGCCTCATTATCAGCCGGTCTCTCCACCACCAAGAGTCACTTCCACAGTCTCCCGTCCAACCTCGGAGACTGTTCTGGCGCAGCCCTCGACCGCTGCCGTTACAGTCACCCAGGTAATCCAGCACCAGGTGCCAACAGTTATACCACCTAGGAGGGTCGATCCATCCCGGGCGACGGATACGATGCCTCCGTCAATGAGGCCTACCACCACTGCTACCCCTGCGGTCACCTTGTCAGTGCCATCTCGCTGCCCGTCAACGGAGAGATCGCCGGACAGATTGCCGGACAGATCTTCCACGGCATCCTCCCAAGACTACGAGTCTGACTCAGAGTCCAAAGAGTCGACGCCAGAGTCTCACGAATCTCCACCCTTGGCCTTCGGAGATCCAGCACCAGAGTCGGCACCGGAGGATGTCAAGCAGTTCTCAGACATCCTCCTTCGGATGTCAGCAGCCTTGGTCTGAAGGTTGTGGAACCGGCCCTGGCGGTGCAGGACCCGGTTTTTCATTACGTGGATACCCGTCCACAATCGACGGCCCCAGTACCGTTCCTGCCTGCCCTGATGGAGGCCCTAAAACATCCATGGGCCCAGCCGGCTTCTGCCCAGCTGATCCCACACCGGCTCGAACACCTACACTGGACCCAAAGAGAAGACGCCGAGTTCCTTTCCACTCATCCGCTGCCAAACTCTGTGGTCGTCGAAACTGCCCAGACCAAGGGAGGGACCAGGGCACACACGACTCTGCCCGACAGAGAAGGACACCGGCTTGACACTTTTGGAAGGAGGTTCTATTCGGCCTCCTCCCTTATAGCCAGAGTGTCTAATACCCAGGCCTGCCTGGCTGCCTACCTCCGGAGCCTACTGGACAGGTTTCATCCTCTCCTGTCCATCGTCCCAGAGGAGAGTCGGGCAAGTGCTAACCAGTTTTACACCGAGGCGGTTGCACTCGCCAATCAGCAGATCATCTCCTCTCGACACTCTGTTGAGGTGGCCACCCGCGTCATAGTGGGCTCTGTAGCCTTGCGCCGTTACGCATGGCTATGTTTGTCAGGCCTGCAGGAGGACACCAGGAAAAGAATAGAAGATCTCCCCTTTGATGGCAAGGGGCTCTTCAATGCGACGACTGATGAGGCCATGGACCACATCATCAAGACTCAACTAACAGCCAAGAAGATGGAGATCCGTCAGCCTCAGCAGTCCCGCTGCGGCTTTGGCTCTCGACCCGCCTGGCGCAGGTCCTCCTCAGTTGGAACCATCTCAAACTTCAACTACGTCCTCCTCACGATGACCTCCTCGAAGCCGACAGGCTTCTTTGAAGAAGTCCTCGTCCAGGACCAAGTCCAGTTTTTAACGTGTTGCGCAGGTCGCCTCCACAGCCAACCTTCCAACTGCCAGCAGCCCTGAAAGATCGTCCCAGCCTCGCCAAACACCTCGCCGAATGGCACTCAATCACCACGGACTCTTGAGTTCTCACCATCGCCCGTCTTGGTTACGTCATCAAGTTCTCAAGTATTCCACTGCGAGGCGTTTTCTATTCCACCCCGGCCAGCCCGCCATTGCTGGAGGAGATCCAGTCCCTCATACAGAAGGGAGCGATCAAGGAGGTTCCGTCCCTGGCCAGTATCACCAGCTTCTTCTCCCGGTTCTTCACCGTACCGAAGTCGGACGGAACCTTGCAGCCTATCCTGGACCTCAGAGGGGTGAACGAATACATCCGCCCCAGGAAGTTCAAGATGGTCACGCTGTCGTCAGTCCTTCCTTTCCTTCGTCGAGGGGACTGGTTCGCGTCCATCAACCTGAGGGACGCCTACTTTCACATCTCCATCCCTCCGCAGCACAGGAGGTACCTTCGGTTTGCGATCAACGGCACCTGTTACCAATACAGGGTGCTGCCGTTCGGCCTGTCCACCGCTCCCAGGGTCTTCACGAAGTGCATGGCCCCAGTGGTATCCTACCTTCGGACGAAGGGCGTCTCCGTCTTCCCTTACCTTGACAATTGGCTGTTGGTCGCGTCCTGCAAACACAAGCTCTATACGGACATACACAGGACTCTGTCTCTGCTGACCCGTCTTGGCCTCCGGGTCAACCCAAAGAAGTCATACCTCGAGCCGGCGAGAGTGCTCGACTTCATCGGAACGACCCTGGGCTCGGTCTCTGCCAAGGCTTACCTGCCCCTAGAGCGAGCTCGTACCCTTCGCTGGGCCGCGTCTGCCACCTTTGACGTGCCAATGACTTCGGCGAGGAGGATCCAACAGCTCCTTGGGTATATGGCCTCCACCACGGCAGTCACCTACCTCTCTCGCTTCTGGGCGTGCCCGCTCCAGCACTGATTTGTCAGAGCTTTCAATCCGCTCCGGGACAACCAGAGGCTGCGACTCCAAATTCCACCACAGGTACGCCACTCCCTGCTATGGTGGTTCTCCTACCGCCACCTCCTGTCGGGAATGCCGTTCCGACAGCCAACCCCTTTACTCACTCTGATGACAGATGCCTCCCTATTCGGATGGGGAGCGCATTGCGATGACCTCAGAATCCGGGGCTGCTGGACTGGCGACGAGACCGAGCTACACATCAATGCCCTCGAGCTGCTCACCATCTGGAAAGCTCTGAGGGCATTCCGCAACTTGTTTTCTGGGTGCACGGTCTTCATCCTAACGGACAACACGATGGCCATCTGTTACGTCAACAGATAGGGAGGGACCTATTCCACCACACTTCTCACTATCGCCCTCCAACTCTGGGAATGGTGTGTGTCGCTTCAGGTCCACCCGATTGCTGTCCACCTGGCTGGTCAGGAGAACACCACAGCGGACGCCCTCAGCAGGGACACCTCCTCCCACCACGAGTGGTCCCTGTCGGACGAGGCTTCCGGATGATACGGGACCGCTGGGGTGACCCATGACCGACCTCTTCGCCACCACATCGAACGCGAAGTTTCGCCAGTACTGCTCGAGAGCCGGCCAGGGACTGAGCTCTCTCAGCGACACTTTCCAGTTCGAGTGGACCAACGGGCTCCTCTATGCCTTCCCTCCGTTCCCTCTTCCGGGCCACGTGGTCGCCAAGATCCTGTCGGACCGGGCTGACGTCATCCTCGTAGCCCCGTACTGGCCGAGGCAACACTGGTTCGGGCCCCTATCCGAGGCCACTCGGGGTCGACTTCTCAGGCTCCTGACAGTGCCCAATCTGCTGTCCCACTCAGAAGGTCGTGTTCTCCACCCCGACCTGCCGCTCCTGGCACTCGCGCCTGGCAGATAACGCCCTAGACAATCCAACCATCCAGAATGTCTTAACCGTGGCCAGGAAGGAATCGACCCACCGCAATTATGCCTACAAGTGGCAGAAGTTCGTGGCCTTTGCTGAGGCGCGAGGTGAGCCGGTATCGCCTGTCGGCCTCGGTACCGTGCTCCGCTTCCTGCTCCACCTGCAACAGCAGGGACTCGTGTTTCCCTCTTTGAAGGTTTACCTTGCTGCCATCGTGGCTTACCAACCTCGAGGGTCCCCAGCGGCAGCGTTCTTCCGGGACACTACCATGAAGCAATTCATGAAGGGCCTGCAACACCTGTACCCGCCGGTATCGCCGCCGCTACCGCCCTGGTCGCTGTCCCTGGTACTGTTGCAGCTCACGTGACCACCCTTCAGGCCTATGGCCACTGTGGATGACAGGCTCCTGACCATCAAGACGGCCTTCCTGATAGCTGTCACCTCAGCCAGATGGCCCAGTGAGCTGATAACGCTGAGGGCCAACGAGCCTTTCCTGGTTTTCCATAGGGACAAGGTAGTCCTTCACCCGGACAGTTCATTCCTGCCCAAGGTGGTGTCACACTTCCAACTTAACCAGGACATAATTTTGCCAACCTTCCACCCAAACCTGATGCTGCCGCTGGAGCGGTCCTTGCACTCTCTTGACATTCATCAGGCCCTGGCTTTCTACACCCACCAGACTGCGACTTTCAGACAGACCCTGCACCTGTTTGTGTGCTATGGTCAGCGTTGCAGAGGCCACAAGGTGTCCACCCAGAGGTTCTCCAAATGGGTGGCCCAGACTATCCTCCTGGCTTATGAGCTGGCCAAGCAGCCTCCGCAGGCCTTGCTTCGGCCCCATTCTACCAGAGCTGTGGCAGCCTCAGCAGCCCTCCTGCGAGGTGTGGACTTGCAAGAACTCTGTCGGGTGGTGACCTGGTCCAGACCGTCAACCTTCGTGTGCCACTACCGACTGGACTGCCGATCCCGGAGAGATGCCCCGGTTTGGATGAGTGGTGCTGGCCTCCGTACTCTAGGACCTGACCCGCCGTCCTTCTGGTAAGCTACAAAATCTAGTCTGTGAGGCACAGAGACCACGAAGAAGAAGAACAGGTTGCTTACCTGTAACTGTGGTTCTTCGAATGGTCATCTGTGCCCTCACACACATCTGCCCAGCCGTCCCCTCTTTCTCAGTTCCCTTATCGGCGGACTTTAGAACTTAAGGGAGACCATTGCTCGGTGGGCTGAGCATGCTTAGTAGAGGCATGGGGGAGGGGTTCCCGCCAAGCTACTAAGCTCTAGAATTTTCCGAACGGTACCGCGCATGCGCGAAAGCTCCTAGTGTGTGAGGGCACAGATGACCACTCGAAGAACTACAGTTACAGGTAAGCAACCTGTTCTTCCTCCAAGTAACAAAGTTTGGAGTGAATTGACTGACATGGATACTGTGGGCTGCTAAATCCTTTTGTGCACTAACTTAAGAGGTTGTTGAGGAGATGGTACTGTCAAGCCCCTCTGGGAGACTTGATAAAAAAAAGATTTGGTTCAGTTAGCACAGGGGAACATCTAACTGTGGGTCAGCAACTTCAGGTCTTCCTTGATGGTTGCTCCTGGCCACTGGAGCTCTCTGTTCCTAGGATGGGTTTCTCCCTTATGATGACTCCTTCAGCTGGCAAGGTTTTTTTTTCTCCCAACAAGCTATTGAGAACTGAATGTTCTTTAAATGGGTGCTGGACCAGTGGCTTTTTAAAAATGTTTAAAACTGCTTTTTATTTTTAATTGCATGTTTTTAATTGTTGCTGATGATATTGATTTCATTTTCAGGTTGACCTTTTGTAAGTTTTGACTGCATTGTGTTTGTTTTTATTTGTAAGCTACTAAGGCAGGATATGAATGAAGATTGTGCTGGTGATGGTAGTTTAGTGTGTCCAGGGCCCAGTCCTCCTCCTTTGAGCCTGCCTGAAACTGTAATCCCCACCATCCTTTGTTGCCAGCATTAGGCAGCAAAAGTAAGCAGAAGCTCATTATCAGTTCCCTTTTTTTTTAAATGTTCCTTTAAAGCAAGGTGTGTGCCTTTTTGTTATTGGAAAATCATGCTTCCAGTAGCAGGGTCCTTCTTTAAAGCAAGGAAAAACGTTTTGAAAGATCGCCATACTATCTAACACTGTGATGGCCAAAAAAACCAGCATGTGGACAGCAGGCTGCTTGTTTTCCGCCCCTGATCTTACTAATCATGTCTACAAACTAAAACTAGGACAGAGACTTGCAAGGATTTTCATACCCACTCCTATCCTTCTTTCCTTTTCCTCTTGCACCCTACCCTGAGCAGGTCTCAGTGAACAAGAGCCGCCTCTTCCGATCGCCATCGCTGCCAGAGAAACTGAACAGACCTATGCTGAAGAGGACCATAAAGGTCCAAGATGATCAAATGGCTACCAAGGGAAAATGGAAGAGCAGCCGAATCCAAGAAGAGACAGATGGGGTAAGATAGTGTGTGAAGGCTACTTATCCCCTCTGCCACCAATATGTGGACTTCCTTCTACCCCACCAAAGTGGCCACCAACTGTGGTGACCTCCTAGGTGCCTTCATGGTTCATGTGCAAATCTTTATTCATCTTATACCCCCACTGGACACTACCATCCATGAATAAGTACTGCCACCACAGACACCATGGGTCTGAACTTAAGTTTTCCAGTATCCCTTATGTAGCTCTTTCAGAGGCAAAAGCATATAATACAAAAAATGATTTATTAAGAAGAAATTGAACATAATTCCACAGATTACTTAGTTAATACATCCAAATCACATTTTTATCTCACTCTCATATCCTAACTAACTCTGACTCTAACTAATCTTTATCTCTGATTGACTCTCCTAACTACTCAAACTCCTAAACCTGATTTATTAATCCCTAATCTTAACTGGAGAGCCTCCTCTGTACCTCTCAGAAAACCCCTTTTCCAAATCCCGAAACATTCAGCTGATCATTACTCACTCCCAACATTCCATTTTCTCACCCCTCCCAGCTGATCCTTACCTTATAATATCTACTCTACATTGCCATACTTTACCATAATTTATCTAATAAATGCAGCAAGATTCCCCTCCATCTCAAGCCCATAACATCAAACACCTAGTCCAAGAAGAGACAGATGAGATAAGACATTGCTTGGTTGAGCGCTGAACGCTAGGGCTTGTTGCTTGAATACTTGGGGTTTTGTGGCAACGGTGAAATGGCGGTTCTGTGTGCTGCACTGAGAGCTGTTGATGACACAGCTGGAGGCTGAATCCCCCTCTTCCACTCAATGGTCTTTCCTCCTCCATCCATATAAGGTAGGTGGCCAGTAACTTACTTGTTTCTACATTGCTGATGACTGACTGTTTCTTTATAGATCATGTTTTTGAAGAAGACAGCTTCCCTGTCAGACATTGAAATTGTCAAAGCACTTGATCAAGACTGCAGCTTCAGGCAGCTGATTGGTGATTTCTCCAAAGTAGGTTTCTTCAGGCTTCCGTGATCTTCAGGGATAGGTGGGTGAGAGAGACAGAAGAGTGGATTTGTCTACCCACTGCAAAGCCTGTCCAGTTTGCAGCTGGATGTGCAGAGCCTTTCCTCTAAACTGTTAAAACAGTGCTGGGAGATACAGGTTTCCTATTGTTCCTAATGTCTCTGCTTAGTGGCCAGGACAAGCATGATGATAAATGACTGTCGCCCATGTGGGAGGCTATTTGTAATAAATATGTGTAGATGGGTTTTTAATTATGATTTTGCTCATGTGAATATGATATGAACCACATCAGTACAGTATACAGTGACTCCATTTAGAGAGATCATATTAGCATGACAGGCTTACCCCAGGATTGAGTGAGTAACTGCTCTCTTAGTATTTGGGCATGTTGATCTCCCCTCAAGTAGCTCAACTGCAGGAGGTTACCTATATATGACCCAGGCCCCTGCCAATAAACATCAGTGGCTATTTGAACGAGAAGCCACATTAGACTTTGCAATATATTCTTTCTAACATATATTGCAATATATTCTTTTTCTTAGCCCGCTAGATTTTTTTCTACAGATTGTGTCAACTCTTCTGCACTCAATGGATGTGGTTATGTTTCCTGAGAGAGATGATTATTTGTGTGCCTCTCTTCACATTCAAACACAGTTCTTTGAGTTAAAAAATTGCTGAACATTCAGAGGTTTGTTCCAAATGTGTGGAGCTGTAGAATCAAAGAAAGCACTCATGTATAAGACACGCTATTTGCTGGTGTATAAGCCACACTGGTGTATAAGATACACTCTATTTTCAAACATTGTTTTTTGGGGAAAAATTGAGTCTTATACACCAGCAAATATAGTAAGTATTGACTTGGAAAGTTTCTGTTGATTCAATGATTCTACTCAATGTTAAGAATTGGATTCAGGCCTGAATATTCTATTTGGCAAACACAATATGACTCGCCTGCGGCTGGGCTAATAACTGCCTACTTAGGCAGTCTTGTTTTACCAGTTGTACCACAGAATTAGATACTTTCCCTAATCCAATTTTAAGATGGTTTTCTTTGAAACATCTACCCTCAGTTTTGCAGAGAAGCTTTAAAATATGTGGGCAGTGTTTTCTGAAACCTTGGGATACGTTACCCATTTTACTTCTGCTGTATTACTTCTGCTGTATTATCCCGATATGTTGACAGGAGTTCTGTTCATGAAACAGCAACAGTAAAACTCCACTTCCCACAAAAATGATTTCTAGCAAATTAACCAGAAAGCATACTTGGGCCACTGCTCTGAGTCAGGGTGACAAGCATAATGGCTGTTTGCTGTCCCTTTAATCCAGAGGTGGGGACCTTATGCCTTTGAATTGCCTTGAACTTTAGGTCCCACAGGTGCTTAATGTTAGCTGTGCTGAGTGGGACAGATGGGAGTTATAGACCAACACCAGGAGAACCAAAGGTGTTCTACCTGGCTTTGGCTGGAGCATGACTTGCATTGATGTTCAGCAAAATATGTAGTTCCAGTCCGCATTAAATAGCGGTGATGTACATTGCAACCCTGAGGTGCAGAAGCTGCAGAAAGTGATCATACAAATCAGAAATCAACAGTGGATGAAGGAGAACACAAATGTTTTTTCAGCCAGAATCATCATTCCTGGCTTGTTTTACTCACTTCAAAGATAGGACCGTGACACTCTTTTGCTGCCTCCTTGTCCCATGTCCTATTTTATTAATTTAATAATAACATAATTTTTATGGATTCACTCTCATATTAATTGGGGTATGATTGTTTGAAAAGAATATATACTCCTCCTCTGACTCCCCATTATTCTGGTAATGCGATATTGATTTTCAGACTAAAATATTTTATTCTACAATTTCTAGCATTCTACCTTGTAGCTTTTATGCAGCGTGGCGTAAATATCCAGTAAACAGCTTTCAAAGCGCGGGGCAACATTTTGGACATGAAGTCAAAAAGATACGTTCCATATTGCTACAGAACAACTTGCAACTTTCACGTGTTTGTTCAGAAACAACCACTCTGAGTCCAGAGGGAATGTGCCTCATATAAATGAACATTAGAAGGAATGTTTTTTCAGTTAAGAGTAGTTCAATAATGGAACCAATTGCCTAGAGATGTGGTGGGGTCTCTTCTCTCCAAAAAGAGGCTGGACAGCCATCTGCTGGGGATGCTCTGGGTGGGATTCCTGCATTGAGCAGAGGGTTGCAATCAATGGTCTGTGGGCCCCATTCCAACTCTGTGTCTCTAAAAAGCATATAGGATCACTGCCTTGGTTTTAGAGTTTATCTAGATGAAATTCAGAAGAGTGGTAGCAGGCCTTTGGAACTATCGCAAAATCAGAAATGGAATATGGTTGTGTCTCTTTAGGTATATTCGCTGCCAACCATATCAGGAAGGCATCAGGACCTGAGATACATCACTTCTGAGACTGTGAGCCATCACTCCTGCTGTGTTTATTCATTTATTTTTCTCTCTCTTTTTGTAGCCAGTGCCTTACATATCTGTTCTTTCTCCTCCATATCACCTAAACTTGGTCTCTTCACCAGTTTCTGTTTGCTGTCACATGTTTCTATAAAAGTCCTGGAAGCCATTCTGCAGATCACTCTGTTGCTCATGCCTCCAAATCCCGTGTTTAATATTCTCTTTCTAAATCATACCCATTTTATTACGGCCCATCTATCTTGCCAGGTGGTTTTGACCATAGTTTCTGATACACAACCATAATATTGACAGGGAAAAGAACAGCCTATACTTATGCCACTTCATTTTTTTTTTGTTCTGCACTCCTCCTAAAGATCCCAGAGTGGCATATATGGTTCTTCCCTCTCTCTGCCCCCACCCCAAATATTGCCAGCCACTTTATCTACACCACAGATGTCTGAAACAGGCAAAGCTGACTAGTTAAACTTGGGTGCTATTCTGCTGTGCTTGTAGATGGCTGCTCTGATCCATGACCAGTTCCAAAGCCTCATAGAGAAGTTCTTCATCGTTGACTGTCGTTACCCCTATGAATATCAAGGGGGTCACATCAAGGTAAGGGATTCATATGCTGAGGGAATACAAGGCAGGAACTCATTGTTAAGAGCCTCTGTTCCTACATTTTAATGAGTTTTTTTTCTTTGTCCCCTACTTAAAGGGGGCTTTGAATATCCACAGGCAAGATGATCTATTTGACTTTTTTCTGAAGAAACCTATTCTCCCCTCAGCACCACAGAAACGCCTCATCCTTGTCTTCCACTGTGAATATTCTTCTGAAAGGGGGCCCAAGATGTGAGTATGAGTCCCAGTAAGGCAATGGAGGTGATAATGTCTGAGAGGAGGTGAACATACAGTCTGGGAGGACATTTGCTATGTAGGATAACGTCCTCATGTGTTTTTGCTTACTGACCTTGCCTTGCTTCTGCTCAAAGGTGCCGCTATTTGAGGGAAGAAGACCGAGCCATGAATGAGTATCCTGCATTGCACTATCCTGAACTCTATGTCCTTCAGGGTGGTTATAAGGACTTCTTCCTAGCTCACAAGGTAACAATGAGACTCCTGACTTTAAGGGCTTGCATACCTTATCATTCCATTCTGGTGCTTCTAGCAGATAGAATATTTTATATTGTTCATACTCTGCTGGCAGAGTATTTTTACCCTGTGTTCTGGCTTAAAACACTAACATCATGCTCATAATAATAACTAAAACCAAATAAATGACAAAATATTCTTAAATTGTACTGATAAAACTTGAATAAGCATTTAGCTGTCAATTATTGTTAGTTTAAAAGCTTGGCCAATTAATCTGACACTTATATGCATCAAGATGGGCTGTGGGCGGAGGATGGAGGCATAGCAGGAATGTCACCACAGAACAGAACCTGTCTCCAGTTATCTGAAAAGTGTTCCTCAAGATGATCACCCAAAGAGAGACTACATCTCAAAACTTTAAAGTGAAAAAGCCTCCTTTAGAAGCTATATATAGCTAAAAATGTGGTTTATAATTTTTTCAAGAGGTCTGAGAGGTCTTCTTCAATACTGCAAATGTAGCCATTAATGACCTTGTTGCCTAACCCCTGAAAGAACAGCACCATAGAAGGGCTTCAGGAGGCTTACCCTAACAAGAAATCAGGCTTGTACAGGAGCAGACAATCCTCAGATGCTGTGTCCAGAGAGCAGAAGGCCCCTTTGAACTGTGCCTGAAACCACATGTGAAGCCAGTAACGGTGTGTTAAAACTGCTGAGAAATGTTCCAGGCGACAAATCTTAGTTACACTATTTTGAACAAGTTGATATTCCTGTGTAGTCTTTAAAGGCAATCCTATGCACAATACATGTTCCATAATTTAATCTGGAGCTGACATTTTCTAAAAGTCTGTTTTATTAAAACATTTTCTAAGCACATACAGACAAAACAAAGTGAAGCAACAAATTACAAACAAGAAAAACAAAAAGGGGAAAATAAGTACTAAAAAATAATGTTACCCTGTGAATTGGGGGTCCTGGGAGGGATGCCCAAATAACCAAAACAAACTAAGCAAAGATGGGGGAAATTAGCTGGAGCACTCTCTTGGCTAACGAGAGGCAGGGCAACGCAGCAGGATCTTTTACCCTATGTATACAATGTCAGGTCAGTGAGGAGGCAAATGGTTCAAACAACAATTAAGATTTATTAAGCAGTTATAAAAGAAAAGCACAAACACACTCCTAACTAGAAAAGGAAAATAGAGGTTCAAGGGGAATGGGTGATACGCCAGCTGTCCTGTAGTCCTGAAGAAGCCCGACTGAAGAAGAGGAAGCTCGGCGTGGCGGCCGAGGGAATCTGCTGAACCGAGCGGCAGCAAGGCAGAATGAAGTCCAAGCGATCTGGCAAGAGTTCCAAAGAGCTCTCGAAGCGGGGGATTTTTATAGGGGAAAGAACAACTGCAGGCTAGTCTGGTCTTGGGCAAAAACAATAGGTTTTGGGTTGGAGACAAAGCCTCCGAAAGGTCAGAATTTGCATGATTAAGTTAAAGTCCTAATTGACAATAGTATAGCCGGTATGTAAATGTGGCTAGCTCAGCAGTTAAGTACCTAGCTCGCCAGGGTGTCCTCTCAGGGCAGAGGATCCGTTTGTGATAGCGTGCATATGTAATGAAGGTGTTTGTTTTGGGAGGTCCCCTAAAGCAGATCTGGCAATATCTGGCTTGATTTGGTGGGAGCAGCAAGTAATAGCCATGCCTAGCTTCGTGCTTGTTCGGCGGGCCTCACAAACACTTGGCTGGTGGCAGAGTAGGGCTGAATTATGATATCAAAATGATATCTTTGACTCACCAAAGGCCAGGCCAGTTCACGGTGGTAACAATAAGCAGATAGTGAAGAATAGTAAAGGTAAATAGTAAAGAAAGAGATATATGCTGGCTTCCAGCTTTTGTAACACAGATTAAATATAACTGTATAAAAAAAATTCTCTGCTTACAAATACCAGTCAAAGGCTACTTTTCCAACATACCTCTAATATACCTACAGTCAGCATATTCTCGCAAAACGCCTATTAAAGGTTCTAGGTTTTTCAAAAAAGTCACCACTGTTTTTTTCTTTTATTAGTTTATCCATTTTAGCTAGGTACATTAATTTTAATCAACCTGACCTCTTTTGTTGAAATTACTATATTCTTCCACTTCTGTGTGTATAATAATCATAGTATCTTGCCATAGTTCTTCTCCAATTGGTCTTCTACTAATTCCAACAAAACTAATTCCAGCTTTAATTGAACATTAACTTTCAAAGTTATATACAATATAGAATGCAATTGATTCAGAATTTTTTGGCCTTTTCACATGTCTACCATATATGATAAAAATATTACACTTGTAGCTCACATTTCCAGTCTATATTAAAAACTTCTTTATGCATTTTGGTCATTTTTTCTGGTGTCAAATACAAAGGATGCATCCTCTTAGAAAAGTTCTCCCTAAGGTCATAACATAATGTGAATTTGGTTCCCTTCGACCACATTTTCTCCCATCATTCCAACTGTACATTATGTCCCATATTTTTTGCCCAGTTTGTCATAAAATCCTTTACTCTTCTTCCAGTTCTATTTTAACAAAAAGCTATAGATCATGTCAATCAAATGTTCATCATCTGAATATGACTATTTCTTAAATTCTGATTTAGACAGCTCAAGATCATATGATTTTTTTTGTCCATTTTAATCCTTTCCACTATTTGTCTATAAGAGAACAATTGAAAATCTTAATCTTCTGACATTAATTTTTCAATCGTTCCTGTAAAAATCCTCTTATGATAGGAGGGTTGCTTGGGACTGTGTGTACACTCCTTATATAAAGTCTGTCAGCTGGCTTGGCACCTTTTTCCCTCCCTCTGAGCTCACTTTGCAAGCTGCCCATAGACGGTCCCAAGTGAGGCTCCATAAGCAAGAAGAATTAATGAAAGCATGGACCCCACGTTGAATTAATGGAACGTATCCTTAATTTGGAAGTGTTGAAAGAGCAAGTCATCAGATAATGGGCTGTCAAAATGCAGGAGTTCCCTGTAAAGAACTTTGCAGAACTGAAAACGTTTTGTTGTACACCTGAGATACTGGCGAGGAGAGACACAAATGTTGCAGAAAACTAACATGCACTTTCTTAGACATGCTGAGACTGTACTAGAAAAAGACTTGGAAGACTTAGGATCAAATCTTCACTCCGCATGAAACTCACTGGATTACTTGGAAGACTTAGGATCAAATCTTCACTCTACCATGAAACTCACTGGATTACTTTGAGCTGGCCATGCTCTCTACCTGACAGGGTCATTGTGAGGATTAAAGGGCGGGTATGCCAATGTGGTGCAGTGGTCTGAGCATTGGGCAATGACCCTGGAGCCCAGGGTTCAGTTCCTCACTCAGACATGGAAACCTACTGGGTGGCCTTGGGTGTGTCACATACTCTCAGCCCCAGAAAATCCTGTGATAGGTTCACTTTAGGGTCACAGTAAGTTGGAGATGACTTGAAGGCACACAACAGCAACAATGCATTCCACCATGAGCAATTTGGGGAAAGGTAGGATATAAACCCAAAGCATTTCAAAATCATGCCTTCAAAAACAGCTTCAGTTAGGGATAGTGTGCCTTCTCTGGAGGAAGTAATGGGATGGGTGAGGGAAAACAAATTGAAGCTGAATCCAGATAAGACAGGTGCTTTGCTGTCAAGGTTTCTAACCTGTGTTTGAAGATGCATCACCCAGTCCTGGAAGGGGTCACACTCCCCCTAAAAGATTGTGTTTGCAGTCTGTGAGTGCTTCTGGATCCGTAATTTCAAATGTCAGCTCAGATAGTTGCATTGGCCAGGACTGCCTGTTATTGGTTTCAGCTGTCACACTAGCTGTGCCCCTTCCTAGGACTGGAGGATCCAAAGATGGTGGTGCACATACTGGTAATCTCAAGACTGGATTTCTGCAATGTGCTGTACATTGCACTACCTCTGTATAAAATTTGGAAACTTCAGTTAGTTCAAAATACAGCAGCCCGAATGATTACTCGTACATCTAGGAGTGATCATATTACACCAGTTTTAGCACCTTTCCACTGGCTGACAATTAGTTTCTGGACCAGGTACGAAGTGTTGGTTGTTACCTTTAAAGCCCTACATGGTTTGGATCCAGGTTACCTACTGGATTGCCGCCTCCTATATAATCTGCCCTCTAAACCCTAAGTCCTCTGCTGGATGTTTACTCTAGTCATTCAGGACTAGGTTAGCAACTGTCACCTAGAGGACTGTTTTATTCCACTGTTTTCAGCCACTACTGTGGAGCAACCTGCCGGAAGACACTCTCAACAGCTGAATATGCTTTCTGAATTTAAAACATTGTTAAAGACCAGACTCTTCTGGCAGGCCTATCCAGATGATTTTTAAATTAGGAATTTTAAATTAGGAATTTTGAAGTATGGACTGCTTGTTTTAATAGATATTAGTCTTGTATGTTCTTTTAATCTGATATTGTGTGTTTCAACTGGTTTAGGATATGTGCTTTTAATGGATGTTGTGTGTTGTATTTTAATCTGTTGTTTTCCCCACCTTGATCTATGGGGAGAGCCAGGTTAGAAATTTGTTGTTGTTGTTTTCTTCTGCAGAGTTTGCCATGCCTGCATACAGATTAGGAAAGCAGAGGAGGAAAGGTGATGTGCAGCCAGAGAACAGTGTGGGGTGGCTAATTGAAACATGGGAGCAGTAGAAGCAAGGAAGGGCAACATTATGGGATGCAAAAAATTTTTGTCTGTGTTCAGGTCCTATTAATACTCCCATTTCTTGTATTTTCAGAGTCTTTTTAGCCTTTTAAAGCTGCAGCATATGTTTCTTTGAATAAATTCACTAGATACCATTCACATATCAGATTGTATATTTTCAGTCATCTGCTCTTCTTTCAGGAGCTGTGCAACCCCCAGAGCTACTGTCCCATGCATCACCAAGACTTCAAAGAAGAGATGCTCAAATTTCGGGTCAAAAGTAAGACAAGGGCAGTAGCAAGGAAGCAGAAGGGTCATATTGTTCGGTTCATGAAGCTGTGAGATCAGAGGCAGAAGATGAGAACCTGAGGATTGTTCGAAGAGGACTCTTCCTAGGCAAAGGAAAGCCCAAGGTTCTGTAATAAACTGTGCTGCTCACAGGCTAAGGAAGTGAGTTGTGCCAGTGAGCGGGCCCAGCAACAGAGACGGAGAGATGAGCTTGGGGACATTAAGAAGTCTCTTGCTGCCATAGGCTTGGCTTGGGCAAGAATTGAGCCCAGGTGCAAAGCTTTATACTGAAAGGGGGCCAGTTGCCTCTGTGGAAGAAAAGACCCATTCACAGGGGTTGGCTGGCACCTCTGTGATCTCTTCAGTGGTAGATAACAGGCTAAGCTGTTCTGTAATCCAAATACTAAACTAGCTGCCAAAGAGAGAGACTGTGGATTTTTAATACTACTTTAGGTTTTGCATTTACTTGTCTGATTTTAATAGAAAAATAAACTGTTCTGGAATAGAATAACTTGCTCATTTATGAATGCATTTCTTTTAGGGCAATGTAGCAAAAATTATAGTATTACAATTCTTGGAATATCCGCTAGATTAAAATATGTGGATGTAATAAAATAGGGAGATAGCATCTTCCTGGCAGGAAAAATAGGAGCACTGGGGAAATTATTTCAAAAATGTCCACTGGAAATTATGCAGTTTCCTGTGAACCTCCTGGCCATATATCTTTGCACGTGACATGCAACAAAACATCTTTCCAGTACTTTGTGACATCTTTACCACCAGTCTAACTGCTAGCAAACTACAGGCAGGTCTTGGTTTATGTCGGGGTTGTGTTTCTGAACTCACAATGTAAATTGAGACTGACATAAGTGGAAGGCGCCAGTTCCGTAGGGAGTCACTGGAGGCAAGGGGAATGTGTTCGGATGGAGCTGAAGTAGCCACAATTAGTTAGCAATTTTACTCAATCTGCCACCAGTTTTAAAGAGGATTAAAGTATAAACCACCAGAATTTACCTTTTCCAACCTAGAGAAATGTGTAGATGCTCTCCAACGGAACCAGAAAAGGCAGTAACTGCTGATCCCAACAGAGATTACCAACCCTGACCTAGCTTGCCGTTATATAGTTGCTCTTCAGAGGAGCGCACAGACAGAGAGCAACTAATAAAAACTGTGTTCTTCTGTGCCTTCTCCAGCAGGCTTTCCAAATGGAGCAAATCTCCTGCTAGGTTTTCAACAGGTGCAGAGGGCACAACAGAAAGAGAGGCAGCACATCTACTCCTACTTCAGCAGACTTACCAAGAGAAAGAAACAGCCTCCAGTTGCTTTCACCTCCCACCAGAGCAAGCAGCAAAGACTCCAAAATTCTAGCTTTTTCTTCCCGTCACATACCCCCATTCTAAGCAGGCCAAGAAAATATCTTCCTCCAAAGGTCAGCAAGATTCAAGTTTCTTACTCCCCTGCACACTCTCCTTTCTAACTAGGCAAAGGAAACAACTTCCTTAAAACAATGCTGAGACTCTACTTGCTTTTTTCTTCAACTTAGGTGGGTAAAAGAATACCAGTCCAGTCACCTTTTCTTATGCTCAAAACTCCCAGCTGCCTTGGTCTCCCACCTTATCTTTCTTGTTCTCTCACTTCTCCATTCTGTCCCACCTTGTTAAGTTTCACAGGCACACTGGGAGATCTCTGCATTCTGTGTGAGACTTTAATTTGTTGCAAATTTGAAACATAAATTGCGGCAACACAAATTGAGCTTTGTCCATATGTTTTTCTGGAGCAATCATGAAAAATCTTCTGCCTTTTAGAATTATGGATCATGTGTAGGAAGAGCTTGCAACAGGGAACTCAGGGGTGTTGGGAAACTTCCTTAAAGTCCAAAGCAATTTAAAAGTAAGCAGTGGAATCTCCTTCATGAGAGAAAGTAGTGAGCAAGGTGGTAAAATAAAAATTATCTGGCGGACAACAACTTTGCCACCAGATGGCAGCACAGCAACACTACTGATATGTCAAAATACTATTTTTCTCTTAGATCTGAGTAGCAATGTATGGGAAGCATTTAGTGATGACAGGCGAAGCACACAGGCTAGATAATGGTCCAGAGGTACACAGGAGTTGGTGGCGGCTTTAGTGGCATTTTGTGTGTTAGAGCAAGCAAGTCCCTGTTGGTTCACTTTCCTCATTTCTTTGACAGGCCTTCTCAATGGCAAAGCATAAACATCAAAGGATTATGTGGACAGATCAGGAGATTTAAGTCTTCCACAATCATGCAAGATATCACCTGGTATAATTATGCATTGTCCACTTCATCCCAGTTCTTGAATACTGGAGCAGAGGGACAATTGTGGTGGCTTCTAGCAGGAAGATCAACAAAGAGTTGAAGCACTTTAAATGACTAACAAGTTTATTATTGTTGGAGAAATCAGGCAGTGAGTCACTGAAACCTGAACGCAAAGTGTTAACTTATGGCTTGCTGAGCTAGAAGTGGGGCCTTTGGGAAATTTTCAGTAGTACCTCCCTGTTTCTGTAAAAGTTCCTCACAGTATTTTTAACTGGTGTGGCCATGCTCCATAAGTAAATCTATGTTGTAAATATCTTTTTAATCTTAGGAAACCTTTGTTAGCAGTTTAAAGATCTGGTATTTTGTCTGGTCCAATACAAGAGGAGTTGATTCAGTAACAGGTTATGGGCCTCAGCAAGTGTACACCAAATGAAAGAAGATAAAGTCTCTATAAAGAGCATTTGTAAACTTGTAAGTTGGATAGACAGAAACAAATGAAGCCTAAAGGTGGGAAGATGGCTGAGATTAGTGTGCACGTGGCTGTAGAAAGCTGAGCACTAATAACTACCTCTCATGGAAATTTAAAATGGAAGAAGACTTGTGTGGGCATCTTGGAATCAGAGCTTCAGACAGAGAACCCCTGAGATTGGGACAAAAGAGACAGAAAACCAAGGGCAACAGTTAAATTATCAGTTCCAAATGACCAGTTGCTTCATATTAAGAATGAGAATAGCAAAGGGAATGTGGGAAGCCTTGCAGAAAGTGTACCCATCTATGCATTAATACCAAATTCTATCTGAAATGCAAGCTGTTTAAAATGAGGTCTGAAAAGGCAGCAAGTCTGCCTGAACACATGAATGAAGTGCTGCAGGTTGTACAAGAACTATGGCCAATTGACTTATGAGCTAAGCTCTTGTGGACTGGACTGGAGACCATCTTACTTGCATCTGATGAAATGGACTCTATTCCATGAAGGTTTGTTTGGCAGCAACTCTTTTAAATGCTACCTTCTTGGGTTAGAAAGGAATGCTACCTCTGCTTATTTTTGTTCCCTCTGGCCAGCATCTATAATGTACCCAATCTGTTGCCTACTCAGAATAACAGAGCAAAATGAATACCAAGCATAGAATTTAAATCACCATCAGATGGCACCCTAGATATCTGTTATCACTTTGTTGTTTTTGTCCCCTAATTTTCGCTTGTGTGGGTTTAACATATGGATAAGTTATTCAGATGGTGCTCATATGCTCACATAATTACTGGTGCATTATTATGGCAGCAAAAGCTTCTTCAACATCTGGGAGCTCCTCTTTGCAGGAATTCAGATAGCAAAGAATGCCTGGAGCCTCTTTGAACAGATAGTGCAGAAAACCCCTAAGAAGCTAAATCAGCATTTGTCAAGGGTAGTGTGATTATACAGGGAGTCTTTGCAGCACAGTTTGTAAAAGCGATATTGGTGACAATAAAAACATTTGGCAACATACTACAACTATAGGGGAGAATGCAAAATCCATACTAAGATTTGTAAGGAGAAGGACTGAAAATAACACTCCCATACTCTTCACTTTACATAAATCTATATTGCTGCTACACTTGGACTACTAAGCATAGTTTGGTTGTCCCATCTCAGAAAGAACATCATAGCACTGGGAAAGTGTAGAAAATGGTAGCCGAAATGATCCAACCAATGGAGCCTATTTCCAACCAAGGCAGATTCATGCATTTGCTGTCTTTCTAATTAAAGAAAAAAGAAGTCTAGGAAGGGATGAAAAAGATATGAATGAGAGGGTGGCTGGTGCATATTACAGGTAGGGCATGGCCCTGCAAGTCTCAGCAACCTCCACACCATTAGCAGAAGGAGCTGCCAATGCTCGGGTATGTACTCAGTATTCAGCAGTCCTCTACGATTCTCTTAGCTTGATTGTTGGCTTTTAAAACAAAGCTTGTATGTTTGTTGAACATGTGAGGAAGGTCCATACTGACTCTGTTTGTACTGAGGGAAGGCAATGGGTGAAGACACTTGGAAAGGCTATCCACACTTGGTGCCACTTTGGTTGGATATTGGGAGAAAGGTGGGATATAAATTAGATTAAATCAGTGAATAAATATTTTCCTCCAGAGGTCTTGAAGACAGACTAGTATAGCTTCTCAAGGAACAGCATGAGGAGCCTCACTCCAAAACCAAGGATGGCCTTCTCCAGCTTTGCCTTCCCCCAGAAACTGGATTCTAACACTGCTTCAAGCGAGCCTGTGAGAGAGATGGGAAGCAGTCTGAATAATGATGTGCTGACCATGCTTTACCCCCATGAATGCATTTTTCTGAGCGCTGGTGAATATGTGAGTAGGAGCCCCAGAACTGTTGAGTGGTGGTGGGGAGAGGCTTTAACCTTATTCTCAGCCCAGTGATTGTGCCCCATCTGAGTGGGATGGGGAGCAGACTAAAGCCCTTCTTCCGTATCACAACTGTCTGCCTGCCAAACTCAGATTTGCTCCTGGGATGGAAGAAGACAGGCTTCCAATTTCCTCTCAAGTCAATGATGCTGAGCCTAATTGCTGGACTGGAACCAGGGCCATTTCCGCACTAGCCTGTTATAGCACTCTTATTCCACTTTCAACATCCTATGGGGTTTGCAGTTTAAGAAGGGGCCAGTCAGCCCAACCTGAAACTGCAAACCCCAGGATTCCATAGGATGTTGAAAGTGGAATAAGAGCGCTATAGCAGGCTAGTGCAGAAATGGCCCAGGTTAAAACCTGCCCTTCAACCCCAGGTTCACTCCTATAGGTGAATTAGATAGTGAGGAGGTTAAAGTCTAGTTTCGAGTTATGTGAGAAAGAGGAGAGAATGCGATGGCTGAAATACATGTGAGGGAGGATGGGTTTTAGTTTAAATACATTTCTTCCACTTGTTCTTGGTACTTCATAATAACCAGAGATAAAGAGATTTCCCTTGGTCTGAAATCATTCTGCCTAAGTTACATGCCTGAATACAAATTTCTCCATCAGCATTACAGAACGGATTTGATTGTAAATCTCCTCCTTCTATAGAAGTGTGAATGGGGGATTCTATTCAGTGGCTCACCTCTGAACATGCACTGCAACATCCCATTTTGCACAATTATTCTGCTGGATAGGGCTGAATGCTTGGGTACTTTTTAATGTTCTAGCTTTATTCCCTGAGATCTCCTCACCTCGTGATGAGAGAGGAACATCAGCATTTAAACCATCTGTTAAGCTCAACAGCAAATAGTAGCCTTTTCCCAGTTCTGGACATTTCATTATTGAAGTTGAATTACTAAAGCTCTATTTCATTTTATTTTCCCCAAAGCTTCCCAGTTTTTCTTAATGAAAGACCTCTCTTCTTATACAGAGGGACCAGAAAGCTATATATTTGACATTTGAGGGGTGTGGCTTTCATATATTGACTAAAGAAGGTGGGCTGCATTTTAGACCTTGCAAGAATGTTATTCTTTTATCACATAAGAGATTTATTCTCTCTCTGGCATAAATAATTGAAGACCGAACTTTCTGAAAAGACTGTAGTTCTTCTTTATTTGATCTCTGTATTTCTGTCAGTTGCTAGATATTTTTTTTCCTTACATTTCTCTAATGCAAATGAGTAATCTTTTGAAATTCAATTGAGCATATACGCTGCAAGAACATTAATTTGTTTTGTGATTCTTTTCTTTTATATCTTACATAGGTTTTCAAAGATGTTTTTCTTCTCCCCTTTACTGATTTGGGCTCTGAGTAAGCCTGACTGAATTCAGTAGGACTCACTTCTCAATAGACATGAACTGAGCTTCTAAACTGATTTGTAATCTTATCCTTTCACATCCCTTAAAAGTATGTGTGTGCGGAAATACTAAATATTGTTTCACTTATTCACTGCATTGCATTATCATATCTTCATTGTGTTGTTATTAAAACTCTTAAAATACTTCAGGTCCACATAGCTTTAGAAAAGATGTGTGAGAGAATGAATGAAATGGCTGTCTATGTGTGTATGCACTTTTGTGTTTGTGTACAAGAGAGGGACAAGGAAATAAATACTGTTGTTCGCTGTGTGTATATATTTATTTATTTACTGTCAGTTCTAATTAGGAAGTGATGAAACACATTCTTTTGTTTCTGTCCTTAGTACTTTATCAGTGTTTTAGTATCACTTTAGTACTAAATTAATAACAAGAACTACTATTACTGTTTTGTTGTAATATCATTCAAGTCAACACCAACTTATGGTGACCTCATGGTTTTTTTCACAAAATTTCTTTCAAGGAGGTTTGCCATTGCTTTCCTCTGAGGCTGAGAGAGTGTGTCACTCAGTAGGTTTCCACGGCTGAGTAGGGATTGGAACCTTTTCTCCCCAGAGTCCTAGTCCAAGACTCAAAACACTACACCAAGCGAGCTGACTTCTATTGCTGCCTTTACCACCACCACTATCACTGTGATATTAATGAGAATACATGAGGAATCTCCTCTACACTGTCAGATCTTTGATCTGTCTTGTTCAGTAGTATCTTTTTCCGTTGGTGTCCAAAAGTGAGACAAGCTTCCTTCCCAAAACTACTGCCTAATTCACCTTTTAAATTTCAGGGAAGATCTGGGCAATCAGTAGTCTGCAAATGTAGTTTTTTCAAGGTTCTACTTTGATGAGAAGCTTTATAGAAAAGACTAGTTAACACTTCTGAAGAATCTATGGCTTTGTCTCTCAGCTCAGAAGCAAGGGTGACAACATGTAAAACTTCTAAAGCCAGGCAAAGCACTGGTCTTCAATTTAGACCATCAATTAGTGTTGCTTAAGTAGACTGAGACCTTGCAAAAAAGGAGATTGTTTAGTAGGAAAACAGAAACTGTCATCTTCATCTCTGGCCAAAAACAGATTCTGCTTTTAATTCCACCCCTGGTGTCTCTTCATCTGCACCACCAGGCCCAGTGGGCACTGGCAGTAACTGATTTTGCATGATGTGAAGGTAATGGAAAAAAGCTTTTCCTCCCTATAACGCTATAACCTGAAGTCATTGATTTAAATTTATTGACAGCTGATGAAAGACAATAAAGGGAAGCAGCACATAACGATGCATGTAATTTGTTGTCAAAAGATGTGGTGATGACCATTGGCTTAAAGTAAGATGAAAACGTTCATAGAGGAAGGGAGCATATCTGCTAGCGGTTGGGTTCAACAGAGTCATCAGATTCACTGGCTGAACTTGGGTGAGTCAGCCTGACCTACTTCACAGGGCTGGGAAGATAAAGCAGAGAGGAGAATCACATGTGCCACATTCAACTTAGTAAAAGACAGGTGGGATATAAAGGTAACCAAAGAGTTTTAAAAAATGTTTTTATAGATTCCCCAGATACACCACAGGAAGTATTGGATAGCATTTGGAGGTGCCCTGGGCGCCCTAGGGGTAAAAAAAAATTGCAAAATATTTCAAACATTTTTTTTTGCCTCCACATGCTCAAAAATGTTGACTAGGGGGGCATGGGATGCATTTCCACCATATTGTGCAACTCCTCAGACCAATTTAGTCCCAGAAGAAGCTTTTTTACAAACACAAAACATGGTGGAAATGCCCCCATACCTCCTAGATGTGTTTGGGAACAAAAAAATTATTTGATTTTTATTTATTTATTTTTGCAGGAGTATTTGCAGTCCTCCAGGGTCTCCTGGGGGACTAATGTGGCCCCCAGCCTTGAATAGTTGCCTACCTCTACAATAAGCAAAAAAAAAATAAAAAATGGAGTCACTGTTTTCAGAGGCTGAATGCCAGCTGCAGGGTGGGGATGCAACAGCTTGGGAGGGATTTTGCCTTCAAGTTCGGCATATACTTCCTAATGGGGAAAGGGTTCTCAAACTAGGACCTTGAGTCCACTCTAGCAGAGCTCCTCTTCTGTAAAAAACCCCTTTGTATCCTTTGGCTGAGGTCCTGAGTGCTGAAAAGAGTATAAAGCTTTGATAGCTGGAGGGTCTTTAGAACGATCTGACTGTGGTTTTGCAGCCAGGAAAAGGAACTTGCTGGAAATTGGGAGGGGGGGCACAAAGACCGTTCCTTTTTCTTGGCTTCTTGGCTGAAGCAAAATAGTGCCCAGGAGCCCCTCCCTCTGCTCCTCAGACCAATTATTTGCCATGGGAGTGTATTTTGGTGTTATCAAGCTGATGGGTGTACACATACTGTCACCAAAATGATTTTGGTATACTCATACAATGTGCTATATGCATGACCTAGACAACACTTCTTGTTTCTTTCCACCTTTTTCGACGGGGGAGGTCTGGTCATTTCTGCAAGATGTGCATCCACTCACTTCTTTGGCACTTATAACCCCTCTCTTCCATCTAGATCTCAGTTTCTAGAAGCTCACCAGCAATAATCCAACCCGCAAACCAAAGGGGTCAGGGCCAGCCCTGCTATTAGGATGAATGAGGCAGCTACCTCAGCAGATTTGGGCTGTGGTAACAAGGTGGCAATGTGTTTGTCTCCCAACTGTCTCAATTTGGCATGGACAGTCCTGATTAAATCTTCTGTCTTCCCACTTTTTCAGCTGATTTTAAATGCTCTGGTTTCTCTCTCTTCCTCTTCCTCCTCCCTGCACTGCCTCCCTTTATCTTTGGCTTACTTCATTTGTTGCAAACTGAGTTCAAAGTACAAGAGCAGTTTGCACTCAGTTAACTCAACAAGAAGGAGAGTAGGGAAGGGGGCAGGTTCTTGCTCTTTTCAGGAGGCACAGGCAAAAGCAATCTGCTGTAGCTTCCCCTAGCTTATTTTTCCTTCTTCTTCATTGATAACTTTTGCCGTCTTGGTAACAGCCCGATGTTACTTGGCCACATGTATCCCAGTTATTAGGGATACAGTTTCAGAGGTAACCAGTGTCTTGTGTGAACAGCGGTTTCTCTATGGAGGTTCAAAGTCCTCTTACAAAAGAAGGTCTTTAGCCTTCTTCTTTCCAGGTAAAGTCTCTGTAGCATCCAGTGACGTTTTGAAAGAAAATGGTAAAAAATGTGCTCTATGAGTGCTGCCTCTCCAGGTGTCCATGCTGAATATAACTGAAAGAGGTGCACAGGGAGGGGTTCCCCATGGCCACTTAGAAGCTAGCCTGTTATCAGCTGATATGTGTGTATGTGTGTGTGTGTGTGTGTGAGAGAGAGAGAGAGAGAGAGGTGGGGGGAGAGGGGAGGGGGAGAAGTTGAGCGTCACCTGTGCTTGTCATTTGTCCTTTCCTGAGTTTGCAGGGAGCTGTGGTTGTGTTTGCTAACAGATGCCAGATTACTTCTAAATGGTGCTAGGAAAGAAGTTTATGACACTCTGCCCTATAATTCTCTGAAAATATCATTGGCTCAGCAGGCTTCCTTTCTATTCTAAGCTTCCTGCTCATGACCATGGGCCCTGTTGTGAGGGAACAATCCTTTTCAGCAGCTGTTGTCCTGAGGCACTGCTCCTCCTCCTCTACCTTCACCAGTGCACACTGTTTAGGATTGCCTTAAGCAAGGAGATGCACACTAATGCCCCAACTCATTTGCAAATTAGGAGAAAAAGAGAGGGAAAGGGCATGAAGAGATGGCACATCTTGAAATGAAAAGAGCTCTTTCTCTGTTTTGCAGTGTGTTCTTGTTGTTTAAACCAGTGTTTCTCAAACTATCTGATTTGGCAGATGAACATTTCCCCCCAATGCTCTAGGGACTAGTATTGTATTTGTGCCATATTACTGTCCTAGCCACATAGTTTCCTGGAAATGTGCTACAGACCATCACCAGTCAACAGAACATCACTTTGAGCAGCACTGGTTTAAATGTGTTCTGACTATTGTCATCATCTTCTTTGTTTAAGGGTGTACCTATTTCAATTAAGGATAGGGGAGAAATCAGGTCAGTTCACATTTAAATGTGAACCTAAACTGATTTCTCCACTGTCATTAACTAAAGCATGTACACCCTTTTAATTTAAATGTGAACTTGCCCAATGCTCACCTCTCAAACCAATATGCTAATTGAAACATATTTTGACAGATTTTGTAATACAGTTCTCCGGTCAAAAAGCTTCACACAAAATACACACTTCAGGAGAAGGTACGCACAAAGCTGTTTGTTTGTTTGCAAAAAAAGTTTGTTTGCAAAAATGTGCGTTAGGCAAATTTCCTGCAAAACTGTATATACTGGCATACAAAATGTGTTTACATTTTGGGATAGACTCTCTAAGAAGTTGAAAACTTATGTGAAGAGGGACAAAGAAAACTTAAGACTGGAAACATGAGAAATGCAAAGAGGCCAAAACTGACAAATTTATCCCTCCCTGGTGTGTCTCTCTCAAGAACTCAGAACTACGCAATTAGTGGGTCTGAGTAAAATGCCATATTCTTGCCATTATAAACAGCCCATTAAATTACTAAAAATTAGGCAAAAAGTTTGCCTTTATTACTCAATGCTGAACTTTTGTTTTTGTTTTAATGAACCCACCAGATGGGAAATGTCTGGGTTAAACATCAGTTTAAAATTGTGCATACTGCATTACCAAACTAATGCAATAAACAGGCAGATGATATCACTTATAGGTCTAGCTTCCAAGCAGTCCTGAAGGCAGAGAGGCTTCTACACAGGGCAAAGAAGAAGAAATGTACTACTGAAAAATGACACAAGGCAACACCATTTTGCATAAAGGGGGCATGACCAAATTAATGCAGAGAATGCAAATTTAGAAATTATTATTATAATTTAGATTAGGGGTAGGAAAGCCTAGCCAATAAGCCACATGTGTCTTGCTAGGCTCCAAGGTGTGCCCCTTCAAACCCTCGAGACCCTCAGATGTTATTTTTTCCCCCTCAAAAACTGCTGAAAATGGGTTAAAATCGCTCTAAAATGGGGTGAAATTGTCGGGAAGGGTTTGCTCCTAGAATCTCCCAAGCCCCACACACCCTCCAAAACCTTTTTAAAAGCAAAAAAGGCTGGATATAAATATAGAAGTATTAGGATGCTGTTTCTGTCTGCATTGAGTGCACCTCCCCCAGAGGGTATAGGGCAAAAACGGCCCCACCATCCCTGCAATTGACCAACCCTGACTTAAATAGTAAAACAGTGCATGGTACTATAGTGGTGGGGGCAGAGGTACTATAACTAGGTGATCCCAGTTCCTAATCTATCTGCTGCTGATGGATAGCTTCAAAGCTCCTACTATCACTTCTTTGGATAATCTTGACATTTTAGCTTAATAGCATCTCTGATATTTATTAGCCAATGATTGCTTAATTTGCCATTTAGTGTTTCCACTAATATTGTCTTCCTTGGTGTTTGCATTTCATGCACAGGCTGATTAAATGAGCAAGAATCCATATCTGTTGCTCTGTAGTCCATTGGCTGTGTTGGGAAGGGGACCCGTTTGAGCTATGTGTATTTAAAGAGGGGTGGGAATTATGTGGGCCTTCAAAACTGCAATTCCCAGCCTGACTCCCTATTAGTAATTCAGACTAGGGCTGCTGGGAGTTGCAGTTAAACAGCATCTGTAGGGCTACATAATTCCCACCTCTAGTTTAGTCTTTTGACAAATTTATGAAACTGCGCTGACACCTTTTTAAATGTTTCCTGGGAGCTGATGGGAACCATTTAGTATCTGAGTCAAACTAAGTACTATTCTTTCTGAGCACAGATTGTTTGCCCTGCCTGTTTGTTCTAGCTATCTACATTCTTGATATCTTCAAATTATCTAGATGTTAATTACTAATATCTTTTGACCCCAATAGCTAATTGCCATTTTGGTGCAGGTGAAAGAAAATGTGTGAGCAATTATGAATTATTGTTATTGAGCCAAGAATATAGATGGACTTGTTGCTATTGCATTAGCCTGTGGACCAGCTGGGAGAGTTTACAGGGATTGCACTGGGCCATTGTCACTTCAGTCATGCTTGCCCAACAGGGCTGTCCTGGGACATTTTGCTATCAGAGGCAAAAGACAAGATAATGCTCCCCTCTCTTTCGTTTATAAAAGCTCCAATCTAATATAGTCAGCACTGGCAACAAGATAGCATTCTTCACCACACTCAAGGGCAGCTGGCTAGTTTTAGGGTACAAGATAGGCCGTGTGGTACCCACAATGCCATCCTGCTATACAAGGAGAAGGCCAGAGGCTGCTCATATTGCCACTTAGCATCTTCACATTGAACTGGTTGCTTCACTCTGCCTAATGGTAGAGCCAGTTCTGTTGCCTACTTTCTCCCTGGATCTTGCACAACAAAAGACAGTGGTGGCAAGGAAAAGTGGGGTGTCCCTATAATGAAGCATTTGAAATAAAATGTTATGGCATAGTAAACCCCATCTGAATGTCTTTTACCTGAAGACCCTATGATGAGACATGCAAAGTGAAAGAAGAGACAATGCCGGAAGATGAGACTCCCAGGTTGGATGACACTCAGAGAGATACTGGGGTACAGCAGACAACAGTTACAAGTAGCACTGTGATGAATGATGCAACTGGACTCAAGTGAAAAGGACATGCTCACAGGTGAAAGTCCGAAGCTGCACAATTCATATTATAGGAACATGCAATGTGAGAAGCATGGATCAGGGAAGCTGGGCATAGTAAAACAAGAAATGGAATGTATAAACATTGCAATACTTGGGGTGAGTGAACTATATAGTGGACAGGAGTGGGACATTTGAGTCAGATAATTACACAGTATTTGACTCAGGAAATGAAAATCTGAGAAGAAATGGGGTATCATTAATAGTGAGGAGAGATAAAGCAAAAGCAGTCAAAGGATATAATACAAAGTCTGACCAAATCATATTGTTAAGATTTCAGGGAAAATACATCAATATAACCATAATTCACGTTTATGCTCCAACTGCAGAGGAAGGAGTAGAAACTGAAGGATTCTGTGCTAGAGTCAAGGAGGAAACAGATCAAACACCCAAACAGGACTTGTTGTTAATCATAGGCATTTTCAAGGCAAAAGTAGGAAACAGAGCAAAATCAAAGATGGTAGGAAAATTTGGCCTAGAATCAAGAAATGAAGGGGTGTGTGTGTGACTGATTGAATTTTGTGAGGTCAACAGTTTTCTCATCACAAACGTATTCTTCAAATAACCAAAAAGATTACTGTATACAGGAACTTCACCTGATGGCCAAAATAGAAATCAAATAGACTGTGTAATTGGAAGCAGAATAGGGAAAAGCTCCATTCTCTCTGCACAAACAAGTCAGGGAGCAGATTGTGTCATAGACCATGAACTGCTAATATCAAAAATTAGAGTAAAGCTAAAGAACACTACACCAGCCATTGTGCAAAAATACAACATGAAGAACATTCCCATAGAATTTAAAGATAACATGAAAAATGAATGTGAACAATTAAGCCTGATTGACAAGGAGCCAGAAGGACTGTGGACTGAAGCCTGGAACAATGTCAAGGAGGAATGCAAAAAGACAGTATCTGCAGCCAAAAAGAAAAAGAAGCCTTAAGGCAGTGGTTCTCAACCTGTGGGTCCCCAGATGTTTGTGGACTTCAGCTCCCAGAAGCCCCAGCCACTATGGTCAATTCTCAGGGCTTCTGGGGGCTGAAGTCCAAAAACATCTGGGGACCCACAGGTTGAGAACCACTGCCTTAAGGGATGATAAATGAAACCTTTCAAGCAGTTAAGGACAGGTGAGAAGCAAAAGTAAAAGGTGACAGAAATAGGGTCAGGACCCTGAATGCAACTGTTCTGTAACTTCTATGTAGGGACAAAGAAAACTACTATAATGATAAATGCAAAGAAATAGAAGCTGACAACAAAAAAGAAAGAACAAAAGACCTCTTCCACAGGATCTGAAAAATCAAAGGGAGATTTAAACCAAGAGTGGGGATGTTCTACAACTAGTAGGGGAACACATTACATAACCAAGCAGAAATAAAAAGATGATGGAAACAATACACTGAGAACTATATAAAAGAGATGAAAGGATGACAGATTACTTCAAGAAAGAGCCATTTGAAGATGAACTTACAATTTTAGAAAGTGAAATGGAAGCTGCACTCAGAGAACTTGGCAGAAATACATCACCAAGAACAGACAGCATACCAATAGAGCTGCTTCAAGTTAGAGAGACAGAATCTACTCTAGTTCTCACTAAAATTTGTCAACAAATATGGAAAACAAAACAATGGCCCACAGATTGGAAATGCTCAACATAATCTAGTCCTCAAGAAAGGGAACACCAGAGATGACAGTAACCACTCGACCATTGCATTAATCTCTCATGCAAGCAAAGCGATGCTCAAAATTCCATAACAAAGACTTTTATCATATAAAGAGTGAGGAAGGCCAGATGTCCAAGTTGGGTTCAGGAAAGGAAGAGGCACTTGGGATCATATTGCAATCATATGTTAGATAATGGAGCACACCAAAGAATTTCAAAAGAAAATCAGTCTGTGCTTTATAGATTATAACAAAGCCTTTGACTGTGTAGATCATGAAAAATTATGGATTGCCGTTGAAGAAATGGGTGTGCCACATTTGATTGTCTTGATACGGAACTTGTACTCAGGACAAAAGGCCAACATGAAGACAGAACACAGAGAAACAGATTAGCGTTCAATAGGCAAGGGGGTTATGCAAAGCTGTATTTTATCACCCTATCTGTTTAACTTGTACACCGAACATATAATGTGTAAAGCAGGATCAGACTCACAGGAAGGAGGAATGAAAATTCGAGGAAGGACCATCAACAATTTAAGATATACAGATGACTCCATACTACTAATAGAAAATAATGAAGACTTGGAACAATTACTGAAGAAAGTCAAGGAAGAAAGTGTACAGACAAGTTTACACTTGAACATTAAGAAAACAAAAATAATGAGACACATAATTCACGTAACTTTAAAATTGAGGATGAAGACATTGAAATAGTTCAAGATTTTCCATACTTTGGCTCAATCATTAATCAGAATGGAGAGTGCTGCCAAGAAATCAGAAAAGACTAGGGCATTTATCACCTGATGCCCCAATTGCAGTATCCTGATCCCATTCCAGCAGTGCCATTGCCAGGATGGGATCAGGAGCTGAACACCCCCCACCACACCTGATTGGCTGCTGGTAGCGTTAGGGACAGTCTTCTCCCTTCCACAGTACAGCCTGCCTCTTCCTGCGCTGTACTGCAGAAGCAAGCGCTTGACAGTGCTTCTGCCCCTCCCGCATGCCCACAGCTGACAAAATCGTCGTGGGAAAAGGGGCCATTGCTGGATTTTTCTGGTAATGGTATACAGCATGACAGCAGTGGATGGGGACACAACAGCAGCGGGACTGCAACAACGTCATGTGATGGCATATGTCCCAGACTGGCAACAACGAATTGTCATGCTGGGATGGCGACATCGTGTGGTAAGGGCCTAGGACTTGGAAGGGCAGCTATGAAGGCACTAGATAAGATCCTGAAGTGTAAAGATATATCACTGGATACTAAAGTGAGGATTGTCCATGCTACTGTATTTCCAATTTATATTTATGATTGTGAAAGTGAGAAAACTTGATCGGAAGAAAATCAACTCATTTGAAATGTGGTGCTGGGCAGGAGTTCTATGGTAACGTAGACTGCTAAAAAGACCAATAAATAGGTCCTAGAGCAAATCAAGCATGAATTCTGCCTAGAAGCCAACATGACTAAACCGTGATTGTCATACTTTGGACATATTCTGAGAAGACACTAGAAAAGACAATAATTCTTGGTAAGGTAGAAGACCTTAGGAAAAGAGGAAGACCACGTTACAGATGGATAGATTCAATCAAGGAAGCCAGGGCCCCAGACCTGAGCAGGCCGTTCATGATAGGGTGACTTGGAGCTCTCTCCTTCTTAGGGCCACCATAAGTCAAAGTGGATTTGACAGCAGTTAACAACAACATGCTGTAGTGAGACTCTTGTCATATACTGATTCTTAGTACAATTGCTTCTCATTCACTCGTCTTACCTTAGGACCCCCAACATTTGTAAAAATGTTTAGGGAAAAGGAGCAACTTGCTCTTTAAACACCACAGATTAATGACCTCAGAATTAGTCCCGGGGATAACAACACTTCTGTACTGGGATATCCTGGAATAATATAACTGCCATTTTCACCTAGAGACCAAAGCAACAATATTTCAAGCCACATATGTGAACATTCTCTCTTAACATTTTGTGCTAAATTCTAAACTGTGCTTTATGAAGTACATAAGGAACAGATGTTAAGAAACAACAGCGCTTATGTTTGTGTCCTTCAAATGTTGACATTTGCTCTTGCTGGGCTGTTTGCTAGCAGCTAATAATTCTGCGTGGCACAGGTGCTGCTAATACATGCTTTGGTTCCATTGTGTGTATGTCTGTCGCTCTCCCTGTAATGAGAGGACCACATTGTTCTAAAAATTAACCCGAGCAGAGAGGTGTTTGCACAGCTTCCTGCAGCCAGGCCTCTGGTACCCTTGGCCTGATGAAAGGATCTACACACTGGAGACACATCCCTGGAAAGTAGCAACTGCTTTTTTCACTTGTGTGGCACCAAAACTAAGCATCATCTTCTCATTCAAGATGGGGCATGTGTTTATGGATGCCTCTATAATGCAGCACATAATGTTAAGAAAACAAGGGATTGTTAATGGTAAATCAGAGCTTGGAAATGTTCCTTTTTGGACAACAGCTCCCAGAGTGGCTATGCTGGTTGGGGAATCAGGGGAGGTATAATCCAAAAAGTAACATTTCTAAACTCTGTTTGTAATCACTGGCTTGTATCATGGTAGAGGGAATCACTCTGTTTTCAACAGCAGTTCCCAGCTTCACCTTTCATAGATTTACTGAGTCTTTAGAACCTAAAGTTTAGATGATAACTTCTAATTATGATGACTATGTTTCTTTTATAAAATAAGATGTAAGAATACTTCGAAGGATGGGCCCTAGAATTACTAAGTGATCAAGAAAAAGCTCCATTAATCAGTGGACATTCCTACTAAAAACCCCATAAATTCTAGCTTGTCCTGCAATTCCCTTCAGTGTATGTGTGTGAATAGAACAGAATTCGCTCACTAGCAGGAAGTTCTAGGAATTCTCTGTTTCCCATTGTCCCAATTTTCATTACTGGTGTTGCATTTCTAACTCTTAGCAGTTTTAAAAATCATTTTATGGGCCACATGGCATCCCAGTATAGGAGAAAAGTGGGATAAAAATATGAACAAGTTGCACAGAAATGTTTGTCCAAAGCTACTCTTTATTTGAGTACACTGTGAATTAACAGCCACTTTATAATACCACACCGGGCTTATTACAAAATGTGAATTCTTAAAGTATACCTTCACAAATATTTTGTCAAATGGATGGGCTGCTCCTCTGTTGTAACTAAAATGGGAAGGAGATTGTCTTCCAATTACTGTTGTATTTAGAGGTCATGTGAAGTTTTTACAGCCCTGGGGAGTTACCCAAATCCAGTTCCGGAAATTTCTTCAATAGTGGTCTTGGCCGATTTAAGAAACAGCTTGTGCCAAAGATGGATCAGCTTTTCCACAAGCTGTTGGCCAAATGCCGGATAGAAAGGATGGGAATATTTTCCTTTTCACAGGCCCTGTAGACAAAGCAGATGAAACCAGTTCAGTAAATTGCATGGGATTGGTCTAAGGTTTTTATTTCAAAATGTGTTGCTACTTCCTCCTCCTCTTCCTTTCTTTTTTTGGCCAAGATGTACATATCCAGATTCATTAGTAATAAAAAACAGGCTGGGTATGTTGAAAGAGTAGCTGAGCAGAGCTCCAAGTTTCCTTCAGCGGCAGTTATGTCACCTCATGAGATTAGTGGGGCCTGGAAGTTGTTTGTTTAATCACTAAAGTCCACTTATTTCCTATGGCTGCCAAATGACCCAGCTTAGAACACTTCCCTCCAGGGCTCACTTTGTGCCTGTGGAGCTGAAGGCTTCATTCTTGTGCACCTGGGAAGCATAAATTTAGGGCCAGCCCCACTTGATAAGGCATCCCAGCTTGAAGTGCCTTCCCACCCACACACTCTGTAGTTTTCATTTGGTCAATTGCTGGTCTTTCTGTATTATACTTGTTCTTTCTATGCCATCCCTTGTCATACCTTTGGGCAGTGTGGCATGAGGAAAGATCCAGCTTGTGAGAAAGTCAGGCTCAAAATCCATCATTCCTCATGGAGGGGATCCTTTGTGGGACACTGAGTGGAAGGCATACCTGCTAACACCCAGTTTGAGGGGCTTTACCTGCCTCACCCAGATGGCAAAGCAAGAACACAGTGGCACTACACCTGAGTGGCTTCCTCTGTCACCATTTCCTTTACTGCTGCCTGCTTTGGATCAGGAGGCCAGGCTGGACTGAATGCCTTGGATTATTTGATACTTGGGTTCAGTCTTGGAGCTGCGTTTCATGCCATACCGACCTGTAGAGCTGTAATGTCAATAAAGTTGTGGCCATTTTATTTCTAAGCCAGTTGTTTGCATTGGTTGTCTCTCTTGTCCTTAGCGTCTTCAAATTCACACCAAAGGTTGCAGCTAGGTCCACAAAAGAACAGAGTCAAGGAAGGCATAGACTTAACTATAGACAAATGGGCAATAGAGAATCTATCTAAGTGCAGCAGACAGGCTTAAGGCTGCAGTCCTATACAGCTGCTTAATAGTAAACCCTGCAGGATGTGCTGGCTATAGAATTTGAAGAGTTGTAGTCTGCAAAATTTTCCAAGTTCTGGCATTAAACTCAATGGTGCTCACTGAATAAGCATGTTTAGGATCACAGTGCACTTTAGTAAACATTTGCACTAAATTAGTAGAAAAAAGTAATGAAGTCACATTTTTGTCATGGCAGAGCATTTAGAATACTCAGGAGGCAGGTTACATTGAAGCAGATGCTAGCACTGTGCGCCAATGACAAAGTACAAATGGGACTTCCCATTCAAGTTAGCGATGCCTCATAAGGACACTGCCTTGTTTATGGTGATCACTACAAGAAGGCAAGGAGATCCCAAAAAGTGAAACATGAATGACTGGGGCCATCATCAGAAACTGAAGATGAACATTGCAATTCTAGGTATGTCCAAAATACACTCTGAAGTAAGTCCAAATGAATTCACTGGTACTTACAAGTAAAAAAGAGTACAGGAGTACATCTTAAAAAGCCTCTTCTCATTGGGAAACTAAAACAGATAAGAGGAGACCTAACAATAGAAGCTGACTGCATGAAAATCTTCTCAGTAGTGGCATCTTTTTGGATACCAAGTTAAGTGTAAGGGTTAAGGTTTTCCCTTACACTTGTTCAGAACAAATCAGGTTGAGCTTATGGAGCTTAGCATTGCCTAATCTTTTGAACAGCAGGAAGTAGAATTCAGTGCCTCCTGGAATAGGTGTATGTGTTTTTGACATAGTGAACTTTGGAGTTCAAAGGGGATATTTACCAATCATTTGAGCTACAGTCACCATTTGAGAGGCTGAAGGAACTAAGAGGATCAGTTCCACAGGTGGACGAATTTGTTGAGATGCAGTGCTTAGAGAATCTGATGTTTAAAACATTATTCTTGGTCGTGCTCAACAAACTTGAACGCTTAGTCCTATGTATGTACAACAGATTTGTTGAATTGACTGCACTGACATAAGTGTTGACTTATCATTTAGTAACTGAGTCAGTGCTTCCACTCTGGTTGGGACTGTTTTCGTGTGGAGTGCAAAAATTAACACGTGCAATCAGCCATCAATTTTACACGCAAAATAACATTTTACATAAAAAGCTCAAAAATATTCCATACATGTCTTTACATTTTATTTTTAAAATTCATATAAAAACTCAGTGTAAGAGAGCCAAGATGGTTTAGTGGTTTGATTGCTGGACTATGGGACACCAGGATTGAAATCCCTGATCAGGATGTATTTGAACCCTAGGATAGGGTCTCCATAAGTCAGAGTTGACTTGAAAGCCCATAATAACAACTGTGAGATGTTTGGATGTGAAACACCAATTTCAATCACAACTTATCATAGATAGAGGAGTGTTTAAATACTTGGTTTGTATCTTGATTTTAGTTCCAGGAAAACCAAAGAACTCAAATTGTTCTATTATGAAAGAACACCTTGCTTGAACTTCGCAGGAACACCACGCACAGAAACAGATTATCATATTTACCTCCTCTGTGAATGTTGAATCTGAAGGTTTGCTAAAAGATAAATGGGAAGATTGAGTTTTGTAAGGAGAAGATAGGAAAAAAAGTCACTCTATGTTCTAAACATTCTCAGTCAAGCCTCAGCAGATATCTATGTTGTTTTTCCTCAACTAAAGAAAGTCATTTTAGTCTGCACATTATAATTTTTAGAGTAATAGGTCAATGGTCAGGAAAAACTCAGATAGTGGAACTGTAGAAGCAAATTTTAGAGATTTTTTTCAGATGGAGTACAAATTGCATTCAATGCATAGACAAGAAATTCATGACATGGGATCACAGTAAATAAGACAAACTCTATTCCACCACGAAAAGCTATACAGTGGGAGTGGCAATCATGCAGACCTCCAGCTTATATCAGTCATAGCCAACAAAGGCTATGATGAGGAATGCTGAGAGTTGCAGTCCAGCCGTGGGACTCCAACCAATGATATACAGGCTTCCCCCACTTATCTGATAGGTTAGGAACCTGAGCACTGTCAGAAAACAGAATTGGTTGAAAAGCAGAACCTACGTACTGCACCGCAGGGAGCATGTAAGACTTACGGAGACTCACTTGGGACCAACTGTATGTATGCTACTTGCAGAGTCTCTCAGCTGGCTTTGCACCTTCCCTTCCCCACTCCCCTAGCTCACTCTGCAAGCAGCAAGTATATGCAAGTGGTTTCAAGCTAACCTCTATAGGCAAAAAGAACTGACAAAAGAGTGGAAGCCCTCTTGAATTAATGAAACTTGTCCATACGTTGGAAGTGTCAAAAAAGCGAGTTGTCAGACAATGGGGCATCAAAAGGTGGGGGTTTCCTGTAATTTACTCTGGTTCAGTGTTCTTGATCACTTTTGTATCTTTGAGCATATCACACTTTTAAAATGGACATAATTCCACACAGTGACCACATAATGAACAACTTCAGCATAAATGGAAAAAGAAGTATCATAGAACAGGTACCAGATATGGAAGCTAATTCTTCTTCTGCTGCATGATGCTATTGTTATTGAAAAAGAAAAAGGGCTAGATCTATCTTTTTAAAGGAGTTGCAAGAAGAGAGCCACTCAAGAGCTTGAATGGGATATATCAAATGCTATCACTCAGGAAGACAGCCACAATATTCTAACAGTTCTCACAGGCCTGCAGATAGTAGGCCAATGGCAGAGGCTTCTTCTGGCTCCTTCCCTAGTCTACTGGCATCATGTTAATGGTTAAAGTGTTGGACTAGCACTTAGAAAATCCAGGTTTTAGTCCTCACTGAGCCATGAAACTCACTAGATGACCTTTGGCCAGCCAGTCTCTCTCAGCTTTTTTATTTCCAATGGTTGTTATGAAGACAAAAGGGAAAAAGAGTCACATGTATCACTGTGAGCAAACTGGAGGAAAGATGTGGTATAAATAAAATAAATAAATGAATGAATAAATGATACATTTCCATCCTAGACACATTTAGTTCACTATAGCCCCTGCTGATTTCCATGGATCTATGTGTGATTACAGCTTTTGCACATGATTGCTTCAAAGTATTCATGAGTTTTTGAGCCTATGCTGCTCATCATTGTGTGAACTGGTCAACTAATTGAGAGCTAATGTCCCCCTGCCATATGCTGGGCTGACTACCAGTTAGCATTTTTTACAATTGCTAACTGCTTTCAGTAAGGATGTAGACGTGGATGACATGACAGCAATGAAAGAATAGGAGAAAGTGGATCATGGAATAGACTAGAGTTGGGCCAGTGAACCAGTCAGCAGAGTTGTCTAAGCAATCCATGCAACTGCATTGGGGGACTACGGAGAAGTGGAGCACTGCTTTCACTCACAGAAATATTTATTTTGGAAAGAATAGCAAGCATCTCCTATAAATGGAGGACACCCTTTCCTGCTTCTCACATTCCACACGGGTATGTAAAAACCAAAGGTGGCAAACAGATATTCCAGATAGAATTGGGATAATCAAAGATTCTTGTTTGTATATACTGATCTTTCTCCACTATCTTTTGTACTATGCCAAGTGTTCTTATCTTACTTATCCATCTGGAGAGAATAGTTACTTGTGGTAAAGGAGAGACAAAGTCTCCTGCAGTAAAAGACAGGAAAAACTCAGCTTGATTTTTACTTACCCCAAATTAATAAAATTCAAGAGCTTATTGAGGGAGATAGGGCTTTTGAAGGAGATTCATAAACTGTATTTTAGTTGAAATCTACATGCCAAGCAAACTACTAAGTTACACCATAACTGTTAGAGCTTGTTAGGATAACTGATTCACCCAGCAGGACTGGGCTGTCTTCCTCGGATCAGCTGAGAATACCACCGAAGATGCCATGCAAATTGGAACCTGACTTTTGGTAACTGTTCCTTCATTATAACTACCTACAGCTGTTTAAAATCCCCACCCTTTTAAAAATTGCAGAAGGTTGTTATTTAAACAGGTGCCATTTACTGATTTTTTTTAAAAATTAGATGTTGATTTGTATGTCTCTGACCCCTAGACAACTGTATTCAGAGTACCCATGTGTACATAAAAGATTGGGAGAATAGCTTCTGAAGGTATCTCCAAGTTCATGACCTCTGAGAGGAAGGAACTGGTGGTGTTGCTTTTGTCAGAGATAAAGACCAGTAGTTGGAACATGTGAATGGATTTGTAAATTTCATATTCATTCATTCAATCATTCCTTCCTTCTGTCCTTCCTTTCTCCTACTATGGGACTCAAGATGGCTCAGAAATACAGTTAAAATAATGGATATGGAAGTTAAAACCAACTCAACAAATAATCATATTAATTTAACAATAATCATTTTAATTATTTAGTTGTTTATTGCTGTGAAATTGATTTTAAATTATGATAATCCTCTGTCTGATGTTGGAAGCTAAGCAGGGACAGCTCTGATTAGTATTTGGATAGGAGACAGCCAATGCATACTAGGTGCAGCAGGCTATATTTCAGAGGAGGGAACTAGAAAAACCACCTCTGAGTATTCCTTGTCTAAGAAAACCCTATGACATTCATGCAGTCACATTAACTCAACAGGCAACCTGAAGACACATATACACACGTGCACGAATGAGACCCTCAAGTGCCCTAGTCATTCAAGGCCTGTTCAGGTCCTTCAAACTCAGGATTATGGCTTCTTGGACTGAATCAATTTGCTTAATGCACTCTTCCTACTGTCTCCCATTTTAACTAAGCATTATCTTTCCTAATGAGTCATATCATCTCATGATATGCTCAAAGTATAATAGCCCCAATTTAGTCATTTTGGCTTCTAGGGAGAGTTCAGGCTTGATTTGCTCTAAGACGCATTCATTTGTCCTTTTTGGCAACCCGTCATATCCATAGACCTCTCTTCCAGTGTGTCACTTTTCAAAAGAGCTAGTTATCTTCCTGTCAGTTTTCAGCACTGTCCAGCTTTCTTAATTAATACTGTGCCAATTTTTTTAAAAAAAACAACAACAGCAAAATGTTAGCAAAAAATAGGGTTCAGGCCACCCTAGAGAGTGGGTTTTTTGACCTGGAGGAACATTCTCTTAAGGAAAATGTTTGGCGAACAAGAATTTGTGGTATCAACAAAGGTGCTTAAGTCTTGATTGTTGTACAACAGCCAAACGTCCTACACAAACCTACTTGCCTGATCCATGGCAAATAGTATATCTTTGAGCTTTGGTGTAGTCCAGCTATAAAACAGGACTTTATAGTTAAGTATACTGGCACAACTATTTGTTTCATAAAATTGCACTTTTAAAAATTCCTGTCTGTTCTTCAACCATAAAATATTAGCATTACCTACTGGAATTTGGCCAAAATACTGGTTGGGAGGTTTTCTTTTTTAAGGATTTCATCCTAAATTGGATTTCTTTCCCCTCAAAAAGTAAAAATCTCCTATGATACAATTTTGGGGAATCCTATAGCATACTATTCTTCACAGGGAAAAGCTGATTTACACACCCTTCTTCAGCAAAAACTAAAGTCATATAGTATGTTATAAGGAAGGCATGAGCAACCAACCGTGGTCTGTCCTCCAGACATTTTTGTACTTCAGTTTACGTGATTCCTCCAACTGGCTCAGCTGGCCAAGGCCGGCCAAGACAAACAAACATCCAGAGGACCACATTTGTTCATCCCTGCTATAGACTACCAAATTTATTATGGCATAAGCATTTGGCAAAAGACTGCCCTCCTAAAAAATTGAAAATCCACAAGAAGGATACAGTGCCCACTAGATTTGTCCATGCTTTAGCAGCCAGAATGCACTCAGAACATAAAGTACCTGAAGACTGCATGACGGAATAATTTGCTAGTAATCTCCTGACACCGTGCAGTGCAGCTTCTTTGCCTTTCCCCTACTCCAGCCTACTTTAGCGTCTGAGACAGAAGAGCATACATTCTGCATGCAAATAGTCTCAATTTCAATCCCCCACCATTCCAGGTAGTGTTGAAAACGATCTCTGCTTCTAACTATGGAAGGAAGCCAATGACAGCCGAGAGAGGAAGCCTTCCCCAATGTGGGTAGGGTCCTAAGACATTCGACAATTATTCCAGTCATCACCTTCCAGCATAGCTGGCCATAATGAAATTCTGAGGAACTTTATTTGGGAAAGATTTCTCTTAACAGTCCTGAGCTAGCTGGACTAATGGTTTGAACTAAAAATACGGTCACTTCCCCCATCAAATTTAAGCCTGGGACAATGCAGTGGTGGAGGAAGATGTTCCGCATGGCAGGGGGTTGGACTGGATGGCCTCTGTGGTCTCTTCCAACTCTACATTTCAATGATTCGATGATTCGATGATTCTAAAGCTAAATGCAAGGCTGGATTATCAATCACAGCCAGCAGGGAGTAACGATTTGTGTGTTTGACTCTAGGAGACAAGGCTTTGAATGGCTGCTCAGCCGTGGACACCAACTGGGAGACCTTGTGCAACTGGCTGACCTTGGGCAAGTCACACTCTCTCAGCCTGAGAAGGAGGCAGTGGCATACCACCTTTGAATAAATCTTGCCAAGAAAACCCTACCACAGGTTTGCATTACAGTCACTGCATCCACAAAAATACCTGAAAGCACACAACACATACAAATTACCAATGGGGCAGGTGGAGCAAACGCTCCAAGAGCTTAAGTGACTAAGGGCCTGCGGTGGCACCTTAAACGTATGCACAGACAAATACAGACACAGGCTTCTTATACTCTGACACCAGTATGGCAGAAATTCTGAGGAAGGGGACCTGTAGCTCTCTTCCTCTCCTTCACAAGGTTGGTGGCTGATACTGCTCACCTTGGCTCCATTTTCCCAGATACAGGGTGACTGCCTTAAGATCGCTGAGACTTTGACCTTTATCATGCCAGCTGGGTCAAAGATGAGGGCCTATGGGATGCCCAGAACCAGCATCACTTCCTTGGCCTGAAAGTTGCTGGCCCTGGCTCTGCCCATGGGGAAGGTTCCTCTCTGCCCACCAGGGCCAGTAATCCTAATCTGCAGGACCCTAAGGCTGGACCTCCAACAAGGTGACTTCATAAATGCAAAAGGGGGCCCTCCTTCCAGATCTGCTTTGGGATCCCAACCACCTTTGATTAAAGAGTTCTGTTTTTATGGTCTCAGCTTGAGCAATATTTCCAAATCTTAAACAGGTCTGATCTAAAACCGTTGTAGCCTCATTGTTTTTCATGGAGGGAGATGCGTCCCAGAAACCCCTGTGACTGAATCGCTTTAGGGTCGCCATAAGTCAGAAACCACTTGAAGGCCATTTCCATACTAGACTGTTATAGTGCTATTATTCCACTTTCAACAGCCTATGGAATCCTGGGGTTTGCAGTTCAGGGAGGGGCCTAAACTACAAACCCTAGTGTTCCATAGGATGTTGAAAGTGGAATAATAGCACTATAACAGTCTAGTGCGGAAATGCCCGAAGGCACACAAACCAAAAGGCGAAGACGGGGGAGCACGGCAGGGTGCGCGCGTGGAGAGCGTGGACGGAGTCGAAGGGGGCGCGCCCACCTCCTCCCGCCAACCGAGACGACGTTGCTGGTCCCAGCCTACCTCCCAGTTTTCTAAAGGACCCCGGGGCCGCCCGGGGAAGATTCGGGGGCCTGTCCTGACGCAGGGAAGAGAGCACAAGGTCGCCCTCCCGTTGCCCCCGTGGGTGGGGAGCCAGGTGCGCGGCCGCCTCTCTGGTCGGCCAGACAGGCAACGACGGCCGCGCTCCGCCAGGGTGCCGCCGGAGGCACAGCGCCCCTCCCCTCCCCTCCCCTCCCCTCCCGCCGCGCGCTGCCCGCCCGTTCCCGCCTCCCGCTCTGCCTGGGCGCTCGCGCGCGGGCGCGCATCTGCCAGGTCCCGTGCCTGGGAGGCGGCGGCGAGGGCGAGGGCGAGGGCGAGGCTGCAGGTGGGCAGCGGAGGCGCTCAGGCGAGTTCCCGCTGAACTCGTGGGGCCGCCAAGCATGTGAGCCCCGGCTGGCAGCGGAGAGACCAGCACGACGCCGCGCTCGCCGTCCCTCCGCCATGGGGCTCCCTCTTCTGCTGGGGCTGCTGCTGCTCTCCCGAGCCGGTAATTATTGCCGGGGGAGGGAGGATGAAGGGGCCATCAGCGTGGCTGCGAATGGGGCTGGGGGGGAAAGGGTCTCAGCACTGGTTTCGGGCACGGTAAGAGGCGCTCCTCGCCTCGACTGGCCGACCCCGCTGCCATCGCCAGTGCTTTGCGCTGCGCTGCGCGTGGGGCCCCGGCTGTCTTCCCGTCGGACGCTGAGGTGGAGAGAAAGGGGCGCTCGCCTTTGCGCGCCCCTCCGGCCGTGGCCTTGTTCGCTGTTCCCGTCTTTCTAACGCAGACGCCCTAAGATGATTTGGGGCTGGCTGGCTGGCTGGCTGGCTTTTTTTTTTTTAGGGGCCGGCGTGCCTTCTGCCTTTTGTTTTTTTCCAGCTGAGCTGTGGGTCGTTCTTCCTCTGTTTTCTCTTTCTCGGAAGACAAAAGGGACTTTGGTATGAAAAGGTGCATGAACCCTTCCTGGGATTCATTCCTGAGCAAACCTCCGTAGGATCAGGCTGCGCGCCTCCCTCTCCAAGTGGGGCAGCGACGACGGTCTCGGGCGGCCCGATTTCGGAACCGCGGCGCGCTCTGTGCCCCGGCTTTGCTGTCGGCGGCGCGAAAGGTTGATCCGTCGCCCGGTTGCTTTCCGCTTTGGGCGTGTCGAGGACAGCCGGGTCTCCGGCGGCGCTCTTGATGGGCGCCGCTGTCGGGGAAAGGGAAACGGGATGGAGGCACCGCGTTCGCGCCGGGGCAGGGCAGGGCAGGGCAGGGCAGGGAGGGAGCGTGGAGCGCCTCGTTCCGCCGCTTACTGCTAACGGAGGAGAAAGGCGCCTCGGCTTCCCGAGGAAAGAAAGCTAGTTGGCAAGACTGAAGCCCCACTTGTAGATTTCCATTCAGAGCGTGTGCCATCGGAGAAACTTTCAGCAGGTGCCTGCGCGATTATTTCCAGGCGAGGGAAGGGCAAGCGATCTCTGGCTGGAGTGCATCTCAACAGTACCTGGGGTAGAAGCAAAGGACAAGTCGCTCCTTGTATGATTTAGTAGAGTGTTTTCCTGTAGTGAGGCTAGTAAGTTACACTTTTGTGTTTCTGAAGTATGGAATCTAGCAGGAGAGTTTTCATATATGAGGCATTTGGGTGATTGTTTATGTTATCTTGCAGTGATCTGCATCAACATAGCTAGCATGGACTAGCTAGATTGTGGCTTTGCCTTAAAATTGATCCCCCCCGCTTCATTTCACCCTTGTCAGGTCACACATTAGGAACACCTATCTCCATCTTGCTCTGTTTGGGAGTTTCCTGGGACAATCTGTCAGATGGAAAACTCTGTGTTAGACAGATCTTTGGTGTGACAGTTGAACTTAAGTTGTTAATACTGCTAGAAAGCAGAAAAGAATCATCCCAGAATTAAATTCATATTTCCTTCTAATACAGATTTTGAAATCACATAAACGGAGGAAATGAAAATATCTTTAAGGTACTTTCGTATTTTCCTGTATCTGTAACTTAAACATAAAACACACATTGATTGGAAAAGCTCCTTTCTGTTGACTTTTTTTACATTAGCAGTATTGACAGATGCATAGATTGTAGGAGAGAAGGTCAAATCTGAAAACACTGTTCTGATTTCACCCTGAACAAACAACATTCAAAAATGATTTGTTCCAGCCTGAAATAACATTAGCAGCTGCATTAATTTTCTTTGGACACGTTGAGGAAAGGCGCTGCACAAATGTATGATTGAGGTCCTGTGTGCATTTGACAGGACACAGTGGGACTTTACTTCTGAAGAAGTGTGCATAGAGGTGAAGCCTACATGATTACATAAAAGTCATCTTATAGGCCATCTTTCTGGTGCATTCGCTGCACACATGTATCTGAATATGACAACAAAAGATGGAATGGGATACAATTAGATAGATATACGACTGTCAACTTCTCACAACTTTTCTAGTGACAGATATATATGAGTGTGACTACTTGCACTGAGATAAGTGGTAACTATCCTCCACTGCCAGTGAAATTACTAGAGCCCTGTTGGATCACACCCCGATCCCGTTTCTAGGTCAGCATATTGTTTCTCTCAGTGGTCAACTGGATATGTAAGGGAAGCCTGTGATGAAGACATGAGGGAGATAGAACCCTCTTCCCCTATTTCTCCCCAGAAATGGATGTTTCTGAAGCATTCTGCCTCTAATGTAGCAGGTCACTGTATAGGCAATGTGAGTAACATTATTACATAGTGAAGAATAATTTGTGGTGAAATGTGTTGCAGCAGCATCCTTTTGTATGCTATCACTGATCTTCTGTGTGAGCAGAAACAACACTAAATAGCATTAGATCAGCCACTTGAAGAAATAGGATGCTGAACTAGAAACAAGACTTTGGTCTGATTCATCACAGCTCTTGTAAGTAGCATTAGATTTGCCATGCCTACATTAATATTATGCAGTTTTGATCCATTATCCTTTCATCCTTCTCTCTGCTTCTTATAGAGCACTGGTGAATAGTATGATGGACAGTACAATGTAGCATTTTTACTCCCATGTGTTGCTGTTATGTATGTTGAGAGATTATTATTATTTCTGTTGAGAAAAGATTAGTATTTCCAGAGAAACCTTACAGTTTCTCTGAAGTTCTTACACATTAACTTTCGTGGTCACAACAAGCCATGATTCATATGCAATGTCCTGTATACATTTTTGTTAACCACCCTGATAAAGAAATAGAGCCCCATGGAAGAGTTTGTGGCCAACTGAGAAGAATCTCTGACATGATACATACTGAGATTATAGATCTGTGGTTTTAACCATAAAATGCCAAGCACAATGTGTGAGTGAACTCTCTCATGTGTGGCTGGACAACCCTGAGCAATTGATAGTGCTGAGAGTCTCCTAAATAATTAATTAAAAATAAATAAGAATGCTTGTGAACAATGCCTGTTCAGAACAGAGATTAAATAGAGTTTAAACAAGCAATCCAGCATACCTATTATACCAAGAAAAGAGTGAGAACAATGTTTGACGAATCCCACAGTTGTTCAGCCTAGAATTGGCAGGGAAAGAGGTCCCACTCTCAAAAAGACACAGATGAATGAAAACAACAGTCATGCCTTCAGGGCCCCTGGCCCTCAGGCTCATTTGTCATCGGCTAGAGTGGCAGCAGCACCTCCATGCTGTCCAGAGAGGGAGCAAATCAACACAACCTGATGAAGAGGCATCTGCCAGAGGTCACTTTGCTACATCACAGATAGAAGATGGTGGACAACCCAGCCAGTGGGTTCCTGGGGCCTAGTACACAAAAGCACACATACAAACACTTGAGAGACACATTTCCAAGCTTGAGTTCCTCACAGAAAGCAACTCCTCTACCTGATATGTACAGAAAAAGAAGCAAGTAGGACACATGGTTAAGGTTTCTAGGAAATCTTTTTTTTTCTTTAACATAGTGGGCAAGCTGGAGCTACAACCTGCCACCCCACCTCCACCCTGCCTGTTCTGCTGTTTTTAGCATAGTGTCTAGCTAGACAACCATGATGGCCCCTTCTCCACTCAGATCACCCTGAGAAAGGAGCTGTGGCTGCACCCCACAAGCAGGGTCTCATAATGAAGCCATGTTGTTCTCATGTATTCCAGCTAATAAAGGTGCCAATTGTTGCAGACACTTAAGAAATGCACCTGTAGCATTGAGGTAGAAGCTGTCTGTAGTTGATATCAGAGCAAGAGTGAGACATTTTGGGGGACAGCTCATCTAGAATCTATAGCAGTGCTGCCTGAGAACCATAGCATCTAGAGGTGTTCTTGCGGGTTGAGAGTAAGCACACAGCAGCCAAAAAGGACATAAGGGAATGTCCGTGGCCCCTAGTCAGCTAACATGTTGTGGAGCCCATGTCATGTGAATAGGACACGTTTAGAGATGTGGTTCTTCGGCCAGTCAGAGGATAGCCACATAGGCCCCTCACATACCAGGACTGTCCCACTGGCACAGCTCTACTGGAAGAAGGGCAGAACAGTGTGCTGGCATCTCTGTGCAATTATTAATGTATCTTTGTGAAGATGGTGGCTGTTACATTCTGGCAAAATAGTGGAATGTCTGCCATGCCCAATAGGAGTTGGCATATCTCAAGTACAGGATTGCACTCTAGGATAAGGGCGCAGTAAGCATATTTAGATGTAAGTTAATTTTAACTAAGGCATAACAGAGGTTAAGAATCAATGTGCAAAGGCCAGTCCTACTAAATTGAGAGTATAGTAGATAAAAAATGAGAGATGATAGGTTGGAACATAAGGATTAAGGAATGGGGCCAAGGTTGTATGATAGAAATTCATGGAGAGTATTGCTTTTACCTTTGTAGTCATCACTTCTCAAATACACATTAGGTAATTAGCCCTTTATGGATGATACAGTTTATTTGCTCCTCTTGGCTCCCATTTAAATATTATGACCACTGTAGTAACTGGCTAGACCTGAAATAATTTTTTTATTAGCTATTGTGAGCTGCCAGATATGATATCATGAAATCTGCCTGTGTTTGTCATCTTAGGGAAAGTGCAAAGCCAGGACTTTTTTGCAGAGTGTCAAAACACACATTGATTAGAGGTTCAGATTCCCCACCATGCTGCCGCCAGAGATTATGCCTAATCCAGAAGTTAATTCTGCCTAAATTCAATAGCAAGTCATACTTCAACTTGAATTAGACTCTGCTGCTTTTTAAAAAGATGTTTATTATAATAGCAACATGGTTTAAAAATTTGGAGCATTTTCTTCTGCTCCAAAAAGCATTTAATACAGAATGATGTTCCTTACTTCTTAGCAAGGAAGATACAGATAAAAATTGTTAGAACTCTTCTGTAAACATATATTGGAACAGCAAAATAAAATTCACATTGAAATATCAGGTTTATTATCTATCTCTTATGTAGAAAGTAGTAGGTGGAGCATACATGTAAACCAGTCTACATAAAGTACCTTTGACAGTGCATTTGAAATGAAATGAATGTTGTTTCTGATTTGTGTTAGTGATTATGGTAATGATATCAAGACATAGTAAACTTTCCAGATTAATTCTGAGAATAGGAAAGTATAAGCTTGTAAATGCTCCTTTCGAAAGTTGAATTGTGAAACAAGGAGGTGATTGTGATCCATATATGTGAAAAATGCTAACACATATTCTCTAATTGAACAGGAGGCCTTGTTTTGTCCCTTGAACAGCCAAACAACTGCATAACTGCTGAGAACCTTTGTGTGACTGACCCTGCCTGCAATGCCACCTATCTGACCCTGCAACACTGTTCCCTTGCTAAGAGCAGTTCCTCCATTCTGCAACATGAAGCCAAGGACAGGTGCCTAAAGGCAGAAACCTTTATTAGAAATAGTTATTTTCAGGAATGCAAGTGTCACCGGCGCACACGAAAACAGGAGGAGAGGTGTCTGCGCATCTACTGGACTGTTCATTCTGCTTTAACACAAGGTAAGGTAAACCTTTCGGTCATCCCACATTTTGTATCGCCAGTGACAGGAGCAAGATGGGAATGTTAATTGAGGGTCCCATCCCAAAACAGTAGCCAGAATTCAGGGAGAAGAGAATCTTTCAACCCATTGCCAAAGTCAAAAAATAGTGTCTTGCTTTGCTTCTGGAGTGGGGATGCATTGGTCTTCCAGATGTTTAGGACAGGAACTCCAAGAATCAATTACCATTAGCCATGTCAAGTAGGCCAGATGGAAGATGTAGGGCAAAATATCTAGAAGGCCAGGCTTCACCACCTTTGCTCTGTACTTTCTCAGCTTCAGAGAAGGGCAAACGCAAACCCCCTCTCAACAAAATCTGCAAAGAAAACCCCATTATAGATTCAGGGATTATAGGGTTGCCATAAATCAGAAACAACTTGAAGGCACACAACAACAGCAGCAACAACTCCTTACTTACCTTCCTAGCACTTCTCTCATCCCCAGTGAGTTACCTAGGAGTTAATTAAGAAGTTTTGCTAAAACTGTATTGCTATATCATTCATGTTCAGCAATATATACATACATACATACATACACATACACATATACATATACATATATATATATATATATATATATATAAAAATTATAATCTGTGTTTGCTGTGAGGTCTTGCAAAGTTTGCTTCTAGAAGTCTTAATTTTGACAGTAATATTGCTTGAGAATCCTCCACTAACGTTAACCTCAGCAACATAGTAGAAATAACATTGGGGAGATAGTAGAAGTAACATTGAGTATATACAGGGGAAGAAAAAACAGAACAAAAAATTGCCTTGTGGCAACTGTAAAGAAAGGTTTTATTCAACATAAGCTTTCTTGGACTTCATCGGAAATGCCCCTTGCCAAATATTTTCACTAATCTGAGATATGCTGTTGGAATGAGAGGAAGCAATTCGGTTAAACAGAGGGTCTTGCAGACATGGTAATGTTCCAAATAGGCACAACAGACAAGAATGTATTTTCTTTTAAACTCTGCGCAGATGACTTTCAGTTGGAGATGTCCCCCTATGAGGATGTAGCAAACGAAGAATCTTCAAAGACCAAATACAACAAGCTGGCAACCCAGGCCTCAGGTAGAACCTGCTTTGTATATTTGGGCTTCATTTCTTTTCATTAGGAGGTATGTTTAAGAATGAATTTCTGTGAGGAGAGGGAGTTATTTTACAGTCAGTTACACCTTTAAACATAGCTAAAAAGACATGGGTGCTAGAATGACAAGAGGCAGATGCAGGAGACCAAGAAGGGTATGTATACCAACATGGAAGTTTGTGTAATGATTCTGTGATTCCAGTAGCTCATACAGGAAGACAGGCAAGAAAAGAAGCTGGGTTAAAGAATTAGGAGGGGACACGATTTAACTCTATCAGGATGAATAACAGGCCATCACCTACCACAGAGATGGGGAAGGTGGAGCTCAAGATGGCATGCAGCCTCAGCTCCCCCAAAGACTCCCCTCCCCAGTGTTTTTTGAAAACATTTTTGGCAAAACAACCACAACAGCCTGTGGGGGAGGCAATTTCCCCACATTTTGCTCCCCCCTCAAGCTGTTCTAGGATCAGGAGAGACCTTTGCTTAACAAGGAAGTAAACTAGAACTTGAGTTCCAGTTTACTTCTTTGTTGAAGAAAGGCCTCTTCTGGGCTGAGAACAGTCCTGGGGACCAGAAACATTGCGAAATTGGCCCTCCCAGACCACCTAATATGTGTGTGTTAGTTTGTGACCTCTCCACTCCTCCGTGTGGCCTCTCCACTCCTGGCAAATACCCACCCCGATTCACCCTGAAGATAATGAATTTTAGTGAATAATCTATCAACCTAATTTAATGGAATGCAGCAGATTTTCTTACTTAATCACTGTCATGTAGTCATTGGAAGTAAAGCAGGATAACAATTATAAATAAAAACTGTGATAAATAACTGTAATATGACTATTATAAATGGAGACTCTGTCCACTAGATTGTACCCTTTCTTCTATTGAGACTGTACATTCTAATCTAGACATCTCTTGTTTACCTTTCTAGCAAAGCTGCTAAACTTTCTTGAACCTACTTTTTCTCATATAATCTAAGAAATATTGCAGTGGGGGAATCTTTGCCCCAAGAAGCTTGCAGTCAGAAACTTGAGACAGGGATAAACAACAAAGAAAAGAGAAGTGGGAGTAAACAGGGAAAGAATGACGACTTGTGGAAGGCTGATGGAGATTACAGTCCTCCCTCCACATTCATGGGTTTGACCTTTGCAAATCTGATTATTCGCAAGCGTGTGCTTTCCCTCCCTTCTCCTCCTCCCATTCCCATGCATTTTGACCCTGCACAGAGAACTCATGCAGAGGTATAATGGAAGGGAATGGGGAGGAAGGCTTGTGTGAGCTTTCCATTTCCTCTCCGGAGCTCCCCTTCCATTCCTATACCTTTTGTCCCGGTGTGGAGAACTCTGCCAACGCATAATGAAAAAGAATGGGTGGGGTGGGGTAAGCCTTCTGCCTTGTTCTCATGCAAAACAGAAGGGAATGGGGCCTGGGGGAAGGCTCGTCGAGTTCTCTGTTCCTGGACAAAATGCAAAGGAAAGGGAGGGGGAAAGGAAGGCTCACACGAGGCTTCTCTCACCCCCATTCCCTTCCATTTTGCATGGGAACAGGAAGGGGGAAGCCTCAGAAGGAAATGGAAGGGGCAGTGGAGGGAGTTATTCATGTTTCTTCCACTTTCATGTGGGTTCTTTGCCCCAAATCCTTGTGTAAGTGGAAGGGCCACTGTACTTGATTGAGCCTTTAATCTTCCCCATGGAGGAATTTGCTATATTCTCCTTGTGTTTCTTTGGCATTATAGGTTCTCGTGTATTTGGAGATAGCACAAATATTTGCCTGCAGGCCGCCAATGTTTGCCACCTGGACCACAAGTGCATGCGCCTTCGTTCACACTATGCCCAGATCTGCAGCACAGAGTACCCTTGTGACCAGCGCAGATGCCACCGAGGTCTGAGGCACTTCTTTGAGAGAGTCAGTATGGATTTCACCAAACCGCTGCTCTTCTGCCCTTGTCAAGATGACGTTTGTGGGGAGCGACGCTGGAACACCATTGTCCCTGAGTGCTCTTTCCAGAGCAGCAGCAAGCCCAACTGCCTCGTCCTCCTGGATTTCTGCCTGAAGGACAACATCTGCAGGTAGGTCTCTCAGCAAGTGCATTGAGATGGCCACCATAGCACGTTTTATGTCATGCAATGGGCAGTTTGCCATGGCCTGCACTGAGGAACATAGGAAGCTACCTTATACTGAGTGAGACTATAGTTCCCCCTAGGCCAGCATTGTCAACTCTCTTCAGGATGTCTGGCAGGAATCTTTTCTAGCCCTACCTGGAGGCCTCTGATGTTCCATGCTGGTCCCGCATCCAAGTACTAACCAATTAGCTTCTGAAATTAGAAGAGATTGAATGGGGTAATGTAATGAAACAAGTAAAGACACAAACCTAATATTGTGCAAAGGAATTTCTAACAATGTATCAGAGCTTGGATAAGTTATTTTTTGTATATAATCACAGCTTGGAGAAGTTACTACAACAGCCAGAATCTCCCAGCCAGCAGGCACAGTTTATATAGTGGTGGATCACATATAAAACTCTACACTAAAATGCAGTCTTTTAAAAAAGCAAATCACCAGATGCATCATGTTGGTCAGGTCCATTTAAAAAATTGGATGCCATGTAGGAGTAAGGGCATCACGCTTCTGGATTGCACGAGCTCATTATTTGCCCACTGCAAAACACATACAGAAAAGATGTAAAACTAAAGTGTGAGGGATATCTTATATTGTATAACTTGGATGCATTTTTGTTAGGACAAACAGGGGTCAGAAAGCATCACTTCAGAGTCCACATCCAGGCAATGGGTCATTGGTTGCCTGTTTCTATCGCACATACGCCTCTGGTGAGAGGTGATATTACTGTGGTTGTTTCTGCATACACAGTGGCTTTCATTTGTCCTCATGAGCTACAGGAGAGATCCCTAAAAGAGGTGCTCTGGGAACTAAAAAGAGGCTCATATTCTTATATTTGTTGTCTTTCCTCAGATCCCGGCTGGCTGACTTCCAAGAACAATGCAAGCCTTCAGGCACATCCTCTGATGGCTGTTTTCGCCACCACAATCATGCTGCGTGCTTGGAGGCTTACATGGGGATGATTGGTATGTACTGGGCCCAGAGACATATGGCAGGAGTTTGATGTAGGTCATGCCTTTGGACCTGTCCAGCAGGAAACTTATCAAATGTCATGTCCTTAGGTAAGGGATGTGGTACAGTTAAGGGTAAGGGCTGGTGAACATCTCTGATTGTAGCTTTGGATCATATTATAGCAAACACTCAAAAGCCCATCCACATTCTCTGTAAAGTTGGAGGAAGAGGTGTATTTTTAGCCACAATTAAATCTTTCTAGAACTTCCTCTTTTAACCCATCACCTCTTATACATCTGTGATGTACCCGTGCGAGCATTATGTTTGAGGAGTGTCCATAAATGGAATAGTCTGTTCCAAGGGTGTGAATCATACAGTCCTCCTTGTTGGACTGCAACTCCCAGCAGCCCAAGCCAGCATTGCCACTGATGAGGAATGCTGAGAATTGCAAGTTCAGCAACATCTGGAGGGCCACATGATTACCATGCCTGATTTAAACAGATGATGAGGATCATGATGATGATGGTGGAGATGTCCAGCATCCTATGGAGGATACTTTGAGAGCACAGAATTGCACTGCCCAGTATCTGCAGTGTTGAGAGAATGATCCTGTTGCTTAAGAGCCTAACAGAAAGCTTTGCAGAGCCAGTGGAGGGATGGGGCATGGATGATGGAGTATGACTCTGTACTGAGTGATGAATACAGAGCTATATGTAGGTCTCTGTTCACTGTGTGCAAAGAAACCTCTTACAGTCAGAATAAATAATATAAATAAGTGTATTTGCTCGGAATTAAGCATGCACATAGAAATTCATTCTGCTTTTATGTCCAGGTTTTGAATCATTCTAGGATGGAATAAGAAGACAAGGACTGAGATCTTATATGTGCACATCAGTCTGCACATGCAGGTCTTTGTCCTCCCGGTCCCAGCAGCTGACAAGCACCAGCAGGACCACCTGCTGCTGTCCTGTATTGTTGGGGAGCTGAGCAGGGTTCAGACCATGGAGAAGCAGCTGGTTTGATTACGTTCTGTATGGGAGAGGAGGAAATAAAGTGCACTCTCAGTTGGAGAGTACCCGTCTCTTTCTTCCCCCAGGAGCTAAAAGCAATCAGGTCTTCACAGTCTGAATCAGCTCCTTTCTCTCTTCCTTCTCCAACAGTATGCAACAACATCGGGGTCCTTGCTGGTTTTTGACAGCTACTAGGAGGTGGGAGGTTTTGGATGGAGTGCAAGGGCGAGAAAATACCCATCTGTGTGTTGTCCAAAATGGGACTATTGCTGGCTAGTCACTAACAGAATGCCAGTCAAGGTATGAATGGGAGAGAAGTGTTTTCATGGTTTTTTCTCCCCACCCCCTAATATTGAAACCCAACTTGTACTGATAAACTGTTTTTAAAGGTTGTGATTCTTTGAATTCTTTGCCAGATTACAGATACTTTGTTTATGACAAGTGTACATAATCTAGTGGTTCTGTCTTTAATCTCCTTGGATTTGGGATCGTACTTGAGCAAACCCTGACTTTGTCATTTGGAACCTGAAATAGGTACTCCCATGACCCCCAATTACATCAACAATTCCACTGCCGACATCACTCTCTGGTGCTCCTGCCAGAACAGTGGCAATCAGAAGGAGGACTGTGATCAAATCCTTGGATCATTTGCTGACAACAGATGTCTGAGTAAGTGTATATAGACGTAGGAGACTGCTTTACACTGACTGTCAGACTAGTAGGTCCATCTAGCCCACTACCCTACCCTATCTCATAATATTATTTATTAGATTATTATAACTTTTATTTTTTAATGTGTTGTTCTTAATAATAACAAATAGTTAAATATATATCCCACCTTCATTATAATAATTATAATAAATATAAATGGATAGTATTATAATAATTGCAATAATAATAAATTATTACATTTATATTATACTTTTTAGCTAAAAATAGCATTCAAGCAGCTAGCAATAATAAAATACAGATAAAATACAAAATTAGAATTAAATAAAAACCCATTGAGAACTCAATTCACCAGATGAAATCTGTTATCACTTGATACAGGACAAACAAAAGAATGTACTTCTCTGCACAATGCAGAACTTGGAAAAGTTCCTTTTTTGGGCTACCACTTTTACAATGCAACAGTGCTCCTGGTTGCTGGTGGGTTCTCTGTGGGAGACATGGAGATGGCTTCTAGATTATGGTTTTTTAAAAAGAATGCAAAAATTTTACGAGGATAGATCTGCCAAATTCTTTATAAGCTAAGTGACACCTCCATGTTTAGGGGAGATTGGGGAACAAAGATCAGAGGCATCTAGCAAATAGAGACATCTTCCATATCCGGAGCTCCTCTTCAACCCAACCCTATCTCCAGTTCACACTTCCAGAGGAGAGATTCCTCTGTCCCGCCACACTGAGTGAAAGAAATGAGAGGGAATCCTGCACTATTTACACATTCCCAGTTGGTGAAACCAGTGGTGTCTGGGAGAGAAGAGAGTTTTGCTGTTCTCTGTAATCAGAAGTGTGCTTCATCAGCCACGTATCCCCTCTCCCAATAGGGAGAGGCTTGGAAGGATGCAAAGCTACCCTAATCTAGGCATTGGCTGCAGGACTATCAGTTACTAGATGAAGCTTTACTCCATTTAGAAATTTTTTACTTGTGTTTTTATGTTATTAATCACTACAGAATTGACAGTTTTAATTGTGTTAACTACCTGAACAGAGTACAACAGTGACCCCTTGGTCCTTCTGATTGAGAGAGGAGAAAATTACCTGTGGGTTCGAGCTGTGTCAAAGAGCTCCTCTCCTTATCTGTCATTGTCAGCGCATGTCTTATAATATTAAGCATTATTAAGATTTAAATATTTTATGACAATAGAAGCTTCCAGGGTACATCAAATAAAAAACCAAACTTGTTGATCTAAATATTTAATGTCTCACCTTTTCGTTTGTTTGATTTTATTTGGGGAGAAGTTATTGTGCCCATAGAGTTAAGATGTGGTCACTGCTCTTAAGCACCTTTGGAAGTGGAGAAGGGAAGAACTATAGAGAGTCCTGCAAACATTGAGTGCTCCATGTCCCAGGTAGATTCTGCCACCAGGGGAAGAACTGCCCAAGTAAATCTTGGGTTTCAGAACCCAGTAGCAGATTGCACTGGAATACAGTATGAACCTTGTTCAGCAAGAGTAAGTTAATGGTGGATTAATTGTCAAAATGGTCCTGCAGCAAATAGGATGGCTAGATGGAAAAGAGAATAGGTCCTCTGTGCCCATCTTTAGCAGTTGTGTAGAAGAGGCTATTTTAAAAGGTGCAGCTTGTTAATGTGAGCTACACCTGCTGAAATTCCTTTTGCTTGTTGTTGTTGTGTGTCTCAAGTCCTTCCTGACTTTTCACGACCCTAAGGTGAACCTGTCATCAAGTTTTCTTGGTCAGATTTGTTCAGAGGGGGTTCCCTTTGCCTTTCTCTGAGGCTGAGAGTGTGACATGTTCAAGGTCCCCTAGTGCAGTGGTTCTCAACCTGTGGGTCCCCAGATGTTCATGGACTTCAGCTCCCTGAAGCCCTGAGCATTGACCATAGTGACTGGGGCTTCTGGGAGCTGATGTCCACAAACATCTGGGGACCCACAGGTTGAGAACCACTGCCCTAGTGCATTTCCATGGGTGAATGGGAATTCAAACCCTAATCTCCAGAGCCATAGCTACACTACTATTAAGGGTAGATGCAGGAGTTGTAATCTGACCATTTCTAGCAATGGGGCATTTCATAGTCTGTAGAAGACTACAGAGCTAAAGCAGAACAGAAAATGTCTGCTTATTTCTGGTCAGAGCCCCGTGAGGAACCTAGAGGCAGTGGCAATATTTTATAGTTTATCCAGTTAAGCACATTTGCAGCTAAAAGGCCAGCATCTCCCCAGAGCAGAGAATTTATCCCCTGACTGTATATATAGCTTAGATCTCCATATAATCTCTGTGTTTTCTACATTACAGAAAGTGCAATCCTGTCCCAGATGAGTCTAAATCAGGTGAATACAGATGTTGAGGAGCAGCTGCAGTTCACACCTTCCCTAAACATCCAGGGAGATGGTACCAGCACAGTTTTCACTGCAAAAATGTATTGGGTATGAACTATAGCATAACTGGAACCAGAAACATTCAATATATATATATTGTTGGCCCTCCACACCCGTGGGTTTAACATTCATGGATTTCATTTTTCACAAATTATTTGCCACCTCCTCTGCTGCTGCCCTATACCATTTTGAATAGGGACTTAACAAGGCTTGCCTGGCATTTTCACTGTCTCTGCAAGCCTTGCAAGACTGTGAGAGACTGCAAACATGAGGCAAGGATTGTAAGTCCTTATTAAAAATGGCATAGAGCAGCAGTGGAAGTGGTAGCAAGCCCCACCAGCCTCCCACTTTGCCTTGTGAAGGAAGCCTGCCACCTTGAAGCCAGAACTGGAAAGCTGACATGTTCCCCACCATGGATTAAAGTGTGTTAGGTACTGCACATTTGAATCCACCAGTGGGTTGAATCTGCAGATTATACTGTACTTTTCCTGTGTGTTAAATATGGCTGGAGGGTGGAATATAGAGATTTGTGTTTTTTCCACTTCTGTGGAGGTCCTGTTCCCCTAACTGCTGAGAATGTGGATGGATGATTGTATATAAAAGAAATGGTTTATAATCCAACCATTTGTCATTTAGCCATATTCTGATGTGAGTGAAGATTGAATAGAGCGATAGAAAATAAATTTGCTGTTACATAATATCCAATTTGTGGTCTATGAGACTATTAACGAAAATGCTCATATATCTTCTGGTTTCCCGTCATCAGGAGGCAACCATAAGTATTGGATACCAAACAGCACCCGGTTGCTTTTTTAAATTATAAACATGCAAATATGTATGACTATAAATATGTATATTTAAAATGTATTCACAAATATGCTGAAGTTGGTGCAAATAATGTGTAAAGGAACACAAGCATTAAGGAAAGAGTGTTCCAAAACAGAAGGAAATTTCATGTAGGAAGAGATTGAAAAGGCTCATCACCACCAGGTATAGAATTTACATAGGACAAGAATCTTGGTGGAATTTTGAGAAACACAGTGAAAATAAAGCTGACAGATTTTCACATCCCCAGCTTCTCAAGGAGGCTATCATCTGTGATATGAAGGAGGTCTTTGGATGTCAAAGTAGAAAAAGCTGTGAAGGGGGAGGCACCCTACAGGCAATCATGAATTCAACACTCTCTCTCTCCCCCCATCCCAATATCTCTAGGAATCAGAGCAAAAGAAGATACAGTCGGAGGTTCTTATGGATAATCAGCACCATTTTCCTAATTCTTCAAATTCCAGTGGTTGGCTTTGCTCACTCATTTTGACCACAACACTGCTCCTTCTGTTACTTGGTCCACCTTAATCTAACATAACTGGTTCTGCTTCTTTCATGTATTTTCATGGCAAAGGAAACTAGACTCTTTCATGCCAAAGAGGAAGCACCCATCACTGCAATCCGCTTTTCAGTGGGCAGCCTTTGGCCAGAACTTTGGCACTTTCACTTGCTCTTTGGTGCATCCCAGGCTTGGGGCTGGTTCCAGGGCCGCAGCAAGGAAGAAGAAAAGAAGCAGGCAGGTGGAAGATTTTGAAGACCTGTTTTTCAAAACAGAATAATCAGAATAATCATGTATCACTTTCTTAGCCCTGGTTTTTGGGACTATGTTGGATACGTGTCCATTTTTTTTAAATGTGCAAACAAAACTGTCCCATGATGCCAAATTGTAGCCTCTGTAAGGGCTATAATGCTGCACCTGGTCCCTTTCTGCCCAAATTGTCTTCATCTTTTACTATTCATGAAAAATGTAATCCATCCAAGTTAGCTTGAGCTGAATAACATCAATCTTACCTTTTCCACTGTTGTGTGAACCTTCTAGGCTGTCATAGGAATTGTCAAGCAGGCTTACAGAAAGTTTTTCATCAGAGTTCCCTGAGTTCACCAGACTTTATATGCCCTGAGTCACAGAGCAAAGGTATTCTCCATTTTGGACTGATCTAGCATCTCATCCTGTGTCCTGTATAGTCTGTGGTTCTAGACCTCTTATCCGTGATCTAATTGTTCTGGATGTAAAGATTTGTGTGGCATTAGCTGCTGTTCTTCTGTGCTACATTCAGTGGTATGTTAATTCTGAAGGTATATGAATAACTATTATACATGACCACAACCTTATCGGCTGGTTTAGGATTGACTGCTTTTTGGAAGTGGTAGCAAGCCAGTCTCAGCAGCTCCTCTGTGCAGGTATTTGATGGCTGTGGAAGATACAGCCAGTAATGCTGTTCACTTCCCCAGAGAATATGGTGGTGTTGTCACAAGAGTTGACTGTCATAGCTGCAAGGTGACCTGTGGCCATCTCACAGGAGTGGGGGACCTGTGGCCCTGCAGATATGCCCTATCAGGCATTACCCACATGATGAGAGCTGTGGATTCTCTGTTCTTCCTGGATCACATAGTAATGCTTTTGTGATAATTATGCTTAAATTTTAGTATGCTTTGCATTTTTCTCATCTGAGCATTGGTCTCTTTCCCACTCCTGCTTAGTGAACGGGTCCTTTAATTGCTCATCAATATAGACACCCTTATTTCTATATGCATTCACAATAGACTCTGTGTAGGATAGTGTGGTATGATTTGCACAGACCTGCCAACCCTTTCTGCAGTAGTTACTGTGTTTCTCATTATTCCAGATCCTTAACAAAGGTGGTTATGAAAGAACTGGTTTCCAACCTTATACACCTATGATGCCTGTACAAGTAAGCTTGGAAGCTTGTTTTCTTAAAAGCAATTGGCAAGGAACATCAAAAATGTCAATAGTAAAAGCTCATGGAGCTTTTTAACAACTGGGTTTGGCAATATAATATTAACACAAGATAGGGATTGGTCCCAGGCTTATGAAGAGTTCTGTAAATCCAGGCTGTGGAACAGGACTAAAATCCTTGTGTGCCCAAGGTTTTTTCAGAAGTGGAAATAGTCTGCACCTTTCCCTAGGGTGGGTCAGTCCTCAGCTGGAAGAACAATGTTTTAAGTCCTAATGTTAAACTTCAGGTAAGTGCATTGTCAAAGACCATTTCTAAAAAAATCAGAACATGATTTACTATGCTAGTTTGATTGTCTGATCAGGTTTAGTTGTAAAGCTCTTCTACTGTTATTGCACTTAATATGAATTCATATGAACTCACAACAGATGTACATGTAACAATTTGGCAACTAAGATTAATTACCAAATTGAATTCAGTAATTCGCACAGGTTAGGAAGAGCTCACTGCAGGATTTTCAGGGCACAAACCAGGCTAGGCCAGGCCAGACATAGCACCCATGAGCAGAGCCAGGCCTCAGTAGAGCTTCATCTTCCTCCCCATCCTTAGATAGGATGAGTGAGTGTTGCCTCCTCCTCATTCAGGCCTCTGTTTCATCCCATGACAAATTACTGTGCTCAAAATCACTAGCTACTTGCACTATTGACAAGAAAAATTGGATAGCAATAGGGAAGCAGGCACGAATCCCAACCCACCATTCACTCCAGTGGCCGCTTGCATTGGTTCTTCACCTGTGAAGGTGTGGGTGGGGCAAGACCATGCTCATTGTGCTTGTACTGGACTGGATCATGTCCGTCTTCTAGATGTCTGTGTCCAGCACATTCTGCTAGAGTGCACTGCCAGTGTCTGTCACTGAGATGTTGAGTCTTTGTTGACCTTTCTGTCTTGTTGGACTGTTGCATACTACTACCTGTGTGGTTATAACAGTTATATCTCATCTATATTGAGCACATCAGCAAGTCCCATATCTCTATTGAAAGGGGAAACTGCAGGGCAATAGAAATCCCTAAAATGTTACTGGTCATCTTCGCTGTGTCTCTTGGCAAACAGAGAAAGTGGGAATGTCTAGAGCTGTTGTAATGTAAATTTCAATGTCTTAGAAAAGTGATTCAGCCCATAATATTCAAAATAAAGTTTATCTTACAACTCTGGGAGTCTCTTTCCTTTGCATTCAGCAAGAGATGCATTGAATGTCATGTTCTGCCCTATAATGACGCCGCAACGCAGCCAGCTTTCACAGCCAGTATGAAAATAAAACTAAGCCAGACAGATCTGTCTGTTCTCTCCTGCCAGCCTACATGGTTAGAATTCAGTTGTGTTTATGTCATTAGACACAGGAAATGTTGCCCCTCAGCTACAGTGATGGTCAGGTGAAAGCAACCTCCTCCCCTGCTGCTAAGTCCCCCGCACTGACTGGCAGCAGCTGTCAGGTATCAGGCAGGAGTCTTTCTTTGTCGTACCTGTAGATGCTGGGAATTGAACCAGGGACTCTTCATGCAAAACACATCCTCTGTCACAGATCTGATCCTGCCAACTGCACTACTTCTTGGAGAGAACTTTGTCATTATTGTCCATATGTCAGTTAACATCAAGGCTGGATCACTGTGAAGCCTTGTACAGTAGTTGGTCTCTGGAGAGCATTTTGGAAGCTCCAACTGGCTCGGAGCTGAGTGGTCAGATTGCTGACAAACACCCCTGACCGAGCACACTATGCCAGACCTAAAATATCTTCTCTGGATTCTGATTCCTGGTGCAGCTGAAAGTGTGAACTTTAACCTGTGAAACCATAAATGGTTTGATCCTAGGACACGTGAAGGCCTCTTCCTTATGGGAGCCTGCTTATTTCTTGTGACTAGTATTGGAAGCCCCACTGCTGTCTTCCATCTGAGGCATTTAGGTGTTTGCCCAGCAGCAATTATGTTATCTTTCAGACACCAGGTTAAAATGGCCTTATTTGTCTGAAGCATTTAATGAGTGATTGCTTATGGCTCCATTATTGCTTTCTTTTGTTGTTTGCTTTTTTTTTCTTTTGAAGTATTGATAGATTTTATTGTTAATTTGATTTTATTACTTTGTAAGCTGAAAAGCAGAACAGAAAGGCTTTAAATTGAATACATAGCTCAATAAACAAGAGTTGTACAAGTATGGGTAATAATCCAGTTACAATAAAAGGAAAGGGGAAAAAAGTTTCCCAGGAACCTCCTTAGCAGTTACTCTGTGTTCTTTCCCATCTTGTAACTCTGGAGCAATGGTAGTGACCCCACCCAACTTCCAAGGATACATTAGCCTTAATCCTACATCAGTTGCTTGATAACAGTACAAATATAATAGGATATGGGAGGCAGGTCTTGCTGAAGGAAATGAGATAGAGGGAAACACTGTTGTTTCCCTAATGCCTAGCGATTTTCATAAGTCCTAGAGAAATTGGTGGGATGATGGAGAAGTAGCTAGAGCGAATCACATGTAGCTTCTTGATGTGTGTAGAGAATTAGGTTTATGTTGCAAGATGACAGAAGCACCTTTGGTCACCTAGTCATATTTTACCAAGTGTGCAGGCAGAGAGTGAGTGTGGTTGGGTGCAAATTATTCTTGGTGGGCACCCACTGAATTCACAGGAAAAGGACACACACCTATTGTAATAATGCTGACCAGATTATTGTGGATGTATAACCTTTCCCAGGATTCAGGTTGAAACACAACAAAACCAATTTGGCCTGAAGGGACCTTTTGAGTATTAAACATATCTTTCCAGTAATAAACGTATCTAGTAGGATCCAGTGGCACCTCAGCTGTACCACTTCCATGCCACTGAAAAGTCATTGTCTATTCTGAAGCTGCACTTCACACATCTCTTTTGAGCAAGTACCTAAGATGTATAATATATGTTCATTTCAGTGGAAGAAGATATATGTACATTTAAAAAGCCAACTGTTATTTCTAAATTACTTGAAGATGTTATACAAATGGTACTTAACTCTGGCAAAGTTAAATAAAATGTACAAAATGCATCACAATAAGTGCTGGAAATGTCAAGATAAATCGGGACATTCCATCACATGTGGTGGAGTTATCCAAAAATTAAAATATTCTGGGAACAGATACAAGATACAATAATGGAAATTTTTAAAATACAGATCCCATTGACGTGAGAGTTATTCTTACTAAACATGACTCAAAATTTAAAACTGATGATCTTAAGAAAATACTAGAAAATATCTGATTACAGGTGCCAAATTACTGCTGGCCAGATTATGGAAAGACAAAGGGATCCTACACTTGAACAATAGATAACAAAAATTCTTGAAATGAAAGAAAAAGATTTCCTTACTTGTAAGATAAAAGAGAAATCAGACAAAATAATGAATTCATGGCTTCCGGTGATGAATTTCCTGAGACATAAATGGGGTAAGGTAATCACAGATTAGAAATTTGTCAATCTAACTAAGACGTGATAGAATCTGAAATTATACGACTTTTTAAAGAAAGCTATTTGAGTATATATGCACATAAAAATCTATAGTATTTGTAGGTGGAGCACAAATAGGAGGAAATAGAATAGGTAGTGTAGAGCAGACAAAATTTAAATGAAAGAAGATAATTAATGAAAAGAAAGTGTATGATACAGATAGAGGAATAGTCTCCAAGGAAGAGTAAGAAGCAAGTAGAAACATAATTTATGTTCTGTTTTAATTTACTGTAATTTTACTTAGAAACATCAATGGATGTGAGTGTTATGAGTTTAAAAGAAGATTATTATAAGGAAAATTGAATATGATGTTATGGAAGAATCACCTGTGGGTTTTTTTTTTATTTGTAATAAACATTAAATTAAAAAAATCCAATTGTTATTTCTAAAACTTTCCAGATAGGTATTTTTGTTGATTAATAAGTTGGGTAATTACTATAAGATGCCTAGAGAAAGTGTCACTCTAAAAGATAGAATATAAATGCATATATACATATATAGATATAGTTAGGTGGGCTCTGTTATAATTTAGTGCAAACATACTTGCAAAAACATGTTTTATGATACACATGCTCTCATCACTGAGGCAATTCTGGTTGCACTCTGTACATGTAGTGACACATGATGTTTTATTAATCGCATAATGCATATAAAAGCCATCAGTGTCTGGGACTATTCTGAAGGTCAGAAGGAAAAACTTACTTTCAAACAGGTTAGTTAATGAAAGATAGATCTGTCAGTAACAACCAGCATGTAAAATGTCTCTTAATTTTCCAAAATACATTCCAGAAGCTTTGAATAAACAGATTATTCTATAATTGTTCTGTTATTTAATGCTTCTTTAAAATTAGCCCTTATTGATGACAATCAGGGATAATTCTTTGAGCTCTGTAGATACACTGTTGATCTATAAGTAATTATGAAGTGCTATGCTAACTCACTGTTCTGATATGGAATGTGGAAGTTCTCAATTATTTAAACATAGAGTATGCTCATTCATACTACAATAGTTTTTCTATGGTGCAGTCCTACATATGTCTACTCAGAGGAAGTATGCACCATAGAATTCAATGGAATTTATTCCCAGGTAAGTATAACTGTTGTCTTAAAGTAGTAAAGTTGGTGTTTGCTCCACTCATTACCCACAGTTAGTTTTATGCTTGTTATGTTAAATAATTTGTCTTAAAGGATCCAGCTCAATGACTTACTTAGCATGTCCCCTGCCACAGGCGCTCTCCCAAGTTTTGAATGATGTCTGTAATAGCATGGAATTTTCCTTATCTATAGCTTGCATTTAACATTTTTTCATTTGGGCACTGGAAGATAAACATGGGCTTAATTTGCAAGTTTGAGGAATGTTGTTGCATATCTTCAAGTCATTTCTGAATTATAACAACCCTAAAGAGAATCTATCACAGGGTTTTTGTGAGCAGAATTTTTTTGGAGGTGAGTTGGCCTTGCCTTCTTCTGAAAGAGTGTGACTTCCCCAAGGTTATCCAGTGGGTTTCCATTGCCAAGTGGGGATTCAGTCCTGGTCTCCCCGTGTTATAGTCCAACACTAAAACCACTACACCTTGCTGATTCTCCAGTGCACGGGGTCAAGAGAGGCTACTCTGAGCACAAAGAAACAGTCTCTCGTCCTTGAAGCATGTATCTCTGAGTAAATTCTGTTGTGCAGGGTGACCGCGTGATTGATAGGGAATATATGCTTTTAATGTCTAGTTTAATGCTTTGAGAGTATAAAGCCAGCCTTCACAGAGATGGACTGAAAGTTGTCCAGTACTAAATGAGGTCTGCCCTCCCTCCTTGTCCCCTCATAGGTGTGTGTATCTCAATTGTGTCCTGAAAATGAGGCTTTTATGTTAGGATAGCTTTTCAGAGATACAGAGGAAATATTGAAGAGGGAGCTGATTCCGTATTCGCAATGTCTTATGCATGCTTTTATTAAACTCTTGCTGCTGGTATGACAGCCTGGTTATATAGCCTGTGTCTGTGTGACCTTACAGAGCCATCAAAGAGGTTAGTCTGAAGTGTACGCTTGGGCTCCTGAGGTTCAGTCAAGGTAATATACAGTTACTGTTGTCCTGCATTTTGTATCCTGTGAAATGGCCTCTATGGTAAGCAGCAGCAGAAGCAGCAGCAACTAATTACATCTGTCTCTGGGACACTGTGGTTGAACTTTTGCTCTGTTAAAGGAAAGATAGTTGAGTGAGAGGCAGTTTTTCTTTAATGGAGGTGTTCATTCAAGTTCAGAATGGCCTTCCCTGTTTGGGTCTTTCTTTTTTGCACAGCTTGGGGTCAAGAGAGGTTACTCTGACCACAAGCAAGCAGCCCCTCATCCTTTCCATTTGCAGCTGATCACTTCCATTATCCACAGACCAGGAGGAGATGATCAGTAATTGTTAAGTGCTTGAATCAGACTAATAGCTGGCTGCTAATTTGCCCTGTAATGCGAGTCTGAATTCCTGGTAAACAAACTGGCTGCTTTTCCACACACAGGGATGGTTGCCAAGAACCTAATATTAGAGTGCTGGAGTGAAGGCTTTTAGAGCAATTCCATCCACTCAGAAGATGTTTAATGACATTAAATTGTATACTAAATAATTAGAAGATGAAGGCTCACTTGGAACCAATGAGTTATTGTCTGATTAAGGTAAGAAAAGGGCTCTGCCCTACTTTTAAACAATTGTACTAAAATGGTGTACCTGATAAATGATAAAGATAACTAGGCCTTTACCTGTGGGCAGAAGGATTGGCACAAGCTGAAGCTATCCATCAAATCTGCTGGATGAGTCCTGGCTTCAGTCTTCTTCCAAACTCCTTTTTTTTTAAAGCATACCATTAGTAAAGGGATATAATAAAGCTGGTTGAGGATATAAATTTAAAAATAAATACATGTTGCCAGGAATTTGTGGCTTTGGATGGGAAAGTGAATAGAAAAAAAAAAATCAGCACTCATCCACAAGCAGGATACTGGCAAGCCAAGGCCGTACACAGCTGAAGTGGTATGGGATGCTCTATTGATTGTGTGACTGAATCAAAGTTAATCAGTGATAAGTTAACTGTCAGCATAGTAATATGCCAGCTACATCACATCAATATAAACAGATTTCCAGAAAAAAAAACACAGCCTGGGTTTAGATATTGCAGAACAGGCTGCATTTGTTTGCTAGTGATTTATTTAAATCCACCATTCTAAGCCTTAACTAGTGATCTACCTGCTTTATCTCTTTCATAGTAAATCAATTTAGTAAGTACAGTACTGATTCATATGCTCTTGCACTACTTTAACAAAGGGCATGGATTTTGAAACTGCAGCAAGACACTTTCTGGCTGAGGTCAGCCAGAATGTTGCTAATTCCAAATCTTATAACTTGATCTCCTTAAAATAACCACAGAACACATTGCCTGAATTAAAAGGAATCTCATATCTGGTCTTCTTTTATTTGCTCCAAAATCTCTTTACAATAAATTGTAATAATTGGACATTGCATATATGTATGTGTGTATATGTGTGTGCATGTATCTATATGTGTGTGTGTGTATATATATATATCTCTATCTTGTTCCAAGTTCCTGACATATCCAACAATCTTCAGAATCCAAATGATACATCTGTTCAGATTTTAATGGGATGAGATATCACAGCAGAGCAATTTACAGTAATTTTGTTTCACTGCCATGCTTAAGCACACTCTTACAATGCCAATGCTCTTCTCTTTCATTTTAAAGCTCACCAGGAGGCCTTGAACAAGTTACTGTCCTAGCCTCAGCTATCCACACTATTATTATGAGGATGAATATAACAGAAGACTTGCAAACTTTTTTTACACTTAAAACTTACTCCTTTACTTTCATTGAAAAATAAACAATTTTGTCTCCTTCAGCACTAAGGGTATGTTCTTGGTTACCATTGATAATGAGGAAGAAGACTTCCATAAAATTTTCTAGAGTAGCAGTGGGTTTTGAAGTGCCCTTGGCACATTTGGTGTACTCTTTTCTTTCCTGGACAGAGTTATGAAAAAGACAATGTTGCAGCTTTAAAGTTTATTTCACTGTGAATGGGAGTGGCGATGGAACTAATTGATTAATGCCTGTAATGTCAATTAAATACAATTTATTTACCGTAAGAGATATGTATTTATATCCTACCCTCCAAGTACAAAAAAGTCTTAATGTGGCTTCCAATGTAGATGGAAATCTCACCATAAAATCACAGTATGACTAGTCCCTGGAGCAGTTTTGCTATTATTGGGTTTCTTTTTAAATGGTAGCTTTAAAAAGATATTTAAAACATATTTAAAGATCAGTCATCCAAATCTTCACATACATGCCTCATCTGCAAACAATTTAACTACTGGACAATATTTAATAAAAAGTATTGTTGTTGCTACATGTGTTCAAGTTGTTTCTGACTTATGGTGACTTTATCACAAGGTTTCCTTTGTCACCTTCTTGCCCTGGTGAAGGACAGCTTTCTGAGAAACAGGCAAATTTGGCCAGGCGTTTCTTGGTTCAAAGGCTAGAGGTTATATTTATTGAATGCAAAAATACAAAAAGATTCTGTTATAACAGGTGCCGATAGAGATTCGGAACCCTGAACAAAGGCTAGGACATGCTTTTATAATCTGGGATCCAGGTGATCAGGGTGCACACCCACTGCAGCATTTTTCACCAATCACAGTATTCAGGTAAACATTATACACACCCATTGCAGCCACCCACCCCATATTAGGTAAATGCCCAGAAACTTCTGACCATATAAGGGTAAAGGTCCAGAGACTTCTGACCATGTAAGGAAATCTCCAGAGGGGCAGGTAGTATGAAGTTTCTTCCAATCACAAGTGACCTTCCAAACATGGCCAGATTCCGGTGAGGTGGTAATAGACATGAGTCAGCAGACGGGAGGGGCTGGGGTCTCCTGTGTACGTGACAACTCCTTAATCTGTGATGGTGATTGTCTTTCCCCCACTCACACCTTGGCTGGATTTGTTCAAAGGGGATTTGCTTTTGTCTTTCTCTGGCAGGGAGAGAGCACAACTTGCCCAAGCTCACCCAGTGGATTTCCATTTCCAAGCGGGGATTTGAACTCTGGTCTTCAAAGTCCTAATCCAACACCCAAACCACTACATCACACTGGCTTTATTTAATAAATAAATGCATTTAAGGAGGAATCTTGTGATCCCTAGAAGGCTGTCCTAAGGACCATAGAATACTGTGGGCTCCTTTCCTGGAGAGACAAAGATTAAGGCACAACACTGTTATAGTGCTATTATTCCACTGTCAACATCCCATGGAATCCCAGGGTTTGCAGCTTAGGGAGGGGCCTTCAGAATTCTCAGCCAGAGAGCTCTTTGGCCTCAGGAAACTACAAACCCCAGAATTCCACAGGATGTTGAAAGTGGAAGAATAGAACTATAGCAGTGTAGGGTGGGAATGGCCTAAGTCCAAGAGGATTAAGAGGACATATCTTGGAGCATATTAAGGGGTGATGATAGGATCCAGAGCTCTCCCATTCCCCTGATGTCCCTCCCACAAAAAGAAAATATGCCAGCCCTAGAACTGGGGTATTTATTTTCCCTTCCATCTGCCTTGCCTTTTCACCTTGGTCATCATGAACTCTGCAGAGCTTTACAGGCAGTGATTCATCTACCATTTTCCCTCTCTTCTAACCCCTGTAGAATTGCTCTACCTTTCACCTGCTGCTCTACCAGACTATAAATAACACTTCTTGTCCGACACATTCTCCTCTGCTAAAGTTCCAGTATTCAGTAAAATCACATGGTAGATCAAACCAGCTTGATTCCGTTGTCTTCCAAACACATTCATAATGGGACTATTCATAAGCAGCTCTTGTGTAACCAACCCATCTCTTGTAAGCAACAAGTTTTCCTTTGCCAATATACTGTCAGGACAATTCACACTATTATTGACTATCTGCAGAGCTTTAAAAACAAGGCAAGTGATTTCAGTATAAATTAACAGACATGTCACATTTAAGCCATTGCTTCTTGCGTAAGGGCAAGGATTAAAGCTGATCCATCATTTGTCTTGCTAGTATGTCATGGAAGGTTGTGATGCTGGATTCAGTTTTGGTGAAGAAGTCACTGTGACCACTTTAATGGTATTTAGGCAAGGATAAGGAAGCTTTGCCTCCCCTCAGTCCTGCTCAGCACAGTCGATGGAAAGAGGTTGTGAGAACTGTAGTTCAAAATCTCTAGAGGACCAAAGGTTCCCCACTCCTTATCTAAGACATGCAGCACTGTGAGGTACTAAGAATGGGCTTGACTGTTTCAGCATACAAGTGGTGAATGCTATTTTTAATGCTCCCCCCAACATGTAAAATAGAAATTGCAGAGAGAAAAAATAACCTAATTTGTTTCTCACTTTCTTAGTATGGAGGGCCACTATTCAAAAGCTTTCACCTGTACAGATAACTCTGACGGGCTTGTGTGTTCAGTCTTCTGGCATTAATCTGTCCTCTCAGGTCCTTCCACAAAATGATCTGAACAGATACAAAAAATAAAATAAAATAAAATAGGTTGTTTTTAAAACTTACGTATACCATGATGTCACATGTACTGGAGCCAGGACTGTCCTGTCCTGTACACAGAGTTTAACAAAGACCCACAGCTATTTTAAACATTAGATGTATGTGTACACATGATGTATCCCTAGTAAAGATGTAGTTGTACATACAGTTTAATTGCATGATGAATTGTGTGCTGTACATTTTTGTTGCCTTTTAGCCCAATTTTTCCTCTACTGAAAGTCTGGGGGAAAATGTGGTCTTCCAGATATTGTTGGACTGCCATTCCCATCAGCCCTAGCTGGCATAGCAAGTGGTGAAAGATCATGAGAACTGCAATCTAATCACATTCGGAAGGCCACAAGTGGCTCATCCCAACAAAATCTGGGGGGTTGAAAGCAGCTCTACTGTATCCATAGTTATGTTCTTCTTCTTACGGTTAAGTGATATACCACACTCCAGGTAATACAGATCCATGCCAGTTTATAATGAACAGATTTCATGAAAAAGGGCATAAAACAGTATAGCTATAGCTTTTTACCTTAACAAACATTACATCAGAAAGCCTATATACTGTTATGTGAGAGTAAACCCACAAAAACCTCAGTAGGGCCATGCTAGCTGGATCAGATGAAAGGCCTATCTATCCCAGCATTCTGACCATTTATGTGGCTTTCAGAAACAAAACCAGAAGTAGCAAGGAGTTGGAATTTGTAAAAGGAACAAGAAAAGGAGAGTCACTTCAAATATGTCAGTTTGTGAAAGAGAAAAACAGTGGGTAATTTTGTAAACATTTATCTTAAGTAAACTGGTGAAAGTTGCAGCTTACTTATACAAACAGCATCATCTGAAACGAGGCGGCAACAAAGCTCGTGAGAAAGGTCAAGGAGCCAGCAGTGATTTTAAAAGATTGTGCTTATAGGGAGAGCCTGAGGTCTCCATGACAGCTAGATTTCAGTACAAAGGCTGGAACAAATATGGAAATGGTGGAAATAAGAATTCAGAACTAGCCATGGCTGATAAAAGAGAACAAAGTAAAAGTAAAGCTGTTTTCTTACCTAGTGAGAGTTAAGGGCCAAGAAACAACCGACTCCAGGAAACCCTGAAACAGAAGTAAAACAGTTAATGGAAACATTTGATGCCTACTGTGATCCCAAGATAAATGGGACTGTGTAGCAGGGATGGGAATCATGTGCAGTTCTTGGGACTCCAGCACTCCTTGATACGGAAGAGAGACATAGGTTTGCCATTCAGAACCAGAATGAGGAGAAAGAAATAGATCCCTAAAGCCTCTGGTTTCCTTATGTCACTTTGGAGATTTAGAAGAACTCCTTTATCAGGGATAAAACAGTATGTGGAACAGATGACCCTGCCCTGAGGAGAGACTATTAAAAAGAAATAGATCTCACCCTGAAATAAAGTCACAAGAGCTGCAGAATGACCTATACAGAGAATCAAAACTATTCCATCAAGTAGATCTTGCCTGTTCCTGACTTCTGAGTCTGGCTTCTCTTGCCAGGGTCTCCTTCTCTCTGTTTCTTGTGTTCATTCACCTTCCTCCTTTAAACCTCCCAAAAATCTTGACACCATGGCTGGGACATACTGAATTTTCAAAATTTTAACATGGTAAGTCCCACTAAACTCAATGGGTCTTGCTTCTGAGTAGACATGCCCAATTAGTCTCTGTTGCTCTGTTATCTATCATCATCATCATCATCATCTTCATCCTCATCATCACTACCACCTCTATCAGAACCACCATCATTATTTTGATTATCATAGAATCATAGAATCATAGAAATGTAGAGTTGGAAGAGACCACAAGGGCCATCCAGTCCAACCCCCTGCCATGCAGGAAGACCCTCAAAGCACTTCCGACAAGTGGCCATCCAGCCTCCGCTTAAAAACCTCCAAAGAAGGAGACTCCACCACACTCCGTGGCAGCACATTCCACTGTCGGACAGCCCTGACTGTCAGGAAATTCCTCCTGAGGTTCAGGCGGAATCTCCTTTCCTGCAGCTTGCATCCATTGCTCCTTGTCCTGGTCTCAAGAGCAGGAGAAAACAAGCCCACTCCCTCCTCGACATGACATCCCTTCAAATATTTAAACATGGCTATCATGTCCCCTCTCAACCTTCTCTTCTGCAGACTAAACATACCCAGCTCTCTAAGTCTGTCCTCATAGGGCATGGCTTCCAGGCCCCTCACCATTTTGGTTGCCCTCCTCTGGACCTGCTCCAGCTTATCCATATCCTTCTTGAATTGGGGTGCCCAGAACGGGACACAGTATTCAAGATGAGGTCTAACCAATGCAGAATAAAGTGGTACCAATAGCTCCCTCGATCTAGACACCATACTCCTATTGATGCAACCAAGAATTGCATTGGCCTTCCTGGCTGCTGCATCACACTGCTGACTCATGTTCAGCTTGTGGTCTATGACGACTCCTAGATCCCTTTCACACGTACTGTTAGCCAGCCACGTGTCCCCCATCCTATATTTCTGCATACCATTTTTTCTGCCTAAGTGTAGGACCTTACATTTCTCTCTGTTGAAATTCATTTTGTTAGCCTTGGTCCAGCTCTCCAATCTGTCCAGGTCCTTTTGAATTTTGATCCTGTCATCAGGCGTATTAGCAACCCCTCCCAATTTGGTGTCATCTTCAAATTTGATCAGCGTGCCCTCTATTCCTTCATCCAGGTCATTAATGAAGATATTGAACAGCACCGGGCCCAGGACAGAACCCTGTGGCACCCCGCTAGTCACTTCTCTCCAGGATGAGAATCTGCCATTGGTGACCACCCTTTGGGTACGGTCAGTCAACCAGTTACAAATCCACCTTACAGTAGCCCTGTCCAGCCCACATCTTACTAGCTTCTTTGCAAGAATGTCATGGGGAACTTTGTCAAAGGCCTTACTGAAATCAAGATATACTATGTCCACAGCATTCCCTTCATCTATCAAGCAAGTAACTCTATCATAAAAAGAGATAAGATTAGTCTGGCATGACCTATTTTTGAGAAATCCATGTTGACTTTTCGTAATTACGGCATTGTTTTCTAAGTAATGAGAAACTGACTGTTTGATGATCCGCTCCAGGATCTTTCCAGGTACTGATGTCAGGCTGACTGGGCGATAATTATTTGGGTCCTCTTTTTTTCCCTTCTTGAAGATGGGGACAACATTTGCCCTCCTCCAGTCTGCCGGAACTTCTCCGGTCCGCCAAGAGTTTTCAAAGATTATAGCAAGAGGTTCCGCAATGACCTCTGCTAGTTCTTTTAAAATCCTAGGATGCAATTCATCTGGCCCTGGAGACTTGAATTCATCCAGTGTGGCCAGGTATTCCTGTACTACCTCTCTATCTATTCTGTGCTGCATTTCCCCCACTTCCTCACCTGCTCCCCAACCACCAGGTTGAGTGTTTTTATCCTTTTGGGAAAAAACTGAGGCGAAGAAGGCGTTGAGGAGTTCTGCCTTTTTTCTTCCTCCTGTTATTAATTCACCATCTTCCTTGCGCAGTGACCCTATCGTCTCCTTCTTTTTCCTTTTGCTGCGGACATATTTAAAAAAGCCCTTTTTATTGTTTTTAATGTCTCTGGCCAGCCTAAGTTCGTTCTGTGCTTTAGCCTTTCTGACCTTCTCCCTACATCTCCTGGCTACTTGCTTACAATCTTCTTTGGTGATTTCCCCCTTCTTCCATTTCCTGTACATGTTTTCCTTAATACTTAGCTCAGCTGAGAGCTCTTTAGTCCACCATTCCGGTTTGTTCGGATGCCTTCCATTTTTCCTCCTTAATGGCACAGTTTTAGCCTGTGCCTTCAGTACCTCCCTTTTAAAGAACTCCCATGCATCCTGAACTCCTTTCTCATTGACTATTCTTGACCACGGGATTTCAGCCAGCAGCTCCTTCAGTTTACAGAAGTCTGCTTTTTTAAAATCTAAGACAAATGCCTGGCTACACTTGCCTTCTCTTCCCCACTGAATGCCAAATTCTAATAGGGCATGGTCACTCTCTCCTAAAGATCCAACCAGTTCTACGTCATTAACAAGGTCTTCCCTGTTGGTCAGGATCAGATCCAGAATATTTGATCCCCTTGTCGCCTCTTCCACCTTCTGGACCATGAAATTGTCTGCAAGACAAGCAAGAAACTTGCTGGACCTTGCCGCCTTTGCAGAGTTTGACTGCCAACATATATCCGGGTAGTTGAAATCTCCCATTATTACTGTATCTCTCCTTTTTGAATGTGCAGTCATTTGGTCTACGAAAGCGCCATCGAGGTCCTCAGTCTGGCTTGGAGGTCTGTAGTAAACCCCCACTATAATATCCCTATTGTTTCTCGCTCCCTTAATTCTTACCCAGATGCTCTCGACCTGGCTTCCGGTGTTCAAGTCATGGATCTCTTCACAGGTGAAAACATCCTTGACATATAAGGCTACTCCTCCTCCTTTCTTATTTGGTCTATTTCTACAAAATAGGTTATACCCCTCTATTCCTACATTCCAATCGTGAGACTCATCCCACCAGGTCTCAGTGATGCCTATCAAATCATATTTATTTTGCTGTACTAGGAGTTCAAATTCATCTTGTTTGTTTCCCATACTCCGTGCATTAGTGTAGAGACACTTAAGTCCCCGTGCCCTTCCTGCAAGTCCCATAGCATTGTTTCCACCCCTCCCAAAATATCTGCCCTTCCCAAAACATGGTGATTATTAGTAGTTTTGTTATCATTATTACTGGAGGGGGAATGTGGGGGATTCCACCACCTTGACTGTAAATGGGGGAGAAAATGTGGCCAGTGAGGAGCATTGGTTAACAGGAAAAATGCTTGAAAAGGAGAGTAGGGAAATTTTTTTTCTTGGAAAAGTTTCTTTGCAGTGAGTACAACTATCATGTCAAAATCATTGCTTGCGACAAAGTTAGAAACAGTTATAAAAGTCTGGATTCTTCTGTTTAAAGGACATCTTGGAAACCTTTCTTTAATTGGACTTCAACTACCACATGTAAAAAGCAGTGCTTGGAAAGTGGTTAAAAGCAAGCTGAGGGAAGGTTTTTTCCCCCCAGCATAAAGCATAAAGCAAAGCTTGGGAACTTAATTTCCTACCAAATGAATCTTTTCTTAATTGTTAGGCTTTTTTTAAAAAATGTCAGTGACATGTTCTGTGGTTGATGCTTAATGTGTCACATACTGATGGAATGTGGGACTCTCTGGCATCACTGCAGCGGGGCGGGGGGGCATCCCTAGATCTCAGGTTTTGACTTTGAAACCTTGGCATATTCTTGACCTGACAAGCCTACAAGTACAAAGCAGGTACTCAAATTCAACCTAAGAGATCAAAGATAGAACTGAGGCAGAAACCTGGAAGATCACCTGCAATTCTACTGCAATCTAATTCAGTGGGTGTACTGCAGGAGGCTACGTGAAAAACAAAACAATCAATGCCTAGATTACTGGGAAAAAATTCAGAGAGTTGGGGGAAAGGGGAAGAGAATGACTTCAAAGGCCAGAACTGTAATCAACCAAACAATGGAAAAGCAGTCCATGCAGTGAGGAGACATCAAGGTACTACAAGAGACGAGGGCATCTTCCATGTCAGTTTGGCATATGTAGACAGCCTATCAGGTTTACACATTTCAGGAGTAAAGCGGCATTAACCATGCATATTTGTAACTATTCTGCTGGAGCAAAGCTATGTAAGATTCCAGCTGACTTGAAATATTCTTGGAATCTATTACAGAGGTGTCAGAATGAAAAGAAATGACACCACATGCTGCTAATGGATAACAAAGCAACTGGGAAAGTGCCAGCTGATGGCAAGAAGTCCATGCAACAAAAACCAATACGGGAACTTACAGTGATTTACAGAGGAAGCACACAACCACTGCTGGGCAGCATCACAGCATGGATTTAATTAAAGTGCAGTAATATAGGTTATAGAAGAGCAAGAACAGTCATTTTGTCAACATATCAAGCTAAGGGGATATAGCTGAAAGCTTTGAAAGTAAATTGACAATGGAGGGGATTCCACAGGTACAACCATCATGACTACTAAATGTAAAGAGTCCCAGTAGCCTTTCTGGAGTCACTGAAAATTTAATTGGGATATAGGGTAGGCAGGTCTAAGGGCCCAGCCCTGAATCTCAGGGCCTAGATCTTCTTTTTCAGTTGCAAGGTGAAAGAGGAATCTCAGGGTGAGAGCACTAACTTGAAAAGTATGTGCGTACATATTGTTGTAATTACCTAGAGGTGATACTTTTTTTTTTAATTTGAATGGTGCACTCTGTGTGACTGATGCTTGATTTATCATGCTGAATGATAAGGGCTGCTCCTTGTAGCATCACCAGACATCACAAGGAGTCATTTCCTGGTCTCTAGTTCTGGCCCTAATCTCAGAGTCTGGGATAGTGACCTGACAACCCTGTAACCTGAAAGGAAAAAAAGGGTAAGTGTGCGCGATGGTCAACTACCTCTAGCCCCAACCACAAAATAACCAACAGCAGTTTGAAACTCTTGAAAGAAAATAAGCTATCATATACAGATATGAAACCAACAGCAGCAGGGGGTAGAGTTTGAAAGAGCAACAGGAAGGGGGAGGAGGAATCACTTCCAGTGGTACTGCCCAATGAGAGGGAACTAGGCCTGACAACTGCTCTGTAAGATTATATCTTAAGTAGATTGCATACCCTCCAGCATTTCACAGAGGAACATACATGTGGCCAAACAACATCAGAGTATGGTCAAGATGGAAAAAGTTATTAGTGAGGAAGAACAAACAAGCTAGGGTCTTTTCCACATGGGATTTTTGAAACGGTGCAGTCCGTCCTCCAAGGAGGAGGTCTGCACCTCGGACCGGATTGGGTCGGATCTATTTAAGGTAGATCCATACCTCAGTCTGGTCCGGAACGACCCAAGTGGTCCTCCAGCGTACTTTTGAAAGACCTGTTTCTTTCGGTCTTTAAAAGCATGCAGCGCACCACTGCGAGCCTGCCCCCTTATGCAGATTCGCAGGCTTGCACCAATGCGAGCCTGCGATCTGCGGGGGGCAGGCTTTAGGCTGGCGAGCTTCAGTGGCTGGTCGAGACCCTCGACCAACCGGAAGCCGCCATTTGGGACGCCAGAGCAGTGCGTATTGATGAGCACGCTCTGCTCTGGAGCGCCATGGACCGGACCGGGGAGCCAAAAGGTCCGGTGAGCAGCAGCGTGGGGCGATTCCTTCACCCAGTGTGGAAAAGGCCTTTGACTTGCTTCAGCAATTTGCTTTTGCCTGAGCTTACCAAGAAGAAAAAAAATTGACTCCCAACATCTCTCTCCCCTCTGCTGAGTCGAATACAAACTATCTTTGCACTTTCAAGTCAAGTTTGCTGTAGTTAAAGTAAGCTGAGGACAAAGGAGAAAGTGGGATAAAAGCAGCTGAAAAAGTGAGATGACAGAGAATTAACTAGGTTTGTCCCTGCCAAATCAAGACAGTTGAGCAGTATGAGACTATATTAAACTGAGAGTTTCTCCTTAACTCTCACTGTCATATGAAAAGCCAACATGAGATCTAAGGGAAGCCCAGAAGTAGTCCATTGATGCAGCAGCACCCTACTGTTTGCTTCTCCATCAACTGCTACACAAGCCATCCAACATCTCATAGGAGAGGCAATACTGTACAGAACTTTCACACGACTAGTAACTCTTGATAACCTAACAGACCAAAAAGTAGTGAAGGTAGACCATTTGTGCACTAGACTGTCATAGTGCTATTATTCCACTTTCAACATCCTGTAGAATCCTGGGGTTTGCAGTTTAGGGAAGAGACTTGAGGCCCCTCCTTAAACTGCAAACCCCAGGATTCCATAAGATGTTGAAAGTGGAATAATAGCACCATAACAGTCTAGGGCAGAAATTAGACACATAAATTCCACTGAAATAAACTGGACCTAAACTTGTACAGTTCTACTGAACTGTTGGCATACAACAGAAGTGGAAAGTATGCATCCTTTAGAGCCTGCACTGAGCCCCCATTCCCCAGCAGCCCTCCCCTCAATTTTCAGCTGAAAAAAACGCCCCACTAAAAACAATGTGAGATAATTAAAATCTATCACAGCCCAAATGGTGACTAATAATAATGGCAATGTCACTTCTGCCACCCAGAATGGTGTCTATGAGGGTGCATAGCAGACCTCAGCAGCTCCAGAGAACCCTAAAATTGGTTGGTGCAGCCCTGCCGGCTCTGTGGCATGTCCACCTCTGCAACGCAATAAGTTTACTCATAAGTAGAGTACTATTTCAGGGTTCTGCATGTGTTGAGTTGTACGTATAGTAGGGATGACTGTCAAAAAGTGCTAGCATTTTTCTGCAGTGCAGTATCAAGGTTCTAGCTGTTATGTATTTTCTCTTTCTGTAGCTCCTCATCTGACACCCCCACAGCATTCCACTACAGGCCAAACAGATGTGAACTTGGGGTGTAAACTTTCCCTGAATCTGAAATGGCTGAGATAACAGTTTATTCTGCAGCCTCCCAGACTAGAAGCCAGCAAATGCCTGAGACCAGGGGATTTTGAAATAATCTTTTGATTAACTGAAGTCAATTTTGCTAAGTGCTAGTGGCTCTGAGAAACTGGTTCTGTCAGAAATCCCTAGGGATCCATTATGTATTCAAAGCAATAAAGCAAGAATTGCTTGGGGTTTTGGATTTTTTTCACTTTCCTTTTCAGAAATGGGAAATTATAGAGGCTATTTTCCCCAAACTACAGTTCTTTGGATTTAGATCTTTGCAGAAAGGCTCCCCCACCCCCAAATGAGAGCAGTAACTGCCTTCATTTCCTATCACAGGTTTTAGCAGCTGGGAAGTCTGGCTCGGCTTCTCTGCCTCAAGGTCATGCATCTTATTTTTGAACCAGAGATACTAATATGTAGCTTTGACCTTTTTATTCCCTAGGTTACCACTTCCCAGCACTCCTTTCCAAGCAGATGTTAATTTACTAGATGCTCTTTATCTTGACCTTCATCCTAATTTTCTTTGCCCTTGCCCCACCAGCTCCCTAATCATCCACCCTACCAGAGCTTTGAAAAGTTCCTCTTTGGACTACAAGTCCCAGAATTTCCCAGCTAGTTGGGGGAATTTTACCCCCCCCCCCATTCCTTGTCTCTTTGTGCTGCCTCTGTTCTATTTTCCTCTCCAGATAACTTTGTTACTTGCAGGAAATATCCCAAAGCAGTAACCGTTCCCTCCTGACATGCACAGAGGCCCTTTCCGCGCCAGGCTATTAAAACAGTGCAGAGCGACCGCCGACAGAGGTCTTCTGCACCCTGGAGTGGATTGGGGTGGACTACTTTTCGTTGTTCCGCATCTCAGTCCGGTTCAGAGCGACTGGAACTGGTTGCGCAGCATGCTTTTTAAAAACCTCTTTTAAGAGGTTTTTAAAAAGCATGGAGCGCACGACTCCATGTCGCTCCATCGCTGCGCTCCAGTGCAGATTTGCAGGCGCGCACTAGTGCGTGCCTGCAGATCTGCCAGGGGCAGGCTTTAGGTTGGCAAGCTTCTCAGGTTGGTGGAGAGCCTCCAGCAAGCGGAAGCCACCATTTTGGACGCCAGAGCAGCGTGGAGCGACGAGCTCACACTGCTCCTTGTCCCGACGGACTCAACCGGACACCAAAGAAATCTGGTGAGTCCCGTTTTCGTGCGGTTCCTTCCCCACATGCGGAAAGGGCCAGAGCTTGCTTCATCCTTACTGACAGTAGCACAGACATTGAGCAATCCAGAAAACACTGTCAAATTTGGCATTTGCAATCTCCTACATCTCCCAAACACCCCAGCACGCAAAGATACCAGGGCCAATAGGACAGGTTTACCAAGGCAGGACTGTCTCAGGTCCTAAGATTTCAGGGACAAAAATTGAGACTTGGGATGACTCATTATGATGTCACAGGAGGCAGCCTCTGGTGATGTCATGAAGCATGCTGCATTACACATCAACCACATTTGCACAGAATAGGCTATTCACATAGAAACTATCAAGTCTAACAAATGAGAAAACACGCACATTTTAATGCAGTGTTCTCACCTTGAGATTCCTCCCACAGGCTCTTAGGGCCAGAGAAGATGGGCCAGTCCCTGAGACCTGGGACCTCCAACCCTGATCTGATAGTCATTTTGCTCAAGCACTTTAGCCAGTCCTCGCTATGGAAGATACTGGTACTCAAATATACAGTTGGCCATTTCAAACCAGTGTGCAAACGTCCTTCTTGTGTGGCTTTCCCAGTGCCTTGGCTCTTTGGCTTTTCTGCCTCTTCCAGTTGAACACTTGGCCCTTCCCACACAGAAAAATACACTTTTTAGAAAACATTCTCCTAAGGGCTTCTCCACAGATGCCTTTATCTGTAGCCTTTATAACAGCCTCCACCTATCCACCCTTCAGGTATTTCTTAGCTTGTTACTGATTCTGTTACCACCCCTTTTGTCACCAGACCTTCTTGACAATCTGTCCTTTAGCTGCCTCATCTCCTTAGAAATCTTCCCACCTCCCTTCACTAGCACTACTCTCCATGTGTGGCTTCCTCTATGTCTTCCAGTCTCTGGCTTCATTTCGTGCCATAAACATAAAATCTCTCTTCTGCCTTGATTTCTGTTCCATTTCTCTCACAGGAGGTGCATTGTTTACCCCTATGCTGTGGCCTACCTTTTTCCTGACACAAACTAGTCAGAGAGTAGTCAGTCTGCAGCATCAGAGCAGCTCAACCAATGGTAGAAGAGGAGGATTCATGGAAAAGCATGGACATCTATCTACATGTTTCTTCTGATTAGTATCAGAAAGAATTTTAATATTTACAGTTGCGTAGGGACAGGGGGCAAGGAGGGCGGTTTGCCCTGGACGGCAATGTTTTTGGGACATCCTGGCCCATAGCCATAACCCCACGCACCATAGCCCCGCCCCTTGCTGCACCCCCCCCCACATACTCCAAGCTCCACCACTGAACATTTATATCCTAGTCAATGCTATTTATGTTCAGCTTCACTGCATAACATTTACCATAATATTTTAGAGCAAGCTCAAGTCATAACATTATAATTTTAGAAAAGTTGTTCTTAACCACTGATCCTCCAGATGTTTTGGACTTCAGCTCCCAGAAGTCCCTGCTAGCATGGTCAATGATTGGGAATACAGTATGGGGAATACTGCAAGTTTGGAAGAGTAAAGGCTGAAAACCAATGCTTTCGACATTAATTGCCACATTTTCGGAACTGCTCAAAGCCTTCAGAAAACAACTCTCATTGATTCTAAATTTTCCCTGTGTTACTGGTATCAGATTAGGCTAGGAAATCACTGTACAGAATCACTTCCTGTCTAGGCATTTTCTTGCTTTGATTATTGTTTTATTTAACCCCTTTAAAATACTTCCTTGTCCTTAAGTATATTGTACTCCAAATATGTCACAGTCTGATAAAAGACATCCTTTGACCTCAGCCTTGTTTCTCCTTTCTTCTTAGTGTAATCTCATGCAGACTTTCTCTCATGCCTAATTTTTTCTTCTGAGCTATTCTGATAGAATGAATTGTGTCTTTCCCCTCTCCTGATTTTGGATTTCTTCCTTTCCTCTGCATTGGCTTTAGCCTCCTACTGTGTCTTTTAGTCACAGATAATAAAGTTCTTCTGCTTTTCCTTAGACCCCTGTACACCCTTGATTAAATCAATAAATTTTCTGTTCCCCACCACCACCACCACCATTTTGCTAGTCAGCTGCAAAATGATGAATCAGCTGAAACTTTGAGAAGCAGGTTCTTTCTAAGGGTGTTTAACCTTTTGCGAAACCTTCAACCTTGTCCTCAGTATTTCAAGCTTGTGCTCCCCCACCCCGCTTTCTGTCTCTTAGACCTGAAGTTTGGAAGGAGACCAGCTTCTGTGAGCAGTGTGCCATGGCCTAATGGAGTATGTCATTATTGCCACTGAGGCATGCAGCTAGACTCTGGGTCACTATTAACTCAGAGTGACAGGGTTCATTATGCACATGCGTCTCTTCAAAGAGGAGGGAGTGATGGATCAGAAATTAAATCAAGGCTGGTCGCTCTGCTTCAAGTGCTGTTAGTTGGTGCGTTCCAGGGAGTGTAACTAGGAAATAATGAGATGAAATTAGGCAAAGAGAGATGGAGAATGAATGTTTTTAAAAAACCAAAAAAACCTTTCAAAACCCCATTAGCCTGTAGGGCAAGAACAAGCCATACTAGACAGTATTTATGGGATCTCAGGCCCAGAATAATGTAGATAAGAAATACAGTTGCAAGTATATTATTTCTAATGAGTTTTTGAAAAATACAATCAGGGCAATATATATATATATATATATATATATAAAATATGCCCAAAAATGAAGTAAAAATTCTGCATTAATTAACAAAAAATGCAATAAAAAACCTCTGAAATTTGTGACTTGGATAAATTATGTGAAATAAATACAGTGAGTTCGATCCAGATTCACTCAATATTTTGAGTTGTTGTTGTTGTGTGCCTTCAAGTCATTTATGACCGGTGACAGGGTTTTCTTGGCATGATTTGTTTAGAGGGAAGTTGCCTTTGCCTTCTTCCAAGTGACTTGCTCAAGGTCCCCTGGTGGATTTCCATGGCTGAGCAGAGATTTGAATCCTGATCTCCTAGTCCAACACTCAAACCACTACACAAGGCTGGCTCTCTTAATCCACTTGGAGTATCATTATCAGGCAGTTGTGTATATGTAACTAGCTCCACACTTGTTGTGCGCCTTCAAGTTGTTTCCAACTTATGGCAACCTATCATAGGGTTTCCTTGGCAAGATTTGTTCAGAAGTGGCTTGCCTTTTCCTTCCACTGAGCCTGAGAGAGTGTGACTTGCCCTAAATCACCCAGTGTGTTTCTATGGCTGAGCAGGGATTTGAACCCTGGTCTCTAGAATTGTAGTCCAATGCTCAAACCACTACTAGCACCACATAGGCTCCTCACAATAAGGATTTCTCTCCCTCATTCTCTCTCTCTCTCTCTGCCTCCCCACTCCTTCCTCTCCCATTCTTCACTCTGACTGTGCTTATAAGATGCTGTTCTTATTCCAGCCAGGTGGAGGTGACAGTCACTTTTACTGGAAATGTGAGGGGAAAATCAGACATAGAAGGTGGAGCAGTCCCCCCACAAAGGAAAAGCATATCACTGGTCACTATCAGTGCAGCCCCATTCTCCCCCTTTACTAGGTCTGTGTGCTGCCCCTCCCTCTTTGCAACAACAGAAATAATTGGGCCTTCCCACACACACACAAAGAAGAAATCTTGGCCTCCAAACTGCACTCCCAACTTGTGCCCCATAATACTGGCCCCTATACTCTCCATGTCTTGAATAAGTCCCTTTTTGTCCAGAAATCGTAGCATAGATCAGGCCCCATGCCAGCTGCCCACTTCCAGCCGGGTAAAGGAAGGGAGTGTAAAAGTTTTCTCCTGAGGAAGAGGAGATGGAGAAAGAGATCTGAGGAGTCCAGCAGTTTTTCTCTCTGAGTGCCTTCAGCCAACTGGACAGGGAGCAGATTGAGAGGGGCTTGGTAGGTCCACCTTTCCAGCTGTTGCTTTCTGGAGACCACCACTTGCCAGCTGAGGTCTAGGTAGGAGTAGGTAGGGGTGAACACACCCACACCCACCACACACACCCACACACAGAAATTACATTCCACTTGTGAGACATGCAGCAGATATTCCAGGTGCATGCACATTTGTCCAGGTGTAACATTAAGAATACCCTTAGTTCATTCCAGTGGCGGAAGACCAAGTCCCACTGATTTCAGTGAGTCTGGTCTAAGCATTGGGTGAATCTATATTCAAATTAATGTATATATTTCTATTTATTGCACGTTAAAACCACATGATGATAAACACTGTTGTCCAGTTACCTTATTGTTGCTACAATAAGATATACACGATTTCTTATTCTCCAGTTTCTGCTATTAGACATCCCACCCGGCAGCCCTGCGGCACTGGTCCGAGCTGAGGTTGGTCTGCCTCCGATCAAATCGCGTGTTCATTTTATTTTGTTTAATTACTGGAGAACTATAAAAGATTCCTGTGTCAGAGTCTTCCCTAAGCTTTGTCTTGAACAGTTAACATATTGTAAAACCTGGAGTGCAGGTTACGATAGACTATTGAAACTGTACCCTACCCTCAGTGACAATTTACCTACCCTGAACTCAAAAGAGAAACTTTGCAATTACTTTTTCGATTACGGTGTCCATTTGGACAGACAGGATATCAACCACTCTAAATTTTCAAAATGGTACAAACTATTTAAATTTGATCACCAAAGGGCTGTGTATCTGACGAAACTAACATATCTAAACCTTCGCCAGGCTTTTACAGCCCTCCGATTCCAAACTATGCCCACAGCCATGATTGATGGCAGATATTTGCACGTTCCATTGGCCCTTCGTACATGTATTTGCAGGGCCTCAGAAATAGAGGACCTGCCGCACTATCTGTTTTCTTGTTCTTTGTATGATGAACCAAGAACAAAGTTCTTGGGGGCTATTCTGTCTTCTTTACATGCAAATACCACATCCGAAAAGATTTTTTACCTGCTGTCCGACACCAACTCTGCGGTAACCCGTAAGGTCTCTCTTTATGCCCTTGCAGCTATGAAAATCAGGGCCAGTCTCATCAAGGATATGGCAGTTGACTGTGCTGGGGATGATTTTTATTGATTTTAATAATTTTAGCACTAATGTTCACCCTAATATATTTTATGATTATATAGTTTTTTATATCTTATATATTTTATAACTCTATATGTTCATATTTTATTGTACTAGTCACCTACTGTATTTTATATGCTTTTAATATATGATCTACTGTAATATTTTAATGCTTTATTTGTACTTTTATCACAGATTCTGGTGACATGTATGCAAATAGCCTATGGCTAAAGCATTATAATAATAAAGTAAAATAGCTATTAGACACAATTTATTCTGTTCCAGTCAGTCAAAGGTTGTTGTTGTGTGACCCTAAGGTGAACCTATCATGGGGCTGAGAGTGTGTGATGCACGCGAGGTAATTCTGTGGGTTTCCATGGCCAAGTGGAGAATCAAACCCAGCTCTCCAGAGTCACAGTCTAATGCTCAAACCTACTACATAGGGGTGAGCAATTATACATGTTACTAAATCCCACCCAATCCATTCATCAACTCCTCTGAAGATTTACCAGTCGTTGCTTTCACTCTTTGGAGTATATATTTGCAACCATCGGTGTTTGCATGTGTCCTACATTAAAGAAACAGCCCTCTGTTTGAAGGATTGTCATAGCTGCTGTAGGCAATCCTCTCCCCTCTCTGCTGACTTAAATGAGTACAAATTATTTTTGCACTTAGAACTCAAGTTTGCAGCAACTAAAGTAAGTTGAGGACAAGGAGGGACAGTGGGAGGAGAAGAGAGAAACTGGGAATTTTAAAAGTAGCTTGATTAGTCCCTGCCAAATTGGGACAGTTGGAGGTTATGCATTTCTCCTCATCTCCCTGCCTCAGCATCAGAGAATGGACACTTTTGAAGAACGCTGTTACTGAGGAGAAAGAGGCAAACTGCACTGGCTCCAAAGCCAAACCACACCAGTATAGCCTCACTGATGCAAAACTGACACAGTGCAAAAAGGCAGCAGGAAGCAGACTGAGAAAAAAATCAGCTGCTTATCAATACAGCCCAAGCTATAACACTAGAGAGCAACTAGCAAACCGCACATCTGGAATCTGGATGTGGAATCTGGAACAATCTGGAATGTTTTTGTGCTGTCTTGGGGGTGGAGAAGAACTTTCTCAGCCTACTTTGGATTTATATAAGGAAAAGTGAGACATAATTTTCAGACTGTTATTGAACTCACAAGAGTTCTACTTTCCAAAATAATAATCAAAAGAGCCTGCCAGGATGTTCACCCAAGACAAAGCCTCATTGAAAAACATCCCACATTACTTATTTAAAAGAATTGTAGTGGGTCACCTTCAAAGATGCAGTGTGCCAAAATTTCTTCCAGCAACCTTTAGCTGAGAAACTGGCCCAGTGCCCATCAGACCCAAGAGGAACTTCTCAGCCTTAGGAGAATATAAAGTACTAAAAATCAACTCTCTTTTGAGCTGAGTGTCCCTTCATTTGTCTCAATTAAACAATCTGACTAGAACCATGATAATCTCTGCTGAAATCAACTCTGGGGAAGTAAGAGGACAAGCAACAGTGTCAAAGTCACAAGAAGGCATTCCAGGACATGTTTATTTGCCTGCCTACCTGCCAGCCACACCACAGGTTACCTTGTTTTCTGATTCAATTATTGTTCATTGTGTACAGAACATTGCATTTGATTACTTAATTCTTTCCCCAGTAGAAGCACATCCACTGTGTCCAGTCTTTGGTTACTCTGACGGCAACCAAGGAGGGACAATGCAGTTGTGACCTTTGGTTTAATCCTCCTGCTTTTTAAAAAGAATCCTTGTAAGAGCTGAACAATTGTGCAAACCATTTGTGCATCACTGGAAACTTGAAAATCATCCCTCCTTTTAAATAAACATTTTTCACATTTGTTTAGTACGCTGCCTTTCTTCAGAGATACAATTAATGTCACTTAGCAATTATACTAAGGAGAAATGCAGGGAAGGGAAAAAGGCCACAGACCTCGCTTCTTGAGCTAAAGGTCAAGGAGGTCACCTGGCCTGACTACTGGATTAAAGGGGTTAGTAACCTATTGTTCTTGTTTGTAAGGCATGATAATATATATCAGACTCTTTTCTTTTTGTCTGGATCAGGGTTTTCTGTCTTAAAGTTTTGTTCCCTAGAGAGCAGAGAGTTGGAAGCCACTTGCTTGGCATATAATTCACTGTGTGGCAGGGCACAGAAGAAGCTTTTTAAAGTCTTTCATGGATAAAAGTTAATAGGATAATATTAACAGGGTAATGGGGGCTGAGACCCAGCTTGGTGTGGTGGTTTTAGCATTGAGCTATGACCCTAAAGACCAGGGTTTGATTCCCTGCTCAGACATGGAAACCCACTGGGTGACCTTGGGATTGTCACATATTCTCAGCCCCACAAAACCCCATGATAGGTTTGCCTTCAGGTCACCAGAGTCAGAAATGACTTGATGGCACACACCAACAAGAACAGTAGAGGACTACATTTAAGGGAGCAGGGAATATTTCAACAAAGGCACGACTCAGGTAATGCCTTTGATCAGTCGTGGAAGAATATAAGATAATATAATCATACTAATCTACCCCACATTGAACAAGGCAATGTGTTTTAGATGTTATCTGCATATTAGGGGAACATTTCTCTTCTGCTGAAAGACCATCCCTTCAAGGTTACATAAAGATAACAGAGGAAAATGCACTCTATGTTCTTGGTCTGGCTCGGTGCCATCAGCTTCATACTTGCTGCTTTGTATGTGTCTGACTTTCTCTTTAATGGAGTTATAGGCACACTTTTATTTTTTTTTCCAAAATCCATGTTCAGGTACATAATTGTGGCCATTCTCCCTCCCTCCCTCCTCCTCTCTCTCTCTTTCAATCTCTTTGTCCCTTTCCGTTGAAGTGGGAAAGAACATGCAAATAAAGACAAATAGCCAAGCTTAAAGAGACACAGAACAGCAAATGGTTTACACTGGTTTCTGAAAACCATATTTCATTGGCCATTGCCCTCTGTGCTTGATGAAAAGGGCTTAATGGAAAGGACAAAATACCCCATGGTCTTCCTTCTCTCTTGTCATCAAAGCATCCTTTGATGGATTAGAAGAATGATTTCATCAAGATGACTTTAGTCATGTTGCTTTTACCCATGAGGCTGTCAGAAATGCAAAAGGCTATTAGGCACATTGTTAATCAGAGGCATGACCTAAACAGCAATCATTTATCTCTGGCAGGTCCCAAAACCTGTGTCTAGGTAAGCACTATGCCATTCTAAGGGGATGCTCATACGCCATTAGTGCTCCATTAGCATAGCATATATTCTAGCACCTTCATAAAAAATCACGCAGTGGAAATTCGTCCATCAGCAGCTAAGGTGGAGATGCTACAATAAACCCTTTACCAGTTTTGCTCACAAGGTATAATCATTCCAAAAATGGGCAACCTGTGATTTTTCAAGATATTGTTGCCAGACTTTAGTTCCCTTCAGCCTTCCTAATGGTGAAGGTGATGGGGGTGGTAGTTCAGAAATGTCTGGAGGACCAGAGGGTACCCATCTCTGAACTATACACATATCCATCTTGGTAACACAAACCTCCTAGCCTGGGATCTCTTATCTGGATTTTTTTAAAAAAATCACTAAAACATAGCTTTCCCCATCATAATTTTACAAGGATGGGGGAAGATGCATGCCAGTTCCAACATCTGACTGAGAGCTTCTGGTGCCTTCAAGGGCCAGTCAGTGACCGTCTTGCATTAACTAGCAGTTATGCAAACATACTGCCACGATTGGATCAAGGCCATTATTCTACATCTAATCTATTAGAATGTGCCTTGTGCAAATCTTGTGGAAAAGAAGCATCCAGTACAAATAAATGGAGGAATGAATGAATGATCACATATTCAAAAAGCCAGTAAAGCAGGCAAAATACTTTCAGATATCTGTTCTCTGGAAGCAGTTGAAATATTTTTTTAAATTGCTCTCTTTCCAGAGGCTCAGAAGAACACCACAATACTATATATGTCTACTTGGAAGTAAATGCCATTGCATTAAATGTAGAGTTGCTGTATTCTAATCCCACAAATCCTTCTAGACTCATTTTCATATTATGCACATTATTTGCTCCTCATGCAAATCATGTGGTGGACCAGCAAACCCTGACACCCCCCAAAAAAGAAATCCTTATCAAAATTACTTCTTTTGAATTTGCTTAATAGACAGGAAAAGATGGTCTTTTCATAAGTCTTTCCACAGAATTATGGGAAAACTTCAGTGGGTGAATTCAGATGAAGAAAACAGTACACTTTTAGTGGTGTGGCTGTTCCAAATGTATGTTCTATTCCCATGGTGCACACCCTCACCTGAAAAAGCCTGCAGCCATTTGTGGTATGGCAAGTACTTTTATACTTTTTGAGCTTAAATTTACCTCGACTACAGTTACTTTCTGGTTTATGTTTGCTTCTCTTTACCACAAATGTGAGCTCTTTTTTTCCTGTCCACAATACTATCGTAATGACATGGGTGTCAGCTCATTTACAAACCTCTTCTCTCCCCCATCCCCATCCAACTTTTGGCATTTATTAGATGACTTCCAGTCATCTTACCAAAAGAGACTACAGCTGTTGCTGTAGTGGATACCCCTGTAAGCCACAGTAGGTTATATCCTAGCTCCCAATAACACACGGAGCAGCCTGTGCAGCAAACTACTATGCACGCTAGATCACATATCACAAAGCAAAGGCACACACAATCTCCTGTTTTTCTTTAAAAGAAGTGACAAGGGTTTGTTGATGCTATATATGACACTAAATAAATGAAAGTTTCATCCTATCATTGTAACAAGCAGCAAATCTTAAAGGAAGCATGTAGATTGGAGGATTGAGATCCAGGTCATTTCTGCGCTACACTGTTATAGTGCTATTATTCCACTTTCAACATCTTGCAGACTTCTGGGGTTTGTAGTTTACTGAGGCCAAAGAGCTCCTCGGCTGAGAATTCTAAATGCCCCTCCCTAAACTGCAAACCCTAGGATTCCACGGGATATTGAAAGTGGAATAATAGCACTAGAATGGGGTAGGGCAGAAATGAGCCCAGTCATTGCATTTCAGTAGTCTGAGAATTGTTGACTGAGAACTTTGAGGTTTTTATGTGTATGTGTGTGTGTGTGCTTAACAGTGATGTGATCTGTGATTTCCCTTTCATAGACATAGTGAGCTTCCACAAGCATCATGGAAAGGAGGATACGACTGCAGTAAGTATTGAAGCTGGATTAGCCACATATTTGCAATGCTTCATTATTTTTTACTATTTAAGAATCTTTTCTGAGTTCTACTAGTTGTGGATCTGCCTAAAACATGAATGCAGCAAATTAGATGAGGACATAGAAATTAAGAATCACATCACTTCTGCCAAGTTTACAGAAATGTATAGCTGCAAAAAGCAAAAGAACACTACCATTAGTGAGGAATCACTTGGCTAACCTAAATTAGTTCAGGTAGCCAAGCCAGACAAATTGCATCCTAGAGTTCTGAAGGAACTTGCTGATGTACTTTCTGAACAACTTGCCATCATTTTTGAGAAATCTTGGAGAACGGGTGAGGTGCTGAAGAATATTGTCCCTTTCTTCAAAAAAGTCAGAAAAGAAGATCCAAGAAACTATAGATCAGTCATTCTGACCTCAGCAATAGGGCTGGGAAAAAAAAGCAGGACCAAACCACTGCTATGACAGTTTAGTGGCATGGTGTGATAAGGACCTCAGTCCTGCAAAGAAACTAGCACTCAGAGTGTGCAGCCAGGAGTCCCACTAATGAGGCAGAGACAGCAACAAACTCTATCTCCTTTGCTTCTCAGGTGTTTCTCTATATTCCCCTCTTTCTCCACAAGTTCCTACCCAGCCAGAAGCCTTCCAAGAGGGATGATTTTATTCTACAGAGGCTCTATGGGGTGCAACCTCACTCAATACGTAATTATTAATTGTGTTTGGGATATACTTCTATCCCAAAATATATATTTTATTCATAGAAAATAAACAGTATATGGTGCCTGGCTATGCTTGATTATGCTATGCAATAAAGCACTACTGACATGGCTTTGAAAGAGTAAAATTACAGTGCAGCTACTAACCTTACAATTTTTTTTTTATTTTTTTTTGCAAGAGGTATATTTCCATGGTAAAGATTTTTCCTAACAGAAACAACACAGCTGCTTCTGTGGCTGTGGCATCTATTTTCTTTTCCTGTGACTTTCAACAATTGAACAGGGGCATAGTTTAGTCCCCAGGGGCCTGGGGCAAGGGATGCTAGGTATCCCCATTGGCTTGCAGCATCAGGAGAAAGAATGGAAGGTAGGGCTCTGGGTACAGCTAAGCAGGGTAATGGTTGTTAGGGAGCAGAGAGCAGCAGGCAGATACGAGGGCCATGTGATGACACAAATCAATCAACCAAGCAGCCAAGCAACTGAAGAGGGGAACCTACTGCCCCTACTGGCACATAGTGCTTTTTGTTGCCAGGTTTTGAGGCAAAGAAGGGGTTATCTGAGATAGAGCCAAGTTACTGCGATAGGCCCTCACTGCCTCCGTGGCCATTTCTGCCCTACATTGTTATAGTGCTGTTACTCCACTTTCAACATCCTGTGGAATCCTGGGGTTTGCTGTTTAGGGAGCGGCATTTAGAATTCTCAGCCAGAGAGCTCTCTGGACTCAGTAAACTACAAGTCCCAGGATTTCACAGGGTGTTGAAAGTGGAATAATAGCACTATAACAATGTAGTGCAGAAATGGCCCATGTCATCAAGAAAGCAGGCTTCCTTCCCCTCAGAAAAAGAGTGGGTGATATAAACAGGCCACCATTCTGCCTGCCTGATTTACTTCTCCTTTTCCTTCTGTCATTGTGACACACAGTGGTGGCAACTGAGGGAGCCAAGGAGTTCCTTCGGAGGTTGGGAAGGGATGAAGGGAAGGGATGAAGCAAGTAGCATCAAGTACAGCCCATTGCCTGGTGGCTCATGGATATGCTACAGCAACTGAAGTTTTTTCTTGGAGAAGGAGTGGTTTGGGGAAGGGAACATGGCAAGAAAACTTTCAGCTATTGGAGTTAAAAGAATACAGAAAGATTTTGCTTACCATGAAGCTGTCAAAGGCAAAAGTGGCCTGCTAGAAAAAGATGGCAATTAGTAATATTGGTAACCTCTATGTGGCACACTTTGGGGCCCAACTGGATGTTAAAGGAAGTTCATATTCTAAGCCACTAACCAACTTTTTCTTTTGCACTGAGATTTCCTTAGAAATAGTCCTGCAGCTATCTGTCAGGACAGTGAAGAAAGCTGACATGAATAAAATCAACTCATTTGAAATGTAGTGCCGAAGAAGAGTTCTGCAGATAGAATGTGTTACCGCCGTGAACTGGCCTGGCCTTCGGTAAACTTTAGATATCATTTTTGATATCACAATTCGGCCCTGTTTTGCCACCAGCCATGTGCTTGTAAGGCCTCTGAACAAGCACGACGCTAGGCATGGCTATTATATGCTGACTCATACTTGTTTACACCAAGGCAAGCCAGAAACTGCCAGATCTGCTTTAGGAGACCTCCCGAAACAAACACCTTCATTACAGATGCACGTCAAAACAAAGAGACCCCTGCCCCGAGCAGGCACCCTGGCGAGCTGAGGGCTCAACTGCCAAGCTAGCCACAACTGCATACTGGCTATAGTATTGTCAATTCGGACCTTAACTCAATCATGTAAATTCTGACCTTTCGGAGACATTGTCTCCAGCCCAAAACTCATTGTTTTCACCCAAGACTAGACTAGCCCACGGTCATTCTTTCCCTGATAAAAACCCCCAGTTCCGAGAGTTCCTCGGATCACTCCAGACTTCCATCCAGCCTTGCTGCTGCTCTGTTCAGCAAATTCCCCTCGGCCGCCACACCGAATTTCCTTCTCTCCAATTGGACCTCTTCAGGACTACGAGAAAGGTGTCGTATCACCCATTTCCCCCCAAAACTCTCATTTCCTATTTCTAGTTAGCTGTGTGGTTGTGTTTTCTTAATAATTTGTCTACCTGTTAATAAACATCATTGTTGCCGTTTTAAACTGTCTGACTGCTTACTGACCTGAACCTGTATACATAGGGTAAAAGATTCCTGCTAAGTTACCCTGCCTCTCGTTAGCTTAAGAGAGTGCTCGAGTTAATTTCCCCCATCTTTGCTTGGTTTGATTTGGTTATTTGGGCGCCTCTCCTGGGACCCTCAATCTACAGGGTAACAAATGGACTACTAAAAAGATGAATGAATGGGTCTGAGAGCAGATCAAACCGAAACAATCACTAGAAGTGAAGATTACTGAAGATTATTGATGTCGTTTTTAGGAGGTAGGAGATGACATGACTCATTGGAAAAGATAAGAATGATTGGTAATGTTGAAAGCAGTAGGAAAAGAGAAAGATGACACTAGAGGTGGGTTGATTCAATCAAGGAAGCCACAGCCTTGAGGTTGCAAGACCTGATGACTGTGGCTCTTAGAGATCTCTCATTCTCAGGGTTGCCGTTTCTGCCAACGATCAGTGAAAAAACGAAGCACTGTAAATGCAAGATACTAGAATAAGAAAGATCGTGTGCTATGACTGTGACGAACCTGATGGGAGGGAGTCTTGACAACAGAGTCTCCTTGGCAACTGAGAGTGTTTAAGCCGATTGGCTAGTGAAATGGAACCTTGGATAGCCCGGGGAGGGGCTGGTGGAAAGAGGAAAAATAACGGATTTTAACCGTCTGATGTGTGTTTGAAGGGGAGTGTGATTTATGGTGTGTTTGGGGAAGGTTGGAGATTTGAAGAGCTCTGTGGGAGAGAGAACTGAGAAATTGGGTGTACGAGGGATAGTGAATGAATTGAAAGAGAGAGAGAGAGAGAGAAGAATGGTGTGCTGTTTGTAAACATTGAGATACAAAACAAATTTAAAGCAACAGTGGCCCTTTCCACACCAGGCAATTAGGACAGGGCAGTGCGTCCTCTCACAGAGGTCGTCTGCATCTTGGAGCGGACTAGGAGCGGACTACTTAATGGAGATCTGCACCTCAGTCCACTCCAAAACAACTCCAGGTGGTCCTCCATCGTGTTTTCTAAAGACTGCAAAAAACAGGTCTTTATTTTCCTGGAACGTGCCATTGCGTTCCTGCTCCCTTGTGCAGATTCACAGGCTCGCAACAATGCAAGCCTGCAATCTGCAGAGGGTGGGCTTTAGGCATGGCAAGCTTCAGTGGTTGGTTGGGACCCACGACCAACCGGAAGCCACCATTTTGGAAGCCGGAAGCCACCATTTTGGAAGCTGGAGCAGTGCGGATCTACAGACCTCGCACTGCTCCAATTCGCCCTGGACCAAGGAGAAGCCCTGCAGAAGGGCTTCAGGGACAGTCTGCGTTGCTTTGGACCCCAGAAGAAGTGGTAGGTAATGGCATGGAGCGATTCCCTCACCTTGTGTGGAAAGGGCCAGTGTTACAATAAATGTTTGAAGTTCTGTGTTCCTTAAAACAGTGTCACAGAGTCTTATTTTGGATCTTGGAATATACACGCTACCAATAATAGCATCTTGACCTTAGTGCCAACAGTACCACATTCTTGGAAAATATAAATCACTGCTGATCCTTACATCTGAGAAAAGGGCAGATTTAGGGAAGACAGTAAATGGGGAGAGTCCTGAAAGGAAGAAGCCAAGGGGGGACAAGAGTGAGGAAAGGACTTGTTCACAGAGAGGGAGAACTGAAGCAGACCTGTTTGTTCTGGCCCTGGCTTGATTCAGAGATCTCCCTGGCTGTTCAGACCTGAACACAAAGAGGTGTCAGGCTGGGCAGGCCTTGAGTACAAGGCTTGGGTGCGCCTTTCGCACTAGGTATTGATGGGAGGTGGTTTTTCCACTTGCATTTTACAAAGACAAACAAATATTTTCATTGCTTGAACGAGCAAATATGGTGAATGTATTAAAAATATGCTGAATATCTTCTTTGATCTTCAGAATAGGTGCTTGGGGGCAAATCAGGAAGGCAGGAACAACCAGAAATTGAGAAGTATGTAGCAATCAATTACAGGACAAGAGATGGAAGCAACACTGTTTTTTGAAAATATGGTTACTTAGACCCTTGAAAAAATGCATATTATCATTACTATTAATTAATATCCCATCTTCCCTCCAAGGAGTGTCAAGCTGTGTGCATTCTTATCTCCTCCCTTTTTAAAAATCCCCATTACAACTTTGTGGAATCAGCGAAAGAGAAAGAGTGAATGGGCCAAGGACACACTCACCAAGAGCCTATAACTTCTAGCATAGCTTAAGTGTAAAACAGTGGATCCATCCCAGATGCTAGCCTTCTGCAGCTGATTGTGTGGTGGGTGACACAGCCTTGTGCTCGCCTCTTGCACAGTGTCAGCTCCCTACTCAACAAGTCAAAAGTGAGAGAAGGAGGTATGAGCTACCCAAGAAACCACATATAACTTCTGAGAATGGTATATATACTAGTATAGTGCCATAATGGTACTGGCCTACTATATACTAGGAATGGGCAACTACAGCAGCTCTGAGGGCCCCTTTTATGCTCTGGGACCCTCTAGGGGCTGCAGGAATTACTGAAAAACATTTTTTTAAAAAAAGTGGGTGGAAGTCCATTCGCATTCTCAAAAATTAGCTTTTTTAAAAAATCTTAAAACAGGGAGCACTTTCAATCTACTTAAAAGGTAAACTGTTGCACTTGCAGCCTTCCCTGAGCAGCTATTCACCCTCCTTTTTTTGCCAGGAAAAAGCCAGTGTGTGGACTACAGAGGTGTTGAGGGCCACAAAAGAATCTTTGGGGGCTGCATGTAGCCCCACGGCCACGCTTTACCTGTCCCTGCTGTACACAGTAGTCTGTGTGGGTGGGTGTGCACGCGCACACCTTCAGGTCACCTGTCGACTTTGCCAATTCATTCCTCTGAAATATAGCCTACTGCACCTGGTATTCATTGGCCCTGCTGAACCTCCAAGATCAGACCCTTTAGGATATTACGTTAATAAAATGCCTCTAAATGATTCTATTTCCAATGAGCTTCACAACTGAGTAGGAAATTGAATCTAGATCCCCTCGGTTCTAATCTGATACCCAAATAACCACAGCCCTGTGGAGAATTGGGAAAACTTTGCTGTACTTACTAGTTGCATACTTTATCCCAAAACATATCTAAAAGCAAGCATGATATGTGAACTGAGGCTAGCCTTGAAAGCTGCTGATGGCTGAACCTCCCCTGAGTAGAAAGAGAGAGCATTGCTGATTAGAAGACCCTAACATGAAAGGAAGAGTCAGAAAGGAATGAAGAAGAAGCAATCCCTTCTCTTATATGATCATCCTTTTGGGGAAGGAGGTGTGGATAGAATCATGGAAGTAAAGACGGGTTCCTCAGTGATAGAACTTGGGAAGAGAAAACAGGTAGGAAAACTTTACGGAGCGGAGCTCTTGTTCTGCTTAATGCAGATGTCAGTTAATTAGGGAATAAGGTTATATTGTTAGTGGCCAAATCAATACAAAAAAGATTAAGAGCTTTGGACAGCAAGCTTCTGCGCTTTCCAGTACAGCACCCAGGGCTGTATTTAGCTAAAACTCAATATACATTAGCAAGGCAATCAATGTAGAGTTGCACTGGGATGTCTTCTTGAAATACTTTAATTGGACTCTTTCTAGAATTATCAATGTTATACAAGACGTCAGCTTTAAGCAGAATCACTCTCATATGTGATAGACAACCCAGAGCTTAGGAAGCTACATTCTCTTTAATTATAACTTTTCTTCCTTCCTGATGCATTTTAATAGTGATTTTTCTGTTCACAATTGTTTAGCCTGAATGATTTGGCAAGGGTGCTTGGCCAGAAAGGATGATCCATGCACCCACAACTGTCAGCAGTGGCCAGTTCTTCCACCTTCCCTGCCAGAGTCATGAGTCTGTACCCCTAGTCCTAGATTTCTTTTGAATAGATAAAGTGGCAACAATCAGGCCTGACTGCCAGTCTTTTCTCCTGGATTTATAATCTGAAAAGAACACAAACCAAACTGTAGAACCTGCTTGAAATCATCAGGTCAATAAGCAGAAAATGCCAAATCAATAGCATCCATGATCGGCTGATATCTGACATGGCAATATTACATGAAGTTGCACAAATGATGCTCCTAATGCAAATACTTTCTCTAAAATGTTTTCCGTCATGTTTATTCAATACAGAAGTGCACCACAAAGCCTTATGTAAGATTGCCTACTTCACCGCACCCGGAAATAACTAATCCAGTACTGGACTAATACTGCATTATTGCTTAAGGGTCTATCAAATCTGAGAGACAGCAGAAAAAGGGACTCCACTTCTTTGGAATATAATGTAGATAGCACATAGATGCATGAAGAGGGAGGTGGCTGTGAGAGCCACCAACACAAATCAAAACCAGCAACTACTTTATGTTGTTGTTACAATGTGAGCTACAATGAAAGTGAAGTTCTGTAGTTGCACATTCTTGCTTTCAATTTGAATCATTCATAAAGTTCAGCAAGTATGATACATGGGAACACTCCCAGGTTCTCCCAAAAGGTAATCACCTTTTTTTTTGCTCATAACAATGGTGATTTCTGTGCTTGTATATGTATAACAGAGCCAGAGTGGTAGTGTAGTGGTTTGAGCATTGGACTACAACCCTGGAGACGAGGGTTTGATTCCCTGTCAGCCATGGAAATCCACTGGGCACTTCGTATACCCTCAACCCCGGAAAACCCCATGGTAGGGTCACCTTAGGGTCTCCATAAGTCAGAAATGACTTGAAAGCACACAACAATATGCATAATGATTTTAGAGGGGATATGATAAAGAGAGAGAGCCAGCATGGTGTAGGGCTAGGACACCAGGAGATCAAGGTTCAAATCCCTGCTTGGCCATAGAAACTTACTGAGTGATCTTGGAAAAGTCACACTCTCTCAGTCTCAGAGGAAGATAAGGGCAAATGACTTGAAGGCACACAACAACAAATGTACTGAGCAGAATACATTTTGTTTGATATTTATTTTCTATTTGTTTTGCCCTGGTCAAACTGCAATTGCCAAGTTTTTCATCTGCTCTCGTCCCACTGGTACAGCTATAGACCAGGGATGGGGAATGTGTAACCCTCCAGCAATTGCTGGACTGCAACGCTCACCTACCCTAGTCAGCACTGCTAATGGAAAGGGATGAGGAGGAGTGTAGTGGAACTTCTAGAGGGCCCCAGTCCCATTTTACATTCTGGAATTAATGGTCTTATGTGCACCCCCGCATATGTGTTTTTGTGAAAATATGTATATACATGAACATCTTCAAATACAAAAATTTATGTGAACAGTTCTGCTGCTTTGGGTTCCCTCCTATTAACTGTGCTTAAAGCTTTGCAGCACATCTGGTGTCCCAAAGTCCTGCAGAGAAATGTAGCCAGTGAAGCTTTTCCCACTGAATCTGTGTGCAAGGCTGCAGGTAAAGGCAAAGTTGTATTTTGGTGGAAATTATTTTCTCCAAACAATTTTCAGTTATGGTTTGAGCACCATTCATCCTACACACAATGATCCCCCCAAAAAAGAACACCGGTATTCCATGCAGCACTTATTTGACAAGGCCACAGTGCTCCTTTGCTTTTTTATATGAATGCTACAAGGACCCCATCGGGAGCAAAAATAGAAATAACAGTGATGAAATCACTCCATTATATTGTTGTGAGAGCACAAAACAAAATGGACTCATAAGGGGCATGACTCTGTGGTTTTGAGACATTTCAGTTTTGTCTGAACAATTAAGCAAACAAGATCCTTTCACAGAATATACCAGCCCTCTTCCTGGCCATTATCATTTGGCAGTTTCCAGTAGGCACTGTGGTAAAGGTGTGTCTCAGGAGCAATTTTGAAAAAAGGGTGTAGTTGCATACAGGCTTGTTTTGGAAAGGCTTTCTTTTCTTTCTTTCTTTTTTTCGCTCATGCAAAAAAAAAGAGAAAAGAGAGAGAGAGAGAGAGAGGCGTGTAGAAGGAAATGTCTGAAGAACACAAGCCTCAATAGGGTTGCCAGGTCTTAAGATGCCAGCTGAAGTTTCAGGGATTTGTTGTGTTTCTCTTGGCAGGGTGAGCAGCACTGGCAGAAGAGGAAGCTCAGGGATTTTGTTTGTTTGTTTTTTAAATGAGGTGGCTTTACATCTTTGATACCCCTACGCCCAAATTCCCAGCTGCTACAAGAGCATATGTGTTGCAGTTGTATAGTGTCAAGGCACCAAAAGCCAGGAAGAAAGGGAAAGGACTTGGGAAAATAAGATGGTCAGTGAGTGTTCTTGAGCCCACCATGCTATCTCAAACAAGCAAAGAGTGAACTGCTGACACTGTGACACATACACTTCTTTGTTGTACAACCCCAGCAGCAGAGGCACAGGGCCTGGGGGGAAAAAACCTCCCAGAGGGCTGACTGCTTTCCACAAGCCCCCATAGTAGTAGAGTACCCCCCGCATATTGTGTGGTATAGGTAAGGCCATATGAGAGATGAATCATAGCAGGAATCGTGGTAACTGCTACAGCAGCTGGGCACATTTTGCCATTTTCCTGGCCATGGCAACTCATGGCTCTGGGTTGCAGTATTAGTTAGCTGGGTTTTAACTAAATTCTTGACCATTTATCTGAATTGATTCCATGATCGTTTTCACAATTAGCTTAGCCACAAGCAATGACTTGCCTTTCTCACCTGCCCTGCCTTTGTGATGTCACAAATACACACATCTAGAGTCTCAAGTGCTGGTCTTGCAATCACAGGGAATGGGATGTTGGTGATTTGGCAACTCTATCCACTATCTCCTGTAGGAAATGTTAGGGGTAGTGTTGGGACACAGGATTTATTCAAAGTTTTCTATCCTTAACCTATCAGTAATGTTTTAGGGCCCATAAAAAAGCTAGAGGAATCAGGAGTGAGCCAAAAGAGCCAAAAGATGACTTTGTTTTCACTGAGTCCCATTGTACAAAAATGTATAGGTTTCTTCATAAAGTTTCTTCATAAAGTCAAGTCAAGCTCTAAAATTACCAACTTCTTAAAACTGTGGGAGTGTTACAAAATTAAGAACTCTATCAATACATTATCTGCAGTGGCAGAGTCACAGAGGCCTTGAGAGAGATGCTGGGAAGGTCCCTAAACTGGTATGTTCTTCTGACCTCAGCATTTACGTTCCAAGAGTAGACCTGGAGAACTGACATGACTTGGACAACTTTGATAATGATGGTCAAAGAACAAAACCCCATAATAACATGGGGAGAGAAGCAGATGATTCTGCTTCAAAATTACTCAGACAAGGATGTATGAGTACAATTAATTTTCTTGAATGAGTCATTGTGTATGATCAATCCCATAGGTCTAAGAGCCTGCTGAACTTTCAACCTCTGGAACTGCATTTACTTCAAAGTAATCTGCAATAGTTTATACAGGAAGCTGCCCCACCCATGATACCACTGGAATTTATGAGTTTGACTGGAAAGTAATCAGCGTAACCAGCAAAGAAATAGCATTATTGGATATACAAGAATCTCTAAGGATGCCTTAGAGCCCAAATCAGTTTTATCCCTTTAAAGTCCCACACAGAGAAATTATGACAATTTTGGTTTTACTAGGACACTTTTAGCTGTTGCAACTCTTTATCAAGCTCGTGATTTATGGTAGTGATTTTTAAAAAATAAGCAAGAAATTTCTCTCTCGAAGAAATACCAAAGGACAAAAAGCAATCTAATAATGGGATGAAGACAGGAAAACCTTCAGGAAAAGTCATGTTGGGTTGAACATGTCTTTTTTTTTAATTCCTAATCTTCCATTCTGGTATGGAACAGGGTGTGTTGCTCTTTCTGAAATTTCTTTGCTACGCATGTTTTTATGCAGTAATACATGCTAAACAGGCCTGCAATCTTAGGATCTGCCTTCCAAGTCAAACAAAAGCCTATGAGCTATGTATTGTGGCAAGCCAGAGGCTTGTCAGTTTCCTTCTTTTTACATCCTGAGGCAGGTAACAAAACTATGAGGTATGCCTATTTTTTGGGGAGAGGCCATACCTGCCTGATGAGTCATATTATGAAGGCTTATGTTACTGGAAAACCTCAGCCATGATGGCTTTTGTTGTGTTTCTTTCTGTAGTAGCGTCCATTTCTGCACTACACAGTTATAGTGCTATTATTCCACTTTCAACATACTGTGGAATTCTGTGGTTTGGAGTTTATTGAGGCCAAAGAGCTCTTTGGCTGAGAATTCTAAATATCCCTCTCTAAACTGCAAACCCCAGGATTCCATAGGATGTTGAAAGTGGAATAACAGCACTATAACAGTGTAGTGCGGAAATGGCCAGCATTACCCCAGCACCTCTTTATCTCAGGTGACTTTTGTTTTCCGAAATAATGCATGGTCCAAACCTCCAACATTTCAGAGTTGAAAACCAGAACACATGTGGCCAAACAACATCACAGTGTGGTCAAGACTGCACAAGTTATTAATGAAGGAGAACATATAAGATAGGAGTGGCTGCAGCAATTTGTTTTTGCTGGGTCTACTGGCAAGAATGAGATTCTGCCCTCTCCTTGCCTCTCTCCTCCCACTGAGTTGAGTGCAAACTACTCTCGCACATTGAATTCCGTTTTCAGCAATTAAAGTGAGCTGACAAAGAAGGAAAATGGGAGGAGCAGAGAGAAACTGGGATGCTTTAAAAGCAAGCAAAAAGTGGGATGACAGGGAATTAATCAGGACAGTAGGCGGGCATGCATGGGGAAGGATGTTAGAGCAGTTGAGTCAAGGAGATCCTGAGGGTTTATATGCTGGGTTACGTTCGTGCAGCTCATGAATTTTATGTTTTCTATCTTTCACACTATGCTGTTATAGCACTACAATTCCACTTTAACTGCCATTGGCCATTTCCGCACGGGGTGAGGGAATCACCCTGTGCTGCTACTTATCGGACTTCTTGGCTCCCCGGTCCGGTCTGCGCTGTTCTGGGGACGAAAATGGCGGCTTCTGGTTGTGCTGAAGCTCACCAGCCTAAAGCCCACCCCCGGCAGATCGCAGGCTCACACTGGTGCAAGCCTGCAAATCTGCACCAGAGAGCAGGCACAGAATGGTGTGCTCTATGCTTTTGAAAGACCTGTTTTAAGCGGTCTTTCAAAAGCACACTTGACGATCACTTGGGGTCATTCTGGAGCAGGCTGAGGTGCGGATCTACATTAAGTAGGTCCGGCCAGTCCACTCCCAGGTGCAGACCTCCTCCTTGGAGGACGGACTGCACCGTTTCTATTAGCCCATGTGGAAATGGCCATTGCTGCATCCTTATAGAATCCTGGAATCTGCAGTTAAGGGAAGGGTATTTAGAATTCTCTGCCAAAGAGCACTAGTGCCCCATTAAACTACAAAACCCCAAGAATTCCACAGGATGATCAAGCTATTTCTTTGCTAATCAAGCTGATTACTTCTGGGCCAGACTCATAAATTCCAGTGGTGACATGGGTGGGGAAGCTCCCCGTTGTACAAACTGATTGCAGATTATTCTGCAGCAAACACAGTTCCAGAGGTTGAATGTTCATCAGACTCTTAGACTTATGTGGTTGATCATATACAATAACTCACTCAAGAAAACAAAAGTGGAATCATAGTTCTATAATTGTATGGTGTGAAGAGACCCTTAGTTAAAAAGAGTTGCTCTCCTGAAGTATGGAAAATTTGGATACTTCTCAAAGTAGGAGGTGAGCAAATTTGGGGAGTATATGTCTGCTGTTACGGGCACCACATCAGGCCTATTAGAAAGTTAGTTACATTCTCTGAGGCAGTTGTAAAGCCAAAGGTAAAAGGCAAGGTAGAGTTGAACTGATATCTCAGAAGAATCTACAGACTGGGTGCATGTTTGGGGGGGATTCTTGTTTCAAAGATACAACGAACGCAGGTAACAGAAAAGAGGGGAAAAGTCCACTCTTTCTGCTATATGAGGATAGTGTCCAGCATAGCAACTGTGCGCTTGGACACTGGCTGTGTGGTATTATCGTTGCAGGAAAATATAATTGCATAGCTAACACATTACAGCATAGTCCAGAAATAAGCTGGCATTTACTTAGCACACAGAGGCAATTTATTACAGCGTATGGGAGGAGATGTTGCTCGATTAACCCCTGGCTGCTTTGCTCCTGCCTCCAAAATAACGACCTTGGAAATTGCAGAGCAAAGATCACTGCTCCAAATGCACTTGTGATAGGCCTGGAAAACTAAACACAAAGTGGGCTTGTGCTAGAATTGTACAGGAGTAACTACTTAATTTCCTGTACCTATATGTAAAGTTGTACCTTGAAGAGTTATGTAGAAGAAGAAACATTAGCAGGCTTGATTTGTCATATAGCAGTGAGGAAAATGGGATACACAGTGCCCCTTTTCCTTAACATCTCATCATGTCACCCTGTATCTATTTTATATGCTTACACAAGGCTGAAGTTGTCAATCATTAGGTATGGTAATTCTCTTATCTTTTGAAGAGTTGTTCAATAAGGTGGTGGTGAAGTTTGTTTGTAGCTCCCAGGTCTGTGTGTGTGTGTGTGTGTGTGTGTGTGTGTGTGCGCGCGCGTGTGCGCGTGCGTGCGTGCCTGTCTTCAAATCTCCTCTTGACTTGTGGTGACCCCATGAATTTAATAGGGTGGAATAACAGTGCTATTATTCCACTTTCAACAGCCTATGGAATCCTGGGGTTTGCAGTTTCAGGAGGGGCCGGCCAGCCCCTCCCTAAACTGCAGACCCGAGGATTCCATGGGCTGTTGAATGTGGAATAACAGCGCTATAACAGCCTAGTGAGGAAATAGCCTTAAACACGAAATGCTCAGAGGTGGTTTGCCACTGCCTTCTTCTGAAATATAACCTACATCATCAAGTACTAACCAAGCCTGACCCTGCTTAGCTTCTAAGATCAAATGGGATCTGGTGCCTTCCCAGATCTTTGTTTATCTAGCATTAATTAAATAAATAAAAGTCTCCTACCTGAACTCCAAAACACATTTTGGGTGCAGAGGTGTAGAGTCTTTAGTTCTTTTAATATATGTACTAATTGACCACTCTTCTTAATTTTAATCCCAGATCTTTGCTTGAATTAAAATTAGGATGGGTGATCAATTAGGAAGTGTAATAAAAGAACTAAAGTCAGTTGCACTCCAAAATATGTTTTGGAATACCCATATCATATGTATCCATGCTTGGGGGCTATGAGATATTCAATTAGCCAGTTAATAAATACTAGATAATTTGGTTTCCAATTAAAACTATTGCTTTGTGGAACATCATGAATGTGTCATACCCACAGCTGACAGTTACAAATAAGGAATGGCAGAGGCAAATATACATCCCGCAATAAGTTTTGAGCCACAGCTACTCATACACTCACAAGATTAAGCTTTCTCCGGCATGTAGATGGAATTGAATGTTTGGAGCCATTAAAGGCATAGAAACATTCCAAATCTCCAGACTGATTTCACTCCACAAATCTATCCAAACCTTCTACATAAACAATAGGATTCTTCTCTTTTTATGCTGCAAGTGTATGAACAACCAACCCACTATCAACTGCTGCATTTGACAACAGCTCTTCAAAATGGTTTGTAGAAATGGTCCAAGTCTAAATTATACATTTTGTTGTTCTTTTTATTATTTGCCATCAACATATGGTGATTCTATGAATGAGAGACCTCAACTGCCCAGATTAAGGCCATTTCCGCACTAGCCTGTTATAGCACGATGATTCCATTTTCAACATCCTCTGGAATCCTGAGGTTTGCAGTTTCGGGAGGGGCTGGCTGGCTGGCCCCTCCCGAAACTGCAAACCCCAGGATTCCAGAGGATGTTGAAAATGGAATCATCGCGCTATAACAGGCTAGTGCAGAAATGGCCTAAGTCTTGCAAACAGAGGGCCATGGCTTCCTTGATTGAATTGATCCACCTGTAATGTGTCTCCTACTTTTCGTACTGCTTTGAGCATTATCCAAATTATGGATAAACATATATTTTCCTTGGAAAGGGTGATTTTGAATGGGAAAATAGGTGTGTATTTGCCCTCCCCTAGTTTGTGCTGGAGCTTGGAAAGCTTCTATTAAAAATCAGTTACATTTATAATTCCAAGGGTCCCCCTGTAACTTTTACGTTTCTTAAATAATTACTTTAGTTTAGTTTGCTAGGTTTTTAAAGAATAAGCTGACTGTTAGAAACTGTAGGGTTGTTACACAAGGCACCCTCTTCGCATCCACCTTGTTGTCTTAACACTCAGGACATAGAGCACCAGCACGAAAGATCCTCTGGTTTATGAGATATTCCTCTTATACCATCTACTGAGGTCACCATGAAAGATATAGTTACTAAAAGTTATAGTCACTATAGAGATAACTAAACGTTGTGGTTATACTTCAGGAGTGACATTATCTCTCCTTAGTTGTACAGTTGTAATGTAACTTTGTTATTTGGAAAATGAATTAACTACAAACAACTCACTATTCTTCATGAGTTATGGCCAGCCAGCACTGCATTTCCACTGACCAAAGCTGGCCCAAGACATTTTTCTGCCTGAGGTAAAAGAGAAGGTGTTGCTCCTATATGCCATGTATACAAGCCAATCCAGGCTTTGGAAAAGCGTTTTTTTTCCCCTATGGGTCCCAGAATCCCCAACCACCATGGGGACCATTGTCCAGCACTGTACCTGAAGGCAGAAGGATTGCTGAAGAGACAGAGGGCAAGCCCTGCAGCACACGCACGGCTGTCTTCTTGCCATGACTTGCCGTTCACAGCACCTGCTGCCTGATGCAACTGTCTCATTCATAAGTGTAGCTGATTATTGTCTTTAGAATTTCTCAAACTCCATCACACAAACATTACATGTGATGCAACACCATAGAATATATGGTTTTGTCCTAAGGCAAAGCATTATTATCCATTTAGTAGACAGCTCATCTTACAGGCCTGGTCAGAAACTACAGGCCAAACCTGCAAAAGAGGCCATTAAAACTGACCACAAAAATTTCCTAACATAACAGCCAATTCTGATTGTGTCCCCCACCCTCAACACAACTTACAGCTGCCATTAGGATCCTAAAATAACTTACTATTGAAAGGGTGAAAAAGTAATGACACCCTAGACTTGACCAATATCTTGACTTACATTGTCTGCTGTAGGTCACACTTCCAGCCACATGTGTTAAAACTGTAGTCAAAGCTAGGTAGGGGTGATGTCCATTTCCTCTTCGAGTGAGAATGGGATTTATTAATAATATATGTTGTACTATGATTCTGATTACCATCTTACTTTCTTTGTTCTCAGGCTCTCCTGCCTCCTTGTGACCAAAATGTCCCTTGTATCACATACATGATCCTTTAACTAGGTATACTGCAGATTGAAACAGGGATCTTGTGTATGTAGGGATGGTATATACAGCCTACAGCTCTGGCTGTGAATCTTTAAAGATGAAGGGACCCCACCTATTTTTACTCTCCAGGAGAAATCATGCTGCTTTTTGACTTCTAAGATTTTCCCAGTGGAACTTACTTAGGGATATGTCAGCCTTTCACTTCTGGACTAAATAATCCTTACATCTCAGGCAGGGTGGGTGAAGCAGGCTTGTATGGTATGGTTCTTGTATGATTCTTCTACATGTGCGTGGGGGGCACTCCAGATGATGCCAGAAGCAGCCCTCCAAGATGAAACCACTATGCACATGATGTAAAACATGCTTTTCTGCTGAGTTCCATCTGTGAACTCCTCCCCTGTCATGCATCAATGGCTAATTATGCCATGTTTCACTCTGTCACTTAAACTGAACAATACTTCATGCTGTAGTGATAACAAGATGATAGAGAGGGCAGGATTCTGGTACCTGTAACAGTCCTGATTTAATAGTAATTTTGGCAAGTGCAGCTCATCATGGAGAGTTGAGAAAACCTACAGCTACAGAAAATGCTTCTGTTATTTAACTAGTCAAGATATAGGATCCTCTCATCATGGCAGAGAAGCAAATGCATATGCAGTTGTTTCCATGATCAAGGTACCATTAACAAGGCCCCATTTGTAACTTGTAGCCCTGATGGTGTGAAATAAAAATATGGATTTTGTGAGGTAAAATCTGTTAAGTTGTAGTTAGAACGTGATGGGTCATGCAATCCAAAACTCTTTGAAAACTCATACTGAATCCAGCTTGAGAGGGCATTATTGTTTATTCTAATTCTGGGAAGTGTGCTTTTCTCTTTGGAATTCAGACTGACATTTACATTGATAAAAGTTACATTTTGAAACTGAAACAGTGGAAGTCTGTAGAAGCTGATTGAAAATAGAATTGCAGGTGTAAGAAACCATCTGTGTCTGGTCATCTTGAAACATTGTAGTTATGAGAGTCAGCCTAAAGTGGATTGTTGGGAGGGAGAGCAGCTAGCCATGAACTTTAGTTATCTACAGCTTAATTATGCTTCGTTAGAATATTAACTTACACACCTCCAAGGTGGGATCTGGTGTTATAATTTGGGACCACCTATATGGACATGTGCAATGCTTGAATGCTTCATGACATAGTTCCTACTTATGTATCTGGATTAGCCAATTGACTAGCATTTTTTTTACTTCTGTAGCCATGCTTAGCAGGGTATATAGCTTCCTGCATGCAGCCATCTCTTGGCAGTGGTTTGTCTTGGGTGCGTAAGCACAGCTACTCTCCATTTGCACAAATGAAATAAAAAGGAACTTTTTGGTTATGATTCAGGTGTTATTGACTAAGGCCATTTCTGCACGGGGCGAGGAAATCGCCCCACGCCGCTACTTACCAGATCTTCTGGCTCCCCGGTCTGGTCCAGGCCGCTCTGGAGCAGTGCGTGGTCGTCGATCCGTTCTGCTCCCGCGTCCAAAATGGCGGCTTCCGGTTGGTTGTGGGTCTCAACCAACCACTGAAGCTCGCCAGCCTAAAGCTCACCCTTGGCAGATTGCAGGCTAGCGTTGGTGCGAGCCTGTGAATCTGCACAAGGAAGCAAGATCGCAATGGCGCACTCCGTGCTTTTGAAAGACTGGAAAAATCAGGTCTTTCAAAAGCACGCTGGAGGACCACTTGGGCTCGTTCCGGAGTGGACTGAGGTGCCGATCTACACTAAGTAGTCCGGACCCAGTCTGCTCCAAGGTGCAGATGTCCTCCGTGGAGGACGCACTGCACCGTTTTTATTACCCCATGTGTATATGGTCTAATTATTATTTGGGAATTTGCTACTACAGCCCAACCTTCAGCTTGCCAGACCTTCAAGGAGGTTGTAAGGAGAATGAGAAACACTTAAATGCATCTATTAGTGTCATGAATCTGCACTTGGAAATAGGAATGAAGGTAAGCAAACAGGTTCAGTTTGATATCCCAATCCAGCAGTGACCATACAACTGGGAATAATGTAAGTTATAGCCCAACATATCTGCAGGAAACCAGATGGAGGAAATTTGCTTTCAAGGATGATGTGTGGGTGTGCATTTATTCAGTGTTGTCATCAGAGACTCAAGCAGCCACTGTGGCTCAAAGCTCTCTTTGCCTTGATGCAGTTGATGTGCCAGCTATGACCTTGAGATAGCTTAGCCACATTCTCCCATGCACCCATCACCTCTTTGATATAGGTATGAATTAGAAATAATAAAGTAGAAACAAAGTAGAAGCTGGGATCTTCTGTGTTCTCTGGGCTCCTGCAACATCTTCTTTATTGCCTTATGTTGTATACAGAGATGCTTTCAAAAGCAGTTTGGAAGGTATGGTTGGTCCAGAAGGGCTACAATATTATTGCCTGGGATGAGGAGTGAGGCCTGGCTTAACATCTGGAGCTGTCAATGGCATATATCATGAATGGTTACTTTCTCATATATGTGGTGGTGGTGGTGGTAGTGGTGTGTGCCTTCAAGTAATTTCTAATTTATGGCGACCCTAAAGTAAACTTATCATGGGGTCTTCTGGGGTTGAGAATGTGTGATGCAGTCAAGGTCACCCAGTGGGTTTCCATGGCCAATCGGGGAGTGAATCTGGGTCTCCAAGGTCACAGTCCAATGCTGAAACCACTACACCACTCTGGCTCCATCTGAGCCTTAATATCTTATTCAGAGGCTTTGCTCTGAGCATCCTCATCCAACGAGGAAACTTGGTAGCCACAGTCAAGACAGTCTTTTTTTACCTGTGACATCCCAGTAATGGAACAGCTTTCCTGGGAGCTTTGCTTGATGTTGTATTTTTTGGTGTCACATAAAGGTTTTTTTTTTCATCCAGAGCCTTTAAAATAACATTTAGTATTTTACTCTAGTCTGCTCAGTTAAAACCAATGTTTGTTATTTTTAATAGCTTTTTGTAAAAAGTTCTATAATCTGTTTTCATTTCATATATTTTTGTGAACTATTCAGGGAAATTCTGTCCTGCAAAGACTACTGTTACCACCGTGTACTGGCCTGGCCTTTGGTGAACCAAAGATATCATTTGATATCATAATTCGGCCCTACTCTGCCACCAGCCAAGTGTTTGTGAGGCCCGCCAAATGAGCGCGAAGCTAGGCATGGCTATTACTTGCTGCTCCCACCAAATCAAGCCAGATATTGCCAGTTCTGCTTTAGAGGACCTCCTGAAACAAACACGTTCATTACATATGCACGCTACCACAAAGGGATCCTCTGCCCTGAGAGGACATCCTGGCGAGCTAGGTACTTAACTGCTGAGCTAGCCGCATTTACATACCGGCTACTATTGTCAATTTGGACTTTAACTTAATCATGCAAATTCTGACCTTTCGGAGGCTTTGTCTCCAACCCAAAACCTATTGTTTTTGCCCAAGACCAGACTAGCCTGTGGTTGTTCTTTCCCTTTTAAAAATCCCCCGCTCAGAGAGCTCTTTGGAACTCTCACTGGAACTTCTCCAAAACTCTTGCCGATTGCTCGAACTTCACTTTGCCTTGCTGCCACTCGGTTCAGCAGATTCCCCTCGGTTGCCACACTGGGTTTCCACTTCTTCAATCAGGCTTCTCCAGGACTGCAGGACAGGTGGCGTATCACCCATTCCCCTTAAATTCTATTTTCCTTTTCTAGTTAAGAGTGTGCTTGTGTTTCTCTTTAATAACTGTTTAATAAATCTTAATTATTGTTTGAACCATTTGCCTCCTCACTGACCTGACGCTGTATACATAGGGTAAAAGATCCTGCTGCGTTGCCCTGCCTCTTTTTAGCCAAGAGAGTGCTCCAGCTAATTTCCCCATCTTGTTTAGTTTGCTTGGTAGTTTGGGCGCCCCTCCCAGGACCCCCAATTCACAGGGTAACATTACCTTAAAATACAGTAATACAGTAATAAAACAAAGAATATGACAATAGCCATTTCCGTTACAGTGCTATTATTCCACTTTCAACATCCTATGGAATCTTGGGGTTTGCAGTTTAGGGAGGGGCCTGCAAACAGTCTAGTGCAGAAGTGGCTAACATTTGAAGTGTTAGTTCCTGTAGAATTAGAAACATAGGGCCTTTCCACACGCGGGGCGGGTAAACGGGGGTGCGCATGCAGGGACGGATCCTACCACAAAACGGGTTGCTCCGTCCCCGCGGGGAGCGTGCGTTCGCCGCTCCGAACGGCAGCGAATTTCGGCGGCATTCAGCGGCGCCCAAAATGGCGGCCGCCGGCTTCCAGCGGCGCTCTGCCAATCAGGGCAGCGCTCCAGCCGGAAGCCCGCCCCAGGCAGCTCTGCAGAGACGTGCTAACGTGTCCCTGCAGTTCTAAACGGGGCGCGGCGACGGGGCAACGCGCGCAAGTCTCATAAAAACCACTTGAGAAGTGGTTTTTATAGACTTGCAGCGCCACCCCCGTGGCCGCGCAAGGGCGGTTTGAGGTTTAGAACCTCCCATTTGCGAACCGTCCTCGCGCACCTCGCAGTGTAGAAGACCTCCTTGGGAGGTCGCCCTAGCGCGGGCAATATGCCCGTGTGGAAAGGGCCATAGGATAGATTAGCAAATGTATCCCAGAAGTAGTGGTGTTTAGCTTGCTGTTTTAAACCCATGTTAAACACACTATGTGTTAAGTGAGCTTGACAAACATGACTTCTTTTGCCCTCCACAGTAACTCATACAACTCCATGTAGCACTCCATTACCTTTCCAGTTTAATTAAATGTTCTTAGGATGAATGTTGTATTTACATTCTTGTACTGTGCTTCTAGTACTGACTGCTCCATTTATAAACTGACTGGATACAGTCCAATCATCTTTAGTTAATGTATCTGCCACTCATTGAAAGCTAAGACTCCTGGGAGGTTTGCTATATGAGTCCTTTTGTTTGCTACAGTTGTTAACTGTTATGTCTCTGAAACTGCATTATTTATATTCATTAGACATATATGCACACCTTTTGGGTTATTCTCTTTTACCAGAATGGAAGGAAGAAAAAGTCCAGCATTACAAGTAACTTCTTCGAGAATACTGACTGATGTTCTAGTTATGCAGCAATATATAGTATTGTTCAGACACTGAGCATGAACAGAATACAGAAACTCATGTTAGAGCGAGAGGCACACACCTGTAGGTCTCATCCCTGCAATAAACATCAACATACCCTCCAACTGTCCATAGTTGCCAGGGAAGTCCTGATTAATCCTCTGTCATCCCACTTTTCATGTGGTTTTACAATGTCCCACAGCCTTTCCACACTACACTGGTAGAGTGCTATTATTCCAGTTTCAACATCTCATGGAATCCTGGGATTTGCAGTTTAGGGAGGGGCATTCAGAATTCTCAGCCAGAGATTTCTTTGGCCTCAGTAAATTACAAACCTCAAAATTCCACAGGATGTTGAGTGTGGAATAATAGCACTATAACAGCGTAGTGCAGAAAGGCCCACAGATTCCCTCTCCTCCCACTTCCCCCTTTGTCCTTGCATTACTTCTTTTGCTGCAAACTGAGTTCAAATTGCAACAGTACTTTGTACTTAACAGGGGAGAGAAGAGGAGGAGATGGGATTTTGCCCTTCACTCTTGGCTCAGGCAAAAGTGAACTGATGTGACCTCTCCTAGCTTGTGTATTTTCCTTATTAATAAATTTCACATCTTGACCTTGTTTAGCCACATGTGTCCTGATTTTCCTGTGAAATGTTGGAGGGTGCGCTTCAAAGTGTAAAGAGGGATGCCATTGCATTGTGAGCAGAACTCTTTGCCTGACTGGGGGACATGATAAAGAGACTCTGGATTATTCCACAGAGGACTGAGACAGTGAAAGTAGTGGACATGAGGATGCAGTGCTCTGGGCCAGCATACAAGTCCCAGACACAGATTTGTTCACCCTTTTGGGCTTGATGATTTAGCTGGACTTGAGCAGGAGGTGACTATCATACTAAAGTAAATAATTCTCAATTCACTCTTTGAACCCAGAGCTATTTGGTCTATATCTTGTAGGATATTGCCAACTGTGTTTTCATTTTATTTATTTAAAAGAAGGAATTATTTATAGAAGAGACGAATTATTTATTTGAAATATTTCTTCACCAAATAGTCATTCATGAGATATCTAATAATAAACATGAACATTAAAATCATGAACACCAACAACTCTAAAACAAAATGACAAAATAAATACAGCAGCAGTGTGGAGGATGAAGGAAAACAACATCCAAATGGTAAAAACTGAGGCAAACATAGTACAAATTTAAATCTGTTTCTAATAGAAACCATGGATGGAATCTGGCTAATGAACAAAAGAAAGGTGTTCCAAGAAAGGGCAAGGAAGTGTGGCCAGAAACATAATAGAGGGTGAGTTATGAAGAATCAATGAATACTACAAACTTCAGCCACTTTGTGTCATGGCTTCTCATAGGAATTAGACATTGGCAGGGAGCTGTGCATTTGGCTGAAGATTCTTTGCCCCTTAAACAATTTTTGAGAAATTTAATATTAAACCTGATTAAGTATGAATTGTAGATATGCTCTGAGAAATAAACATTCATGGCAATAATTAATTCCAGAAGATGATTAATTCTGCTTCCTGGAGTGGGAGTTATTTATTACTAAGAGACATTATTAGGACACTATTCAGCCCTTTCTTTAGAAACTGGTAATTCATGGAATGCCAGAGAAGTCACATGAGGCTATTGAAGCAAAAGAAGATCTGAAACTGCTGTATAAACTGACTCTGTTGACTAACTCCTACAGAAAGAAGCTGTGTTGCATGCCAGTTCTCATTCTGAGGGTTTTGTCCATGGATCCAAACAAGTAAATACTCTTCCTAGTCAACAAACCAATTAAGCAAGATACATTAGGGCCAGTTACTTTGATGAGAGCTCCTGTATCTTTTCATTATCGTGTAGAAAAGAGGATTTGGGCAGGTGTTCTTTGTTACCTGGATGCACGACAAGCAACATCTGCTGAAATTCCCACTTCTGTGCAACGGTTAAAGTACAGGAGCCTTCTCCCATTTCAATGTGTCAACCATTACAGATGATCCTATACATGAATTTTAAAAGACTAGTTGCTGTTGTTCTTTGCCTGCAAGGTGTTTCCAAGTTGTATCAATCCTAAGGTGAATCTATCACAGGGTTTTCTTGGCAAGGTGTGTTCAGAGGTAGCTTTCTTCTGAGGCTGAGAGCATGTGACTTGCCCAAGGACACCCACTGGGTTTCCATGGCCAAGCAGGAATACTAGCTGAAAGATTTTTACCAGTGCATTCTCCTGTATACGTGTCTTCTAGGTTTTGTGATAGGGTGTACCAGAGGTAGCTGAAGTTTCACTACTTCTCTAAGGCCGTTTCTGCACTAGACTGCCATAGCGCTATTATTCTACTTGCAACATCCTATGGAATCCTGGGGTTTGCCGTTTCGGGAGGGGCCAGGCGGTCTAGTACGGAAACTATGCCAGTCTAGTACGGAAATGGCCTTAGAGAAGTCTTGGCTGCAGCAGTGGCTCTGTTTGCACAGTAGAGGTGAATCGGGGGTTGGTGGAGCGCTTCTTGGGGTTATTTAAGGCTATGCCAATGTTTGAACATGCCAACCTCTGTGCACCCTATATCAGCCATTTCCTTGTGGCATCAGCCTGCATGGACTCAATCTCAGTTGGTCATATCAAGGTTTAAATCAGAACTATGTTGGCCAAGAAGTTAAATGTATCTTTGCATTCACATTTTTTAAAAACAGAAATACCAGCTGCTGAGGAAGGGGATCAATTACCAGGATTGCAGCCAAGAAGAAGAGAAGTTAATATTTTCCTCTTCTTATACAGTCCCTGACAAAGATTACTCCTTGGAAGCTGGAATATGCACTGAGAGGAAGTTTCCCACTGACGAAAATTTGCAAACATGGCTGGTAATAGTAAACAGTCTTCATGTTCTGGCCATTCTGGGATGACAGAGGGACTATTCCTCATAAGAGCTCAGTCATATGCATACTCCTAAATAAATATTCATAACTCTGCTTTTCTGAAAGCTTCGAGAGCCATTTTTGCACTTCATGAATGCAATAAAGAATCTGGGTGATTGTTTGCTGTGGGGAGTGGTCATTTTAACTGCCATTCTGGGGCAGGGGATTGCCCTCCCACTTTATGGGGCACTCCTGGTTTGTTATTTCTTTGGCTCTTGTGCCTGGCTCAGTCTTGCTTATCTAGACACTAACAACAACACGACATTTACATGCAGGTGTGCCATATAGACTCGTACCAGTATTTTATGTACATGAATAAGGTAGGTACTAAAGCACAGATTATGTAAATTTGTTGAAAAAAATTAGCTTTCCCAAATCTTTCGAAACAAGCAGTAAGTGAAGTGTGCACAATGGCTGCCAAATTCCTGGTAGCTGCTGACTTGGGAGGATTGCACACTGTGTGGGAGGGTGATAGAAACCATCTTAGACGCACTTGGCAATGCAGGGCTTGGTGTGGTTTTGTTAAAGATGTACTGCTCCTTGGATGAGGTGAATTGGAGACTCTGGTGGTGAGTCCTTCTGGGGTGTAAAGGCCTAACCAGTTGCTGAAAGGCACTTATTAAAGTCGCCAATTCTGGATCATTCCAGGCTTTGCGGTCTCTGGATCCAAACCTCAGCCCTTGGGCAGGTCCCTGGAGATGTCCTTACACTTTCTGCATTTAACTTCCAACCAAAGTTGCTCAGTGAGCATGCTTGTCATTCAAACACACAAATAAATTTTGCTGTTCGGACATTAGGAAAGAAATCTTATCTGAAGGGACTATTCCTAGAGCAAAGTGGAATGAAGGGATTATTCCTTCTCACTTACTTAAGGAATTAGGATAAGGAACATTTAATTCTGTCTGCTTGCTTCAGGCCACAAGAAGGATCCAAAGTGGAGGGTGAGCCCTGCCCTATAATGACTAGGAAGGGAAGAAGGAAGCTAACTAAGAGCCTTGCCACACCATTCCTTAACCCTGCATTGTTCCATTAGCATCCCACTATAGCTATTCCTGTCAGGGTATCAGGGTATCAATGCTCTCCATTGCACTCTTTCAACATTACTGGTTAGTTGCATCATTCACACTGTTTTTCCCATTCACTGCAGAGTCCTTTTCCCTACCCCATGCCTCGTGACTGGGCCATGTTATTTTTCTTTTAATTTTTACACTGCACTTGTGCAGTAACATCCTGAAGGAATGACTACCTAGGAATGCCCACACCATGGCCACTAATGGGTCAGGTACAGAATAAAGTGCTGTGAGAAATCCGCACTCTCATAGCTAACTGGATTGTTGCAGGAAAGGGGGTCATTAACAGATTATATATAGCATGAAAAAAAGACACATTTCAAATGGATTGCAACTCAATAGCAGCTGGTGAGCAAAGACATTGTGTGAGAGGACTGATCTTGAACCAGGAATAATGCACTGCTCTGTCAGTATTGTTTGGTAACAGTATGACACCTTGGTGTGATAAGGCCCTTAGTAACAGATCCTCTGGAGAGTCTTTGCAAGTTGCAGTAGCAACTTAATTAAGGCTTTCAAGCTGAGCTAGAGGTTCACACACTGTTTTTTTTTTTGCTCTTGCCTAGAGATAAGGACACCAAAACTAGAGAATCTGCATCCTTGTCTCCTACCTGGACAGAACCCACGAAAACTGGAGGCTTAGGGCCAGGCCCTGAGATCTGACAACTCTAGTGCCAATCCACTGTAATACAGTTAAAAGCTGTCAAATTTCCACATTCACTCAGTGGCAGCATCTCAGTTTCTCTAGTGAGGATTCACTGTGACCCTGATTCTGCTCCATGTTCCCAGCTATAACTAAACCATTCAAGGTATGAGGCAAAAATAAAGAAGCCCATCAGAAACAGGGATGTGTTGTCTTTTAGCAGACAGCACACAACAGCAACCACCAAACAGAACAGTCCACTTTTGTGTGGTTCTTCTGGGGAAAGATAATTGAGAAATACTGCACTACTGCCAAGAAACAGTTCAGGTTTTTGTATGTGTTGCAAAACATGGAGACACAAGAGGTTCGAACAGGGCCTGCATCGGATTACAGATCTCTTCTTCAAAACTAGATTTATTGATATAAGTCGTCCACCTCAGGCCTCTGTAGGGTTATGAATAGTAAAGTTGATCAACTAGAGGAAGGCTATTCCCTTGGAAAATTATTTAACATTGAATAATAGTGGCTAGTGGAGATGAAACTCACATACCCTCTAACTGTCCTGATTAATCTTCTGCTGTCCTGCTTTTTCAGCTACTTTTAGAATATCCCATTTTCTCCTTCTTCCTCTTCCCACTTGCCCCCTTTATCATCAGCTTACTTCAATTTCTGCAACTTGAGTTTAAAGTGCAAAAGTGGTTTGTCCACCATTAGCAGGGGGAGAAGAGGAGTAAAGCCTTGCCCTTCCCAGTAGACTCAGGCAAAAGAAAGCTGCTGCAATATCACCTTCACTGTAATATCACCCTTTCCGTATTAATAATATTTGCCATTGTGATCACCGTCTAATGTTGCTTAACTACATGTGCTCCAATTTTCATCTGTGATGTGTTGTAGGGTATGCATTTGGCAGGATCTGAGCTGCTATTTTTAATATCCTATTTTTCTGAATACTGCAAACATTTTATGTTTCAGCCTTCAAATTGTTATCAATCATCATCTTTACTATAATGTTCATGATGTTCTTCACCCATTTTAAATATTGCTCCTAACCTTTAGAAACTGCAAAAAAAAATTTTTTTTTTTACTAACTGTAATTAAAAATAGTGGGGCTTTTTTTTTTTCATTCTTTTGGTGGACTACACTCTAACTATAATGATGCATCAACAAGCTTTTCAGCATTCATTGTCCTACCATATTAAAAGCAGTGTTTAAAACAAAGCTGTTCCTGTGTTCACTTTAATGAAAGCTAACAGCATATTGAGAATTCCTGGGTTTCTGTCCAAAAGCAAATTAAGATTCTGAAATATTCTATCTAGAAACAATTCTCTACCACATTCACTTAGTTGTAACTAAAGTGAAGGCAGTAGGTATTCTCTATGTACACTTCACCTTTTAGCACAGAAACATCACAGGGCAATCTATAACAACTTGTTGTGGAATGCTGCTGATCAGAGTTCCAGCTAGCATGTCATGTCTTCTGCTACTGGGATAGTCTTAAATAGCCTAATTGAATGCACCCATGCTTACATTCCCCCCTCTGTTCTTTCCCAAAAATGTGATGTAACGAAAATGGCATTTCCCCAACCCCACTCACATAATTGGTTGTTGGCATGAGCAAGTGGAGGACCCAAAACTAGTTATCAGTGGGTAGAAGATGATGTTTTGGATTTTTCCTACATGGGAACTGTTGCTTGTCATGTCAGAAGAATGTGGGTAAATGTTTAAAGAGCACAGTTGTTGTTTTTCCTGCAGTTTTGTGCTCATTATTTTAGGTTAATGCTTGCTCCCCTATAGAGAGACACTAATACAGGGCTGGGAACCTCCAGGAATGGAGAAGCTGTGGTGATCCCCAGCCTATTGGAGGGCTCATCTTAATCCTGCTGTTCCTGAATTTGCTGCTTTGCAGCGTTCAATGGCAGTTACAATGCCAACAATTTGCCTTTAAAACAAGACATTGTGGCTTTTTTGCCGGTGACGTCCTATCAAAATGCAATAGTATCATGGCAAAGCTGATGGCAATGGCTGTTCCAAAAACAGAGATGGTGGTGAATGTGGCTTCTGGAGTGTGCTGCCCATGTCTTTATTAATACCAAGTGGGGTATAGTGACTTTTAGTGGCAGGAACTGATGCTGATCAAAAATAACTCTACCACTACTTTTCACCGGCACAATAAATAGAGATTTACCATTTAACAAATGCAAATATGGTATCCTTCATCACATAACCTTCTGCATCACATACAAAGCAGTCCTTTTGTAGGGTTAGTTCAGAGTCACTTCCAGGCTTGTAAGGTATATTGCAACTATGCACAGCCTGCAGAGATCTTCTATTCCTGTCCAAAACCTAATCTGAAAACACTCTGGAAAGTCTGCAGTGAACATGCCACACAGTGTGGCTCTCCTTTTGCACAGGAAGTGTTGCTTCTTGCCAGGACTGACCTGAGACATTTTGCTGCCTGGGGAGGAGGAGCAAATGGGAAATCTTCTTGCCTCCCCACCTTCACTCAAAAGTACTTAAAGCCTGCCAAGTTTTGGCACATCAGGCAGAAAATGACACAACCTGTTTCCTTGATCAATGTCAGCAAAAATACAAAAATAACAAATCAAAGCGACAATTTGTTTCCCATTGATGATTTATTGTTGATGTTGTCATCCACATCCAAACTGACTCTGACTTATGGCAATTCTATGTTAGGGCTTTTTTGTCGTGGTTTGTTCGGGGGAGGTTTGCCATTGCCTTCCTCTGAGACTGAGAGAGTGTGACTTTCCCAAGGCCATCCAGTGATTTTCAAGACTGTGGAGATTTGAATCCTGTCCTCCTGGAGTCCTAGTCCAACACTCAGACCACTACACAAGGCTGGCACCTTCCTTTTGTGACAGATACCCCAAATCTATTTCCTAAAGTAGTACCATTCTTCCTAATGTTGGGGCTGCCCTTACTCCTTGATGAGCTCTAAGCAGTGATTCACATGCAGATATTCCATAAAATGGCAAAACCACCCCTGAATATTCCTTACCTAAGAAAATCCTATGAAATTCATGGGGTTACCATATGTTGACAGGCAACTTGAAGGTACATGTACAGAAACACACCTCACTTGCCACTGAATGTGTGAATTCCATCTATTTCATCTAGTATGAGGTGGTTATATAGGGTGAGCTACTGCAGCTTGGGGAGGGGAGCTGTTCTGCCCCTGAGATTCCCCCGGGGCCACATGAATTGCCCAACAAAGCAGAACAAAAAGACAAAACAAACAAAACAAAAATAGCACAAAAGAAGTACCTGAAATCACTGCAGGGTGGGGATTTTTTTAAATATAAATTCTCACTCCTGCATACAGGCTTCCAGAAACAGTCAATTCTCTCTGGCCAGAAAAAATCCAATCCAGGGTGTCTGGAGATGCCAATGGCTTGAAGAAGAGTTGAAAGGAGACACGATTTGTTCGTCACTGATGAGCATATGAAGATACATTTGGTACGGCCATTGGATTCGCACCCAAAGTCAGTCCCTTCTTCTCTGCCTCTCCCCTGCTCTTCTTCCTAATCTTCTTCCCAACACACATTCCATCTCATCCAGCATTTGAACCCCTAGGAATTGTTTACCACTTTTTATTTTGGATGTAATTTATAGAGGTAATAATGATTGATGAATAGGATAACTAACTGGAAGGGAATTGATTAAATTTTGGAACAGGATCTGGATGGAAATTGGAGAATGAATGAGCTCCCTGATTTGCCCCTGATTTGCCTGTGGACAGGTACTCCTGTCACATTTTCAAAAGAACCATTTGTTTTAAAAGTGTGCGTGTATGAAAAAGGTTCATGGAAAAAACAACCAACCACGCCTCCTTTTGCAATTTTGCAGTCCATTGCAAATAACCCAAGTTGATATTTTCTGGCAGGTTGTGAATTATCTGAACGATTTGTCCTATGTAAGGTGATTTGGGTGTAAGATTTATTTGCCGGATACAGAGAAACAAATTGACATAGAAAGTTTTTATGCCGATGTGTGTCCTAGAGACCTGTGCACTTTTTAACTGGCTTGCAACATTCCCAGCCTTCTCTCAGTTCCCTACTGTCACAGGAAATAACTGGTTCGGGGGCACACATTTGCTGAGACGAGGCGGTCTTTTCTGCCCTAAGGCATTAAATGCAGAGTACAGGAAGCTCAGAAGGGCTTAAAAACCCTAAAGACCCCAGATGTTGTCTGACTTTGGAAGCTAAGCAGGGTCAGTTCTGGTTAGTACTTCAATGGGAGACTGCCAGGGAATACCAGCTGCTGTAGGCTATATTTTAGAGGAAGGAACTGGCAAAACCACTTCTGAGCAGTCCTTGCTTAAGAAAACACTATGAAAATCATGAGGTCACCATAAGTTAATCGGCAACTTGAAGGTGCACATGTGCGTGCGCGCGCGCGTGAGTGCATGTGTGCGCACACACAGAGGAAATCTCTCTCTGTCAAAGGCATCATGTTCTCTGCAATAGCTGAACTAGAATATGTTGGATATCATGAAACATGCCCAGAGTTATTTTAGATGAGAGTGGCAATATAATTATAAAGAACTTCAGTTATTTTGGGGGGCTCCAAAGATCCATTTTGATGTAATCAGTGGAAGATTTCTCAGACCAGATTTATTTTTTTTAATTTTTTTTTTGTTAATGCAGCTGACAGGCCTGATTCTATCTGGCAATCCCAATGAATGTCATAAAATGTGTTTGATGATGCTACAGCCTGCAACACTTATGACTTAATTTTCTTCAGACTGCCTAATAGAGCATCTTACACAGCAACATCCAGGAAATAAGTTTTACATTTGCAGCTAATGTACTGACAGCATATAAACCTTATTGGCAGATTTACTGCTTCATGATGAGAACATACATGGTATCATCTTATCTTTTATCTGAGTCAATGTGGCCAATAAAAATAGAAATTCCAATATGACCAATTAGTTTAGCTTGAAAGCATCTCATATCATCACTGGGGTTGTCATCCATCCAAAATTTCCTGGAGCCTCAGAATACATGAACTCAGGCTCAAGCTTATTTTGGGGGGATCCTGTACAAATTTGAAACATATGCCCTTAACATAGAGGTTCAAACATGCTGGACCCCTCTACACATGTAGCTGCACATGGTATTTTTCAGTGCCATTGCCCTGACAGTTCAGCTGGTTTGTTGTAGCAGAAGCAGCATGGAAATCTGCCTGGAAACTTAATGCCCTGAATGGTCATTGCAGAACCACACTGACCAATGTACACACATTTTCCATTTAAATTAAGGCAAGGATGGGAAATGTGGCCCAGTCATTAAGCATTCCCATCCCTGCTTTTAGATAGAGCTTGGAAAGCTTTTTGTTTTTTGTTCTACATCTTGCAGAATCCCTAGAGACTTCTTGTGATCCAGTGACCCAGTTGGCTCCTAATGTGTTTCAATAACTTTATTAATAACCTTGTACTTGATTTCCTGCTCCTGATGTACTTCAATAATTTCCTTTAGGCTGTTAGTAATATGCAGTCCTCAAAAACCTTTCTGCATCTCTGCTTGCCTGCTTACATTTTCTTTTTGCAAGTTTGTCTTGTTGATGATGAGTTGGGTAACCTTTTTTGATCAAGACTTGGGTTTCCTTCAGGAAACCACCACCCTGTCATCATTTCTTTGACAATGCTAGCTAACTCTGCTGGTGACCCCTTGGACCTTTTCTGACTTATGTACATTTTAATTGTTCCTGTAGTACAGGGGTGAGAAAAGTGGCCCCACCAGAACTGTTTCTGTCATCTCCAGAGCCCCTGAGGGGTCAAAAAAATAAATTAAAAAAAATTATCAAAAAAATTTCAGAAAAATGTTGACTCTCACCTCATAAGTAGGAGTTGCGGTGCTTGTGACTTACTGCCTGCTCTGCCATAGACATGATACTTTTTCAACTTTACATGTCTATGAATATATGAGGGTTAACTCTCCCCTCCCCTCCCACAAGATGAATAATGCAGTGCTGGAGAAGAGGGGCATACAAATTTCTAACAAATAGGAAGGCAACATTGAATGAAAAGATGAGGGAAATTGTTGTAAAGCAGGGCTGGCAACAGCAGGAGTTTCTGGGGCTACTTGTATGCCTCTAGACCCTCCAGTGGCTGCACAGACTACCAAAAAATGAAACAAATAACCCAAAATGGCCTCAAGATACAAACGCAAAAAATGCTTTTTTAAAAGAAACATTGAACAGTTTTTAAAGAAACATTGAACCCAGAGAGGACTTGCAACTTATCTAAAAGGTAAATTGTTGCACCCAGAGGGTTTCAGAAGTAGCAATTTGACCTCTTTTCTTGTCAGAAAAGGGTCAGTCTGGGATTCTGGGGTTGTTGATGGCCATTTAAATTTCTTTGGGGCTCCTTTTGCCCAGTCTAGTTGTAAAGAGAAGAAACGGACTGTGCTGGTGCTTACTCCTATTTCTCTTTCACAGGGAACTGATAAGCACTTTGTGGTAGAGCAGAGGTGAACTCAGCCACAAAGGTGTGTTGGTAAATTGTGCCTTCCAGTTGTTTTGGACTGCCACTCCCTAGTCCCTTACCATTGGCTATTTTGGATAGAACTGATGGGAGTGGCTGACTAAATTAATATCTGGAGGGCCAAATTTTTACAACTTCTCATCTATAGCAATTGCAAGATTTCAGCATAAGACATCTGAGCTGCTGAAATGAGAGAATAAAAACTGCCCAATGTTAGCACCACAAAATTATCATGACAGAATGTCAACAAAGGTTTTTGGAGGAGACAAGTAAAAAAATGTGGACATAATTATGTTCCCTTTTTGTGGAAACAGTGTAGTCATGGAACCTGCCTGGATTTCATATTAATTAAATCATATATAAATGATGTCTTTGTATCACATTGTACTTCCTTTGACATACTGAGCATATCGTAGGCCTCACATTCCACATGAAGTCCCAGGTCTTGGAGTCAGACGGGAATCTTAACCTTCCTCCCCCCACTGTTTTTTTTCTCATTTTAAACAAACTCTACTCCTCATCACAGCAAAAAAAAAGCTTCGTGGGGCAGGAGGAAACTTCCGAAAGGCCTTAAGTAAGCAAGGCTAATGAACTCTAAATGTACTGCTAGTGCTGTTATCCAGTTTTTAAAAAGCAAAGCAATTCATCAGATGCATTTAAACCAATTAAGGCTTAATTATTTGCATAGATTTGCATTTGAATAAAAAAGTAGTTCTGAACAAAAGGTCATTTTGTTTGTTTTTGGAGAATGGCTCCATATAGCCTCAGAAGCCACCATCTCTCCAGGGTCATCTACCCTTGAGCAGCAATCTGAACTGAACCTGAGTGTGAAGCTGTATCACAAGCAACGAGTCAGGACTGGGGAAAAGTCAGGATCAAGGGCAAGTCAGGAGGGGGGCCAGAGAACAACCAAGAACAGTGACAGTTGCTGGTTCCCAAGGGAGCAAGAAAGCCACCCCAGGATTCATTCTAAAATTGAAAGGGGCTGTCCAAGGTGCTGAACCCATTCTGATAGTAGCTTCAGCACTGTGGGAAGCTCCTGCAAAGCATGAATTAAAACCTAGAATGGAGGTACCACTGCACTGACGTTGGAGCCACCTGCTACCACTGCTTCTTTGTATGAGAAGAAGAATACTTCTTTTTAGAAAAATAAAGGGCAGGGCGATGATACTTCTGATATTGTTATACTACATCTCCCATCATCCCTTGCCATATGGGCTATGTTGGTTAGGGACAGTGAAGGTTATAGTCAAAGAAGTTTTGGAGAGACACATACTGTCTTCTAAGCTGTTTTAGAAGATACCTGACACGCACAGATTTTTAACATATTAAGTAGTTCCATTAAAAATAATTAACTAAATCAAGTCTGCTACCCAGTAAATCAGAAGTACCTTTCTGATGGAAATATTTCAATCAGTTAATAAAGATGGTGATAACATTTTATATCTCATCATCATCATTACCCACTAAATGGCACCCAACTGATGTTTAAAGAGGTTTTGCAAATGTTTCCTGAATCTGCGGCACTGGCAATCTGGAAAATGTACACAGGAGAATTGTCCATTTTTCACCAACAAGGCAGAATAAGGCAGCTGATTTGGGATATCATGAAAGGGCAGCCAATTGTTAGTTATTTTATTTTGCCTTTGCTATATTTTTATACCTAAGGAGAGATACTAGTGGAATTTATTGGCATAGGTGAGAAATAACATGGTAGGCCTTAGGTAGTGTGCATCTTAACTAGTGGGAAGAGGCATTGTTTGCTTTTCTGCCTCAGGCTACAAATTACTTTGGTCTGGCCTTGTTTGTGCCTCAATGGTTGGCCCTGCCTCAATTTTGTATTGCTTCTTGGCAGCAGCTCCAAGGCCCAGGCTGTGAAAATTGCTTCTGAGGGAGGCTAGGCTGGCCTCTTGCTGATATCCTTCCACATGTGGGAAGAGACCTTTTTCCTCAGGCAGGTTGTTGACAACTGACCAGCTGCTGAGGAAAGGGATTTTATTTTATTTTATTATTTTATTTTATTTTATTTTATTTTAGTACTTCTGTATCACCTTCCCACCCACAAGGGGTCTGTTGTGCCTATGGATGGTACACTTATCATATACATTGTGGTTTAATAGTATAACTTTTATGTTTACATTTTTTTGAAGTTTTTAACCATTTGGAGTCCCAGTTCTGGGAGAACTACAAGACATAAATCAAATTGTTCAAAATCATAAAACATAATCTTGGGGCTGAAGCAGTCATTCCTGTACAGAAAAGTATACCCTGTTCTACCATGTTCAAACTTCGGGAAAGGAAAGCAGTGTATCTGATAAATTCAAGGAGACAGAGGAGCCCTGAGAGTTTGAATGTCACTTTGTATTGCCTAGTGAGTGTTGTGAAAGTTTGGAGGCAAGGTGTGTTACTGATGTGGAACACCATTGTGAGGAAATTTGTCATGGCAGACTCCACTAAATGTAGGCCATGCTTAGATAATGCAGGTGGGCAGGACAGACCGGGGGCTCTGCCTTCCTGTAGGGCTTACGCATTTCTTTTCGATTTAGTGAAGTTGTCTCTCCCTGCCACCTTCCCTCTCTTCCTTTCTAGGAATGGTGCTTGCCGTCAGCACTACTTACAGTCAGATCTTTAAATTAAAAGATCTTGTGCCAGGAAACCATCTGAGAAAATCTGAATTCTCAGATGCACTCTAAGAGTTCCAGAACAGTGTAGTGCTCAGATTGTTGGTCTATGACAGGAAATCAAGTTTCGAATTCCCACTGAACAACGGAATTCACTGGTGACCTTGGACACACTCTCTGAGCACCATGCATTCACAACCTAAGGTTGTTGTGCAGATAAATGGGAAGGAGAGCAAATCATCACTTTTAACCCACTGAGGAAAAAGACAATATAAATGTTGTTATTATTATTATCTGCCTTGAAATTAAACCTGATCTATGGCAACCCTATCATAGAGCATTTTTGTCAAGATTTCTTCGGAGAAGTTTTGTCATTGTGTTTCTCTTAGGCTCAGGGAGTTTGACTTACCCAAAGTCACCTAGGAGTTTATCACGTGATAGGTTTGCTGCACGATTGCACTGGTTTAGTTCTTATCACATGATGTCATTGACTCTCGTATTGTTGCACTGCACTTCCATTGTCATTGGATTGCATCTTTTCATTGACAAGGAAAACTTGTTAATGGCTCCAATATTGCTGCTGTTCAACTATTACATCTTGGGGTTACTGTGACTGTCTTGGTGTGATTGTTTGGTTTGGTTGCAGTTCCAGTATTCTAGCAGTCCTGTGAGGTGAGTGGGTGTGGTTTTCCTCTTCTCTTCCTCCCGATCCCCAAGCAGAGTGAAGTCACTCCACTTCCGGTATTGGGACAAAGAGGACATCATTGTGCACAGGAACAACATTGCTTTCACTCCATTCCCAGGTAGATGTTTGGCGGAGGGGAGTGTTATTTTGCCAGAATTATGCAATTGCACAGCTGTGGCAGTCACCAGCATGCCACAATTACAGGAAAACAAATGTAAAACAATACAATCCATGGAACTCAGATTGTACAATTGCGGGGGGGAAAGAAAATTAAAAATAAACAGCACACATGGGCTATGTAGGGTGGATATAAGTAGAAAGGTAGAGTCAGCAAGGCAATACAGAAGACTGATTGTGGGAACATGCATCACCAATGTGGCACTATAGCATTATTGCAGAAAAGATGTGAAAGTGATTGTTTCCATACTGGCATGTTTTTGTTTAGAGAGCCAGCATAGTGTGGTGGTTTGAGCATTGGAATATGACCCTGGAGACCAGAGTTTGATTCCTTGCTTGGGCATGGAAACCCACTGGGTGACCTTGAGCATGTCACATACTCTCATCCCCTAGGAAACTCCTGAGATAAGTTTTCCTTAGGTTGCCATAAGTCAGAAACAACTTTACACAACAACAAAAAATGTTTCCATTTGCTTAAACAATGTGATTGCTATGAGACAACAGGATGGTGTGATAAAGCCTAATGCATTTCTATGGCCGAGTGGACATTCAAACGTCGGTCATCCAGAATCCAGCACTCAAATCACTACACCGCACTATCTCTCTGGGACGTGAATACTAACAAATAAATTACAAACAAACAAATATTCTGCTGCCATCCTGGGCCAATCTAATTTACTCTAAGTCTTGCTGAGTGCCATGAATCTAAGTGTCCTTAGAGCTTTCACACCTGTTTTTGCTTGACGTAGTCACAGCTTTTGGAGCCCAAAATCGTCCACCATATGAGCTGGTTATCTGGCTAGCAGTCTGTTTGCAGGGTGCTGGTCTGAGCCCCACTGCTTTTGACAAGGACAGAGTTTGTGTAAATGGATGAGGGAACAGCAGTTGAGGAATTTGTTGTTGCTGTTAGCTGCCATCAAGTTGACTGTAGCCCTATGAGGGAGAGATGTCAAGTCCCCCAGTCATCAACAGCTCTGCTTACATCTTGTAGACTCAGTCCCTGTGGCTTCCTTGATGGAGTCTCTCCATCTGTAATGTGGTCTTCCTCTTTTCCTACTTCTTCTACTTTACCAAGTTTCATTGTCTTTTTTAGTGAGTCATGTCTTCTGATGATACAGCCAAAGAATGACAGTCTCAGTTTAATCATCCTAGCTTCCAGGGAGAATTCAGGCTTGATTTTGATTTGTTCTAGGACCCTTTCATTTGTCTTTTTTAGCAATCCACAGCATCCATAGAACTCTTCTCCAGCACCTCATTTCAGATGAATTGAATTTCTTTCTATCAGCTTTCTTCACTGTCCTGTTTTCATAGCCATACATAGAAATTGGAACTACAGTGGCTTAGACAATCCTTACTTTAATATTCAATGATATATCTTTACATTTCAGGATCTTGTCTAGTTCCTTCATAACTGTCTTTCCAAGTCCTAGTCTCCATTCTGATTAATGACTGAAGCAAGGTATGGAAAATCTTCAACTATTTCAATGTCTTCTTTAACTGTTTCAATGTCTACGTTAAAGTTATTTTTATATAATTAATTTTATTATAATTACATCATATTAAAAAAACATTTCTCATTGTACATTTAACCGAACTATTACAGCATCTTCCACACCTCTCTGGATTTCAATACTGTTATTTCATTGACATATCAACATTTATGCATTGTATTACATTTGTTAACATACAAGATAGATCCTGCTCTTCATCCCTACTTTACATGTTCCATGATATTCCACTGATTTTTATTTCTAGCTACTCATGCTACCATGAATCAAGAATTGTTGCCTGTCGATACCCATGTCTAGTTTAAAGTTACGTGAATCATATGTGGTCATTATTTTTGATTTCTTAATATTCAGCTATAGACTTGCCTTTATACTTTCTGCCTTGACCTTTTTCAGTAATCATTCCAAGCCTTCGCTATTTTCTCCTATGGGTATGGTGTCATCTGCGTATCTTAAAATTGTTGATGTTCCTTCCTCCAATTTTCATGCCTCCTTTATCCAAGTCTATTCCTGCTTTATGTGTAATACATTCAGCGTACATGTTAAACAGAGAGGGTGATAAAAGGCAGTCCTGCCTGACCCCCTTTCCAACTGGAAAAATTCCATTTCTCTATATTCTATGCAGACTGTATCATCTCATCCTGAGTACAGGTAATGCACCAAAACAATCACATTTTGTGGCACACCCATGTCTTCAAGAGCAATCCATAGTTTTTCATGAATATAAATCATGGAATGGGCTTGAGTTGGGTTAGTGAACCAGTGGCCATATCAGGAAATGTCCAAGCAGTACAAGTAGCTGTGTAGGGTAGTAATATTTTTAGGGTGCTTTTGACATAACAGGAGACTCAAAAACTGAACTTCAGCATCCTTGGCAACTTGCGAAGGATTGTAAGCCACAACTACACACACGTACATACACAAACATCTAGCTACCCATCCCAGGACCCAGACATACCCTTCCCAACAGCCACAACACAGAGATGTGAATGGGACATTACTTACTGCAACCAGTATAGCTGAAAAAGGGAGGGCCATGAGACTCAGAGCATTTACCATATTTGCTGGGGTATAAGGTGCAATTCCTGCCCCCCAAAAAATGCCTTCTGAAAATGGAGCGTGTCTTATACACTGGTGTGTCTTATACACTGGCAAACATGGGTAACTCCTGCTGGGCCTAAATGCATAGGAAAATGAGGGAGGGTGAAAAGAGTGCTTGTCCTAGTGCCCCTTTAACATCCTCTCTCCTTGTCCTTTTGCCTTGATGGAGAGAAGTCCCTGCTGAGGCAAAATGCGTAGGAAAGGCAAGGGGGCGAAAAGAGCTGCTTTCCCCCATGCAGGCAAAATGACAGGAATGGGGGAGAAAGCAGCTCCTTTTGCCCCCTTGCCTTTCCTATGCATTTTGCCTTGGCAGGGTACTAAAAAACATTTTTCCTAAAAAAATAAAGTCTGAAAATAGGGTGCATCTTATACGCCGGTGTGTTTAATACACCAGCAAATACGGTATATAGTAAGGACACATCATTTAGGCAAACAGATGGGGGAGGCTGTCAGCCCACAAAAGCAAGGAAAGAGATGGGAAGAAGCCATTGGACACAACTGGTTTTATCAATGGAAGCAGCACCCATCACATTCAGATCTTTTGATTGTGTTCTTGGAAATCTTCACCCTCACCTTGTGTATGGATTGTCGCTCTGAATTTATTATGACTTGGACTGTGAAAACAATGACTGGTAACAGTCAGCAAACTGTTATAAACATTGCTTGTGGCTGCTGATAAAAGACTCTACTTAGAGAGCTGTAAATCTTGGCTGGCTACCAGCACAGGACAGAACCTACCTAAAATTGTGATACAATTAGTCATGTGATATTCTCTGACCTAACAGCCCTGACTATTTTAGAGGGTTTACCTGTTTCTACGGATTTGCCTTTCATAGCAATTGTACCTACAAACTGAAAAACTGAGTTGCCTCTTTTTCTTTCACTGTTTAATTTATTCAGTTATGCCACATATGCCGCATTTCTTTTTAAGTTGCCCAGCTACAGTTAAGTACAATTACTCCCATCTTTAGGAAAAAGCTCAGTGATTGATGAGGATTGTATATAAATTTACTTGTATTGCTTTTAGAAGCCCTTTGGTAATTGTGAGTCAGGGCCAACCTGCACCTGAGGCCATGTGCACATGCAAATAAGTTCCCACCTTTTTTAAAAAAATGCAAATTGCATCATCTGCTGGGAAGAACAAATAATCAGTGGGATCAGACCATATATTAGTGTGGATATATAACCCTTTCCTCCCTACTGCAGTAGTGAAGAAAATTCTTGTTCTGAAACTAGGCTTGTCTTTATGACAAATTACTCACTGCCTTTGTTTCCAAAGAAAGCATAAATCTCAGAGAAGGGAGCTGCTTTAGCAGGAGAGGAAAGGGTTAAATTTCTTGTCCTTGCCTGCACTGACCCCATTGATTATTTTAGGCTCTTCCAGCACACACCCCAAATGAACCTTCCAATTGCATTTGGGAGGGACCTCTTAGACATTTAGTTTTGCATTACATGAGGCCATTTTTGCACTACATTGTTATAGTGCTATTATTCCATTTTCAACATCCTAAGGAATTCTGGGGTTTGCAGTTTAGGGAGGGGCCTTTAGAATCCTCAGCCAGGGGCTCTTTGGCCTCAGGAAACTACAAACTTCAAAATTTCCCCACAGGATTTTGGGAAAGTGGAATAAAAGCACTATAACAGTGTAGTACAGAAATGAACTCCTCATTGAGCACTTTAAAAATTGTACTAAACTCTGTGAAGAAGTTGAAAATTAAACCCTTTTTTTATTAATGCCAATTTCCATAAAGAAAATTCTCTGTCTTTTTTTAAAACCCAAAAATTTCAATTCTGTTCTCAAGAGTCACTTTTTAAAACCCCCAGAGAATGAAAACAGGTCACAAGTAAAGTATGTACTCATATTGTGAAACTCTTTTTTAATAACAAATGAAGTAGCTCCCCAAAATTAGACCACCAGATTAGAAAGCAAAAAAAAGTTTTTATTTTTACTGCAGGGATCTCAGTGGAATGAATTTCCAAACACTGAAAACCCTTTGAGTCAGGTATCAGCTCTCCTTTTATACACTCTTGTAAACAGGTTACAGGAAATGATTACATATGACCATATATGAACTGTTTACAGGTTACATAGACCCAGGTTACAGCAGGTTACAGCTTTCAAAAATGATATATTTGGTACCAAGGAGTCTTTCACTGATTTTTCACCAACATCAAAACTCCCCAGGTTTCCGGCATAGCTAAGTGCATACCTAAGCCTTCTGATAAGATACAGGACGCATCTGCTCACCTTATTTTTCTCTATTTTTCTACTTTAGCAATAGCTTCTTCAATTTAACCCTTTCATTCCCCCCTTTATGCCAAATTCCATAAAAAAATTTAAGCATACACTACTTAAGCTTGCTTTTGAGCCATAACAGCAAAATGAGTCGCCTTTCCCTCCATAGCTTGGGAAAGAGAGGTGTGTACACATTTCATAGCACAAGAGATACATACCATTATTAGGAACCCTCCTACAATCAAAAGTACAATACCTAAAAACAAGGTTTTTAACCAACTAAGGTCTGGGAGCCAGGAAGTTAACCAATCCCAAGGGTTGCTAATGCCACTGTCATTATTTTGTATTAACCCTTGTAAGTGTTGTATTTCATTCTCTATAGTCTTGTTCAGATCATGGAAGGCAACCTTACACCCCCCTTTGACTATGGTACAAAACCCCCTTTCTGGCTAATAAGTAATCCAAGGCCATCCAATGTTGTAACAATAACTGATTTAGCTCTTCCATTTCTTGTTGGAGGGCTTGTCCAATTTTCCAGTTGCACTTATAGTTTTCTCCAATCTACAGGTCAATCCTATTATGCTCCTATGATTTTCTTGAGCTACAATTCCTGGATAGGATCCCAAAGTGAGGACCCCTGTGATTAGTCCACTTCCTACTTCTACCCTCACTCTTAGACAATTGTGGCCCTACGATGACCAGATCCTCACACTGACTTCCCAGTGGTCCCACTGGGTCCGCTCTTCCTACCACCCCGTTTTGTTTGTCCTGGTAGGAAAACTTGAACAGGTAAGATCATTCCCTTTATTCTCACACACTGGTAAGTCCCTGGGTGGTAATTGGTGGCCCACCCATTAAAGCAGAACCATAGATTCAGATCTCTAGCCATCAATCCAGAGCATATACTGTCCACCCTGTATAATTAGGAGTGAACATGGGATATTCTAGGTAAGATCTTCAAAGTTGGTTTCATTTAAGTTCCCCTCAGGTTGATAGGAATTATTGTATGAGCTGTACAAATAGAATCTGTCATTACATGCTGAGTAATTTCCCAATTTACCATAAAATGAAGAGTATTTTATATATCCTTTCCACTTAGAATTCCAAGATCCACTATGGTGACAGCAGAAACACATTCCGGGGAAATAAGTATAAAACTTCAACTGCCTAAATCGAGTCTTATTTATACTACTGTCAACTTTGGCAAACATATTGGGATTCCCTCTCAATGGTGATTGTAGGGCTCCTACAACCACTCCCGGTTCACTAATAAGGGAGAGCATGAAACCAAAATCTGCTACAGTCTGTAGGTGTTTATAGATTAGAGTGACATTTGGTCCGTGTTGTAGGAACATGTGTACGGCATGTCGTTAGCCTCAATTACTCCACACATCATGCTCCACATCCTGATCAGCATTATCCACTTCATTTTCCGAATCACTCAGGGACCCAAATCTACTTATTCCACACAAATTCCTTCTATACATATACAAGAATACCAAAATACCAAGGAATATACACACTACTATTGTTACTAGATCACAAACATTCATTGCTTCTGATCCTCATCCGCTGTATGGGATCTGGCTGTGCGTAGAATATTTCAGCCTCTGGAGTGACTATGGCAGGGCTCAGTCCCAGTCTTCCTCCTCTGCAGTTGCTAGGTCTGACCGTACATAGAGCTATCAGCCTCCAAGCATGTGGCAGCAGTAGGGTCTAGCCTAGAGTCTTCATTCACCTGTTGGGGGATTTTGACTGTGTGTAGAGTGGTCAGTTCCCTGGTATGACCACAGCAGAGTCCTAGTCTGAATCTTCTCTCCCCTTTCGTCTGGACAATTTCAGTTTCAGAGGGTTTTCTTGTGATGAAATTACAGTCCAATCAGTAAATGCTCTTTTTACCCTAGCGTAGTGTATCCAAGGTTTCAGCCCTGCTACTTTTACTGCAGTGGGGGTAACTAACAGCACCTGATATGGCCCTCTCCATCCTGGTGATGGGGCTCTCCTTTCCAATCTTTAACCCACACCTCATCCCCAGGTTGGAAGGAATGGGCCTTTGTGAGGAAAGAAACTCACCTAACCTCCAAAGCATGGGCATTAACCTTCTCTAGACTTTCCCTAGTGCCTGCACCTCTTCTTGGAGGGTTAAGTTCCCCAGTTCTCGAATGCCCCCTCTCAACCCTTTTAGGATGGCTGGGGGTCTTCCATATAGCATTTAAAATGGAATCAGCCCAGTTGTCCAATGAGGGGTGCATCTTATTTTCAAGAGTGCTATTGGGAGCACATCCAACCATTTGAGCTTAGTTTCTTGACACAATTTTGCAAGCTGATTCTTCAATGTTCTGTTCATCCTCTTCACCTTCCCAGAATTTTGGGGTCTGTATGCACAATGTAGCTTCCAGGTGATTCCTAAGATCTCTGCCAAACTCTTGATTACTCCATGCATAAAGGCTGGGCCGTTGTCAGATCCAATGTGAAGGGGTAACCCATATCTTGGTACGATATCTTGGAGCAAAACTCATACTACTTCCTTGGCCTTCTCAGTCCTAGTGGGATATGCTTCAACCCACCTGGTGTGAGTGCATACCACTAAACATGTACCGATATTGTCCTGACCATGGCATCTCTGTGAAGTCCACCACTAGGGATTCAAAAGGAGTAGATCCTTGATGTTGGGTTCCCCCTTCCAATCTTGGCCCTTGGCGTGGGTTGTTCCAAGCGCAGGTTTGACACCGTGAAGATTTTCAGCGTGGTATACTGACTCATTCCATCTATGAACACATCCTTTGTTAACAACTGGGCTAATGCTGTCTTTCCCAAATGCGTGGCTTCGTGTGCTTTCTGGACGACCGGCCATCCCATGGATTGGGGTATAACCATCTTCCATCTGGTAAGACCCACCAGTCGTCTCCAGCTTTCAGATCCTTTTCAGCCCTGTCGTTCTCCTGTTGTGTGTATCTAGGGGTCTGGTTACTCAATGATATTTGAAAAAGCTTTTTCCCCTTTCTGGGCAGGTCTTCTTTCCCACTCTCTTGTCTGTTCTCTGCAGCCTCTTTTGCAGCAGTGTCTGCTTTTCGATTTCCTCCACTACTGGATCTTGTCCTCTCTGGTGTCCTTTACAGTGGATCCAGGAACTTTACAAGGAGCCCTACCGCTTTAATAGATGCTCTATTTCTTTTCCATATTTGATCTCTTGTCCCGACGAATCGCTCTTTCCCTTTTTTTCTTTGTACAGTGCTCCATGCGCATGTAGGGTAGTAAAGTCATACTTTGAACCTGTGTATATGTTTACAGTGAGTCCCTGGCTACTCCAAAGCTCTGATCAAGGCAATGAGTTCCGCCTTCTGGGCTGAAGTGCCAACAGGTAGCGCTGTGACTTCTATTATTTTGTCTGCCGTGACCTTCCGCTTCCCTTCTCGTACAAAGCTGCTTCCATCTGTATAATAAGTGGCATCAGGATGGGGCCATGGGGTGTCCCGCAGGTCTGGTCTGCTTGAATACACTTCAACCATGGTTTGAAGGCAATCATGATGTGTATTTCCAGATTCTACTGGGAGCAATGTTGCAGGGTTCAAGGTGGTGCACAGTTAACTTCACTCTGGGGTTTTCATATAACTTTCCCCTGATACTTGGACATCCAGCTATTCGTGAACCAATAATTGCCTTTGTACTCCATGAGGGCCAATACAGAATATGGGACCTTTACCTCCCGGTTTTGGGTTGGGGAAATTTTCTCTTTTTTCCAACAAAGCTTTCTGCTATAGCTCTGAGGCACCCAGGCCATCCTCTAGCGAGTGGATCTAATTGCTTAGAGAGATATGGCACTGGGCAAAGCCAGGATCCCAACATCTGTGTCAATACTCCCACTGCTATTCCATTTTCTCGTCAACATATAAGGTGAACATCTTCATCACATCTGGCAGGCCCAGTGCTGGAACTTCCATCAGCGCCTTTTTTATCTGCTCCCAGGCGTTTTCTGTTCTTTCCCCCACACAAATTCAGACTTCTCCAGTCCTTTGGTGGCTTCATATAATGGTTTACTCATCACTGCAAAGTTAGGAATTCAGATTCTGGAAAACCCAGCTGCACCCAAGAATTCTTCCCCCATCTTTCGTTTCTGGGACTCAGGCAGAGCACACATAGCCTCCTTCCTTTCTCAGCCTAGCGCTCGTTTCCCTTGAGTCACTTGGAATCCCAGATATCGCACTTCTGTCTGGCACAACTGGGCCTTCTTTTTAGATACTTTGTAGCCTGCTTCCCACAAAAGCTGGAGCAATTCCACTGTGGCCTCTTTACACTCTTCCTCACTGGTAGCTGCCAACAGTAGATCATCTACATATTGCAGCAAAACTCGTTTCTCGGGCTCAGATTGGAATCTTCTCAGGTCTTGACTCAATGACGTCCCAGAAATTGTTGGTGAGTTTTTCCACCCCTGAGGCAAGCGACTCCACGTAAACTGGGTCTTCTGGCCCATAATACTGTCCTCCACCTGGAAGGCAAATATTTCCTGGCTTTGAGGGGCCACTCGAATACAGAAGAAGGCATCCTTGAGATCCAAAACAGTGAAGTGGGTGGCTGCAGATGGAACTAGTCCCATCAGAACATAGGGGTTTGGCACAACTGGGTGGAGGGTCACTGTAGCCTAAATTTTGTCCTTAAATCTTGAACTGGGTGAAATTCCTTCGTATTGGGTTTCAACACTGGGAATAATGGAGTATTCCAGGGAGAGCGGCATTCCCGAATTATGTTGTATTTCTTCAGTCGATCCAAATGCTTCTGGATCCCTTCCAGGGCTTCTCTGGGCAAATCATACTGCCTCACATGAATGAGCACAGCATTCGGCTTTAATTCCACTACTATGGGGCCACGAACCAGGCCAACCCAGGTGGATTCCCTTCAGCCCACACTCCTGGGGGTCCAGATGTAGTGGGTTGCTCTCTTGACAAACCATGATCTGGTATCTTCGCCACTCTTCCTCCACTGGGTAAGTTACTGAGATATCTTTGGTCCTCTAAAATTTATTTCCATCATCCCATCTTCTTCAATGGAAATCTGAGCCTCAATTTAGCCAACAAAATTTTAACCCAATAAGGGCACAGGGCAATTTGGCAGATATAAAAACTGGTGAGTGACTTGGGGTTTCCCTAAATCCACAATCCTTTTTTCTAAAAGAGGGTGTTGTTCCATTTTCCCCTACCCCCCAATTCTTATGGCATTCTCAGTTTTGGGGGCTATTGCAGAATTTAGTATGGAATGGGTGGCACCCGTATCCACCATCATAGGGATGGCTCGGCCCCCAATTTGTGCTGTGACCATAGGCTCCCCAGGGCCAGAGCAAGGGGACCCAATCTGTCCTAATTGTAATGTTCCATTTCAGCCAGTCCAATGAAGTCTTCAAATCCTTCATCCATCTCTTGCTCATACTTCCTTCCACTACTCTTCCTCTCCCTCTTTCTCAATTTGCTCCTCTTCCTCTTCCTCTTCCTCGATCCATTCCCCTTCCTCTTGCCATCCCTCTCTATCTAGGGCATTCGTTCTTCCAATGCCCAACCTGTTTGGCAAGAGTTTCACTCGTTGCACTTCAGTGGAAGTCCACTTCCTCTTCCAGGTTTTCCACCCTCCTTCTTTTGCAGCCAGAGCTGCGGCCAATAATTCCGCTTTCTTATGCATCCATCTGGCTTTCTTCCATTTTTCCTCTTGGTCTCTATTCACATATACTCTCTGGGCAATTTCCAGCAATTGGCTCAGATTCATACCTGCAAATCCCTCCTGTTTCTGGAATTTCTTCCTTTTTGTCTGGATAACTTTGGGTCCCAAAGGCCAGATTCACCATTTGTTGGTTGCCTGGGTCATCTGGGTTCACAGGAGTGTACTGCCTGTAAGCATCAAGTAACCTTTCCAAATATGCCCCTGGGGGTTAGTGAGTCCCTGAAGTATCTCTGATACCTTGGACATGTTAACTGGTCTCTTCATTCCTTCTCTCATAGCTTCCACTAATAGAGCTTGATAATCACTGAGCATAATCATCTGATCAGAGCAAATTTTGGGGCCCATCCTGGATCAGCCAAGGGAAACCTGCCTCTCATCCACTGCTCGTGGTTCACCTCTCCGAGAGGTGCCCTGTTCCTGGCTATCCGTTCTGCATTTTGAATTCTCCTCCGCTCTTCAGTGGTGAACAAGGTCAGGAGCAAATGCTGACAATCTTGCCAATTGGGGATATGTGAGGCCATAATACTGGAGCAAAGTTCTATTACTCCTTGTGGCTTATCTGTGTAAGTAGCATAATGGGTCTTCCAATTAAGAAGGTCAGTCATGATGAAGGGAGTATATTGATAACTCTGAACTCACCGGTAACCTCCCTCTTCATTAGGATCTGCCACCACTTGGCTGACTTGTTGCAATGGCGCAACCACCTCTCCATTGTCCTCATCTGAATCATCTGCTTCTTCCACCTTTTCCTGAGGCTTACCTTTTTTAACTTTGGCTTTTTCTTTTGGTCCTTGTCTTAAATCAAAGGAATCGGGAAATCTCTCCTTTTCCTGGGCAACTGGGCTAGATCCGCCAATTCCCCGGCCGCGGCTCCCTCGTGTTGTGGGGGACCTTGTTGTGTGTCCTCAGGGGGTAGCAGTAAAGGGTCCCCGGGGGTCCACCGGGGCTGGTGGCAGCAGAGCAGGCTGTGGTGCCACCAAGGCCAGTGGTGGTGGGGCTGGCTGTGCCGCCACGTATGGTGGAGGGGGGGCAGTGGGCTCTTCTGGAGCTGAATCTGGCAAAATATGTCCTTTTCCAAGTTTTCGCCTCTCCCTATCCTCCCTCACTACCATGGCTTTACAAATTTGTACCTGACATTTCTGCAACCAAGGGGGTTCTTTTTCCACTGTGTCCCATGAATCTATGTATGTATAATAATCAGGATGGCCAGGCTCACCCATCACTACTGAATACACTGCCCTGATCCAAGCGGGTCCAAACTCCCCTCTGGAGGCCACCCCACCTTGAAAGAAGGCCACTCCACCTCACAGAAATTCCGTAAATGCCCTGGCATCATCAGAGGGCCCCCATAGTCTCCACTGAATCCTTTCTTAAAATTCTTTAACGTACAACCCAAAGGGGTTTGCTGGCTTTGCCTCCCACCCATTTCCTCCCAACGTGGACAAGATACACTAGGAAAGGGTGAACCGGCCACGGGTAAGGGGTCCCACATGCCAACACAAAGGGGGATGGGCCCACTTCTCTGTGCTGATCCACACACCCAGACGCTCAATGGTATGCGGTGGGAACTGCAACACCTTGCACCCTCCTTTCACACCGCGTTCCGTCAACAAACTACCTCCCACTTCCTGTTCCACCTCCAAAAGCCTCACGGTTTCACTCACAACAACAGTGGGGTATTAGGGCAAGACTAAAGGGGTTGATCAGGCCCCTCTTCTCCCTAGTTTGCAGGGAGGGCACTCACCAACAGTCGTGGGAGGGTTTGCTTTCTGCTCCACCTTCGGGTCCCTTGGCAGGAGCGCCGCTGCTAGAGCCGCCACCTCACTCCGAGTAAATCCTTCCGACAAAAGTAAGTGGGGCACCCTGGGTTGCGTCGGGAAGAGATGACGGCTCCGAAGCCCTGGTGTCCGCCAAAGTGGGCAAAACACCCTTCACAATCCCGGGCGAGCCCCCATAAATGAAGTAGCTCGCCAAGGACTGAGACCACCAGATTAGAAAGCAAGAAAAAGATTTATTTTTACTGCAGGGATCTCAGTGGAATGAATTTCCAAACACTGAGAACCTCGAGTCAGGTATCAGCTCTCCTTTTATACACTCTTGTAAACAGGTTACAGGAAATGATTACATATGACCATATATGAACTGTTTACAGGTTACATAGACCCAGGTTACAGCAGGTTACAGCTTTCAAAAATGATATATTTTGGTACCAAGGGAGTGCTTTCACTAGTTTCACCAACATCAAAACTCCCCAGGTTCCCGGCATAGCTAAGTGCATACCTAAGCCTTCTGATAAAATAAAGGACACATCTGCTCACCTTATTTTTCTCTATTTTTCTACTTTAGCAATAGCTTCTTCAATTTAACCCTTTCACGAGGCTTGATGAAGGTACATTTAAAAAGTAACATAAGAAGTGGTAATTGCAGCACTTTGTAGAAGGGGGGAGAGCAAGATTTTCTTTGTTACTTGCTTAATTTTTAAAGGGTAATTTTCAAGGCATTTTTCAAGTTTTATGTTATTCTTTATCAACTTTTAGTTTTTAAAAGCAACAAAAATAAAAGTGCCAAGTAATATGTCATCCAGCAAGTTATTTTCTTATCATTGCAATAAGTAGTGACTACAAATTACTTTCTTTTTGAAATGTAAGGAGTAAGAGGAATGAAGCAATTTAAAAAGTAACTTTCCAGCCTCTGATTTCAGACTTGGAATGGTAGTACCATTTCCAAAGGGGCACTTGGTGCTTTTCTTTCACAAGAGGCACAGGCTGACACTGTGCTGAGAGGCCAAAGTGCTTAAATATGCTAAGACAGTTCAATAATTCTTACACCACATCTTCTGTTAATTTTGCACAGGGTTTACACTGGGCAAAATACTGAGGAGGTCACAGTAGAGCTGTCAGCCTCTGGCCTTAGAGAGCATTCTGGTGTCTTTATTCAGCATATAGCAAAAGGCAGGTGTTTGGGAGACATTACATCTCTGGTTGATGCAACTCAGCTCTGCACCAAAGTAATGTTTATCAAACTTTTTCTCATAACAGCTCCCTTGGAGGAGAGGCTGGATTTTAGTACATAAGGACTCTCAGAATCTTGACTGAATTTGTTTTCAGATTTCAAGTTCACTGTAAACACTGATGATGGCAGTGATGGCAATGAACATTGTTTTCTGGCTGGATTTAGACAGGATGCATTTGCTAATGGAGTCCTAGGGCATTATTTTAAAAATCAGCGGCAAGGCAAGGTAGCTGGCTTTATGCTGAATGAATCAGGATGCCCTAGAGACAGCTATATCATTCAGTCGCAATTTATTAACACTATCACTCATCTCAGGTAAGAGTTATATGAGCCCTAGCACTGAAAGATTTACAGCTTTCTTGACACATCAAACTGCCACTATGAAGTCATCATGTTGTAATGCTGAATTTAGAGACTTGATGCCTAGAAGTAAATGCTGAAGAAGAATGGCAGAAATGCAAAAACTGAGATAAAAAAAAGAGAAAAGGCAAAGGCAGAGTCATTCAAGTGGTCAGTGGCTCAGGTCAGAGATGCAAAATCATCAGACCTTGAGGAGATTGCATTTCCGTTGCATATTAAGCAAGTGTCTTAAACTGGTATTGCATCCTAAGAGGTTTTAGCCAGGTTAATGTATCGGCTGGGCTATTTAGCTGCATGTATTCCCATTACAATCGATAACATGATTGCAAGTAAGCGGTTTAACAATGGTTTTCTTCAGTGACCAAATTATCTCTGGAGCACTAGTGTGGTTTAAAGGACTGACTGTTTTGAAAATGTTCCTCCACAGATTTGATCAGAAAGTGGTTTCTCTGTCAAAGTGGCTACACTGGGACCAGAACATTTTGCACAAAGCTGCTGAAAAGCTGAAGTGTGTGCACCTAGAATTTACCATCTCAGCATTATTTTGTGTAAACAAACAAAAACAGGCCCTAAATCATTTTGGAAAAAGTACAGGCAAATATGATATCCTGCATTATAACTGCACTTTACTTACATTGTCACAGACTTTCTAATTTGAAAAAAGGGCATGTTCTGAGGGTTCCTGGTGCAGCAGGTTGCTGCAACTACGCATGTACTGCAGTCTTATCAGTGCCTACATGGAAGACTGACCGTGAACAGTAGATATGCTGCCTTGATCTTAAAGAATGAAAAGAACACATATTGCTAAAAGATAAACATGCACTAATACAGGAAACTCACAAGGAAGAGCCCTGGTGGCACAGTGGTTAAATGCCGGCACTGTAGCCACAATGTTGTGAGTTTGATCCTGCAGGGCTCCAGGTTGACTCAGCCTTCCTTCCTTCCATAAGTTGGTAAAATGAGTACCCAGTTTGTTGGGGGCAATTAGCTAAAATACATTGTAAACTGCTTAGGGAGTGCTTTGTACTGATAACCAGTATAGAAATGTAACTGCTATTAGGAAGGAAGAGGAAGACTGGAGCAAAAACAAACTACAGTCATCCCTCCACGTTGGTTAGGGTTAGGGGCACATGACCCCTGTGAAAGTGAAAAAAACATGAATAACACTAGACTCTTCCAAACCATATCTAACACACACACAAAAAGTATGATCGCCATATTCAACCCACTGTGGATTCCTTTGAGGCATCAGGGTTCCTTCACAAGGCAGAAGTGGGGTGGCTGGTGGAGCTTACTGCCACCTCCACCACTGTCCCACACCATTTTTAATAGGGACTTATAAGACTTGCTCACAGTTTCTCAGTCTCACAAGGCTTGCAGTCCCTATTAAAAATGGCACAGGGAGGCAGTAGAGCTGACAGCAAATAATCCGTGAATAATCAAATCCGCAAAAGTGAAACCCGCAAATGTGGAAGGCTGACTGCACAATGAAAAAAAGGCTCCCTTCTCTTGCATGGACTCTGAGAACTGTCTTATGCCATGGGCATAATCATTTGAAATGTGTATTCTGCTGCTGTTTTTAAAATGGAGTGTACTTGATATAGGAAAGTAAAGTATAAGTCAGAAAAACAATATACAAAGGTGAGCTGGTACAAACAGACTCTTATGCACAGAGCTAGAGGATTTAAATGCAAACTTTACTTCAACTGTGATTCATTGAGTAATTTCAAAAAAGGAACTGCTTTTCAATTGCACTGCCATTTCAAGGGGGTTGTGAATGCCACTAATGATATAATCTATATTTGTTTATTAAAATATTTCTAACATCCTCTGTATCAGTGGATCTCAAGATGGATATGATCAATGAAAACAAGAGAACAACAAAACCATACACACAATAATGCATAATCCAATGTAGAATCAGTCTTTGCATGGGTCAGCATGTGGTGGGCACAGTAATAAGTGGTGAAATGTATCTCCAATACAATTAGAGCAGTGTCTAATTACAGCTAAGTCTCTCAAATAAAATGATGCCAAGTTGGAACATAGTTACTGGTCAGCACTGGCTCCAGGTTGGTTAAGGATGTCTTATACACAGTATGCTCTCATTCCTCCCCACCCCAGAGTAGCTCCACCTCCTCCTCATTGCAGTTCTACTGTCAGTTTATTTGCTCTGCCCCTTGGGCTCAGTCTGTGCTACTGGTCACAAGGGAGATGGCAAGCCAGATCTTTGGAGAGAATCAGCAAGAGAACCAGCAGGGTCATCAAGGAACAGCAATGTGAGAAGAACCAAGAGATTCTGGGAGTTCGCAGTGGGGCTTCCTGCAGAAATGTGAATTTTAGCTGGTGTCCTGCAATGCTGATTCCTGCTGCCAAGCCTGACTTCTTATTTCATGTTTTTAAAATAGCAGCACTCTAGAATATTCTCTCAGGCCAACTAAGAAATGGAGAAAGGAGGACTGCAAATTAGAAGAAACAGTCTTATATCCAAGCCTCTGGATCACATTTTGGCCCATGCTGCAGGAATAACTGAAGTGTGTTCTTATTACTGTTACCCTGATTTCTGGGGGTCCCATGAGGGACACCTAAGTGCGCTCCAAATTACAAAGTTGGGAATTAGTCAAAAGAACACAAGCTAGCAATGTGAGAGGCAGGGCAACATAGCGAGATCTTTTACCCAATGTCTACGGGGTCAGGCTGAGTCAAATTGCAAACAGAAGTAAATAATAATAATTGTTTTTATTGATATACAGCCAAACACGTGTATGCAACACACTCACACAGAGAACTATAGAAATAAAGGTTGGAGTAGGATAGAGGGATTTTAAGAGGAGGTTTGGTATGGGAAATACTGCTCCTGTCCTGAAGCCCGGAAAATCTGAAGGAAAAGGTCCATTGAAGTAGAGATCTCAGCCTGAGGAGCTAGGGGGAAGGCTTGTTGAACAAAGTGACAGCAAGGCGGGATGGAAGCCAAGAGTGATCCGAGGAAGCGCTCAAAGTCAGGGGTTCTTACAAGGAAAAATGCGGCCCAGGCTAGTCCGCTCTAGAGGACAACAATGAGTTTGGGGCTGGAGACAAAGCCTCTGAAAGGTCAGTGATTTACAGGATTGAGTTAAGACCGAATTGTCAATAGAGTAGCAGTATGCAAACGCGGAGCGCTTGAAAGTTGAATATTCAGCTCGTCAAGCTGCCTGCTCAGGGCAGGGAGTCCTTTGTAAGTAGCGTGCATACATAATGTGGTACTTGCCTTGAGGTCTCCTGAAGCGGCAGTCTGGCTATTTCTGTCCTGCCTGTATTAGTTTGGAATATTTCAGCAATTTGCGGCCATGCCTGTATGTGTGCTTGTCCAGGGGCCTCGCAAGCACATGGAGAGGAATAGGTAAAGAAGGCCAAATTATTGATATCAAATGATATCTAATAATCCACAAGCTCGGGCTAGGAAACTGCAGTAACATTACATTTCCACCTAGTACCTTCCATGCACTATTGTTTTTACTACAAAAGTATAACTGTGTATTATACAGTTCTTCTTAGCTTACAATTCAGATTAGACTTCTCTCCAGCTCAGCAAAGAGGCCACTGACTGAATAAACCCCAGAGACATGGCTTCATTATCAGTCGCAGAAGTAATCCTTGTTTTTGAAAGAACCATGAGAGATGGCTTCTGATACACAAACACAGGTTTGCAGACAGAAGGGTTGTTTCTGGGGCTGGCTGCCTAGCACCTTTTGCCAGCTGAAGATGACAGAAATGAATAAAACTCTTGCAATGAAAGGTTTGCTCCTGCCATTTCTATAATGAGGGAGGGTCTGTTTTCAATCAGTGCGGCTCCCTGCTTTCCCTTAAGTGTATTCTATCATTGATTGTCCCCTAAGGGCTGGAGACTAGATAGCAGCACTGCATCAAATAATTGGAAAGTCAAACTCTGTGTCCTATTACTCATGTTAACAGGCTCTCTAGATAGTAGATGTTTCAGACTGAGAACTAATCATCGCTTCCACCAAAGGCTGCATGTACGCCTGTGCCTCAGTCACACAAGACATCATCCTAGCAACAGCCAAGGACATGGCCTCTAGTTTTACATATTTATAAGATGTCAAGAGAAGAGTGAAAATGGCCAGGTGGAAGAGAATCAGAAACTGGGAGAATCAGAACAGCAGTGCCTGATTTTCCATTTTAGCAAGCAGTGGCCACTGCAGGACCCACATAAGCAGAACAGAATACTTTGCCCCCAGATTGCTTCACTTCAAACTGATTTTGTCCAAATTCATGTTTCTGTTTCTATTTCTGGCTCACTAGTAGAGTTTCTGCATCTGTACCTTCTCCATTCTTTAAAACTTGTCTTTCAATTAAAATATATAGAGAATTTTCTTGAGATTTATACTTTTTTTGTTGGATTGGCTTAAATGCCATCCATCCAGATTCTCTGGGCAAAATGGGCTATTTCCTTCCTAGTTTTTATTCTCTTAGGCAAGGCCTGATTTTGCTGGATCCTTCAAGTAACTGCTTGACAAGACTTGATTTTAGTGGACCATTCTGCATCAAGAAAGCTAGAAGTGCCTTTCTACATTATGCAAAACTCTTAATTGGTATTAGATGTGAAGATAAAAAAGATTTTTCCAAACATTATATTAACTGATTTGTTAACAAAATCTACTATGAACCATAGTACATCTAGTTCATACATCTATTACCCTGAGTAGACGCTCCATCATGCTAAGAACTTGGAAGAGGTGGCTGCTGAAGTGTGGAGGCATGGAGAATCCCAAAATGCCAGCAGCTGGGTTGATCAATATCAGCAAACTATTTCTTCATTGTTGTGTGCCTTCAAGTCATTTCCAATTGATGGCAATCTTAAGGCAACCCTGTAATGAGGTTTTCTGGGGGCTGAGAGTGTGTGATGCAGTCAAGGCCACCCAATGGGTGTCTATGACCAAGCAGGGAATCAAACCCTGGGCTCCAGAGTCTATAATCCAAGGCTCAAACCACTACCTCACACTGGCTCTCAAACGACTTCTAGCAGTCTTTATTTCCACTAGGAACAGCCCTTTTGTAAAGCTAATAGGTTTAAATTGTCAGTTCAAGACTGAGTCACTCCAAAATAGTTATTGGATTACAACAGGGATAGCTGGCAACCAATATATTGTTGATGGGAAAACCTGGTCTCTCCCCATCCATTTCCATATTTGCAGTGAAGTGCAGAAGGAACAGTGAAGCTTGAGGGTAGGCAGGAAGATGATGTTAACATCCTGCTAACCAAAAATACTCATGCTTCAAGCCCTCGCGTTGTGGCTCCACTACACCACTGTGGGTTGACAATATAAGGCATCCTGGCTTACAGCTGTCTGTGTATGCCAAGTAGAAGGGCATCCAGCAGTTCTTTTCTATACACTGGGCTTCAAGGACCCAACCTTAAAATGTATATCTATGCTCTTAACAACTGCATGGAAAAAGGAAATTTAGCATGCACACTTCCTCTCATTACCATTGCATTATAGTGGGAGGGAGAGCCAGCACAGTGTAGTGGTCTGGGGTTTGGACTAGGACTAGAGAGTTGGGTTCAAATCTCTGCTCAGTCATGGAAACATCCTGGGTGACCACAGTCTCTCAATCTCAGAGGAAGGCAAAGGCAAACCCCACCTGAACAAACCTTGCCAAGAAAATCTCAAGATGGGTTTACCTTAGGGTTGCTGTACCTCAGAAACAGTTTGAAGGCAAACAACAACATAGTGGGAGGAGAGGAAGCTGTCCAATTTCTCCCATCCATTTGGCTTTTCAAAAGTCCAGACCTCTTGGGGGAATTGCCTACCGCAGGCATGCAGCTGGGTGTGTGTGAGAATGAGAAAGACAGCCTTCAAGTTGTCTGTTGACTTTTGGCAACTCCATTAATTTCACAAGGTTTTCTTAGGCAAGGAATAATCAGAGGTAGTTTTGCCACTTCCTTCCTCTGAAATGTAACCTACAGCACCTAGTATTCACTGGTGGTCTCCCATGCAAGTACTAACCAGGGCTGACTGGGATGAGATCTGGTGGAAGCAAAATGAGATAATTGTCTTCCCAAATAAGAATTCTGGTTTTTCAGTGAAGTTTTCTGCAGTCCCCAAATTTCTGGCATTTCAGACAGTGAGACATTGAATCATTCACACAATTGTTTTTTCTGTGCCTTCACTTTGTTGGGACTTACAGTGACCTTAAGGTGATCTTTTCATTGGTTTTTTGGGCAATATTTCTGCAGAGGGGGTTTTGCCTTCCTTTGAGGATGAGAGAACATGACTTGTCCAAGGTCACCCAGTGGGTTTCCATGGCCAAACAGAGATTCAGACCCTTGTCTCCCAGAGTCTAGTCAAGATGCCAACCACTACGCCATACTAGCTTGCAGAGAGTCAGACACTGAATGTCATTCACATTCACACCTAGAATTCTTATATTTGCTGTCTTCACATTCTTTTGGTAACTTTGCCTGTCTCTTTTCTTTGGATATCTAAGCCATGTTTCTAAATGATCAACTGACGTTTTAAGTCACTACAATGCTAGAAATTTGGGGACTGAAGGAAAAATTTATTCAGAATGGCAGAATTCTTGTTTAGGACAAAACACACTCATTTTGTCCTCCTTGTAGCTACACCCATGGCCTACTGTAAGACATGAGAGTATACAAAGGGGCTAGATCAATGAAAAGTAACTGATAATATTTAGGAAACAATTATACTACTTTAGAGGAGGCAGTGCATTTCATGAACATCATCAAGGTGATGTCTCCAATAACCCTGAAAGGTTTAGGACAGATTGTTGTGCCCCTTCAAGTTACTTCTAACTTTTGGAGTCCCTAAGGTGAACCTATCATGGGATTTTCTTGGCAAGATTTGTTCGGGGAGGAGAAGTGCCATTGCCAACCTCTCAGGCTGAGAGAGTGTGACTTCCCCAAGATCACCCAGTGGGTTTCCATGGCAGAGCAGGGATTCAGACCCTAATCTCCCAGAATCCTAGTCTAATGCTCAAACCACTACACCACACTGGCTAATCTTGAAAGATACATTACTATTAATATTTCTATGTGTCAAATTGAGGTGGGTGAGTGAGTTCAGATAGCCCTAAGCAAATTACTCCCCCTGCATCTCAATACCTTTTTGTCATGGTGGGGCTGCATGCTCCTGGAAAATAAAAAGTTATGCATCAAGACTGGAGAGCCAGCATGGTGCAATGTTGCATTAAGCCCTGGAGATCAAGGTTCAAATCCTTGCTCAGCTGTGGAACCCCACTGGGTAACATAGGGCTAGTCACACTCTCTCAACCTCAGAGGAAGGCAAAAGCAAATATCTTCTGAACAAATCTTGCCAAGCAAAGCCTGTGATAGGTTCATCTTAGTTGCCATAAGTTAGAAATGACTTAAAGGCACACAACAACACAACAACAAATGATGAAAATGGACTCAAGCCAAATGGATGTTCAGCTTCTGACATGCTGAGAGGTGATGGGAAAGTCCACAGCTGCACAATGTATATAATAGGAACATGGGATGTGAAAAGTATGAATCAGGGAAGCTAAAAATTGTAATGTAAGAAATGCAATGTATAAACATTGCTATGACAGTGGTGAGTGAATCAGTGGATGGGAATGGGATATTTCAATAAGATAATTAAATAGCGTTTTACTCTAGAAATGACATCTAGGAAGAAATGGGGTGGCATAAACAGTGAGATGAGATGTAACAACAGCAGAAATCAATCAACATATATATGTCTGATCAAATAACATCAATAAGACTTCATGGAAAATTTTCCAATATAACGACAATCCAAGTTTATAATCCAACTGCAGAGGCAAAAACTGCAGAAACTGTGGTCAAGAAATCAGAAGAAGAATAGGATTTGGAAGGGCAGCTATGATGGAACTGGACCAGATTTTCAGATGTAAAGACATATCTTAGCCTACCAAACTCAGAATCATCTTTGCCATAGTATTTTCAGTTTCTATGGGTGGTTGTGTAAGTTGGACAGTAAACAAAGACGACAGGAAGAAAATAAACTCATTTGAAATGTGGTGCCAGAAGATGGTATCTATAGATACCATGAACTGCCAAAATGATCCATAAATGAGCCCAAGAACAAGTCAAGCCTGAATTCTCACTAAAAGTCAAAATGACTAAACTGAGGCTACTGTGCTTTGGAAACATCATGATGAACATGACTCACTGAAAAGATGATAATGTTCAGTTAAGTGGAAGACAGTAGGAGAAGAGGAAGAGCATATTGCAGATTGATTGAGTCAATAAAAGAAGCCATGACCCTGAGTTTGCAGGGCTATTGATGGCAAATAAAGGCAAACTACATTAGATTGACAAGCAGTGGTGGCTGTCATGGAAATGGGCAATGAATCCACTCTATGCTTTAGTCTGTACTTTAGAGGTGCTGTCCAGGGTGCTGGTTTCAGGTAAAAATAATGAGACATGGAAGTATTAAGCACTTTTCTCTGTCCCAGGAAATCTCACCACAATTGTTCCTCCTCCCCAGTTCTTCGTTTTCTCAGCAAACACAGATTCGGAAACACATCTTCCCCAAGGTGATTGGCAGTTGGTTCCTCACTTCAAAATACTTGTCAAAGGTACTGTGCTTACTTTTCTCTTTTCTTTTACATATTTGTTTAAACTATATAGATACAAACCGTAGAAAATTATATTATACTGCTTCTCCTCTTGGCTCTACATATTTTTGATATCCATTTTCTGGAGCTCACATACATCCTTCTGAACACTCTCTCCAAGGCTAGCAAGATGTAATCTGGAGAAGTTGTTATTTGGTGTGACTTTGTTAAGGCTTAGGAATACATGAATGTCACTAAAAAGACACCGCTGTTTTAATTGTTAAACAATGTTGACTAACTGATTTTCAGCTCAAAGTTCCTAGTCATAGTCATGCTTGAGCCCATTGTTTTTCAATATTTATGTCATTATCTAGTTGATCAGAAAGCCTACATTAATTTTTCTCTTTCTTCTTTAGATTTGGTCTTTCAATCAATTCAAACAACAACAGGCCAAATAAGGCATGAAGGAAATATTTCTAGGGAAAAATCAAAACGCCTTCTCCCTGCCTAATTTCTTGACAAACATAATAACAAGTGTGGCAGGTATTTTAAAATTTATTTGCAATCTTTTGCAAACAGAAACCATCTTGTAACAATCAGCGCTAAGACAGGTATAACTAGGTTGGTGGAGTGGATTCAGAACTGTCAGGTATTGCTTTCTGTCATGGATTCATTGTGAGACACCGGGCATATCATTATCTCTTGGCCTCTCCCTTCCTCATTCTACACTTGACCTTCCAGTCACCTGAGGTTCCATTTTATACCAATGCCAATTAATGTAGTGCCAATTGAATATTTGCCAATTCAACCATATCAATCTTAGGGGTGCACGGGGCCGCAACATCGTCTCTAGTAGTAACTTCTGTGGTATATATGTAATCAGTGAGATAGAACAGACAAGACCTACAAAATATTTCAGTTCTGGTTTTCAAGGATTCTACTTTTATTTTCAGATATATGACAGTCATCATAGTGAGAACACAAGTGACATTAATTTCACTCACTCATGCAGACACAGAGGTCAATTCTTGTGTATTACTACACAGGTTTTCAGGGCACAGTCAGCTTACATCACAGAAGGTTTCTGTCTAAACAGTCTACACTGGGAAAGAGTCATTTTGAAAAGAGACACATCACAGACAAACCAGTGATTAAGTCATAGATCCATCCTGTCAAAACTGATCACATTGTTCATTTGTTTTAAACACAATAAGTAATAACAGAATTACTGTTACTAATATAGCTAATAATATGCATGTGATGCTGTGGGCTATATTCCATAAAGTTTTATACCAAAGAAAAAAGAAAAAAAAAGTAAGTCCAAACCTGTTTGTATCCAAAATGTGTTGTTAGTCCCATGTAGAGTAAACTCATTAAACTGATGATAACTTTTTAAGTCAGCATATAACTTGCACTAATTCATTGGGTCTATTTTAATAGGAATTAATAATAAAATGTGAGTCTTTGTTGCTTTTGTGGCAACATGCTAACACAGGTACCACCCTGGAAACAAATACAATTAGTGCTTCATAGTCAGCCTATCCCACAAGGTTTTTTTTTTTTTAATTTCAGGAAAGGAGTTTGTCTCTGTATGAAGGTGGTCAAAGAAGGACACCTCCTTCATTGACCTTGTTTCACTGACATATCATGTCCCATTTTCAGTCCCAGATATACATCAAAGAAAGAAAGGAAGTTGGGTAGGAGGGAAGTAGTTCAGAATCCCTTGGAGGTGCTGAATTGTCAACATGGAAGAGAGAGAATTAGACAGCATAGACAATTGTGCTACACTTCTGGAACATTAAAAGCGTTCTCAGTGCTAGAGGGGAGAAAACAAATTGGTGGTTCCTTTTTAGACTTGCCAGATCTTTGTTTAAAACCCTGATCCCTCATGCGTGGTCACAGAATGATATGATGCTGCTAACATTTCCCTATCCTGGTCACTTGAGGGGTCTTTGGTGAATGCGTAGAGAACGGCTAGAGAGTTAGTTACCTCAGGTTTACTGCTGGGGTTATAGAAATACTACTGTTGAGTGTACTTTAGAATAATAATTATTATGGACCAACAACTTAAGGGACTACACCTGTTTCAGATTTCTGACATATCACAATGATGGACGTCACTGAGATCTGATAGGCTGTTCTTTGTGTCTCTGCTATGGTGGGGACATAGCTGGTGGGGATAAGAGGAAGGGCCTTCTCAGTGGCTGCACCTATATTCTGGGATTTTTACCACATAAAACTAGGTTGGCACCTTCTCTGAGAGCATTTTAACCACTTAGAAGAAGTTCATGTTTAGGCACCTGTTTATGAGATAGGTACATTATCTAACTTTGTTTGACTTTCCTGCATCTTATTATATTTTTATTACAGTTCTAAAATGTATTGTATTATACTGTTCATTTAAATTGTTCCTCTCTACCCTGAGTGCTGCAGAAGCACCTGAGGGACAGGATTAAAAATGTTTATTTAAATAAATAAAATATAAGGTCAACTCTGCTTTTTCTACAAGTCTTTTGTTCAAGTTTGGATTCTGTATATATTGTTTGCAAGCCTTTTCCTACAGCTGTAAAGGTCAAGAAACCTCAGAGGTAGTGTTCTCTTCAGCTTCCGAGTATCTGCAGCTCCAATGCCTTGTATGCTCTTTTCGCTTCTGTGGGGCAGCACACATTAGTCGTCTTTTTTTTTTAAGACATTGGTTTTCTGTCCCACTGCAGCTGTTAATTTGCTCAGCGATGTTAAGATGATTGCGTTATCACTGATTGCTGCTGCTATGGAGGACCATTGTGCACGCATTTAAGCTCTAATTGAATTGTCACAGATTGTACTTTTGTATTCCGCTGCCATTTAATGCAATCTTTATACATGTTTCTTCTCCTATATATATATGTGCGTGTGTGTGTGTGTGTGTGTGTGTGGAGAGAGAGAGAGAAAGAGTTACAGCTTGGAAAAGTTACTGCTTTGGACTACAGCTCTCACCCACCCAGAATTATTGTCTCAAAAAGGAAATTTCACAAGTTCTGAATACATGACAGTTGAAGATGATGCTTCATATATCTAATGAATTGGTTGTCATGACAGCTTATATCAAAACGAAGTTGCTAGTCCTTAAACTCTGACAACATTCGGTTTTATAGCATTTAATTCACTCTCTAATTACACAGTACAATACAAAGCCCTTTCCATATGCGTGATTTTTTCAATTTGATTCTGATTTCCTCCTCTACTCCAAACTGTTTTGGGATGGTTTCTCTGCCTCCTTTGCTGTTACTACAAAATGACTTGCAATGGGGGCATTCTTACACTTGAACAATGAGAGTAACTTTAGCCTGAGGAACTAGTTTTGATGGAAATTTTGCTGGCAGGGGGAAGGAGATCTGTGCCAGCAGATCTGTGACTCCACCTCCTGGCCTTTGTTACTGTAGTTTCTAGCCTGGGGCTGTGGTATATTAGATATCATTTGATATCAAGAATTTGGCCTTCATTACCCATTCCTCTCCATGTGCTTGCGAGGCCCCCAGACAAGCATGCACACGGGCACGGCAGAAAATAGCTGAACTATTCAAAACAACTCCAGGCTGGCCAGTATTTGCCGGACTGCAGCTTCAGGAGACCTCCAGGCAAGTACCTTCTTAAAATCATGTTATGTATGCACACTGTTTACAAAAGTCTCCCTGCCCCGAGCAGGCAGCTTGATGAGCCAAATACTCAACTGTCAAGCACTCCACGTTTGCATACTGGCCACTCTGTTGACGACGCTGTCATAATTCAATCATGCAAAGTACTGATCTTTCGGAGGCTTTGTCTCCATCTCGAAACCCATTGTTTTCCCTGGGAACAGACTAGCCTACAGGCACATTTTCCCCTATAAGACCCCCTGATTTCGAGCGCTTCCTCGGATCGCTCGGATTTCCATCCCGCCTTGCTGTCTCTCCGTTTGACAAGCCTTCCCCTCAGCTCCACGTGCTGAGAATCTCCACTTCTATGGACTTTTCTTTGGACTTTCTGGGCTTCAGGACAGGTGTAGTACTTCCCATGCAAAACCTCTTCTTAAAACCCTCTATCCAACTCCTACCTTTCTTTCAATAGATCTGTGTGAGTGTGTTGCATACATACTTTTTGACTGTGTTTATCAAAATAAAGAAAACAGTTTAATTTCTCCGGTTGGTGGAGAGCCTCCACCAGCTGGAAGCCGCCATTTTGGACGTCGGAGGACTGCGGAACAGGGAGCTCGCACTGCTCCGCATGGGGATGAACTTACCCGGCTGCCAGTAAGCTCTGTTTCAGTGCGTTTTCCCCTGTTTCCCCCTCCACATGTGGAAAGGGCCAAAGTCCTGAGGTTAAAAGGTCTCTGGAGAAAAGAGACTTTTCGGATGCCTGTAAACACTTGCAAGGAGAGAAAGCTGCAGACATGGGGAGGAAGAAAGTAAGACAGAAAGGGTGACAGTGCAAAATCGAAATAACTTTAAGTTCCAGACTATATCTCATTTGATCTTGGAAGCTAAGCAGGGTCAGGTCTGGTTAGTACTTGGATGAGAAACTGTCAATGAATACCAGGTGCTGTACGCCCTGTTTCAGAGGAAGGAACTGCCCAAACCACCTCTGAGTATTCCTTGCCTAAGAAAACCCTATGAAATTGACAGGGTTGCCATATGTCGACAGATGTCTTGAAGGCATATACACACACAGCAAGACTATGAGGAGAGTAGTGAGAAAAGACTTTTTAAAAGCCTCAAAAAGAAGAGACTTAAAAAGCAGGAAGCAGTTACATTTCACAACATCAGGGTCAACTCTACTGTTAGGCAAAGTCAGGCGGCTGCCTCATGGAGCAGATTTTGACTGGAATCCTGATGATGACATATGCTGACTTAATCCAGCAGTTGTTCTTCTTTGGCTGTGGTGCAATGGACGCTGCTCATAGTTACGTAAACAGAGTTCTACCAGATCCACTGTTAAAATTGTTTCTTATGTCCATTAGTGCAAATATATTGTATGGTACTTCATACCAGATGCTATAGTCTATATTTCAGAGGAAGAAACTGGTAAAGCTATCTCTGAATATTCCTTGTCTAAGAAAACCCTATGAAGTTCATGGATCACCATTAATCAACAGGCAACTTGAAGGCACATGCACACACATGCATCATTACTGGAGCACACATTGGTATGGTTCCAGATATGTGATTGGTCACAGAATGGTGCAATTCTGTATAAGAACTATGTAGCACAAACACCGTATAACTCTGGCTTGCAGAAATGTACATTACGCTACCTCTGGTTTAGATCTCAGCCCAAAGATATCATAAAAGGCCAGAAAAGTGTTAAATTGTTTACGTTGATATTACAGACTTTTTTTCCCTTCCAGGAATGGGGAGAAATACCTATGGAACTTTCTGCCACATTTATCAAAATAATTTGGTTGACTTAGGTATTCTGCATCTTAAGTTGGGCCATTCCTGATGTTCAGCTACACCAGTTAAGGTTTACAACTCTTAAAGTGTGCTGCTTGCAACATCTTCATTCCATTTCTTTTTACACGTCCTTCCTGGATTGGTTTGGAAGCGCTTCCCTATTAAGCTGGGGAAGATTTTGCCTGGAGTCGTCTTGAATGAAGAACCAATAAGACCAGATCAAGGTCATAGTGGGTCCCTGGTACTACCAGACTGTAAAATGCTTTCTCCTTTCCCCCCTGGGCTGAACTGAAGCATGACATTTGTACATGCATGCATGTGCACAGACACATACATACAGACTCAAAGAATACTGGTTGTGTACCAGAGTGCAGAAAGTGGGCATAATCTTTCAACTTGCCCTGTACGTAGTTCTCAAACTTTCTCAAACTCTTGACTCTCTCAGTCCCTGGTCATGGTGGCTAGGTTGCCAGATGTCAGGAGGCTTGGCTCCTGTCAGTGTTTAGTATAGAATACCCCCCCCACACCTTAGTTTATTGAGAGAAAGAATAGGATGTGCTACAGCAAGAATCTAACCATTGCTAATTGCAACTTGTAACAACGTATTGAATATCAATTGCTGCATGTAACACATATCTGGACATTTGTTCAAAGGCTTCCAGGTGTCAGGAGAAATGCTGGTGGACATCTGGCAAGGTGGGAGGGAGAGATCAGAGGGATGAAGTGTGAAATTCCAGGAGGACAGTGTGAGAACAACCAGAAGGCTAGAGATAAGAACATGGAAGAGTTTAGGTTCCCAAGGTGAAAGTGTGTAAACTTCTGAAGAGCCTGGGAACCCTTGGGGGCTGGTGGGGTGATGTGACATTTATGGCCCTCACCAATTAATGCCACTTGTGCCTAAATTTGTATGTTCTAGTATAAAACCTTGCTGCTAACTGATGTACCTTAGCCTTCGCAACTTTTCTCAAGCTGCTATGTTCTCGCTTTACCTCAATAAAACACTGCTGCTGCACTCTGAATGTTCTCTTGGAAAGCTGGTTAACCAGCACATGACACTAGACTGGATAGGGAATGGGGTTTTTATAACTGTAGACCCAAACAAATGGAGGAACAGGATGAGGTACCATAAAACTCTAAAGCCGGGCAAAGACATCTATCTTCCCTTACCTTTCAAAATTGTGTTCAAATCTTTTTATTGACCAATATAACAATATAACCACATCATTTATCTTTACATCCTTGTGAATTAGAAACAAATTAAAAACATAAACCATAAGCTTAACCTAAAAAGAAACCATAAAATAAAGTCAAATTTTCTGTATTCGTCATCTATATTTTTCTTCTTTCCATCTATAAATGCTTTATTTCTTGCATTCTTTCCTAAATGATTCCTAACATAACATTCCATTACCTGGCTACAAAGTTACATAATTATTTCCTCTTAAGAAACGCTTCCCTTATTCTCTTTCCCTGTTCTTGTTGGTTATTCCTTAGTTAGTAATGTCCAGCGATAGTTTACTAATATATTTCTATCAATAAATCTCTACCTTCTTATTTTTTACTTAGTTCTATATTACCTTATGTTGAATTTCTCTCAGGGTCAGCTACTTCTTCCTTTATATATCTGCTTTTCCTTGGTGGTTTCTCTTATTAGATTATATATGTCTTGTTTCTCCCTTTCCACACTTTTCTTTTTATGGTCAAACCTCCATATTATTTGTAAGATCACCTTCCACTTAATCCATTAATTTTTTATTTCCTATCTTAGCAGTTATTTCCATCATTTCACTTCCCCCTTTCTCTTTTAAATTATTTTGTACATACACTCCTTATTCTTCTATTCCTTTTGTAACCAAGTTTCCCCAGTTAGCTTCAAATATTAGTAAGATTAATTCCCAATCTTCTCTAAATTGTTTCATGGAATTTTTAGACAATATTGTTGTTAATTTGTCCATTTCTATTAGATCATATATTTTAATTAACCAATCTTGTATTTCTGGTATTTCCTCCTGTTTCCATTTACTTGCATAGGTCATTCTGGCTGCTATGATCACATGGGTTAGTAACTTTCTTTGGGATCTTTTTTTTAACAATCTTATTCCTTCATATATATTCAACAAATATATTTCTGGTTGCATAGGAAACTCCATCTTTAAGATTTTTGTTATATTACTATGTATTTGCGTCCAAAATTTTTTTGCCTTTTTACAAATGGAATAGGGTTCCTTTTAAATTGCATTTCCAACATTTGTTATTTGTAATTTTAGTCATTTTTGCTATTTGGACTGGAGTATAATACCACCTGTAAAATATCTTATAGTAATTTTCTTTTAGGGATACACTTTTTAATAATCTAAGTACTATTTTCCAGGAGCTTTCCCAACTTTCTAATTGTATTGGGCGTCCAATATTATGTGCCCATTTTATCATGTTTTCTTTTACGGTTTCTTTTTCCAGTTCTAAACTTGATAAAATCTTATATAACTTTGCAATCAAGTGTTCTGCTCCTGGTTTTAACAATTTATCCAGATCATTCTCCTTAGTTTCTATCTCTGTTATTCTTTGATCTATTTTAAATTTCTCCGCTAATTGTCTCTATAATAACCAATGGGTCAACATTCCACTTTCTTTTTTTTTTAATTAATTTTATTGTGATTACATCGTATAAAACAACATTTCTCATTGTACATTTTACCGAACTATTACCGCTATCTTCCACTCCTCTCTGGATTTCAATAATGTTATTTCACTGACATATCAACATTATGCATCACATTGCGTTTGTTAACATACAAGATAGATCCTGCTCTTTGACCCTACTTTACATGTTCCATGATATTCCACTGATTTTTACTTCTAACTACTCATGCTACCATGAATTAAGAATTATTACCTGTCAACACCCAACCCATTTCCAGAACAATTTGCCCTTCTTTGTTAATGTCATCATCTGATTTTCCTTTTAATCTCTGAGAGACTATATCTACATTCTGATTTTCAATAAAAGTTGTCCACCTTTGCTCTATTGTAGGTATCTGCTCAGTTTTCCATAGCCTTGCATATTCAATACGGGCTGTCGTAATCATATACAGCATTATTCGCCAATATTTCTTTGCAACAGTTCCATCTAACACATGTGTCATATTTAATAAGTACAGTTCAGGTTTCTTATCAGTTTGAACCCTCAATATTTTACATATCATATTATGTATATCATTCCAATATTTTTTAGCCTTAGGACATAACCACCACATATGAAATAGTGTTCCAACATTCTCCTGACACTTCCAACATTGACCTGTTCCCGCATTATATATCTTCTTTAATTTTTCTGGTGTCATGTACCATCTGTGAAGAAGCTTGTAATAGTTCTCTTTTAGGTTCTGAGCTGCAGTAAATTTTTGTGTCCGTTGCCAGCTCTGTTCTCAGTGCTCTAATTGAATTGGATGTCCAAGATTTTGAGCCCACAATATCATTGCTGATTTGACTGTCTTTCTTGATTTAAAATCTCCTGATATACATGTGATAATAAATGAAGCGGGTTTTCCCACAGTAACTTCAGCATTCTTCCTTGTACTTTTTGTTCTATTCCATAAGTTTTCACATCCATCTGGAATCTCTCAGTTAACTGTCTGTAAGGGAACCAGTTTAACTTTATTCCTTCTGATTCCAATTTTTCTCTTGATTTCATCTTAAAAAGATTCAGATTTGTCTTTTCTAATATGTCGTCATAACACAGCCACTTATCTGAATCAGACCATCTTCCAAAAAAGGCTTCCTGAGGGGAGACCCATGTAGTTAGTTGCCTAATGTTCTTACTCTTGTAGTCAGTCCATATTTTAAGTAGTGATTTTCTTACAAAATGATGAATAAAGTCTTTGTCAACCGCAGCTTTCCCACAGAACATAAAGGCATGCCAACCCATCCTTAAATCAGCTCCCTCTAATGTCAACATTCTTGTATTTTGAAGATTCATCCAGTCTTGTATCCAAGTAAATGCTGCTGCCTTGAAATATATCTGTAAATCTGGTAGACCCAACCCTCCTCTTCTTATTGGGTCTGTCATGGTATTCCATTTTATTCTTGTTTTTTTCCCTTGCCATATAAATTTAGTTAAATTTCCATTGTATAAAAGGCTTAGTATTTGTAATAATAGGGAGATTTTGGAAAAGGGAATTCATCTTTGGAAGTATGTTCATTTTTATAACTGCCGCTCTTCCCATCAAAGATACTCTCATATTACTCCATGTCTCCAAATCCTTGATTGTCTCTTTCCATTTTTTTCATAATTATTCTGAAATAGTTCTCTTTGTAATCCAGACACCCAGATATTTTGCTTTTTGACCTTTATTAAAACCTGTTAAATGCTCAAGTTCCTTCTCTTCTTTCTCCCTCATGTTTTTTGTTATAAGCACTGTTTTTTCCTTGTTTATCTTGAATCCAGAAATTTCTCCATATTCTTGAATGATATCCATCAACCTTTGAATACTGCTGAGAGGATCATCCAGAAACAAAACCAAATCATCTGCAAATACTTTAAGTTTATACGGATATTTCTTTATCTGAAGTCCTCTTATTGCTTTATCTTCCCTTATGGCATTATTAAGTATTTCCAGTGTCATGATAAATAACAACGGAGATAGGGGACAACCTTGTCTTGTTCCTGTATGCAATTCAATCTATTTTGTTCTCTCTCCATTAATAATCAGTTGTGCCTGTTGTTGACTGTATGTTGTTTCAATCCAAGAGATAAATTTGTCTCCAGCTTGAGCCTGTTTAATGACCATCTTCAAGAATGACCAATTAATCATATCAAAAGCCTTTTCTGCATCCACAGATATCACTGTCAATTTTCGATATTCCACTTTCATTCAGCTCTTCTTTACTTTTTAATAGTATCCTATCTCCTTGGCATTTTACTATATCCTTGTATGTGATCCACTTGTTTAATCTCGGTTTTTCCCTTCTGTAAAATGCTTCACGAGGGGAGATCCATAGCGGTAATTTTGGATAAAATTTCCTCTTATAGATTAACCAGATTCTCAGTAGTGACTTTCCGATGAAATGATTATTAAAATCCCTATTTATTTTTGCTTTTTCATACCATAGGTATGAATGCCATCCGAAGGGCAGATCTACTCCCTCTAAAGTTAACAACCTTTCATTGTCTAACTTAATCCAAGTAGTCAGCCACTCAATACAACAAGCATGGTAATATAACTTTAGATCTGGTACTCCTAATCCTCCTCTTTCCTTGGTGTCTTTCAGATAATTCCATTTTATTCGAGGTTTCTTAGCATTCCAGATAAATTTAGAAAGATCTCTCCTCCATTGGTTGAATGGTGCATCATTAACTATTATGGGTAGGTTTTGGAATAAAAAGATAATTCTTGGTAAAATATTTATTTTTATCACCGCGACCCTTCCCATTAGTTAGAAATCAAGTTTCATCCATCTTTTCAGATCTTCTTTAACCGCCTTACCTTTCAAAATTGAACTTCCAGCTGTAGCTGTTGCCTCCTAACATGGCTTGTGCTCCTCAGGATGAAGAGGCATGGAGGTGGCAGAAACAAGAACCAAGCTAGGTGCTTCTCTTCTGTTTATAAAGGCAGTAATGACTCCTTCGTGCATGCAAACCAAAAAATGGGTTTGGAATAAACCAGGAAATTCCTACTAAATAAAAAGGGTCACCTTTCACTTATCTCTTGTGGCTAAGGCTGCTCACAATGTATTAGTCTAGTGGTTCCCTACCTTTTTTCACTTCCATACCCTCTGGTAGCCCATTTCCGTAAGTTGTAACCTTAATATTAGCAAAATGTTTGTAATTAATAGAGTTGCTGTAATATCAAATTTATGCGTTACAGTTACAGTAAATAAATAGTCCAATAATGGAATAAAAAGCAATGGAATAATAAGGTGAACAGACAGTGCATATGTATTTACATTCAAAACTTGAAAGGTACAATGAATTCAAGTAGATACATCACAGATCACATAAAAACCTTATTACATTAATTAATACATTACATTTATTTCTTTAATTTATTAATAATTGAAAAACTTTAACATGGTTTGAAATAATATTTATGAAACATACAACAAATATTTTACAAACAACAGACGTTCAGTACAATCCTTGAGTTTGTTTTGAGGCATATAGTTTATTGAAATCAGGTTCAACTGATATAAGATACAGTCTAAAATCTGGAATTGCATTCAGCTTACTGTAGTATTTATTTTTTACAAATGTAGAAGAAGAGAAAACCCTCTCCATCAGCTCTTTATTTGTAAATGACAACAAAAACTTAAATAGCTTGTCAGAAAGCTGTTCATATTCTCTGTTGAGGTCTGCCCAAAGGTTGATAAGGGATTTTTCTTTGAATTCAGCTTTTAAAGTAGTATCAGTCAAAAGTTCGATCAACTTCTCTTTTTCCTCAGTTGGTAATCTGGCAGCTCACAAGTATTATCCTTCAAAGAGATTTGCAATCCAGTTGTTCTCTTCTCCAGGTTTTGAGAAGTACTTCTCGAAAGATTATTTTATTTTTTATTTTATATTTTTATTAATATTTTTTAAACATACATACATACATATATCATTAAAATGTCTCTCACAACATCCCTTCTTAAATATTTTCTTAAAAATACAATCCATTAGTACTATTTCTTCCTATAGTCTTCTGTATATCTTCTGTACATACATGTATTCTATCATACAAACTCGTAAATCGTTCTTGTTTACTACTATATTTACTTCTTCATATCTTCTTTCCAGTCTATCTTTAATTTCTGTTCTGTTCTTTACTTTCTTCTAATCTTACTTCCTAACTTCACCTAATACCAATTTTCCTGTACCAATTAAGTTTCTCTTCTTTATGTCCCCCTAGAGCAGTGGTTCTCAACCTGTGGGTCCCCAGATGTTCGTGGACTTCAGCTCCCAGAAGCCCCAGCCACTATGGTCAATGCTCAGGGCTTCTAGGAGCTGAAGTCCACGAACATCGGGACTCCACAGGTTGAGAACCACTGCCTAGAGGGTAAACCATCTATTTTCCTTTCTTACATTGTCTTGTTTCTATTTACTTCTTGTTGGCCTTTTCTCATTTCTTATTTACCTAAACCTCTTTTGTCTTTATCCTTGAGAACCTTTATCTACTATACTTCGTTATTTGCTCCCTCTTTTAACATGTATTCTTCTACTAATTTCCATTCTTCGTCATATCGTCTTTGCATTCTACCTTGTATCATCCCTGTTAATCTGTCCATTTCTCTAAGTTCTGCCACTTTTATGATCCCTTCTTCTATATATGGGATGTATTTGTTTTTCCACATCTTCGCATAAATTATTCTTGCCTCCGTAATCATGTATAAAATTATTCTTCAGTATCTCTTCTTTGTGTCTTTATCTGTTTTCTGCAATATATTTAGCAGAAATATTTCTGGTATAAACGGCATATCAATTTTTAATATTCTCATCATCCTTTCGTGAATTTTTTTCCAAAAAGTTTTTTCCCTGTCGCATGTCCACTATACATGAAAATAGGTTCTGTTATCTTTTCTGCATTTCCAACATTTATTTTCTTTTGTTTTGTATATCTTATTCAGTTTTGCCGGATCCAAATGCCACCTGTAAAACATTTTTAAGTAACTTCTGAGCAGCTGTAAATTTATATGTATCTCTCCAACTTCTCTCCCATTGGTCTAGGTATATTTCCTGGCCTATATTTTGGGCCCATCTAATCATTGTCTCTTTAATTTGTTCAGATTCTAGTTCTCTTTCCAGCAGCAATTTGTACAATTTGGAAGTCATTTGTCTGTGAGATTCAAACATAATTTTTTCAAATATATTTTCTTTTGCTACCGGTTCAAATGCGTTCTATTTTTTTGTCCATTAGGAATCTCTCTTTTAATTGTCCAAATAAAAACCAATGGCATTTAAATCCCTCCTTTTCAATATTTTCTCTCGATTTCATCATGTATTCTTGATCCTTTTTTTCTATTATTATTCTATTATTCTATTATTATGCTTCTATATCTTATCCATTTGTCATGTGGGTCTTTCCATTTGTCGTACAACGCTTCATGTGGTGAGACCCACTGGGGCATTTTTCTGTAAAAAATTTTCTTAAATTTTTGCCATATTATTAACAATACTTTTCTTAAATAGTGATTTAGAAATCCTTTATCTATCCTTGCTTTATTATACCACATATATGCATGCCATCCCATGCGTATTCCAGAACCTTCCAAATTTAGTAATTTTTCATCTTGAAGTGTTATCCATTCTTTAATCTATGTAAGTCCCTTTGCGTAATGATATATCTTCAAGTCCAGTAAACCAAAGCCTCCTTTCTCCTTTTTCTCTGTAAGCAGCTTCCATTTAATCCTAGATCTTTTCTTTTCCCCTATAAATTTAGTCAAGTCCTTCTGCCACTCTATATTTTTCGTTGATAATGATGGGTAAATTTTGAAAGAGAAAATTTAATTTAGGTAGCACACTCATTTTAATTGCTGCAATTCTCCCCAATAGTGATAACTTTAAAGTAGTCCAATTATCCAAGGATTGCTTAATTTCCTTCCATATGAGTTTGTAATTGTTTTCAAATAGCTCATTATTTCTCTTTGAAATCCAGATTCCCAAGTACTTTATTTTCTGCTCAGATCTAAATCCTGTTTTCTGAACCAATTCTATTTCTTCTACCTTTTTTATATTCTTTGTCAAAATTTTTGTTTTTTCTTTGTTAATCTTCAATCCCGCCAGTTCTCTGAATTGGTTCAGTTTCCGTAGTACTGTATCTATGCTTGAATCTGGCTCTTCCAGGATAATCACCAGGTCGTCTGCATATGCTTTCACTTTATGCTTGTGATTTTTGACTTTGCATCCTTTTATTTCTGGATCGCTCCTTATCGTACTTGTCAGTACTTCTAGGGCTGTTATAAATAAGAGTGGGGACAATGGACATCCCTGCCGTGTTCCTTTCTCTATTTCAAATTGCTTTGTTTTTTCCCCATTAATTATTATAGCGGCTCGTTGATCTTTATAGATTTCCCTTATCTAGCCCAAAAAGGTATTGCCAGATTCCATTTTAATCAGCACTTGTGTCATGAAATCCCACCTTAGATTGTGGAATGCTTTCTCCGCGTCTATAAAAATCAATGCTAATTTCTTTTTGTTGTTTTTTCATAATGTTCAATTATATTCAGTATTGTTCTAATATTATTTCTAATTTGTCTTTTAGGGAGAAAGCCATTTTGATCATCCTGGATTAATTCTTGTAATACCTTCTTAATTCTTTCTGCCAATATATTTGTGAATATTTTATAATCAATGTTTAGTAATGAAATCGGTCGATAATTCCCTGGATCTTTTGTATCTTTTCCCTCCTTTGGAATTAATGTTATGTTTGCCTCATTCTATGAATTGGTTTTCCATCCTTTATAATTTCATTAAACATTTTTAGCATGGGGGGTATTAAATACTCTTGCAATTTCTTATAATATGTTGCAGAGAACCCATCTGGGCCTGATGCTTTTATAATGTTCAGGTTTTTTATTGCTTCAGTTATTTCCACTGTTGTTATTTTTGCATTCAGCATTTTCTTTTGGTCTTCTGTAATTTTTGTTTCGTCAGATATTCTTTTATCTTCTTTTGTGTCTTTCCTTGCGTTTTCAAACTGAAAAGGTCTTTGTAATATTTATAAAAAGTTTGCTTTATTTCTTCTTGATTTGCAGTTGTTTTTTCCCCTGTGTTTACTTCTAAGATTAATCTCTTTTCTCTTTCTTTTCTTAATTTAAAAGCCAACCATTTCCCGGGCTTGTCTGCTTGTTCAAAATATCTTTGCTTGATCCTTGTCAATTTTTTACTCATCTCTAAATGATGTTTGGTTTTAATCTATTCTTGCAGAATTTTCAATTCCATCAACACTTTCTTGTCCGCTGGGTTTTCCCTTAATTTTTCTTCTCATTGTTTTATTTTTTCCATAATTTCTTTGTATTTGTGTTGTCTCTTTTTCTTAAGTTCCGTGCCCCACTTAATGAAATGTCCTCGTAGCACTGCTTTGCTAGCGTCCCATATAGTCTTCATTTTTAGTTCATTTGAAATATTTTCTTCAGAGTAATATCTGGTTGCCTCCTTTATCTTTTCCAAATAGTATTCATTTTGGAAAAGGTAATCATTAAGTCTCCACCTCATATTTTTCCTTATCATCTTTAATTCCAATTGAATTGGGTTGTGATCTGACAGCATCCTCAGAAGGATCTCCATGTCTTTTATCTTCTCTTGTATACCTTTCGATATAAGACATATGTCAATCGTTGACATCGATTTGTGAGCGTCCGAGTAGAAAGTATAACCTTTAGAATCTCCATATTTCATTTTCCAGACATCTTGAAGTGCCATCAGATCTACTAATTTGAAGAAGGACCGTGGTAGTTTCCCATGTAATTTTCTGTAGGATTTACATGATGATCTTTTTGGGGGTCCATCACCCCGTTCATATCACCCAGCAATAAGAAATTATCTTGGTTTGTCTCATTAGTATAGTTCAACAATTCTTGTTGTAGTTTCTGATAGAATTTACTTTTCTTCGAAAGATGATTTTAGCCCTTTCAAGTGTTCAGTTATTTTCTTACTTATTTCCTGCGAGAGCTGTAGCTTGTTCTCAGATAGGAAACTGTGTTTCAGGCCCTTTCTGCACCTTATCTTTTTCCGGCGCTGGGGTGCAGGGATTGCGTGAGCAGCCTCCGGTGAGAGGCTCTTGTGTCCCTGCTGCTTCAGCTCTGCACGAGCTGCCTGCTTGTGCGAGAGCCCCGCCTCTTCCTTCCGCAGCACAGCCTGGGAGCTTCCCAGGCTGCCTGGGGCAGGAAGTGTGACTGGCACAGCTCTGGAGGCTCTGCACACCAGGTAAGTGCATGTGGGGCCCGGGAGCAATGCGCAATCATGCACCATTTTCGGTTTCCAGCCAAAAATGAAAAGGTGCATGATCACACTTGCCAGCCCCTGGAGCATTGCACAATTGTGAGTGCGTTGTGCAGATTGCTCCTCACAATCGCGCAACGCTCCAGGCACCCTTTTGCATGGCAAATGCTGAGCAGAAAGGGCCTCAGTTTCAAATACCTCAGATATTTCACCTTTTTCAATAATGGCCTCTAAGACTCTAATTTTTTTAAATTATAGATTCAATTTTGTCTGAAACTTTGAAGTTTGTTAACAAATTACTCTGAAGTTCCAAATTTGGATTGTTTGTTTGTAGATAAGTATGCAAGAATCTGAAGCCAATCACAGTTGTGTAACTTGGAAGCAAGTTGGAAAGGACAGCCTTAAAAACAAAGCTGGACCTCATGTCTATTTTTGAACAGCCAGGTAAGGACTTTACCATGACAAGCCACCTTACTTCTGTATGAAAGAGCAGGGTAGAATGAAGATTTATCATCTCTTTACACAATGATTTGAAAAATCCCCGAGTTTGTGGGCTTTGACTTTATGAAATGAATCAGTTTAACAGCTTCATCAAGAATGATTTGAAATTCACCAGGGAAGTGCTTAGATGCTAAACTTTGCCTGTGGATGCAGCAGTATCTCCAGGTTATATTGGGAGATACCTTCATGACACGACCATGAAGCCCGGAGTAAACACTCACTCATTGACTGACTGAGGAGTTTGCTTATATATGTACTGGTACCAGCCCAACAGCACTCAAATGTTTAAAGCTGAGCCTCTGAGGAGCGTGCCACCAATTATGTGCGCTATAGTCTCCTGTTCCCAGTACATTTATTAAGGAGGTACTCCCCACCATTTGCCAAAATAACAAAATGTGGAAATGGGGCTTTTCTCAAGGTTAAATAACAAAGCAAACCCACTCCACCACTTATCATAATATTCAATAGATTTCACAATTACTTGTGTCGTATCTTACATTTTTGGCGTATGTGCCTTTTCCTACAATTATTCAATTTGTTTCATGTACTGCTAAATATCCTGGTTTGTACCCCTGCGGATATGCATGCCTCAGGTTGGGAACCACTGCCTTTGTCAATCATAATTGTGGTTTCTTTGGCTAAATACACTGAAAACTTGTCTCTCAGGAAACGATTGGACAGAATAGTCTGTGAACATTTTGTTCCATATCTCTGCTTCTACAGTGACTAGAGACTTGCTTTTTCATTTTGAAGGGGAGAGATTTAGACTAGCTAGTGGGGCTCCTGAGGTGGCAGGTTGGGGCTGCCACACCTTAGTTCATAAACTAATCTGGCCATGATGAGAGCCAACACTGGGTTCACACTAAGAAGCTGCCAAAGTAATCAAAGGTTACCTATAACTTAATTATCTTTGGACAAAAGAGAAATTTTGAAACATAAAAGGTTACTGTAAAACCCATTAAAACCAAGGCAACTAATACACAAACAAAGTTAAGGCACAAATGTGCCATTACTAACTGCTTTAAAAGAACAATGCTTTTTCCATTCCTATTAGGAATTCAAAATTTTGTTTATAATTGTACATATGCAGCTTTGTCCACTTCAGCAAAATGATTTTGCCACTCCCAAAGCTTATTCTGGCTAAATTTCTCTCAGCATAAACTGTGAGCTTGGGGTCTTTTAACCTTACAAATAAACCCTTACAGCCCAATAATTGTTGTATCTTAGCAATTTATTCGTGTAATGGGCACATTAGCCTTCATCTTTTTATTGATTCTTGGCTGCTCTCTTGCTAGCAGGTTGTTCCACAGGAGAGCAGAGATTATTAGTCTAAAACTGGGCCATTGTGCAATGATGTGATGAACTAACTCCTGCTTTTCCAACGGCTCCTCGCTTAATGTCAGCTAAGTTAATCTGCCACTCTCTCAGATGTTATCAGCTTCATGCACAGCGTATTTAATTAGCCTCTTGCTTTAAAAGCCAGCCCTGGGTGTCACTTAAAAGATGCATCTATTACATACTGGAGTGACAGAATGAATTATGAGCCCTCATTATGAAGCCAGTATAGAGAAATTGGATTACTGAACTCTTAGCAATCAGTACCCTTTCGCCCTTTTCACTTCAGTTTTCAAGGAAAAGCCCAAAGCGCCATCTTCTGCTCACTAAGTGGAACCAAAAATAATACAAGCACTCAGCTCTATCCAAGGGGAATTGCTAAAAAGGAGGCCTTATAAACTGAGATCTAGCTTCCTGCCCATCAGTTCCATCACAGACCCCTTCTGCTTGTGTGTACGTGCCACAAACCAATCAGAGATGCCCAGACGTTCACCGAAACTGGTTATGAGCCAGGAAAGATTATGGAATGATAAAGCTAGATTGGCATACTAACATTGGTGAGTTTGGTACCTGCAGGGATTTAGAATAACTGCAGATTGGATCCCCAGCACGCAGAGTAAAATGAACCATGTTTTGTTTTGTTTTGGCCTGGTCTGGTTCTTTCCCCTCCATTTCTTGAATGAATATGCCATTTCAAACCTCCATGGATAGGACAGTGGAGAGTCAAGGCTACAGCGATCCAACTGAATGCGCCAGGTCCAAAGAACCTCTTATAATATGGGCATACTGCCAATTTGAAATTGACTGGAAAACATGACAGCATTAAAAAAAAAAATCACCTGAACCCTTGTATATAGCCATTCACACAAACATATTATCTGCTATCACAGGCACCTTGGCACAATCCTCTTGTGATATACATATATTTTTCACAGAGACATAGTGATTTTGACAGATATTTAGTTTCACCTTTAGGCACAAAGATTACAAACAGGCATAACAGGGTGCTGGGTGTGGATGAGCATAAAACTGGGTAGCAAATAGCTAGGAAGTAACATTCAGCCCAAAATTCACCACAGGATTGTTAGGAAGATAAAATGAGATAACCTCATGTAGCATTTGACATATTTGTATCCCATTCTTCTGCCAATACCTCATGGCAGCATATATGGATTTTCACTCTCACAAGAACCCTATGAAGTATTACTTGTTATATATTATACCAGCGTATATACCCAGCAATACCCAAGATTTAATTTTCTCATAGGTAATATTTGTTAGAAAGATTTGAGATCCTGTGTCTCTAATTCCCCAAACTGTCTGCCCAGTACCTGTAACTTTTCCCCATATTCCCCAATCCAATCTGTATTCAGAGCTATTAGCATACACAGGTTGGGTTCCTGAGGGAATACACTGCCCTCCTCCTTGCTGCTAGGCCACATCTCTGTAGCAACTGGCCTATTCAAGACAGACACAGTTGACTGAGGCCCAAGAGCTCTCTGGCTGAGAATTCTAAAGGCCCCTCCATAAACTGCAAACCCCAGGATTCCATAGAATCTTCCTAGGCAGCCAATCATATGAGGTCTTTGCCTGATACAGACAAACAAACTTTGATTTTTATATATTAGAAGATTAACAAACACGTTAGGTGCTACAGGCCACCCACCTGCTGGATATCATGACAGAACAGAGATGTGTATTTACATGTTTCCTGCCCAGGTAGAAAGCTTTATTACAGTATATCACCTGAAATTCTTGAAGGAAAGACAAAGGACAGATGTGACTGATGAATTTCCCTTCAACAGGAAGAGTGTTACCCTGATTTCTGGGGTCCTGTGGGGGACACCTCAATGTGCTCCAAATTATGGGGAATGGGAATTAGCCAGAGCACAAGCTATAGCAATGCAAGAGGCAGGGCAACTTAGCGAGATCTTAAACCCAATGTTTACGGGGTCAGGCCAAGCCAAAGACCAAGCAAAATTGTCTAATAAAATGATTTTATTGAGGGGGATTCACTCATGCATGCACACAAGATACACACAATCACACATTCACACAAGAGCTAGCTGAAAGAGAAAGGGAGGAAAAATTATAGAGAAGCTGAGGAATTTGGGGGGATTTATAATTACCAGTCCAGAAGAGTAGTGAAGAGTAGAAATGTATTTTGGCTTAGGTAGGACCTAAGGGCAGTTCTCATTCAGGAGCCAGATGGACAGAGTGACACGTAGATCTTCAGGAGACTGCACTGGGCCTCCTCAAATCAGGGGTATTTGTACCCTGAAAATGGCTTGTGGTTGTGAAGGTTCCAGATGCAAGACAAAGGGAACCTGTTGTGGACAATGGGTCTTTGCCTGTTGATGGGCTTAGTGCTTTGATTGACAAAGACATGATGGGTGTTGTAATAGCTGTCTATTGTGGGTGCTGTGACGACAGAGGAAAGAATTCAGGTGTACAAGGGATGGATATCTGTCAACCAGTGTCCTGGTGGGCTCTTCATAGTTGGATTCCCTGGAAAATTCCAGCTTCTATTTAAACCTATTATCCACAGGAATGATGTGTATTGGCCTGACAAATGACTCAGTCTTACCTGGAGGAATTTTGGAGTTGACCTATGCTTCTCACATTTACAGTCAAATTCTTTCCCTCGTTCAGTTTGACCTCTCTGTCACCTCTCAGGCTTGAATTTGATATCAGAGCCAATAAAATGTGTTGCCAATTACATATGATGCCAATTAGATATGGTGCCCATCCAAACCATACTGATATTGGGGACCCCCAAAGCGGGGCCTTACAAGAGAACAACCCACAGAGAATTTCCATTTCTCTATGTAGGTGAAAACAGTACAGGAGGTAAGGACAAGCATCTGTCCATCTCTCCTCTGTGTGCTTAGTGGCCCAGCTCCTGAAGTGGGCTTTTGCACTATCAATAGACCCAGTGGTTCAACTCTGGCAACCCTCAACACTTTGGCATCTCCGCAGGCGTTCTTCACAACAAACACAAAAGGGCAGGGTCTCAAACACAAGTCCAAAAAGTGCACAAGACCATCACATAAACAAAACAAATATATAACACATACCAACGACTAATAAATATAATATTTATAGCAAATATGAAAATACAGAAATGAACAACAAATATAGCAACAAAGAACAGTAGAGAACAGTAGAGAAGTGCAGAGAAAAAGAAGGAACATTTTATCATATGTAGTGGACATGTAAAAAGGTGAAGAAATTTTGGAAAGAAATACATGATGAAATTAAAAAAATATTCAAAATGAATTTTGAAATGATACCTGGATTATATTTATTGAATATAATAAAACAAAAGGCAGAAATTAGAAAGCATAAAAATAATGTTATATTTAGTAATAGCAGCTAGATTAACCTATGCTCAACATTGGAAACAAGACATTAAAGTAAATTTAAATGAATGGAAATTAAAGGTTATGGATATGATGGAGATGGAAAAATTGACAAATGCATTGAAGAACAAATCCATTCAACAATTTGATAGAGAATGGAGCAAAATAAAAGAGTGGCTACAATTGTAAAGCTAATGATTATAATGATATAATTTGATAAAAAAGGTAAAAATATATTGACTGGTTAAAAGATAAATTATGACTGTTATGCCAAAGATTCTAAGTATAGTGGATTGGACTCCTTGTATTGTATTATATTGTATTTTTTGTTTGATTTAGCTGGGCAAAACTGGAGAAGAAAACTTATTATGGGAGTTGGGAGGGGGACATTTAGAACAAATGTTCCCATTTTATATCTTTTTTAGAAATTCTAAAAAGAATATTCATAAAAAAAAAGAACAGTAGAGAACTGAAAATATATAGAAAATTAGAGTATCATACTGAACATATAATATGAAAAATACCACAACATAGACCAAAGTCACATTACATATATGGCAGGACATTAAATGAAATGTATAACTATGGACAAATGCGCAATATAAACGCAAAGAATTATTCAATTAAACAAACTCCAGCTGTAGGGCCAAGTAAGAGTGAAGAACAACCCATCAAAAACAAAGAATTTATTCAGAAGTCCAGCAAACAATTACTGATGACTAGTAAGCTATAAATCATATGCAACCAGACAGAGCTCAGACCAAATCAGGAGTGGGGAGGTAGTGAATTCTAAGCCAAGTGTGGACTGCAAGACTCCAGATACACATTGGCAGACCTGAGATTCATGCCCTGAGCATCGTTTATTAGGTCTGTGTGAGATGGTTGGTTTCTGAGGGTACAAAATGCAGGACCACATCAGCACTCTGCAAGGCCTCCCATGTGCCTTCAGCTCCCAGTGTAGTAATATCTCTGGACACTGTGATACACCCATCACTAGGAAAAAAAACACATGTGGCTTAGATTAGGGATGGAGAACCTGCAAAATCCAGAAAGTTTTGGACTGCAGCTTCCAACATCCCTCATTATTGGCTATGATGTCTAGACTGTTGTGAGTTGCAATGTCTGGATGGCTACACATATTGGCTTAGATCAAACTAAAGACAATTATAACTTCCTGATCAGGTACTAAAGATTCAGTTGAAATCTTTGAATTACCCAAAGCTACAACCATTTCAGAAAACACTTCAAATGTTGGTCTGAAGCCCTACACAGTTTACAGAGATATGTCTGTATACTGTCTTTAGTAGCCACAGATAACAGGGGAACATGAAATACTCCATTGTCATACCCTGCTTCCAGAATATGGACTCTAACTCAGAATGTGAAACAGTGGCTGAAACAGGGGGCATGCCAGGACCTGCTGTACAGGAAGAGGTTACAGTGCCACAAACAGAACAGGGGACGGTGCCAGCTCCAGCAAACAGTCCTGCCTCTTCAGACATAGAAGAGCACTTACCTGTACCCACCTTTGCGGAGCGCACACAACAAAGAGAAAACCAGCATTGGTCTCTCAGAATTTATATCCGGCAACAATTAATCAAGCCACAGCTGCGCTAGGCTTCAGACCTATATAGCTGACACCCTTTCCCTCCAAGAGTTGTAAGAGCTTATTTGACCTTCTACCCTGCTGGATACCTTGTTGAGCTCTGAAATACTCTGACTGACCTTGGACTCTCTCTTGCTTCGGAATTCTGCTAAACTTTGTTTATGACCCTGTGCTTACTGCCTGGAAGTAAGTAACTTGTTGGGAGCTATTCAGTTTGTTTTGTTTGAATTATCAGCTGTGCTGGGACTGAGATAGAACATCCATGCACATTCAGCTGTATTTCTGAAATGTAGCAATAAAAGATAACATTTTAAAAAAATCCCATTATGTTAATTATGGGCCCTTTCCGCAACTCACCTATTTTTGGCGCTGGGGTGCGGTGCTCGTGCAAGCAGCCTCCAGAGAGAGGCTCTCACTTCGCTGCCTCTTTGGCTCCGCACGAGCTTCCTACTCGTGCGAGAGCCCCACTTCTTCCTTTTGCAGTGCAGCCTGAGACCTTCCCAGGCTGCACTGGACAGGAAGCATGGCTGGCCTGGCTCCCGAGGCTCCGCACGCAAGGTAAGTGCATGCAGGGCCCTGAAGTGATGCGCAACCACACAGCATTTTCAGCTCCAAGCCAAAAATGAAAACATGCATGAGCGGTCCCTGCTGGGCCCCGGAGTGTCGCACAAATGTGAGTGCATCGTGTGGACCGTTCCTTACATGTTGGAGACACTCAAGGCATCAAAAATGCCATGCGAAAAGGGCCATAGAGTGCCCAGAGACATCGTGTTAATCCATGCTCTTCTTTTGTAGGGATTTCTGAGCCAACATGTGCACACCTAAGACATCATGATGTTGCTAATGCAAAACCTTTATGATCATGAGAAAGATATGATGGCAACTATTGTTAACATACATTTCTGAAGCCGTGAGATGAGACTGTGAGTGGAATCCATAATACTCTACAGTTTCTGCAGAGGCATTCAAAGAGGTCAACAAGTGCAAAATCTAATGTTATATGTAACAAAGATGACATTTTTAAGTACACTACTAGCAGTACATCAGTACCTCAGAGGTAAGAAGGTGTTGCTTGTAATGGACATTTTATTAAAGGTACTTTTGCAGTAAGGAGCAGTAACAGTATTACTTGCTTTGCCTATGATGACTAGGGTAGTAATTCTCTGCTCTTTGAAGTAATGTAGCTGGATTTCTACCTGTTTTACCTGTTACCAGGTGTGTTCTGATAAATGGGAGGGGGAGGATGAAAGGGAACACGGGTGGCTACCTTATGCTGCTTCTTCATTGGGTGTTGTACACACCTAGGGCCTTTCCGCACTACATTGTTATAGTGTTATCATTCCACTTTCAACATCCTGTGGAATTCTGGGGTTTGTAGTTTCTTGAGGCCAAAGAGCTCTCTAGCTGAGAATTCTAAAGGCCCCTCCCTAAACTGCAAACCCCAGGATTCCACAGGAAGTTGAAAGTGGAATAATAATAAAAGTGGAATAATAGAACTATAACAGTCTAGTGCGGAAATGGCCCTACACAAGACCCAACAACAAGAGAGGCCCTTTTCGCACCTTACCTTTTACTGGTGCTGGGCTGCTCGGCTTGCGCACGAAGGCTTGGGAGGAATGCTCCCGCATCCCTCCTGCTTCAGCACCGCAGTTTCCTCCTCTTCGCGCAAGTGCCCCGCCTCTTCCGTTCGCAGTGCAGCCTGGGACCTCCCAGGCTGCACTGAGGAGAGGACACATGACTGGCCTGGCTCCTGGTAAGTGCGCATGGGGCCCCGGAGCAATGTGTGACCGCACAGCATTTTTGGCTTTGAGCCGAAAATGAAAAACTGCGTGCGCGATCCGCGTCAGGCCCTTGAGCGTCGTGCAAATGTGAGTGCATCGTACAGACCGCTCCTCACATTTACGTGACGCTCAAGGGCCCTTTCACTTCGGAAATTCCTTGTGAAAAGGGCCAGAGAGAAATGGTGACAGAGAAAGAAAAGTACTTTGAAAACAAACTGTGCGAAAGACTCAGGTTCTTTGGAAATGGAAGGGAAGATTTTTAAAACATTAATCTGCCTTTTCTGGCTTCTTCCATTCTGCCCAAATACGAGAAATGACTGTCATTGCCAGAAGGCAAAAGAAAGAGTGAGTGTGAGTGTATGGGATGGCATGGGGTGGCGAGTTGTATTGTCTGCTAGCTGCTCCAAACAGTGTCATGGAGTGCATACTTTGACTGGTTGGGTTTGTGTGAACAGTGAGAATGTTTAGAAGAGGAGGGGGTGTGTCTCTGCATGCCCAAGGCCAACTCTGGAATGAGATTTAGAGCAGTCCTACTCAAAAGTGGTATCAATCCATGAACTATTGGTTGCAGATCAGCAACAGGTTTCCAGGGGAAAAGAAACAGTTGTATTCAGTGGACACAAATATAATACTGGTCTTCGGCACTTGCAGGGGGAAACTTTATGCTTGTAGGAATGTTTGGTATCTATATTAGGCACAGTGTAGCTGGTGCAACATGAGCTTGTGGTAGAAACAGGAGAAATGACTGTAGATGCTTTTGTAAGGTAAGAAAGAAGATACACTTTTATTGTCTCAAGAAATCCTTCTTAGGATAAAAAAAGGGATAGGGCAAAAGAAGTTGACCTGTATTTGATTGGCAGAGCCTTAAAAACTGGCTGTTATGTGTGAGTGTAAACTAGCATCCATTGTTATGGTTGCAGCCTCATAGATTCTCCTTCAAGACAAAGGGAACAGATTTAACGGCATGAGAGAGGGGGAAGTGACTTCTCTGCAGGTAAGAAGGAACCAAAAGGCTTGAGCACATAGACCGAAGAAAGATACAGAACTATTATTTAGCTCTGTCACTAATCATTTTATAAGCATTGATATCTCTTTGCTTCCAACAGTGGTCCTGTGCCCCTAACCCTAGCCAATGTGGAGAGATGACTGTATGTGTTTGAAATGGGAATCAGAGAATGCCTAACACTGAATGTCTGCAGAGAACACAGTAGAAGTCTTCACATTGCACGGGTTAAGAGTAAAACCCCACATATTTGGTGGTCCCACTGGTCGGATAGAAACTGAAATCCCCACATTTGGTATAAGCAGCAGTGGGATATAAGTTGACAACCCCACACCTCACATCAAATAGCAAAAGAGGCACTGATTTAGAGCAATTGCTTGGAGGACAGGGAGATGGGGAAGGAAGAGGGACTGAGTGAGTGACTGCTTTTGCATGCTTATCCAAAGCACGTGCATGTAGTGCACATAGCAGTCATGTTGCCTGCTACACTGTGCTTGTGTGGGTGAATGAGGGAAAAGAGTCCAGGCTGGGGAGTCACCTCAAAATTATCATGATCAGAGCAGAATGTAGGGGGAGGGAGGACCCATTGTCTACCTTTGCAAGCAAATTTGTCATTTTATTTCTACCTTCTCCCTCTTCCATTCTCACTCAAACACAAGGAGTGTGGACTGGGGGATCTATCACCTCTAAATATCCACAGGGACAGAGAGTGGGTTGTTCTTGTTGTTCAAGGCTATAATCCTATGCAGATCATGAGCAGTAAATTACTCCTGCTACGAAAAGTTTGATGGGATTTTCTTGTGTGTAGATTTAGCACCGTAAACCAGCACTACTCAAAGCCAAGTGTTACTCATAGTTGGAGTTGTGGTACTGGTTCATGCATCATTTGATGCCAGTCTGCAAAGAGTTATTTGAGAACTATGTGAATAGAGTTATAATATGACATAAATATGGCACCAGTCTTACCACGCTGGGGAAAAAAAATCTACTATACCATACAGGATAGCTTGAAAAGCAGCAATGTACAGTAAATTGCACTGTATGGTATACAGAAAGTTGTGTGAAATAAATTAAAGTGTTTCGTTTAATACCAAGTATGACTCTGATACTTGCATGGTAAAAAAGTTTATTGATTTGTTCTTGATGATGAAGTTGTTTTGTTTTTCTTTGTTCCAATAGGACAGTGCTCCTCCTCAGTCAGGACTGTTAGCACAATTGAGTTCTATGTTCCCTGAAGAAATGTACCTGTCCATATAGAATTCCAGCCAATCTGGCATCTTTCTGATGTGTTGGACTACAAATCCCAGCTCATGTTCAATTATATGTCTCAAGATTGTAGCCCTAAGTATATGGATGGGAACCAAATGTGAAGGAAGAATTCTTTTGTAACATCTTTTGCATGTTTCTCAGAATTTCTGAGGTACAACAACTGAATTCTCCCCCTGGCAGAATGAGAGAGCATTTTCTGGTGGCTTTAACAGGCACAACAGCAGCAGTGATGGTAATACACTACATTGGCCCTCTACTTTCGCAAGGGTTCGAGGTGCAGAACCCACACAGAAGAGGGGGAAATCTAAATATCTCCCTCCTGCGGCTCCCATTCCCTTTCATTTTGCTTTGGTGTGAGTTCTCAGTGCTGGAGCCAGAGGCAAAGGAATGAGAGGAGGAGCTCCGGAGGGGAGGAGAAAGGTGCACGTGCACCTCCCTTCCCATTTGCTTGACTTTTTTTTGGGTGCTTGCCTTCCTTCTCTGCACCTGGCAAAATACAAGGGAATGGGGGAGGAGAATGGGGCAGAGGGAAGGCACATGCATGTCTAGCAAATAATCAAATAATCAAATCTGTGAATGTGGAAGGAGGACTGTAATAACAAAAATAACTAGCTACTTTCAGGACCATGGAAATGACCTGTTGGGTGTTCAGAGGAATGAAAAAAAATCTCTGTGTGTATATGCCTTCAAGTCACTTGTTGACTTATGGCGACTCCATAAATTTCATAGGGGTTTCTTGGGTAAGGAATATTCCATGGTGATGTTGCCAGTTTCCTCCTCTGAAATATAGCCAACAGCACCTAGTACTTGTTGGCAATCTCCCATCCAAGTACTGACCAGGCCTGGCTCTGCTGAGCTTCCAATATCAGACTGGTATCTTTAGGGTAGAGAATGCTAAGTGCCTCTCTCTAAACTGCAAATCCCAGGATTCCATAGGGTGCAGCCATAGCAATTAAAATGGAATCATAGTACTATAACTATGTAGTGTAAAGTGTAAAGTAGATACCAAGCCCTTTTCTCCCTAGCAGCAGAAGCCTCCTTAATGGCTGCTGTCCCAGCAACTGTTGAGTCCACAACTTTGGTCACTGATTTGCAGGGAAGTAGAGGTCCAGACTCCTCATAAAAGACATTTGTTCGCTCTCAAGTCAGCTGCATTGGTACACAGAGCAGTGAAATATGTGGCAGGTGTGGTCTTCAGAGCAGAGTTTCATCAATGCCAAACCTACCCATTCACATAAAAATTGCTTTGCCCCTTTCTTTCCCCAGGAGTTTACCATGAATGTTAGATGCTTGGGAATATCAAAAGTGCTTATTCTATTTTTATAAATATATCTGATTTTGAATACCCGTATTCTTTTCATTTTCTGCTTCTCCCCTCCCCTTGTCTTCTTTATCTTCCTCCCACCCACGTGTGTTAGATTACAGCTCTCAAATGTCCCAGCAATAGTAAGGGAATATGTGCCTTGTAGTCTAAAACATGTGGAGAGTCAAACATTCCCTGTTCCTGCCCTTTTAAAATATTGTGCTGACAGATTCTTTCTATTATTTCCACAGTACATAAAACAGCTTAAAATTCTAAATTAACAAGCTACCTCAAATGCTTTTCAGGCTCCAGTAAATTAACTGGACAATACAATAGTCCCCACACAAGAGTAAAAAAGTTCATCTGAGACACAGAACATGAAACATATGGAATCATGGGGGAAATCACACTAAGATCTCCCTGGATGAACCTTGTGTGGGGTGCGTTATAGGGCAGGAGTGAGGGAAGATGCAAACAATCCAATGAAATAATTATTTAAAGTGTCCATCAGTAGTATAAAATAATTTATTTAAATTGCATTGGTAGCCACTTCTTCTAATTCCATTCATTAAAAAAGCAGCTTTACTGTCATCATGTCATTTCCACTGGAGGTCACTAGGCACCTTTTGATGGCTTTCCTAGCAAATTGCTTTCTGGTAAGTGCCTCTAGAGAACCGGTGTGGTGTGGTTTGAGCATTGGATCATGACCCTGGAAACGAGGGTTCTATTCCCTGCTAGGCCATGGAAACCCACTGGGTGACCTTTGGCATGCCACATAGGCCATTTCCGCACTACACTGTTATAGTGCTATTACTCCACTTTCAACTTCCTGTGGAATCCTGGGGTTTGTAGTTTAGGGAGGGGCCTTTAGAATCCTCTGCCAGAGATCTCTGGCCTCAGGAAACTACAAACCCCAGAATTCTACAGGAGGTTGAAAGTGGAATAGTAACACTATAAGAGGGTAGTGTGAAAATGGCCATATCAGCCTCAGACAAGCCCATGATAGGTTCGCCTTGGGGGTCATCATAAATTGGAAACAACTTGAAGGTAAATAGCAGCAGCAGCAGCAGCAACAACAACAACAAGGGCCACTAAAATCAATAAAACATTGAAGAAGCATAGCTAGATCCAGCATGGACTAGGATCATGCAGCAGTTGCGCAGGGGTGGGGGGGCGATTTGCCCTGGGCGGCAATGTTTTTGGGGCGTCCCAGCCAGTAGCCACACCCTCGTGTGCCCTGGCCATGCCCTCATGCACCGCAGCCATGGCCCCATGCACAGTGGCCACATCCCTCATGCCGTAGCCTCGCCCCCCTCCAGCCCCCCTCCATACACTCCAATCTCTCCCACTGTCATGCAGCTTGAAAAGATCAGATGTTCCAAATAATTAAGTCCATATTAAAATTGTAGGTAGCATAATCAATAATGCAATTCCCAGTTTAAAAATAATTTTAAGCCATCTATCTATTATGAAAATACTATCTAAATCACCATCTTTCAACTGAAATTGTATATGTCACTACTATAACGATGTATACCCTGTAAGTATAAAATTGGTTATATTAATAATTTGCCCTTTCATTGAGGAGACTGGAATGAGAGTAAAGGCAAGTCTTAATAGCATCTTGAAAATTAACCCATGTACAATTTATAAGCTATTGTGGACTTCAGTCCACTTTGTCAGATGCATAAAGTGTAATCCTGGTTATAGTTATGGTTGGGGGTGCGGGGAAAATGTGTAAGCAACACAAAAGGCAATGAAATGCAGAGAATATTGAGAGTAGTTTGTTAATACAATAATCAGAATTGTTGGTGATTATATTTCTTAGCATTGGTAAGTTAATACATATAATGCAATTAAATAAACTTTCTCCTGATTTAAGCCACAGTCTTAGCCACGGTAGATAAAACTGCAGTTCAGATGGTCTGTAGGATCTCAGTGCAGGCAGAGCCCATTCTCCTCCTTGGCCATGTGGGGACTAGACACAAAGGGCAATTAAAGCCAGGTAATAAAATGTCAACTCCTGTCTTTTATTATGCCCACGTCCATAATCCTCACATGACCAAAAAATGGTGTGGCTCGTGCCTGCATTGAGATCCCTCCAGACCATTTTAACTGACAACAGAAGTAATATCTGAGACAGAGGCCATTTCCACACTACACTATTATAGTGCTATTATTGTTAGCAGTAAGAGTACAGACCAAATGGACAGTGATTCCCATCTTTTCCCTGATCAACTTTGCAGGGCTGTTAGATTCAGTGGCCTGGACAGCTTAATTCCCAGAGGGTATTGCCTGCTTAAATATCTAAGTTAAGAAACTCTCTGTCTTTTTGTATTTGCTTAACTAAAGTCCTCCATTTTGAATTCTAGTTGACTTTAAAGTTGTTCCTTAGCCCCGTGTCCCACTTAAAATTATGCTGCCATTACTTGCCAAATTCCTAGGTTCTCAGCATTGGTTCCCAGCACGCTTTCTGTAACAATATTGCTTACATCTCATTGCTGAATGAATACATGTGAGAATCAAGGTTCATTGTTGGTTGTTAACCAGAAGTTACTGTATTATCAACCATGTATCAGAATTTTAGTCCTGGGAAAGCAAATGTTATTGCATATGCGCTGTATGCTTTATGAGATCATTGTCGTCCCAAATCTATTTAACTCTTCTCTTCATTCAATAAACTGTTCTTCCCTTTGCTCATGTAAGAGGTAGTTTGGATTGCTTTCTTGCTGAGGGAGGGGAGTCCCTTTGGCCAAAGTTGGGGAACTTCCCAGGTTGATGTAGAGCTGACCCGCAATCGTGTAACTACCCAAGATAGTCCTTGCAGACCTATATATTAGGTCTGACCCTAATAGTTCCTAACAGTTTTCAGGGTTGGTTCCCTGACAGTTTTCCCTCACGGTTGTCAGGGTTGGTGCCTGGACAGTTTTCTGGGTTGTTGCCCAATAGTTCTCAGGGTTGGTGCCCTGATCATTTTTGGGGTTGTCACCCAATCTTCAGGGTTGGTGCCTTGACAGTGTTAAGGGCTGGTGCCCTAACATTTTTCCAGAGTATATTGCCAACATTATTTTACTCTCAACATCCTGTGGAATTCTGGGATTGGTGGTTTACTGAGGCCAAAGAGCTCTCTGGCTGAGAATCCTAAAGGGCCCTCCCTAAACTACAAACCCCAGGATTCCATAGGATGTTGAAAGTGGGATAATAGCACTGTAACAGTGTAGTGCAGAAATGGCCAAAATGTAGGCCTGTGACAGTAACATCATCACTTTTCTTCTCCTGTATGATTTTCAACGTCTTTGCCTGATGAAGACGCCAGTGAAGCTTCAAACGTTTGAACGATGCATCTTCTGCACTGTGGTTGGCCAGTAGAGGTACTGCTTTGTGGATTTTTGCTTTTGTTGTACTTTGACAAACCGGCAGCTCTACCACCACAACCAACCGATTCCTCCGCAGGAAAGCCCGGGGGCCACAGTTTCTCCTTCTCGCCCCGCCCCTCTCCGCCTCCACGCTGTCATCTCTCGCCCAATCCCGATGCACGGCTTTCTGTTTCTCCCGTTTTCATTAGTCGAGGAGCGGAAAAGGTATTCTCCAATGGGATCTTCGTATGCTCGTTGCGCGCGCGACCAGCGTCCCTGATTGGTCAAAGCGGGGAACTCCGAGAAGATGGCGGCGGTGAGCGTGGCGGCGGTGGGGCCGGTCGGGGCTGGTTTCGCGAGCGCGGATTTCTCCGACCTGCGGGGGATCAAGAAGCAGCTGCTGGACGTGGCGGAGCGGAGCCGGGAGCGCGGCCTGCAGCATAGCGGGAAATGGTGAGCCCCGGGTGGCACAGAGTGGGGGCCCCTGGAGATTCTGGCTCCTGGTCGGAGGGTCTGGTGCCTTTGCACAATGGGAAGGGGGCTAGTTAAGGGCGTGCATGGCGGGTGGCCTAGGCTCGCTTGGGAGGAATGCATCCGGAAGAGTTCCTCCGGCTTTCTGGTTTCGCTGCGGACCCTTTCACATTGGGGGAGGTTTGCTGATGAACGACTACTCTCGTCGTTCCCCGCTATTGGCTAAGAGGGCTGGGGCTGATGGGAGGTGGAGTCCACCAGGATCAGGAGGCTCACAGATTCCCCCCCCGGCTCTTGCTGCTGCCCTATGTCCTCTGGATGTGGTGCCAAGCTGAGACTGTAGCGAGAAGTTGTGGGATTTTAAGTTGTTCTAAGCTACTTTGTATTTCGCGTGATGGATTTGTGCACAGCATGCACGTTTAAAGCACCGCTTACTTTAAAGCACGGCAGTGTGGCAGCGTAAAAAGCGCGTGGGAAATCTTCATACACGTGTATCTAGAAAGAGTTATGCTAAGCTAGGTTGGGGCTGCCTACCTGTGGCCGTGTTTTCTCCAGTGCAGTAGACTTTCTTGTTGCAGGGCCTCCGAGCTGGCTTTTGCCCTGGACCCTCTGCCCTTGAATGAACTGCCTCCGGCACCTGCGCTCACAGAGGTATGGACAAGGGGAGGAATTTTTGTTGTAAAAACAGTAGGCACAGTGGCATTGAAAGGGCCACCCCATCCTGTATCCATGCTCTGTAATCATTATTGGAGGCCCCGCTCCAGGTTTTGTTGCATACTGATTTTTGCCGGGGGGGGGGATAGGGAGCTAATTGTCAGTGGACTTTTTCAGTGGTGTCTCACCATTGTGAAATATCCCCCCACCAAGGTCCACCTGACATCTGTCTCACTGATATTTTGGTAAAACTTATCATCAGACCTTTACCGTACTGTGTCCTTTCCTGCCAAATTATATGTGAAAGTTGTGTCTTAAAATTCTACAATTTTATCTCCTTCGGTATTTTTCCACCTTTCTTTTTATTTATTTGTTTCTTGCATTTATTGTATAGACTGTTTTAAATTGGTTGCTTTAACTTTTTATATTTAACTGGATTTTACTGTGTTACATTTCCTATCACATGCGTTTGTCAAAAGGCTTTGGCTATAAGATGACTCAAAAGTTTAATTTACTTCTTAGGAGTGTTTTAATCTACATTTCATACTAAACTATCAGGGCAGTATATGGTATATAAAAAACTAAGGTACGCTACAATAAGCTAAAACTGAATGATGCAACGTTCCAAAATACTAACAGTAGCAGAGTGAAGCAAGCAGACTATTACAAAAAACAAGGAAGCAAATTTGAAACATACAAATAGATTGCATACTAAGTAGCCTGTAGGACTTTCAAGTTGGTTTGTGAGGCCTCAGTTATCAGGGAGTATAAGATTTCACTACATACCTGATCTGTTGAAGGCTGTATGTGTTTAGGGTAGGGATGAGGAAGGATTTAGCTTACAGAGGATTTATATGCATAGTTATTTAATGTTGATTTTCTTTTCTAGGTGAGTTGTGGGGAAGGGCTTAGGATACAATTCAGATATTAAAAGACCCCATAACACTTAGATTCCTTGTAGCAGTTCAGGGAGTACAAGTCATTATCCGAGCAGCAGTAGTTTTTTGCAAGCAATTTGATTTTTTTTTTAGTCAGTTCTTAGCCTCTGCTTTAATTTCTTATCCAGGAGGCTTAAAACTAACTAACTAGTAACTGTTTTGAGAGAAGATCCATTTTATGACAATGGGTCCTTAATATGGCCTAATCTGTTCTCAACCCCAGTACTTTCACCATCAGTCTTGGGATGTTTGCAACCTTAAAGTTTAGAAAAATGAGTATCTCCTTTCTTTGCCAGAAGAAAGTATCTCAGGATTTCATTATGTTGGAATTCACCTTGTTTTCCTTTTTCTTAGGAAGATGCTCGTGACTTGGATGCTTACAACCTTGCTAAATCTTACTTTGATCTGAAGGAATATGACAGGGCTGCTTACTTTCTACGGGGCTGCAAGAGCCAGAAGGCCTATTTCCTATATATGTATTCTAGATACCTGGTGAGCTAATAAAACAATTCAGTCTCTTTCCCTTAATTTTGATTTTTTTTGGCTCCATGAATAGCCCTGTTGCATCTAGAAAGAGAAAGCTAAGTTGCTGTCTTTCTTTTTGCTGTGGCTGGTAGTTGAATTATTGTTGTGAATATATGAACATGGCATGATATGAGATTGGTTATTACGGTTGGTTTCTGTTTTTGCAGTCAGGTGAAAAGAAGAAAGATGATGAGACAGTGGATAGTCTGGGTAAGAAATCGCAAATCCTTCATCTGCTACTCTGGCAAATTATTTTTCCTTTAAATATGTATTGATTTCTTTGAAAAGCCAAGCAAAATGCAAATCAAGAGCAAATATAATTAAGTCGTTTACATTCTTTTCCTTCTCTTACATCTTTCTGAATTTGAACTGAGTATCAGTTTCTGTCATTGAATTGTGTTTAATACCTATATATCTCTCTCTGTATATCAGGATTTATAATGTTGGATTGGTAGTTCTCCAGATCCCAGGCTTTAACACACTAACCAATAGATTATTGCTTCATGTGACATTTTACAGTACAGAGGCACCACAGAGCTGTGTAAAGCTAGAAACAGTGTAGCTATATTCCATCTTACTGATCTTCAGTAACAATAAACCCAACTGGATTGATGTGAATCTGTGCGTGTAGTTCTTGCGTCTGCTTCTCTGGAAGATTTTCAGTCTTCAAATAAAAATAATAGTATTTATAATTTGCAAAACACTTGAGATGCCGTAACCTGTGAGAACAGTGTGAACCTTTCATTACAAGCCATAGTATTCTTTATTCATAGTGTGGATGCAGAAATTACTAAATGGAAGTCTATGCTTGGGCTTCCTGAGGATTGTCCTGTGTTACTGTAAACTGTTCATTCCCATCTGCTCTACTGACTATAAGCCAATAGAAGCTATAAAACTACGCATTTTGTGCTTGTTGAAGAGAGATCACAGACATACTAAAAACCAATTACAGTAGGCCCTCCACATTCGCAAGGGATAGGGACACAAATCCCTCGTGAATGTCAAATAATTGTGAGTAGGGCGCCCTCCCTACAGGCTTCTGCCTGGCGGGGCACCCACCCAGGTGGGGGGCAGGGAACAGGCAATCACCTTCCCTGCACCTTCCTGCCATCTGCGAGAGGCACACCCACACTGGCTGTGGCGGCCGGAGAAATGCAGGGAACTGGCGATCTCCTTCCCTAGACATTTCTGCCGCTGGCGTGGGTGCATCCACACCCACAGCAGCAGGGGCGGGGTCGGTGGGAGGAGCATGGAGAATTGGCGATTGCCCTCCCTGGACCTTCTTACCCCCAGCACCAGCACACCCACACCCACAGTGGGGACGGGAGCAGCATGTGGGGAACTGGAGATCGCTCTTCCCAGACTTTCCTGCCACCTGCGTGGGCACGCCCACACCCATGGTGGCAACAATGGGAGGAGTGCAGGGAATTGGCGATCGCCCTCCCTGGACTTTTCTGTTGCCCATGCTGGGTGCACAACCCACGGCAGGGGCAGTGGGAGGAATGTGGGGAACTGGTGGGGAACTCACTGGACCTTCCTGCCGCTGGTACGGGATGTGCTTGTGCAGGGAGAATGGGAGGAACAAGCGAGGTGGGAATATGGTGCAAAGGGGAAAATGGGGGGCAAGCGGGCACCTCATGAATAATCAAGTTAGCGAAAGTGAAACCTGCGAATGTGGAGGAGAATTGTACTCTTTTTTACAGGTCCCTTAGAGAAAGGACAGGTGAAGAATGAAGTTCTGAGGGAGTTACGGGTAGAGCTCAGCAAGAAACATAAAGCCCGAGAGCTGGATGGATTTGGCCTGTATCTGTAAGTGTCTAAGAGGGATATAAATAATATAGATATGGAGAAATGCATATGATTCACTTTTCCCTATGTGAATATTCATTTTGCACCTTCTGCATGGCAGTGGGATAAAATGCATCAGTACTTTTCAAATTGTATTGTGTGCATATTCAGGAGTGTTATTGAAAACACGTATACCCAGTTATTGTAGTCAATGATGAAATTGAGAGAGAGAGAGATTTACACATTAGAAAAATGAAAACATGCATACTTTAAAAAATACTCACAAATGTTTGTGTGTGGGGAGGATCTTGCAACTGGATACAGAACTATTACAGGATGGGAATCCCAATGGTATTTCGAGAAATACAATGAAAAGAAGGCTGACAGTTTATCACATCAGGACATAGGGCCTAGCCCTATTTTTAAAGATGGGATTGTAAGAGAGTAGAGCTCTTCTTTATTCATGTGTATGCTGTTTATCATATGGAGGACCATTTTGGATATAACTGTCACAATTTCTATATGTTCTGGCTTATTGCTAAGAAGTTGTGTGTTGGTGCATGATGCTTGATTGTTCTCCCTTTGTTTTGTCGGCAGCAATGACTGAATAAACCAGGAAGCCTCCAGCAGCATTAACTTTCAAATTGAGATTCTGGACTTCTTGTTCTCTTGCTAATTGGTTCTTGATTTCTCACTCTTGGCTTTTTGGCAGAGCAACAAACCAGAAATCTTGGTTCCAGTATAACGTTAAACTAGTGCTGAAGGTTTCCTGACTCATCTGTCTGCTCCATCTAGCAAGAGGAAGCATGTGGCAGTAATTAAGCATGCTGCTGACAAATTGAGAAATAAGATTTCTTAATAGTTCTTGCTTACAGTTACATGCAAACTAGGCTTGAGTGTCAGGTTGGGACATGGTGATGTCACAGGCTGTTGCCTTTGTAGTATTGTTTTCTTCTTCTCTGTATCCCATCAGGTATGGGGTTGTGTTACGAAAGTTGGACCTAGTGAAGGAGGCCATTGATGTGTTTGTTGAAGCTACTCATGTTTTGCCGTTGCACTGGGGGGCCTGGCTGGAGCTTTGCAACTTGATTACTGACAAAGAAATGGTAAGTTTGTGGATTCTCAAGAGGTGTGTGCATTAATTTTTGAGTCAGTCTTTGCTTTCTTATGTAATTTGACCATGCCACATTGACTGCTCTGGAACTGATGCTCTTTTTTTTTAATTAAAATCCATCTATTTACATTTATACAATCATTGTGTCTTATTCATTTTTCAAATGTATAAAATCACATAACAATATCATACAGTCTCCCATTGTACATACATTCCACCATTCTATACTTCATCTAGGATCAGTTAGATATTTCTATTTAAATTGGATACATTTAGTATTAAAAATCCTTCCCTTCATTTCTTACTTCTGTCCACAGATACTTCATATACTCTAACTCAGATCCTTTTCTATATTTCAATCCTTTTTTTAACTTCCTACCTTGCTTGGACTTTCTTCGGATCTATTTATCTGTTACCCCAAAAAACCAGTTCTATCCCCGATGACTTGCCTCTTTACAAGCATGATTTATCTTTAAGTCGTCATTACTCTATGTTCTTTTATAACTCCATTATTTTTCATGTTTCATCTTTTTGGCATAACCTTGTCCAGTTATCTTCAACATATGTCTTCACTGCCCTCATACTGCTTTCTCTCTTGCCTCGTTTTTCTGCCTACGCGGCCTGAGTTAGATCATCTAATGTAGCATATTCTTGTACTTTATTTAGCCATTCTTCTATTTCTGGTGTTTCAGATCTTTTCCATTATTTCGCATATGTTATTCTGGCAGCTGATATCATATATAGGATCGCGTTCTTGTGTTTGTTGTACTCTTTATCCACTTGATGTAACATATTTAGTAGAAAAATTTCTGGTGTCAAAGGAATTTTTGTTTGTAAAATCTCCATTATTATTTTATAAATCTCCTTGCAATATCTTCTCACTTTTGTACATTGCCACCGCATGTGATAGAAAGTCCCATTTTCTTGTTTACATTTCCAACATTTCGTTTCTTTAGTTTTGTATGGAACTGATACTCTTTTTGATGGTTTTCCTAAATCAGAAACAGCTGAATTTAGCTGGAAAATCTTAAGTCACAGCTGTTTTGTGTTAATCTATCCCAACCATCAAGAAAAGTTGAATATGGTTCTTGCTGGGCTGCTGTTGACTCCTCTAAGTGTCTCCTTCTTCTGTTTGTTGGTTGCTGCCAGCTGAAATTCCTGTCCTTACCAGATACTTGGATGAAGGAGTTCTTCTTAGCACACATCTACACAGAACTGCAGCTGATAGAGGAGGCCTTACAGAAGTATCAGAGCCTTATTGATGCAGGTTTCTCGAAAAGCACCTACATTATCTCCCAGATTGCAGTGGCCTATCACAATATCCGAGGTCAGTAAAACTTCTCAGATTTGGGCTGCTTCCTGTTTTGTTCCTTGCTGTGTTTACTGTAGTGTCTGGCTTTTTCTTCAGATATTGATAAAGCTTTGTCCATCTTCAATGAACTAAGGAAACAAGATCCTTATAGGATAGAAAATATGGACACCTTTTCCAATCTGCTGTATGTACGGGTGAGTGGTTTTTTTGCCTCAGCCACTAAAGTATATCATACCAATCCTACCTTACCCACAAATTTTCAGTGTATAGCACCTGTCTATAGAATGTTAAGTACATATATATGTATATATAAGTAAGCGTGAGAGTGAGAGATATGAACAGGTTGCTTACCTGTAACTGTGGTTCTTCGAGTGGTCATCTGTGCCCTCATACATTAGGAGCTTTCGCGCCTGCGCGGTAGCGTTCGGAAGATTCTAGAGCTCGTTAGCTTTGGCGGGAACCCCTCCCCCACGCCGGTACTGCGCATGCTCCTCCCGCCGACTAACGGTCTCTCCTCAGTTCTGGTCCGCCGAAGCAGATGGGACCTGAAAAAGAGGGGAAGGCAGGGCGGGGATGTATGAGGGCACAGATGACCACTCGAAGAACCACAGTTACAGGTAAGCAACCTGTTCTTCTTCTCGTGGTCTCTGTGCCTCATACATTAGGAGACTGTGTAGCTTACCAGTAGGATGGTGGGTCAGGTCCCAGACCCTACAGCACAGAAGACAGCACAGCACGGCCGAACCGGGCATCTCTCCTGGAACGGCAGCCGAACCTGTAGTGGCGCACGAAGGTCGACGGCTGGGACCAGGTCGCCACACGGCAGAGTTCCGACAGGTCGACGCCTCGCAGGAGGGCAGCAGATGTCTCCACGGCCCTGGTGGAGTGGGCCCGAAGTAGGTCTGGCGGAGGCTTCCCGGCAAGCTCATACGCCAGTTGAACAGTCTGTATCACCCACTTAGAGAAACGCTGGGTGGATACTTTGTGGCCTCTCCGGCGCCTGCCATAACAGACAAACAGGTGGGGTGTCTGTCTATAGGCTGCAGTCCTGTCCTTATAGAAGGCCAGCGCCCGACGTACATCAAGGGAGTGGAGGGAACGCTCCAGAGGTGTCGTCGGGTCCGGGTAGAAGGCCGGCAGGATGATGTCCTGGCTGAGGTGGAAGTTGGACACCACCTTCGGCAGGAAGGAAATGTCAGGCCGGAGGACCACCTTGTCGCGGTGAAAGACTAAGTATGGTTCATCGCACCGTAGCGCCGTCAACTCTCCCGCCCGCCTGGCAGAGGTGACGGCCACTAGGAACGCGGTCTTCATCGCGAGCAGCCTGTCGTCCGTCGTGGCCATGGGCTCGAAGGGCGGCCTCGTCAGCTGGGACAGCACCAATGACAGCGACCACGGCGGTAGCGGCGGCGATACCGGCGGGTAAAGGTGCTGCAGGCCCTTCAGGAACTGCTTGACGGTACTGTCCCTGAAGAGAGCGGCTGACGGGGATCGTGGCGGCTGGCATGCCACGATCGCGGCAAGGTAGACCTTGAGCGACGGGAAGGCCAGGCCCTGCTGCCGGAGATGGAGGAGGAAGTGGAGCACGGTACGCAGGGTGACAGGCGATACCGGCTCTCGACGTTCCTCGGCGAAGGCCACGAAGCGCTGCCACTTGTAGTGGCAGTTCCTTCGCATGGACTCCTTCCTGGCCGCGGTCAAGACGTTCCCGATGGCTGGATCGTCTAGGGCGATATCCTCCAGGCACGGAGGGCCAACGGCGGCAGGTCCGAGTGCAACACCAGTCCGTCGGAGTGAGACAGCAGGTCCGGTACCATTGGAAACCTGAGAGTCCTGCCCCGGGCGGCCTCGATCAGGGGTCCGAAATAGTGCTGCCTCGGCCAGTACGGCACCACCAGGATCGCGTCCGCCTGGTCCGCGATGATCTTCGCGATCACGCGGCCCAGGAGCGGGAACAGAGGGAAGGCGCAGATCAGCCCTTCGTCCCACGGGAACTGGAAGGCGTCGCTGATGGAGCAGCGATCGTGACCGGCCCTCAAACAGAACAGGCGGCACTTCGCGTTCCGGCTGGTCGCGAAGAGGTCGATGGTCGGCTCGCCCCATCGGTCCCGAAGCATCCGGAAGGCGTCGTCGGACAGGGACCACTCGTGATGGGAGGTGGTGTCCCTGCTGTGGTGTCCGCCGTGGTGTTCTCCTGCCCCGCCAGGTGAACCGCCACAGGGTGTATCCGGAGCGGGACGCACCAGTTCCAAAGTTCGAGTGCGATGCCCAGCAGCGTGGTGGAGTGCGTCCCCCTTGCCTGTTCACGTAGCAGACTGCCGTCTTGTTGTCGGTGAGGATCAACACCATGCGGCCCGTGACCAGGTGTCGGAACGCTCTCAGGGCCTTGTGGATCGCCAACAGTTCGAGAGACTTGATGTGGAGAAACAACTCGTTGTCCATCCACCGGCCTCGGACTCGGAGATCCCTGGTGTGCGCTCCCCAGCCGAAGAGCGAGGCATCCGTCGTTATCGTGACCGACGGCCTTGGTTCGCAGAACGGCATGCCTGACAGCAAGTTCCGGTACGACAGCCACCACAGGAGCGAATGACGTACCTGTTGTGACAGGCGGTATCGGCGGCGTTGGTCATCCCAGAGTGGATCGAAGGCCCTGACGAACCAGTGCTGGAGCGGCCGAGAGCGTAACCTGGAAAGGTAGGTTACGGCGGTGGTCGAGACCATGTAGCTGAGGAGCTGTTGGACCCTCCTCGCTGACAGCGTCGAGGTCTCGAAGGCAGCGGACGCCGCCCGACGAAGCGTCCGCGCCCTCTCGTCTGGGAGGAAGGCCCTCGCCGATACCGAGTCGAGGATCGCCCCGATGAAGTCGAGAACCCGGGCGGGTTCGAGATGGGACTTCTTGGGGTTGACCCTGAGTCCGAGCCGAGTGAGAAGGGACAAAGTCCGATGAATGTCCCTGTACAGTTTCTGTCTGCAGGACGCCACCAATAGCCAATCGTCCAGGTAAGGGTAGATGGAGACGCTCTTCGTCCACAAGAAGGACACGACCGGAGCCATGCACTTGGTGAACACCCTCGGTGCGGTGGAAAGCCCGAACGGCAGCACCCGGTACTGGTAGCTGGTGCCGTCGATCGCGAACCGAAGGTATCTCCTGTGTTGCGGGCGGATCGAGATGTGGAAATAGGCGTCTTTAAGGTCTATGGACGCAAACCAGTCCCCTCGGCGGAGGAAGGGGAGGATCGACGGCAGCGTGACCATCTTAAACCTCTTGGGGCGGATGTATTCGTTCACCCCTCGGAGGTCTAGGATGGGCCGCAGGGATCCGTCCGCCTTCGGCACCGTGAAGTACCTCGAGTAGAAGCCGGTGGTCTTGGCTGAAGGTGGGAGCTTCTCGATCGCTCCCTTCTCGAGGAGGGACTGGACCTCTTCCAGTAGAGCCGAGCTGGCCGGAGTGGAATAGTAGACACCCCGTGGCGGAATAGCCTGGAACTCGATGGCGTGCCCCAGGCGGACGATGGTAAGTACCCAGGAGTCTGCAGTGATCTCCCACCAGCTGTTGAGGTGCCTCGCCAGGCTCGGGTGATGGAACAGTTGTACTGGAAGGGCGAAGGATGGCACGGGTGGAGTCCTGCGAAGGCCGTCAAAACCGGGACTTCGTTCCCGAGGACGACTTCTTGGACGACGAAGATGGGCGCCGTCTGGGAAGCCTCCTGGAAGCCGAAGAGGTCGACGGCCTCGACGCGGTCGACCGCGGGGACCGCGGCTAGTACGCCGATGAAGAGGAGGACCTTCTCCACGTAGGCCTCGGCTGGAAAGAGCAGCGAGTCTGGGCAGGCTGGTTTATGCCCATCTTCTTCGCAGTCAGCCGGGCCTTGACGAGGTGATCCATAGCCTTGTCAGTGGAGAAATGGAAGAGCCCTTCTCCGTTGAACGGCAGGTCTTCAATGCGCCGACGGCTGTCCTCCTGGAGCCCACAGGACGGAGGGCTACGGCACCGACCATCACCTTCGAGGTAGCCTCCGCGGCGTGCCTCGAGGTGGCGAGCTGCTGCGTAGCCACCGCAACGGCCTCGCCGAAGATCTGCATGGCTGAGGTACGTGACTCCTCCGGCAAGTCAGCGAGGAGAGGGCCGAGTCGGTCAAACAGGTTCCCATGGTATGCCGCGAGGCATGCCATCGTGTTCACCGTCCTGACCACCAGGGACGATGCCGAGTAGAACCTTCGGCCGAAGGTATCGAGCTTCCGTCCTTCACGGTCCGGAGGGGTGGTATGCGCTCGATTACCTCCCTTCGTCTGTGCCGACTCGACCACTATGGAGTTAGGTACAGAGTGTTGAAAGAGGAACTCCGCGTTCTTTTTCTGTGTCCTGTACAGATGCTCCAGCCTATGAGGGATAGGCTGTGCTGACGCCGGCTTCGCCCACGGCTGCTTCATCGCATCCACCAGGGTAGGCAGGAACGGCCGCGGTGCGGTCGACGGTGGGCGGGCTTCCAAGTACTGGAAGACCGGGTCCTGGGCTTGGGGAGCAGGTTCGGTCACCCTCAGGCCAAGGGCTGTGGCCATCCGGAGGAGGATTGCCGAAAATTGGCGGACGTTCTCCGGCGCAGACTCCGGAGCCAGCTCTTTGAACCCCAGCGGTGGGGACTCATGAGAAGAAGGGGTGGACTCAGCAGAATCGGAGTCCGAGTCGTAGGAGCCGCCAGATGGTGATGGCGATGGCGATCTCTCTACCTCCTTCTCCTCGGCCGGCCCAGGGGCCGGAGTTGCCAGGGTAACAGCCGGAGCTGCAGGCTGTTTCAGTATAGATACGGCCGATGTCGCGACCGGTATCGGAGTCACCTGCAGGGGCAGGACCGCGGGCCTCGGACGGTGTGCTGCCTGCATGGTGGAAGTCGCCGCTACCGCCGGCTGGGCCACGGTGGACTGTGGCGTCAGGCGGGTAGCTGTAACCGTCGTCCGCGGCAGTGGAGAGACAGCCGTGTAGTGAGGTGAGGGCTCTGGGGACCGACAGCGACTCGACGAGCAACGCAGGGGTGACCTCTCATAGCGGGGGTAGTGAACCTCCCACGGTGGCGAACGAGACCGGCAAGGAGGCGACCAGTACCGAGGGTCTGGGTGGTACCGGTCCCTGTAGGATGGCGAGTACGAATAGTAAGAGCCGGCCGGCTCGTGCCACACCTGCTCCTGGGCATACCTTCCGAGGTAGGCAGGAGAATACGCTCTCTCCCGAGCGATGCCTCTCCAGGCGCATCTCCCGATATCGTGGGGATGGAGGCCTGGCCCGCTGCTCCGGCGAGCGGGACTCGTCGCGTCGAGAGGCTGGGCGCTGTCTGACCACAGCCTCCTCTCGGCGTTCTGCCGAGGGTGGACGGCGACTCGGCGGAGTGATCTCCGCGATCAGCTCGGGAGGTTGAGGAGGCGAGGCCTGCACGACCTGCTCCTCGTCCGACACCTCGAGGATTACGTCCTCTTCCGGAGGCTCCTCCTCCATGGGGAGCTCCATCAGCAGAGGATCCTCGGCGGGCTGGGTGGGTGGCGGAGTCGGGGGTCGCACCACCTTTGGTGGAGAGCGTCGTTTCTCCTTGCGCTTCTTCTTCTTACCCTTCTCCCCCAGGCCCTCAGTAGCTGGGCGCTTCTTCTGAGCCGCGGTCAGCGGCCTGGAGGAGGAGGTTGAGGCCTGCGAGCCCGCAGGGTCCTCACATGCCCGAGTTGCCGAGATCTTCGGTGTCCTCGGCAACTTCATTATCGGTACCGAGCCCGGTACCGATACCGACGAGGTCGAGGGCACGGCAGCCACCGCCGCTGCCAAAGAAGAAGAAGAGGACGGGCGTTTCTCGGCCATCGTCTCGGGTCTTTTAGCACGCAGAGACTCCTCCCAACAGTGGGATTTAAGCCTTACCGACCTGTTGCAGAGAGTCTGGTGTGTGAACTCTCTGCAAATGGGACAGGCCTAAACGTTGTCCCTCACTCAAACAAATCAGGCACTTAGAGTGTCGGTCAGAGAGAGCGACCTTCCTTCCACAGGAGGCGCAGCGTTTGAAAGGAGCCGACATAAACCGGGGGCAAGGCAAGAAAAAACAAAGTCCGAGAACGCCAAACACAGTCCGAGATCCGAAAACGTAGTCAAAGCCAGAAAAAGGTCAAACCGATCGAGAAATCACCAAAGCCAAGTCCGAAATCCGTAAGGGGTAGTCAAAAAGCCAAATCCGAAGTCAAAAACACCAAAAAGCAGAATCGAAAAGCAAGCCAACAAGCAGAACCTTCTGTACGCTGAGGCGGACAAGAAAGAACTGAGGAGAGACCGTTAGTCGGCGGGAGGAGCATGCGCAGTACCGGCGTGGGGGAGGGGTTCCCGCCAAAGTTAACGAGCTCTAGAATCTTCCGAACGCTACCGCGCAGGCGCGAAAGCTCCTAATGTATGAGGCACAGAGACCACGAAGAAGAATCCTTAGTACAGGTACAGCCTCCTGTTTCTATCATTGTGGGCAGTTTGTGCACTCATTCAGGGTCATGTTGCAGAAAATTGGCTCCTGGATCTGCCAGAATTGCGCACTGCCGGCCTATATTATCTATGAGTTCCTTTCTGGCGTGGTGATTCTGTGGTACGTCAGATAGAATCAGTACATCTTAACCTGAGCAGTAAGGAAATTTAATTTGTAGTTAATAACAATATCAACAAAGAGAGAATATATGAAGAAACAACCTCAGAAAACATATGCCACATGGAGAGCCAACTGAAGTATCTAGAAGCAGCTTTTTAAGTCACTTCAGACGCTGAGTGAAAAGACAAAAGCGTTTGGTAGCTTTTATTGCTAATCTCTTCCACATATTCCCAATTGCTTAATATTTTGCCACGATTTTTGTTGAAAACAGGTAATAAAATTTGAGCTGCATGACTGCATTCCTTGTTTCTTGTAGTTTAAAATTCATTAGTCAGCCCTCCACATTTGCAGATTTCTCTTTTGCAAATTTGATTATTTACTGATTATTTGCTGTCACCTTTGCTGGCTCCCTATGCCATTTTTAATAGCACTGTAAGCCTCGTCAGATTGAGAAACTGCAAATGAGGCTTGTAAGTCTCTATTAAAAATGGCGTGGGGCAACAGTGGAGGTGACAGTAAGCCCCACCAGCCGCCCACTTCTGCCTTGTGAAGGAACCCTGGTGCCTCAAAGGAATCCATGGTGGGTTGAATATGGTGATCATACTTTTTTGTGTGTGTTTCATGAGGGTCCTGTGCCCTAGTGAATGTGGAGGAATGACTGTACTAGAAACTAGCGATTTAATCGTATGACCCAAGGTTTGTTATTTAGTCCTTTAAAAAAAAACTCTAATAATGGTTTACAGCATACTTTTTGTCTGTTTCTTGTGCTTCTGTAGCTTAATCATCTAACAAGAAGGCAGCAAAATGTATATTTCTTGGCTTCATTGCAATGACCTTGTTCTTGTGCTTTTGAAAGGCTTCTGGGTTGTACCCAGAATCTCACCTAGCAAAATTCAGTCCTATATTTCTCACTGGAATATTCTGATTATTCAGTCCAGTAATTCACTTTGAGGATTGAAAGTCTGAAGAGTACATTTATAAGCCCTAAATTTACCTCTTCTTCTCACCCTCTCTTATAGTCTCATCCTTATCAACCTTTATCACCTAGGGTATGAAGCCTGAATTGAGCTATTTGGCCCACAACTTATGTGAGATTGACAAGTACCGTGTTGAGACCTGCTGTGTAATTGGTGAGAGACCACTTTGTTTGCCCTAAGGGGGTTGGATGAAACTCCTTGGCCCTTTTTCATATGAGTTGTTGTTTCCCAGTCTCAGGTTATCTTTGTCTCACTTACCATTCTACTTTCTCTCAGGAAACTACTATAGCTTACGTTCCCAGCATGAGAAAGCAGCACTTTACTTCCAGAGGGCATTAAAGCTAAATCCTCGATATCTTGGAGCATGGACTCTCATGGGGCATGAATACATGGAGATGAAAAACACATCAGCAGCGATTCAAGCATACAGGTTTCTTGGAGCGGGTACTCAAAAGAAAGTTTCACTTTGGATTCTGCATAAAGTGCTCTAACAAGATTCTTCTTCCCCCTCCTTGACCCTTTTTTCTCTTACAGACATGCCATAGAAGTGAATAAAAGAGACTACAGAGCGTGGTATGGACTGGGACAAACATATGAAATACTTAAAATGCCATTTTATTGTCTCTATTATTATCGACGAGCCCATCAACTCAGGTAAAGCAACCATCATAGATCTCTCTTGCGTAGCATCTAATTTTTTTTAACAGCTGTCCTTATCAATGTGTAGAGTCAAGTTCTTATAAATCAAAGGTGGGAGTCATGTGACCCTCCAGATGTTTTAGCACTGCAGCTCTCAGCAAGTTTAGCCAGCAGAGCTAATAGTGAGGAATCATGAGGAGTGTGGAGAGCTGAGGTCCAGCAGCATTGGTAGGGCTACATGATTTCCACCGCCACTATAAATGAATTATTCTATTTATTTGGAAGCATCCACTTAAAAATTGCCATAGCTCTCCAGCAAACAATAAAACTGTGAGGTTCAGTGCAGATTGTCATGGGTATGCTAGAGGCACAGGATTATTTTTTTTACTCTTTTTTTCAAAAAGAATCTGTTACTGTTGCACACAGCAATGAGACTTTGATACTATGTAGACTAGTTTCCTGCATCATCATCTTGTTTCTGGGCCCTAACCTCCTAATTCAAGCTGTTGAATGAGAGAAAATCCAGATTTAAAATAAACTAGTCCAGTAGCTGAACTTAGATTCCAGTGCCAAATTCTAGAATCTTACTTGAGCTTGCTGTTGGATTTAGTGGAAATACCCAGTGCTCAGCATGTATATGGTGGCTTTTGAATTCTGAGTGCGTTGGGTCGTTTTGTCAGCTAGCTGGCTGCTTTGTGTTTTTCACAGACCCAATGATTCCCGTATGCTGGTTGCTCTTGGAGAATGTTATGAGAAATTAAATCAGCTAGTAGAAGCCAAAAAGGTATGAGGGGGCTCAGATTTGCAGTGGAATGGTATTTGGGTTAAAACACGTAAGGGAGTTGTGTTCCAGATGGAGTGTTATACTAGAATCTTGTGAGTTGTCTCTGTTTATGCAACATCTTTTAGGAATCTAGTGGACAGGGCTGAATCATATTGGGTCAGGATACCAAAAAAACTGTATTGGTTTCTAGTATAGATTTTTTGTTCTCTGTTTATTTTCGGGGGGCTCAATAACAAGGTTCGCTTCTTCAGATAGTGTTCTTGTTGCTTTCTGTCCTCTGTTCTAGAATGGAGAGGCACAGAAGTGTCACCTAAAGCCTGGAGCTATTTTTTTTGCGGGGGAGCTAGTGCTACTGGAATTACAATTTCTAAATTATTATTGCATTGTGCCATTTCTGGGCTTTATCCTAACTCATTCACTTCTGCCAAAGGGCATGGAGGTGACTGGATAGGAATCTTGCTTCTAATCTGCATTAGACAGTTCACATTCATTTCTCTCTTCTTTCTGGACAGTGTTACTGGAGAGCATATGCTGTAGGAGATGTGGAAAAAATGGCACTGGTGAAACTAGCAAAGTGAGTAATGAACAGCATCTGTACTGCTTCCGATTATCATGGGCTTTTTCCACATGCAATGTTTCCCTACTGTTACGGGAGTGACAGCCTGAGTATGGCAGACATAGACATTCAAGAATTGTTTTAATTATTTCTTGGCCTGTAGATACATGCATTTATTTCCGCATAATAACAAATTAGATAGTTTGAGTAGTACCATCAACTCTGTATCAAGGCTTGCAGAGAATAATAAGTATTTCCTCTTCTTGTGGGATGCTTATGCCCAAATTCCCTTGTTAGTTCTGACTAGAGTAGACCCATTGAATTTACTGGATTTCCCTGTGTGTTGATTCACCACTGAGTAATTGATTCAGTGAGCCTGCTCTAGTTGGGATTAATAAAGAGGATGTACACTGGAATCCTATACAACCTTTTACTTAACATAACTGTGTATACTTTGCTAAGTAGCAGAAGTGCTAAGAAACACTTTTAGTGAATTGCAAAGATGCATTTTGGGATACCAGCAAGAGTGCCTGATGTGCATGGGGCACTTTGCCAGCTTTACTATATACAGTCAACCCTCCACATTTCTGGGTTTCACTTTCACGGATTTCATATTTGCAAGTTTCTTCAACCCCTGCTCCCTCCAACTTCAGGCGCTTCTTTTCTGGGAGAACCTTTCCTCTCTGTCGCTCCAATCAGACCGTGCCTTTAAAAACCTGTCTCTGGTTCTGGTCGTTGTCGTTCTCGTCCTCCAAAAACTTTCTCGCCAACAAAGGATGGATAGCAGCCTGAATTCTCAGCACCACCAACTCTCTCCTGATGCTCCCCAGACTCAAGGAAGGAGATGAGCAAGGGCAAGAGAGGAAGTTTAGGGCTTCCACCATACCACCATACCAAACTGCCCCCCTTTCTCTGTCTTTTCCCTGACCTAATTTTGGACCCTGGGTACCCACTCTCCTCACCATGCCTTGGCCCCATTCCCACAGAAACAAACCTACTTATATTTGCATTTTTTCCACTTTTGCGGGGGTCCTGTGACCTAACCCTAACAAATGTGGAGGGCCAACTATAGTAAATAACAGCATCCCACTGTTGGGTGAGGACATTGTGAAGTTTCCCAATTCTAATTCCCACGTTTGTAAGTCCACTTATGTAGAGGCAACTTCAATACAGGACTCCAGTCATTGGCTTTAGTGACCTTCAGCCAAAGGCTTCTTCATCCATTTTCTTCTTCTTCTTCTTCTTTCCAGACTTCATGAACAATTGAATGAATCAGAGCAAGCTGCTCAGTGCTATATCAAATATATCCAAGATATATATTCCTGTGGGGTAAGTTAGTTCCATATGACTTAGTAAAGAAAAGAGAAGATATACAGCCAAACCCTAAATATTTTTATCCTATTCTAGGAGATTGTGGAGCACCTGGAAGTGAGCACTGCCTTCCGCTACCTAGCTCAGTATTATTTCAAGTGCAAACTCTGGGATGAAGCTTCAGCCTGTGCCCAGAAATGCTGTGCATTTAATGACGTGAGTAGACGTCTCACTTCCGCAGATTTCTGTAACTAGGGTTTAATAGCTACCTCATGCTGTTGTCCACAGTGTGTTTAACACCCTCTTGAGGCCACTCTCAGTGATCTATACCAACCCAATGCATGTATCATTAGAGCAGACATTTTATATAAAATATCACTGAAAGCAGTCATGGGATGCTGTCCACTGTGCTGCCTTAACATGATAAAACAAAATAATGCCATTTTGAGAGATCCTGGGATAGATTGCTATTTTTACCAAGATCACTTAGGCTCAAAGGTGTAGTAAGACTTTTGTGGTGTGTGTGGCAGTCACAGATCAACATTTGGGTCGTCTTAAGAATACAAGCTACATCACGAATGTAGCTAAGCCTCTAAGGCAGTGGTTCTTAACCTGGGATCCATGGACCCCTGGATGTCTGCAGTGTCGTCATTGGGGGTCCACGGAGGCTTGAAGAAATGGTGTGAGCTTTTACAGTTAAAATAGAATGAAGGAAGGAAGACAGCCAGTCACTCATACATTGTTCTCAAAGAGCAGAAGTCTTTTGCCACTGACAAACATCATTGGTACAGAATTTCATTACAATGTCTCAAACAATTCAAAAGTTATGAAATTGCACTAGTTACTGCTGCATACTGTGAAAATATGCAAGTGAATGACACTGAGTGACTGAGAGAAAAAAGCATGTGACATTTCTTGCTACCACACACATAACAGCCAGAAGCCATCTTGAGCTAAGTCCTGGTGGTCCACAACAACAAAAGATATTTAAAAGGGATCCGTGGTAAAGAAAGGATTAAGAACTGCTGCTATAAGGCATTTTGGGAGGGAAGAGCAGATAAAATCTTGCAGCTTCAAGCAGTGTTTTTCCTCAGTGATTTCCATCTTTCATGTCTGCTGTCCTGACGACATTTATCCCTCCATTGCCACTACCAGTTACTGTGGTAGTACTCCAACATGATCCCATTCCAAGCGATGAGTTCTTACCAGCCATAAACGAAGTAGTGTGTTCTCTCTTTGAGATTCAGTTATTTATATGTTCAGGCAATCTGTATCTGTGGAACTAGTGATTCAGGAAATGTAAAACTAATGTTCCTTTTATTTATTTCTTATTAAGGGATTTAAAAAAACAGTCTAGTGCCTTGTCAAAGCCCATAGTGCTTATAGGCAATTACAAATATTATTATACATTCGTTTGGTATTTCCCCATAAAACCCTGCACTAGCCAGTACACAGAAGACATGTTGGCAAAACACAGGTGGTTCTTGGAAGCCTTTACAGCACGCCCTCTTGCAGGTACCCCACCCATGAATTCTCCCCACAAACCTATTCTTCAGCATAGCTGGATTTCTCTCAGAAATCTCTGTATGGTGTTTCTAGTTATCATCACACAGTTTTTGCTCTTTGCTAATACACTGTTTCTTCTCTTCCAGACTAGAGAAGAAGGAAAGGCCCTCCTACGACAAATCCTACAGCTAAGAAATCAAGGGGAGACATCCTCTACAGAGATTGCCACACCCTTCTTGCTCCCTTCTTCATTATCTGCCAACAACACTCCAACACGCCGTGTGTCACCACTGAACTTGTCTAATATTACACCTTAAAATATGCCTGTCTTTCTAAACTGTGCTGAGCCAAAAGAATAATCCAGCTGGAATCTGGATGTTTCTTTCTAATGCTGTCACTCTAGGTTGGGTTCTGTATTCAGTGCTGAATGCTGACAATTCATTATTAGGGACAGGTATTGTACAAAAATTAGTTGCTTAAACTGTATCCAGGGTGAGCTGAATCTCCCAATTTTCATCAACCGTTTCTTCTTCTTACAATCAGATGTCACACTAGTTACAAAGACCTTTTTTCCTGCATCAAAACTTGTTAGAATTGCTTTTTTGTCACTACTTCAGTACATTCCTTTCCCAGGTAATCATCACAATATGAACATTGTGTGTGTGTGTGTGTGTGTGTAATCTTGCCCGCTAGGAGAAATAGTACCTTGCTCTTATTTGAAGATGCAAGGGCAGTTTCTTCAGGTGCTGAGCCCTCTTCCTTTTTACCTTTCAACCAAACAAGCTGCCTTGGGCTAGGAGCCATGCAAAGATCACAAGGGAATATTGTCTCTTCGCATAAATGAAGAAAGGCTTGGGTTAAAAGTTGGTCATTAAATTCAGTGTGATAATGCTCAAGTGTCTGCAACAGTTAATGCTGTTGTGCAGCCTAGTGACATGGAATAAACTGGTGGAACTATTATTTTTGTTCAGAGGACAAATTAGTTCTTGAGAGGAGGGAGAAACCACCCCAGTTTGGTTTGTTCAGGAACTAAGCAGACCTCTTCCTTCAAAGCAGCTCTGCCCATTTATTTGAAGAGCTGATGTCTGTTAAACTGGTTTGCTTGGGATGTACAGTTGAAACGTGGACTACGCTCTTGTAACTTAATGGCTGTGTTCAGTCTTCAGTATGCCACAGAGGAAGCTGAATAAGAACAGGTTGCTTACCTGTAACTGTGATTCTTCGAGTGGTCATCTGTGCCCTCATACATTAGGAGGAGCTTTCGCGCCTACGCGGTAGCATTCGGAAGATTCTAGAGCTCGTTAGCTTTGGCGGGAACCCCTCCCCCACGTCGGTACTGCGCATGCTCCTCCCGCCGACTAACGGTCTCTCCTCAGTTCTGGTCCGCCGAAGCAGATGGGACCTGAAAAAGAGGGGAAGGCAGGGCGGGGATGTATGAGGGCACAGATGACCACTCGAAGAACCACAGTTACAGATAAGCAACCTGTTCTTCTTCTTCGTGGTCTCTGTGCCTCATACATTAGGAGACTGTGTAGCTTACCAGTAGGATGGTGGGTCAGGTCCCAGACCCTACAGCACAGAAGACAGCACAGCACGGCCGAACCGGGCATCTCTCCTGGAACGGCAGTCGAGCCTGTAGTGGCGCACAAAGGTCGACGGCTGGGACCAGGTCGCCACACGGCAGAGTTCCGACAGGTCGACGCCTCGCAGGATGTCTCGCAGATGTCTCCATGGCCCTGGTGGAGTGGGCCCGAAGCAGGTCTGGCGGAGGCTTCCCGGCAAGCTCATACGCCAGTAGAACAGTCTGTACCACCCACTTAGAGAAGCGTTGGGTGGACACTTTGTGGCCTCTCCGGCGCCTGCCATAACAGACAAACAGGTGGGGTGTCTGTCTGTAGGCTGCAGTCCTGTCCTTATAGAAGGCCAGCGCCAGACGCACATCAAGGGAGTGGAGGGAACGCTCCAGAGGTGTCGTCGGGTCCGGGTAGAAGGCCGGCAGGATGATGTCCTGGCTGAGGTGGAAGTTGGACACCACCTTCGGCAGGAAGGAAATGTCAGGCCGGAGGACCACCTTGTCGCGATGAAAAACTAAGTATGGTTCATCGCACCGTAGCGCCGTCAACTCTCCCGCCCGCCTGGCAGAGGTGACGGCCACTAGGAACGCGGTCTTCATCGCGAACAGCCTGTCGTCCGACGTGGGCATGGGCTCGAAGGGCAGCCTCGTCAGCTGGGACAGCACCAATGACAGCGACCACGGCGGTAGCGGCGGCGATACCGGCGGGTAAAGGTGCTGCAGGCCCTTCAGGAACTGCTTGACGGTACCGTCCCTGAAAAGAGCGGCCGACGGAGATCGTGGCGGCTGGTATGCCACGATTGCGGCGAGGTAGACCTTGAGCGACGGGAAGGCCAGGCCCTGTTGCCGGAGATGGAGAAGGAAGTGGAGCACGGTACGCAGGGTGACAGGCGATACCGGCTCTCGACGTTCCTCGGCGAAGGCCACGAAGCGCTGCCACTTATAGTGGTAGTTCCTTCGCGTGGACTCCTTCCTGGCCGCGATCAGGACGTTCCCGATGGCTGGGTCGTCTAGGGCGATATCCTCCAGGCACGGAGGGCCAACAGTGGCAGGTCTGGGTGCAACACCAGTCCGTCGGAGTGAGACAGCAGGTCCGGTACCGTTGGAAACCTGAGAGTCCTGCCCCGGGCGGCCTCGATCAGGGGTCCGAACCAGTGCTGCCTCGGCCAGTACGGCGCTACCAGGATCGCGTCCGCCTGGTCCGGGATGATCTTCGCGATCACGCGGCCCAGGAGCGGGAACGGAGGGAAGGCGTAGATCAGCCCTTCGTCCCACGGGAACTGGAAGGCGTCGCCGATGGAGTGGCGATCGTGACCGGCTCTGGAACAGAACAGGCGGCACTTCGCGTTCCGGCTGGTCGCGAAGAGGTCGATGGTCGGCTCGCCCCATCGGTCCCGAAGCATCCGGAAGGCGTCGTCGGACAGGGACCACTCGTGATGGGAGGTGGTGTCCCTGCTGAGAGTGTCTGCTGTGGTGTTCTCCTGCCCCGCCAGGTGAACCGCCACAGGGTGTATCCGGAGCGGGATGCACCAGTTCCAAAGATCGAGTGCGATGGCCAGCAGCGTGGTGGAGTGCGTCCTGCCTTGCTTGTTCACATAGCAGACCGCCGTCGTGTTGTCCGTGAGGATCAGCACCGTGTGGCCCGTGACCAGGTGTCGGAACGCTCTCAGGGCCTTGTGGATCGCCAACACTTCGAGAGAGTAGATGTGGAGAGACAACTCGCCGTCCATCCACCGGCCTCGGACCCGGAGATCTCCGGTGTGCGCTCCCCAGCCGAAAAGCGAGGCATCCATCGTTATCATGACCGACGGCCTGGGTTCGCGGAACGGCATGCCCGACAGCAAGTTCCGGTACGACAGCCACCACAGGAGCGATCGACGTACCTGTTGGGGCAGATGGTACCGGCGGCGCTGGTCGTCCCAGAGTGGATCGAAGGCCCTGACGAACCAGTGCTGGAGCGGCCGTGCACGTAACCTGGAGAGATAGGTTATGGCGGTGGTCGAGGTCATGTAGCCGAGGAGCTGTTGGATCTTCCTCGCTGACAGCGTCAAGGCCTTGAAGGCAGCGGACGCCGCCCGACAAAGCGTCCGCACCCTCTCGTGTGGGAGGAAGGCCCTCGCCGATACCGAGTCAAGCGTCGCCCCGATGAAGTCGACAACCCGGGCGGGTTTGAGATGGGACTTCTTGGGGTTGACCCTGAGTCCGAGCCGAGTGAGAAGGGACAAAGTCCGATGAATGTCCCTGTACAATTTCTGTTTGCAGGACGCCACCAATAGCCAATCGTCCAGATAAGGGTAGACGGAGACGCCTCTCATCCGCAGGAAGGACACGACCGGAGCCATGCACTTGGTGAACACCCTCGGTGCGGTGGAAAGCCCGAACGGCAGCACCCGGTACTGGTAGCTGGTGCCGTCGATCGCGAACCGAAGGTATCTCCTGTGTTGCGGGCGGATCGAGATGTGGAAATAGGCGTCTTTGAGGTCTATGGACGCAAACCAGTCCCCTGGCGGAGGAAGGGGAGGATCGACGGCAGCGTGACCATCTTGAACCTCTTGGGGCGGATGTATTCGTTCACCCCTCGGAGGTCTAGGATGGGCCGCAGGGATCCGTCCGCCTTCGGCACCGTGAAGTACCTCGAGTAGTAGCCGGTGGTCTTGGCTGAAGGCGGGAGTCTCTCGATCGCTCCCTTCGAGGAGGGACTGGACCTCTTCCAGTAGAGCCGAGCTGGCCGGAGTGGAATAGTAGACACCCCGTGGCGGAATAGTCTGGAACTCGATGGCGTACCCCAGGCGGACGATGGTAAGTACCCAGGAGTCCGCAGTGATCTCTCACCAGCGGTCGAGGTGCCTGGCCAGGCTCGGGTGGTGGAACAGCTCTACTGGGAGGGCGAAGGATGGCACGAGTGGAGTCCTGTGAAGGCCGTCAAAACCAGGGACTTCGCTCCCGAGGACGACTTCTTAGACGACGAAGATGGGCGCCGTCTGGGAAGCCTCCTGGAAGCCGAAGAGGTCGACGGCCTCGACGCGGTCGACCGCGGCTGGTACGCCGATGAAGAGGAGGACCTTCTCCACGTAGGCCTCGGCTGGAAGGAGCGGCGAGTCTGGGCAGGCTGGTTTATGCCCATCTTCTTCGCTGTCAGCCGGGCCTTAACGAGGTGATCCATGGCCTCGTCAGTGGAGGAATGGAACAGCCCTTCGCCGTCGAAGGGAAGGTCTTCAATCCTTCGACGGCTGTCCTCCTGGAGCCCACAGGACCAGAGCCACGCGTGGTGTCGGAGGGCTACGGCACCAACCATCACCCTCGAGGTAGCCTCCGCGACGTGCCTCGAGGTGGCGAGCTGCTGTGTAGCCACCGCAATGGCCTCGCCGAAGATCTGCATGGCTGAGGCGTGTGACTCCTCCGGCAAGTCAGCGAGGAGCAGGCCGAGTCGGTCGAACAGGTTGCGATGGTATGCCGCGAGGCATGCCATCGTGTTCACCATCCTGACCACCAGGGACGATGCCGAGTAGAACCTTCGGCCGAAGGTATCGAGCTTCCGTCCTTCACGGTCCGGAGGGGTGGTATGCGCTCGATTACCTCCCTTCGTCTGTGCCGACTCAACCACTATGGAATTAGGTACAGGGTGTTGAAAGAGGAACTCCGCGTTCTCCTTCTGTGTCCTGTACAAATGCTCCAGCCTATGGGGAATAGGCTGTGCTGACGCCGGCTTCGCCCACGTCTGCTTCATCGCCTCCACCAAGGTAGGCAGGAATGGCAGCGGTGCGGTCGACGGTGGGCGGGCTTCCAAGTACTGGAAGACCGGGTCCTGGGCTTGGGGAGCAGGTCGGTCACCCTCAGGCCAAGGGCTGTGGCCATCCGGAGGAGAATCGCCAAGAACTGGCGGACGTCCTCCGGCGCAGACTCCGGAGCTGCCTCTTCGAATCCCAGCGGTGGGGACTCATAAGAAGGGGTGGACTCGGCAGAATTGGAGTCCGAGTCGTAGGAGCCGCCAGATGGTGATGGCGACCTCTCTGCCTCCTTCTCCTCGGCCGGCCCCGGGGGCCAGAGTTGCCAGGACTGCCGGAGCTGCAGGCTGCGTCGGTACCGATACGGCCGATGTCGTGACCGGTATCGGAGTCACCTGCAGGGGCACAACCGCGGGCCTGGGACGGTGTGCCGCCTGCGTGGTGGTAGTCGCCGCTACCGCCGGCTGGGCCACGGTGGGTTGTGGCATCGGGCGGGTAGCTGTAGCCGTCGTCCGCAGCGGTGGAGAAACAGCCTTGTAGCGAGGTGAGGGCTCAGGAGACCGACGGCGACTCGGCGAGCGACGCAGGGGTGACCTCTCATAGCGGGGGTAATGAGCCTCCCGCGGTGGCGAACGAGACTGGCGACGAGGCGACCAATACCGAGGGTCCGGGTGGTACCGGTCCCTGTAGGATGGCGAGTACGAGTAGTCGAGCCAGCCGGTTCGTGCCACACCTGCTCCTGGGTGTACCTTCCTAGGTAGGCCGGAGAATACGCTCTCTCTCCCGAGCGATGCCTCTCCAGGCGCATCTCCCGATATCGCGGGGATGGAGGCCTGGCCCGCTGCTCCGGCGAGCGGGACTCGTCGCGTCGAGAGGCTGGGCCCTGTCTGACCACAGCCTCCTCTCGGCGTTCTGCCGAGGGCGGACGGCAATTCGGCGGAGTGATCTCCGCGATCAGCTCGGGCGGTTGAGGAGGTGAGGCCTGCATGACCTGCTCCTCGTCCGACACCTCGAGGATTACGTCCTCCTCCGGAGGCTCCTCCTCCATGGGGAGCTCCATCAACGGAGGTTCCTCGGCGGGCTGGGTGGGTGGCGGAGTCGGGGGTCGCACCACCGTCGGTGGAGAGCGTCGTTTCTCCTTACGCTTCTTCTTCTTCCCTTTCTCCCCCAGGCCTTCAGTGGCTGGGCGCTTCTTCTGAGCCGCGGTCAGCGGCCTGGAGGAGGAGGTTGAGGCCTGCGAGCCCGCAGGTTCCTCACGTGCCCGAGTTGCCGAGATCTTCAGAATCCTCGGCAACTTCATATCGGTACCGAGCCCGGTACCGATGTCGACGAGGTCGAGGGCACGGCAGCCGCCGCTGCTGCCGAGGAAGAAGAAGACGAGGACGGGCGTTTCTCGGCCATCATCACTGGTCCCTTAGCACGAAGAGACTCCTCCCAACAATGGGACTTGAGCCTTGCCGACCTGTTGCGGAGAGTCTGGTGGGTAAACCCTCTGCAAATAGAACAGGCCTGAACGTTGTGCCCCTCGCCCAAACAAATCAGGCACTTAGAGTGTCGGTCGGAGAGAGCAACCTTCCTTCCACAGGAGGCGCAGCGTTTGAAAAGAGCCGACATAAACGGAGGGCAAGGCAAGAAAGAACAAAGTCTGAGAACGCCAAACACAGTCCAAGATCCGAAATCGTCGTCAAGCCAGAGAAAATGTCAAAACCGATCGAGAAATTACCAAAGACAAGTCCGAAATCCGAGAGGGGTAGTCAAAAGCCAAATCCGAAGTCGAAAATACCAATAAATAGCAATCGAGAAGCAAGCCAACAAGCAGAACCTTCTGTACGCTGAGGCGGACAAGAAAGAACTGAGGAGAGACCGTTAGTTGGCGGGAGGAGCATGCGCAGTACCGATGTGGGGGAGGGGTTCCCGCCAAAGCTAACGAGCTCTAGAATCTTCGGAACGCTACCGCGCAGGCGCGAAAGCTCCTCCTAATGTATGAGGCACAGAGACCACGAAGAAGAAGGACTCAGTTTCTGTAGTTAAGCAGATAATATTAAAATACCTGACTTGCTACTTCTGTAATTAAATTGTTTTTATCAGTACATCTCCCTGTCACCTATTCAGTGAAAACAGATCTATGGCTTCCTTTATGCATGTCTTCCACCTAGAGATCTCAGTCGCCACCCCATTTTCATCACATGAAGCCTCCAATAAGTAAGAGACTGACTCATGATCAATGAACAAGAGTTAAAGACCAGGTCTCCTTGCTCTTAAGTCCAGCACTATAGCTGTTGTATTTCCCAAGCCACCTGTTCTGATTGTGATCTAAAATACTGTAGGAGACAGAATATGTAGTTGGACTATGGCACTAGAACTTGCAGGTGGGAGGAATTAATGTTTCGTGGCGTGACATGTGCCCTCACGAACTGGTAGTCCTAGAGTTCCTTGTTTATTAGACATCACAAACAAAGGCATCAGAAAGAATAAGCAGGGAGACTGATTGCATGGATTGGCTGTGCTGAATGCACCACTTAAGAACTGACCTTTGCTCCTTTGGATTACTGTGCACTAGCTCTAGCCTGCATCCGGTGACACACACACACAGCATATGTTATTTTTTGGTGCCAAGTATACTCGAGGAAAAGGCCAGGTAAGCATATGTAAGATCAAACTCTAAAAGACATCTGGGAAGTAAAGGCTATTTACCAGGAGGAATAAGCAGAACTGAGAAAGCTCCTGCTATAACTGCCAAACTTACAGTTCTATAAAAGGTTGCTAATAACTCAACTTTGCATAGTGTGACTTTCTAGAAAAAGCTAACAAGGCAGTTTTCACATCAGTTAGAATGCATGAGAGAATTTTTGAAACAGAAAACACATGCAGATATACTATTGTGGGAGGGTATTTTTCAGCATTAGATAAAAACTTTCAGTAGAAAACATAGGATATTTATTATGCATTTAACAGATTATGAATACACATATATATATTATGAAGAAACACATACATAGGTTTGAAAGACTGATTATAAATCCAGGTTGCATATACACTGGAATAGCAGCTGGCCTGAATTGATGAGAAGGCATGCATAGTAACCATCTTTGGAAAGGAAAAGACTTGTGATAAGTTCAGGCCTCAATACACTAAATAATGTCTTAAATCAGGATGGAAATCTTACAGCCCACCTGATGTTGGCTGCAACAATGGGAGGGATGCCTGATTCCCAATGACCCTTAGTCTAAATTAGTCTTAGTTCCGATTGGAGTAGACCCACTATATCAGTAGGAATGTGGGAGGTCAGCACTTAAATCCCATTGAGTCAACTAGACAACTCCAATTGTAACTAACACTTGGATTTGGATCATAATTTTTATACATTGGGCTAAGCCACACTTACCCATGCTCATAGGAAGCCTACTGAAATAAAAGGCGCTTAAGTTTCAACAGATCCTAAAAAAGTATGGCTATGTCTGGATCCAACTCATTAAACTCAGTGGCAACAGCCCAAAAAGCTTTTCAGTGCTTTTTCCCAAAAGTGCTTTTGAACGGTGGAGACCCTCGGGCACGTAAGATTCGACTATAGGGGCCCTCTGCCTTTACCGCAGGACTGGCTGTTGAACGAGTTAAGAAGTTGTGCAAGAAAGGTTTCTTGACAGGAGGCTGACTTCTAGGTTGCATGTTTTCATTGTTAGCACAGAAGCGTTTTTTGGCAGAAGAGGGCAGGGGGCCAGGTGCTGCTGCTGCTGCTGCTGCTGCTTGGAGTTTCTGTACTGTTTGATACTGCTCTGCGATGCAGGCCGCTTTCTTCCGCATATCTAGCTTTACCAACATCATGTTGTTCTGAAGTTCAGCCAGAGTCTGGTCCTAGAAAGAAGAGCCAACAGGGAGATTACATCTTCTACAAAATGTCTTTCACTTGATAGGGACGGTTACCATTTTAAAGAAATGTCTCAGCTGCAAGTGACACATTGATTATGGCACAAGGTTCCAGAGGTTAGAGCCTTTTTACCAGAGACAGGCAGACAAACTACATGATTAGCAACTTTACATGAGGAAACATGAAGTCTGCCAGCAGTCAGGCACGAAGCACTGTGAAACAAAACTGATTATCCAGGCCTCTTTCAGCCTGGCTTCAGGCCTAGTTTAAAGACCAAAACTACCTTAGTTGGCCTGCTGGTTAATTTGTATATGTGGAAGAACAGGGAATTTAGCCCCTCTCAACTCCAAGTAGTTTTATTTATTTTTTATAATCCACCCATTCAGCTAAAAGGTCTCCCAAAATGGGTTACAAATGGTTTCCTGCCCTCCAGCTAACACATGGAAAAGGGGATGGCAGTGGGGGGAGGGGATGAAGTGCAGCAAGTGCTGGCTGCTCTTCTCTCCCTCAGAAGTCAAGCAATTGCTACTGACCTTGGCTCAGCCCCAGAAAACCCCGTGATAAGTTGGAAATGAAGCCACACAGCAACAATGGAGGAAGGACCTCTCACCAGCTACTGAGACCCAGGCACAATGATTTTTGATTTTATCAGACATGGGGCAAGATTCTGCCTCAGAGCATAGCTCTTCCCATGCAGATCTGTGTCCTTTACCCACCCCTGGCAGATGTCAAGACCCAGGAAGGACGGGGGGGGGGTGATTCAAACCATGAAGCAGGGAAACAAAGATGTGATTAGGGCAAGAGAACAACCTCCAGCTATTTGGGACATACATATGTCTCAAAAAAGGCCACTCAAGAACGCCCACCAGATACTGTCTGGTTTGAGTACTAGATCAGTGGTTCTCAACCTGTGAGTCCCCAGATGTTTTTGGAGCTCCCAGAAGCCCTGAGCATTGACCATAGTGGCTGGGGCTTCTGGGAGCTGAAGTCCACAAACATCTGGGGACCCACAGGTTGAGAACCACTGTACTAGATCTTGAGTTTATTGGTCTGCCATGTTAAGTCTGCTTAATTGTTATTAATAGTGAAGCCTCAGATCATATTTGGATTTCTTGTGACCATAAGTGCTTTTGTTGTGAAAGGTGAGATAAAAAACATATGCAAATGAGCTCACTCATTAAAAGTCATTGTCATGCGCCGTAAAAATCTTGCAAGATTTGTTCCCTTACCTGTTTGATCAAGATGCTGTCACACTTAGAAAGGGTCTCACGGAGTTTCTCAGCACCTGTGCTATGACAACAGGCTCTTTCAGCTGAATGGAGGGACTGTTCCAACTTCAATAGCTCAGAACGCAGCAACCTCACATTCTGAGGGAGGAAAGGAGAGTCAGCACCAGACATCAACAGCCAAGTCCAAAAAAGAGACTCAATTACACCACAAAGCTCAGCTCAAGAAGGGCAAAAGGACATAGGGTGCCCAGAGCTTGGAAATATTACTAACCAATATAAATGAGGCCTAAGAAAGCAGCACATGACAAAGATGATCACTGGCAGTTGACAGCAAAAGCAGGCATGGCTCTATCTGCTCAACATCAATGTAGTTACCTTTTGGCCCTCCTCTAGCTTCCGGTCCACATCAGCAGTGATGGGCTTTGCAGAAGGTGGTGGTTCCAACATCTTCCGGTACTTGCGCAACTCTGAAGGCAAGCATAGCAGAACACCACAGTAAGTTTAGCTCAACAGTTAACATTTCTGCTCGGTTTTAATTCCAGGGCTGAATCCTGAAATGGCTTGTGATGTTTCCCAACAAATGTCAAGTATCCTTTGGATTAAGGGCAGGTCTGAACCTCAACAATTCTGGCTTGAAAAAAGCTAAGCACTTCCGCCCAGTCCTTTCTGTGATAAAGTCAGGCCCCACAGGAGTGTTAAAGTTTGGCCTTGAGCCAAAATCCTTATCCTGCAATGAGAAACAGTGGGGATACAGAAAAACATCACACTGAACAATAAACAAACACAAGAACAAACCATGCTTTGCATGATCTCCTGTGCAGCACAGATATTTGACAAGACCAGCTTCTGTTCAGACATTATCTAGACCTCAAGGTGTGTTGGGGGGAAGCATCTGAACACAGGTATGCAATGGGTATGAAGATGTTAGGCTGATGAAAGGCCCTTCCTCCATACCAACTATCATTGCTTTGGCATCTGAGGACATAGCATAGCAGCAGGCACAGCACTGTTATGCCTCAATTCCAGCAGCTACCACATGCCATTGCTCTGGCCCCTGAGGAAGATAACAGCAGCCTCTCCCCACTGCCATCCCTGTCTCCTTGTTTCATGTCTTTTTAGACTGCAAGCCTAAGGGCAGGGAACTGTCAAGTTCACAATTTGTAAGCATGGTGTGGTTTGAGCATTGAACTACGACCCTGGAAACCAGGGTTTGATTCCCCACTTGGCTATGGAAACCCACTGGGTGGCCTTGGGTGCATCACATACTCTCAGCCCTCTGAAAGTCCCACAATAGTTTTGCCTCAGGGGCACCATAAGTCAGAAACAATTTGAAAGTATACAACAACAAGCTGCTCTGGGAGCCTCTGGACTTCAGTGTTTGTCAATAGAGGAGATCTTGGCAGGTGGTCTAGATGGCACTAACATTCAGAACAATTCACTATAAGAAACCCTGTTTCCAAGTTCTTCAGAGAGTGTAATATTTACTGGCCCATTTGCTATGTGGCCTGGTCTCTCTCGAAGGCCCACCTGGAGATTTGCAGCTACAAAAGAAGATCCTCACCTTCGGTAGCTGTGCTCAGCTCTGCCTGGCATTGCTCTAACTTGGCTTTTGTCTGTTGCAAGTCCTGTTGCTGGTTACATGCCATTCGCTTGGACCTGCGCGGGGTCTCCTCTACCTCTTGAGGTTTTTTCTCTAGGAGTGCTTGCTGCCGTTTTGCTTCTTGCAAGGCATCTTCTAAATCTTTTATCTTTTCATCCCTATTCTGAAGAGGGAACACAAGACTGAAGTTAGAGGAAATGTTCTGTTTGTGGAACTGCAGCATGCTACCTGGGAGATAATCAGAGGTTGGAGCAGTTACTGTTTTGGATAATAGCTCCCAGAAGCTACCAACCAGCATATTTAGTAAACTTTTCAAACTCTGGTGGAAAGCAGCTTCAGAACGCAAGCAGACATCCACTCCAAAATCTCCAACTAAGGAACTTACTGATGCTTCCTACCATCTACAGCTACCAGGGCTATTTGCAACACCAGCTGTGGAAGATGGAATTTCTATACTGTACATACATATCAGGAGGGTGCTGGGCTGCAGCAAGCAGTCCCACGTGTTTGCAACACTCTCATTTGGACATGTTTGCATATATCCAGGACTCTCTAGTCAAGTCAGGCTCTCTTACCCAAAAGGAATCCTAGCACTGCTCTGCATTTCCTTGTTCCTGGGAGGGTGTGCTGTGTACCAACTTCACAGCACTGCTGGCAGAGTTAGCAGATGCATGCTGAATGACAACAGCTCCGTAAGTACAGGATGGCTTTTGAGCAGAGAAATTAGAACACACCTGACATCACAGTTTTATCATGGGGCTGGAGTCAGACGCTTTTAATTCACATTTCCAGCCCAGGCTGCCCCCAATGAGTTTCAGGTAACAAAGACAGCTGGGTATACTTCATGCTCACAACCTCAGAATTAGGCACAGCTTAGACAAATAGATACTGCCACTGATGAAGCTGGATCCTGAGAGTTGTTGTCCAAACAAGTAATTTCCCAAGCTTTACCTTTATACAGCAGAGAGAAAGAGAGAGACCCTGCAAAGTCTTTCTGCAGATTAGGCCTGTTCCAGACATGCACTCATTCCACAGGAAGCATTTTCATGGCCATCTTCAGCTAGTGAAAATTTTGCTGAGCTGCACAAGACACTGCTGCCTCCCTAAAATGTCTTCCGTATATCACTTTTTTGCTTCAAGCCCACTCAAGGTGGTTTAATTCTCAAAATGGTCTCAGTTGCAAATGCTTGCCTTCAGATGCTCTGCCTTGTCTCCCTCCCACAGCTGCTCCACCCTCTCTTCCAGCCCAAACACACCTCAATCTCTTCGAGATAATAGTCCGTCAGTGACTCCTTCAGATTGTTCAGCTTGTCCTCATACAGCTCCTCCAGCATCTCCTTCTGGGCATCCACATACTCACTGCAGGAGAGAAAGGTGAAGTGGAGAGGAAGAGAAAGAGCCATATTATACAGTGAACTATTGGAAAAATCATTTTCTTGCCTGAGGTAAAATATAAAATGCCATGCCTGCCCCAGTATCAAAGCTGACCAAAGTTAGAGTTGAATCTTAGTTTAAGACAGGCAAAAGGATGGTATCCCACATTCACGGAGGGCGAAGTAGCTTTAGCATAGCCTCTATAACTCCACCCTCTGACATCTTTCTCCTGCCTAAGGCAGCTACATCAAATTGCCTAATGGGGGGGCCAACCCTGCCAAGGATTAATCAGAGCCTAGCTAGGAAAGGAAGCAACTGCCAAGCAGCAAGATTACCTCATCCACTGTTCCTTCTGTTGGAACTGCGCTATCATCTCATTGCAGATCTCATCACGGAGACGCATTTCCAGCTGAAGCTTATCCTGACGTTCCTTCAGCAGCAGTTCTTGTACAGCCTCAATCACACGCTCCTGGGCCTGGAGGATCCACATGGCGCAGGGGAAACCACAAAGGATGAGAAAGAACACAGCAAGTGCAACTCAACCAGAGTAGTCAAGAGCTCACACAGACCCAACAATTTGACTTAATTATATTTGCTGGCATATAAGACACACTTTTTTCCCCAAAGAATGCCTTCTGAAAATGTGGTGTGTCTAATACAGTGGCAAATACGATAACTCCCACCAGGGCATAGCAAAGCAATGGGGATGAAAGGAGTGCTTGGGCAAGTGCCTGGATGGGGAGAAGCCCCTGCCCAGGCAAAAAAGAAAGGCACCTTTCTGTTCCGTTTTGCCTGCGGTGGAGTTCTCCCCACAGAGGTAGGGACAACAGGAACAGCAGGGAAGGGAGCTTCTTTCCCACATGCACACACACACACTTCCTGTTCTTCCTGCCTCGGCAAGGAGGTCTCCTTGCGAGGCAGAGACAACAGGAAGGGCAGAGAAAGGAGCTTCTTTCACACACACACACACTTTCCTGTTCTTCTGCCTGGCACCCAGGCAGAAACAACAGGAACAGGGGACGGGGTACTAATTTTTTTTTTCCCCTAAAGAATGCAGTCTGAAAATAGGATGCATCTTATACTCTGGTGCATCTAATATGCCAGCAAATAGGGTATTTGGGTTTTAATCAACCTTTTGGCTGGAATTCTGTGGTAGACCTACACTGGCATAACTATCTTCACACATGAAGTTCCATTTTTTAGAAGGCAACACAACGGCGATATCTTGATCAGGACTGCTCAAGTAGCATAACCACTGTGCAACAGACAAGTGGAAGGCATTAGCAGCTTTGCATGATTTTGCGATACTATGATCCAGTACAGATTTGGCAGTTACACTGGAATACATTTTAGCTATACCAGCGCTACGTAAAATGATGTTCCACGGCGAGTTTCCAGGAAATAATCAGCTGTAGTCAGTGGGCATAAATATGGTGCCAGTCACTGGCATGTTGCAAAAAAATCCTGCTAGTCCCCTACATCAGACTGCATAAGAAAGAATGCTACAGAACTGCTGAGCAACATCTCAGCCACCATGAGCTCCTCAGACTCCGTATTTTGCAAGTCCCAGAGATGCCGAGTTATTGCTATTAACCAAGTTGAAATGCTTTCCTAGGCAAGTCCAGACTGTAATTAAATTACTTTTTTGGATTAAATTTTGTGGTCCAAAAGAGTAAGTTTGCCAAGCTTTGGGCAAGAGATAGAACTAGTGCTGATGCTCAGTTTACACCTCATGATCTCTTCTTGGCTGAGAACAACAACTTATTTCTTACCCACCTCTTCCCAAGGCTTAAGGGCAGGGTACAACATAGTTTAAAGTATAGTATATAATTAAAATCATATAAAACTATTCAAACACATAAATCTAGATTAAAACACAGCCATTACACATTAACATCCTCTCTGCACAAACATAATATACCAATTTAAAATTCATAGTTTAAAATCGACCGCGTAGGCCTGCTCAAAGAGATAAGTCATTAACACTTTTTAAAATCCAGACAGCATGTTTAGCTGTCAAAACTCTTCTGGCAGGTCATTCCACAGTCTAGGGGTGGCCAATGAAAGAGTCCTCGGGGTGACTGTTTCCAGTCTAGACCTGACTGGTTTAAGTAAACGGCCCCCAGAGGACCTGAGTGTGCAGGAAGGATTGTACAGGAGAAGGTGACCAAGCACGTAACTTGGACCCAAACCATGTAGGGCTTAACCAACACTTTGTACTTTACCCAGAAACTATATATCCAGCCCCAGGGACAGCAAGATGCCTTTGAGTTTGGCTGAAACCATGTGTCTTCTACTTGTGGCTTTTGGCAACAGAAGGCTCGGCCAATGATAAAGGAATGAACTTGCCTCTTTGTCATATGCAGTCACATCTGTTTCATCCTCACTTCCTTCATTGTGTTCTGTTTCTTCATCCAAAATGGCCATGGGGATTTTATTGATTCGAATGCCATGCTCCTTGATGAGAGACTGGATAGACAGGAGTCCCACCTTTGAAGGAGCCTGGATGAGCTATGAGGATACATGGAGTGGTGTGTGACATATAGCTTCTGCATACACTCATCTTCCTCCACTGTTTTTAACACCAGCAGAGATCACTATCCCCACTTAACCCTGCTTCCAGTTGCTGAGAGTCTCTGAGCAAATATTTTTGCTGTCATGGTTTTAAAAAGGACCTCAGCACCAGGTGGCCCTGAATATGCTTAAAGTGCTTTTTACTTTAATAGGAAGCAGCTCTTATAATTAATTACACTTACATTATTATAAACGTGTATACAATAATATAATTAATTATTAATTATAAATATTACATCTATTATATTTATATCCCACCTCTCCTGCAAGGAATTGTAACTGCACTGTGCAGAACTGGCAAATATATTAATTGGCAGATATGTTTAATTGGCATAAAATATAAATCATATACAACTTATGTCTGGAAGGGGCCATGTGGGAAAGGAAGAAAAGCCTTAACATGACCCTAGGTCATAAGTTCACTGAAGAAGTAAGTAGGAAAACCTGAGTTAATGGCCAGGTTGTAAAAGATAATCTTTGCAATAAAAACATTAGCCAGCCTAGAAAAGAGCAAACCTCGCCCCCGCATCTGCTGCTGTGTGTATTTCCTCTAGAAACACAAACAAGGCAAAGCCATAAAACCAGCAATTAACTCCCTGACACCTAATATTTGTTGAAAACTCCAAATCACAAGGAGTTTTGTTGGTTTTGACACAGCTCTGGTTCACAAAAACAGGAAGATTCTCACCAAATCAATAATTGTACTATCCTCCCACCTGTGACTTCTTCCTGGTCTCCAATCACACAGCCATCAAAACCTTTTACCATCTACATGTTAAAATCATGAACTTCCTTCCTTCATACATTAAAAAACATTAACCCATTCTGTCACCTTTTGTCTATGCTGCAAAACTTTTGTTTTGTTTACACGACTTTGAGTGCTCCTCACAGCATTTTCAGTTTCAGGGATCCACTTCATCACTCTGCTTTTTGAACAGTGCTGTCCTTGGGTGAAAACCCCAAGCCATTTTGTCCTTCTCTGCTTCTCTTTGGATAATAAATATAATCTCATCCCTTTCTATTTCCTCTATCCATTTTCCTCCCTTTTTTTCAATTAGCCTTGTGTGATTGCTTATTTGTGTGCATGTTTATTTTCCCCCAATAAAACACATTTAAATTAAACTATAAGTCTTCTGATTGGTCTCCTCAGGCAGTAACCTCGTAAAACATAGGTGAGAAGGTCCTGCATTTTGCCCCTCCTCTTGAAATATTCTTAATTTGAGTTAATTCTTCATTTTTATATTTGATCGCAGGTTCTAATAGAGGACCTCACAGGATCCCATGCTTCTGGGGTAACAAGAGTAAAAGGCAGTCTACATTATGCTGTCATTCTCAGTCAATTTTTACAACAACCCTGTTGGGTAGGTCAGATTGAGAGACTGGCCCAGGGTCACCCAATGAGTTTCATGGCTCAAGGGAGACTAGAATCTGGATCTACCAAGTCTCAGTCTGATACTATCTATATTGATACACTGCATTTCCATAAAATAAAATGACACCACGCTTTCAAGGATGTGCAAAATGATTTCCATTTGAAGAAGACCATTTTTTTCCTGAAATGAAGGTGGTCATCTAGAGGAAACAGGTCAGGAAACAAGGTACATGGTTTTACTACTGTTATATTGGGGTGGACAAAGTTCAGCCTGCAGGCCACATGCTACCTTCCAAAGTAGGGTTACAGACTGAAAACAGCTCCTTTAATATGAGTGCAGAATTTCAGCAGGTGTTACTTGTCACCTGACAAAGTAACAAGCAACACTTTCTGAAATTTGCTCTTCCACATAACCATTAAAGGAACAGGAGCCATCTCTAGTTTTTACTTTGGCAGCCATACTCTAAAGTGATTTTTGAGGCCTCAAGAACCCAGGCATTTTTCAGATTTATTTTACTAAATACTTTGCTATATTCTCCAGGAGGCATGGAGGCAACTTTGGCATGGTTTTGCCACCCCTCAGGGTGTTTTGGGCCCAAGAGATGCCTTTTTTAAAAAACCAAGAAGTCAACTGAAATAGATAGCCCGTGTGGAACCAAAGACATGACAAATTTGCAGCTCCTGCCCCTGAAGTGTGGGGTATATTGAGATTTACAAATATTTTTAACACTTGAGGACATGGTAGTGAAAGGGTGCTCTCCTCTGAGGTTCCATGAGGAGCCAAGGCAGGCCTCTAATCCCTATCAGTTGCCTAGCCCAGCTTTATACACTTGCAACTGGACAGGAAGAGGATAGCAGAGAAACACCTGAGGCTACCCAAAGTCCACAGGGTCCTGGGGCTCACAGTGTTCACCCGAGTACTTCACCATCTTACCTGGCTGGCAATGGCAGAGAATTTAGCCACATGGAGGGTTTCATCATATGATGACGCACATGGGTTGATATTAACAATCATACAGGACTGGCCACGCCCCGTGAAGAAACCTTGGAACACACGGGTTAGCTTGCTGTCTCGAAAGGGCACAACACTCTGCTTCATCCTGTTTGGGGATTTTTTTGTTTATGAAGAAAGCATGGAGGGAAAAAGAGAACTGAGATCTAGCAATGCAGACAAGAAACACCAACCGCTTGCCCAACTGGCAAATGGAATTCTATGGGCTCAAGGACATCTGCACATAATTAGCAAAACAAACAAACAACATAAAGACTGGACTTAATATAGGAAGTGCTTTTTCTGGGCCTCCAACCAACTGGGCAACACACAGCATAGACAAAGTGAGCTTAAAATAGGATCATTCTGAACTCACCTAGATTGTTGGTTCTGCCGCAGCGTTGTGAGGCAACGGCCCAATGTGTGCAAAGATGTGTTGATGTTATTTGCCTCTTTCAGGCGGTCACCAGCTCTCTGCTCTTTGCAGCGCTCTGAGCCAGCCAGGTCACACAGTGACAGTCTGGGGGGAAGAGAAGATGCCGTCAACATGAGGATTCCAGATGGTCCCAATCCTCCCATGGAGGTTTCCTTTTCTTCCTTGCCTCAGGTTAGAAGTCTTGTTCATGCAAAGCTGGGAACCTCTTTGAGCCCAAAGGCTGAAATAAGTTTCAGAAAAGTTCTTGGAGGTTCATTCCATTAATGGATGGGCCCAAAGGCAAATAAAAATTAAAAAATAACAGCATCATTTAGCTTCAAAATTGTTACTACCAGTAATTAAGCTATAGGGTCATTTCAACCTACTGACTTTTTAGGATAGAGGAAAAATCCCCACAAGCACAGGGAAGGGGATATGGCAAGCTCGGGAGAAGGGGGCACACTCAGACCCCAGGCAAGCCGGCTTTGGGCCAGAGTCTGAAGTTCCCACTCCTGTTGATCTTTCTGACAGTAAGAGCTGTTTAACAGTGGAATAGACTGACTCAGAGTGTGATGGACTCTCCTCCTTCTTTGGTGGTTATCATTTGGGAGTGCTCATTTCTTCATTTATCTAATAAACTGCTTTTTTTCCAGCACAGTACACACAGCAGTGTACAACACATTAAAGCAAAGTACAGTTGGCCCTCCACATTTGCAGGTTCAACTCTTACGGATTTGGTTATTTGCGAGTTTCTTGAACCCCTCCTTCCCCCTCAGGTGCTTCTTTTCCAGGAGAACCTTCCCTCTCAGTGGCTCTGATCAGGCAACACAGCCCTTTAAAAACCTGCCTCTGGTCCTCCTCCACCTCCTCCACCATGAGCTGTTGCCTGGCCAGCTAACAACAGATTGCCACCCAGTGTCTTAGCACCACAAGCCCTCTCCCAAAGCTCCCACCACACCCAAGAAAGGAGATGCGCAAAAGAAAGGAAGTATAGGCCACAATGCTGACCCACCCCCTTTCCCTGACCTGGTTTGGACCCTGGATGCCCCTTCTACTCACTGTGCCTCGTCTTCCCTTCCCTACCCCTCACATTTTGATACTTGCAATTTTTCCACTTTTGTGAGGGTCCTTGCACCCCAGCCCTAGAATGTGGAGTGCCAACTGCACTGCTAAAACACTGCTAGTACAAAAATTAAAAACAATTAAACAAATAATTCTATTAAAAACAAAGTTAAAACAGTTTAAAACACATTTAAAACACAAATAAAGATAAAAGCACAGCATGCTCTATTAAAAGCCCCTTATGCCACATGAGCTAAGAGCCAAAGGCCTTCCCAAATGAAAAAATGTCCTTTCCTGCTGACAGAATTGAACAGAGAATGAGCGAACCAAACCTCCTGTGGGAAAGAATTCCACAACTTAGGAGGGATCACCAAGAAATCCCTCCCCAGTATCCTCACCAAATGTGACTGCAATGGTGGTGGGACTGAGAAGGGCCTCCCCAAAGATCTCAACTCAAAGAGACTCATATGAGGAGATACATTCTACAGGTAGCTTAGGTTCAAGCTGTACAGAGCCCTCTGAATTCTGCCCAGAAACACATTGGTATCCAGTGAAGTGTGCTTTATGTACTCCAGCTTGGCAGGTGGCCCTTTTGATCCCTTTTAACTATTGATTCTATGTTCACACAGAGCACTATGAGCCAATAAAAATTCTGCTTTGGAATTTAGGTTGCCCTAGTCCAAAGGAAGACAAACAGAAGGTTAATTATAAACCACTCCCATTTCAAGTTCTTCAGTAATGAGGAAGTGACTGAAATACTTTACACAAAGTTGTCATTTTGAGGGAATTCCTACAAATGGCTTCTCCCCAGCACCACAAAACCCCTGGAGGACACTGTGAAAACTGCTCTTCCCCGCACCCACTTCCATAAATTCCAGCCAGTTGACTTTTGACTTACTCACTGATCTTGGGGGCCATTTCACTGCTGCTTCCCTGAAGGTGCAGAATTCGAATGGAGAAGATGCTGTGACTGCAGAGAGCAAGAGAGAATACCAGCTTGGTTTAAATTCTTTACTCTTTGCACATTCTGTGGATTTTTTTAATGAAAAAGTCATGTTTTGATATCTTTCATCATCACCACTGAATAAAATAATGATACTGCAGACCTGCGGCTAGAATTCTGGTTCAAGTGTGTGCTAGCAAAACTTTGGTTTCTCCGGCCGAGTTTCAGTAGTCTCCAGGCCTCATCAGCATCTTTAACATTGATCCAGTTAAGATCTGGAAACAGAAAAGTGGTCATGGAGTTGATATACCAGATTTTTCTGTGAGAATATCACAACTGAAGAGAATGGCTGGATCTCCCACCATTGCTGCCACCCACCCAGGTTAAAATTCATTACAGGAGTAATAACTCCTAACTCCTGCAGGAACATAGCAGCTGAACTGACATTATAATCATCAGAAAGGGGGCTGATCTCTACCTTTCACATAGGGGTTGCCTGTTTGATCCTCACAGAGCCGCAAGGTGGGCCTCTTGTGATTCGGGCCACGCACATTTGTCTCCAGCAAGTCATAAATCAGCTCATTGTAGATCTCAAAGAAGGAAACCCAGATGGAAAATTGCACATCCTCTTGAATCAGCAGTGATATATGATCAGGGTCAGACCAGTGTGGACTTGTCTCTACCAGGGAAAGCCAAGGATGTATCTTGTCAGTCACTGCAAGATATCACACCCTGCCTCAGTTAAAACAGACTTTCTTAAAATTCATCCAAATGGCAAGCTCCTTCATCCTCCAAGCCTGTGCCCAACCTATAACTTCAAAAATGTCCTTATCATAGTTAAAGAAGGCTATGGCTTTCTTTGTTAAGCAGCACTTTGCTAAGCTTCTCACATACATCATAGATGAATGCTTCAGCAAGGTTTTCCATCCTGCAGGGCCTACAGTCAGTGACAAGAGGATTAGCTTTATTTAGTACATTTTAAATCCAGTTTCCTGGAGAAAGTACAACTTCTCTCAAAGAAGTAAAATTAATTAATTCAGATAAAAATAAAAGATGACAAAACAATTCAGAAACCCCAAAATAAAACTGACACCACTAGATAATAAAACCAGCAGGAAGGATAAGAAACCAAGAAGATTCAAAAATCCAACCACTTTTGAAAAAACCAAACTGTATTCACCTGTTTTTTTTAAAAAAAAGCCAAATACAGGAGTGTTGGGTGAGCCTTACTGTGAGGGGCATTGCACAGACAGAGTGCCACCACTGAAAAGGCCCTATTTCCTTATTCAGTAGACACACCTGGAAAATTTACCATAGGATGGTAGATAAAGATGCTATTTCAGGTAAGCTGGCCTCTGATTTTGCTGTTACTTAGAGAAGCATCTTACAAACAACTCAACAGAACATCCAAAGGCTACACACACCAGGCTGTCTCTAACAAGGTATTCCCTAAACACTTGCTTTGGAAAGGGCATGTGGATGATTCTGCTGAATCGCACTTGCTAGATATTGTTGATGCTTTTGTTACTTATGAAAACTTATTTGTTTTGAGCTTTGATGTTCTGTATCTAGAGGCTCCTCTCTCTCAACTTTGATTACAAAAAATTGCCCCAGAATCAGAATTTCAGGGCTGTAGGTACCTTCCAGCTGACTGGTACTGGCCTGGCTGGCAGACTGGAAAGCAGAAGAGAGACCACCAATGCCACTGTCAATGCTGCCACTTGTGGCTGCTTCTTGTGATGCTGCGCTGTGATTCTTGATCAGAGAGGTAAAGAGCTCCTCCTGCAAAGTAAGAAGAAAGGAAGAGCACCACATTCTTGATCAGGTAAAACTTTGTTATCTCCACAGAGCAAAAGGGCTTGTGGACACTCACCTCTTTCATCTTGCCGCACATCAAAGCCTGCTTCTTTATTTCCTCTTGACGAACCTGTTTGCTGTCCAGCCAGATAACCTCACTTGAGAGGAAGGGCTTCAGGTCTGTGGCCTGGTACAGTCGTGTCCCAATACTGTTGAATATGACAGCCAGGGAACGGGGGAGGATTCCCCCATCAGCACCACTTCCTGTACGCCAAGGAGGAAGAAGTGAGAAACACCACAAATATCCTGGGCAGAGTGTGTTGCACCAGCACAGACTGAGCATATCTTACCTTGGACAGTATATGTCTTCCCTGAATTAGTGACTCCATAGGTATAAACAAGCCAGTTCTGCCCATTGAGCACATCCTTTACCACATCCTTCATTGTTGCATCGAAGAAAGACTTCTGGCCCACCTCTGGCCCAAAGATCTGCACCCCAAATGACAACAGTTAAAGCATTGTATGTTACTAAAAGCTAAGCTAAAATGAATACCAGAGCTTCAAAAAGTTATTTCTGGACTATAGCTCCTAGAATCCACCCCAGAGGGATTCGAGGAAATGCAACTTCCTTAAGCTCTAGTTACAACGAACAAGCAGGTGAGGGGGAGTCCCTGGTTCTTCCATCACTTCCTCCCACTCTCCTTACTTGAATGCTGTTATGATACAAAATATATCTGAGAGACAGGAGTCCTATCAGGGTGTGTACCTGTGTGAAGGTGAATTTATGTATGGCCTGCCCAACGCCTCGTTCTGTGTTTTTCATGGTGAAGGAATCTTTTGGTGCTTTGAGAAGAAGGGTCTCAGCATTCTCAATACAGACACAGCCCTGTGAAGTGAACATTCTGTAGTTGACACTGCCTGCTGTGACAGCACCCACCTCCTGCATTGATGGGTCATGAGGAGATCAAACCCACATGTCTTGGATTGATCCTCTTGTCGTCCTGAGAATATACACTGCCACACAGTCAAATGATTTCCAAGACGGCATGGGCCACACTAAAACAGTCCCAAACAGACATGCCCTCAGACCTCTCTCCGGTGACAGTGGTCTCGTTTTTAAAAAATAGGGCGACTGAGCTCTTCAGTAATAAATCAATGTACCTCCCACACCTTGACACTAAGATGGCAATATTATTTCAAAAGATGGGTTAAGAGGGAGATAGGATGAGACCAGAGTTTGGAACATTAAGAGCAGAAGGCTTATCATGTACTTGCTAATGTGCAAGCTAATGAGATGATTGGGAATTACTCCCTTGTACACAAAGAACACAGACTGTAGGATTTGTAATGTTTTTTTGGTGGCTAGTCACTATTCCTAAATCAAGAGATCCAAGAACAAATTCTCTGTTTTCCACTTCAGAGCTCTGACAGAAAAAACACCATATCCAAAAAATGCCACCAACCAAAAAGTAGCATATGTATTCCTCTTCAAAAGCCTTTGACTTGCAGTTCCTATGAGTTCTAGTCAACACAGCCAGCAGTGAGGAATGATGGACATTCCAGCCCAAAATCTGAAGGGCCAGTCATTCCCCCCGCAGTGAATGTATTGCTTGTATAAACATCAGGTGACTGCCAATCTCGAAATCCCTATTTCACAGACAGAAATCTAAGCACCAATGGCAAAACAGCCCGGGGGCCTATTTTCCCACTGATGCTCCTGACAGAAGCCCTTCTATACCACTTCGTTGCTGGCTCCTGCTTTGTTCTAGTCACTCACTTGATCTTCTTGCTTCTCCATCTCGGATGGTTTTAGAGGCCGCACTCTTGCATACACCTTCACTTTCCCACTGGCATCAGAAGCAGCCTACAGAGAAGTGACAGGCATTTGTTATCTGGAAACATCAGCAATCTGAGGTTGCAGCCATGTGCACACAGATCTGCAAGTCAATTCCCCTTGAGCATTATGGAACCTCTGAGTAAATACGTTCAGCATTGTTCTACAACCTGTTAATAACTTAATTGTTTACGCTTAAGGTCTGTCTGCAGAAGACCCATCGTGACAAGATAGCTGCTGCTTAGCAAACACAACTGTGATGGCAACTGGCTGCTCTAGGCAAACAATTATGCTTAAGATCCAGAGTGAAGCCCATCTGGTGCCCCATCTCTCTTTTCCACACTTATTTGGAAGTTGTAAGACATAGTGGATTCAGGAGAACGAGACTGTCTCTTTGGGGTTCTGCCCACACTCTCTGACATTCAGCTCTTACGTACAGAGCCCATGTTTGGCAATTATTGTTTATTGCCACTGGGAAACGAGTTAAAGTTGGTTTCCAGCTGGTTCCCTGGTTTGTAGAAGCCAGACAAATGCCCTTGGAGCAAGTGTGTTTGCTCCTCACCTCACCACTCTTACCTGCTCATGGGCTGTAGAGATGGCAGAAAAATCTGGAAGGAGAGCTCTGCGCAAGCCAGCCCCAGTGTCTGTTGCTGTGGATTCCAGTACAGGGGAGACAACCGCTTCTTCATCTGAAAACAGCCCCACCGGAGACTCAAGTCCATGGGCCATAGTAACCGCTTGCCCGTACTACAACAGAAGCCCAAAGGAGGAAGGGTCAAAAGAGAAGCAGTTTTCACTTCAGGCTTCCCTCTTTCGTCCCAGGTTCCTGTCCACTAGCCTGGCCTGTTCCTGCATGAAAACAGTGTACAGCAAGAGTGGAAACTGTGAAGCCTTCCAGACAGTGTAAAGCTCCAACTCACATCAGCCCTAGCCAGATTAGATAATGACAAGGAATATTGGGTGTTGCAGTACATCTGGAGGGCCATATTGTTCTCACCTCTAGTATACAGGCACCAGTCCTCAGTCATGCAGGATGTGTGAATGCTGAATGACAAGAAGAACTGAACTCTAGTGATATATGTCTAATAATGTAACTCCCTCTTGGAAGTCCCAGGAAGCTTAAAGGGGAAGGGAATTAGCAACCCCCAATCCATCTGGGCTGTCCCAGCACCCTGTGATTCAGCAATGGGCATACCTTTTTTATCCATATCTCAGGGTGATCCCTTCTTGAGAGATAACAATATCAGGGAATATAATACAGCAATGTAAAGAGAGACAAAACACACAAGTAGCTAGACAGAAAGGCAGGGTAAAGAGAAACAAACTCCTTTTCTTTGTCCCTACTTTCTTCTTCTTTCTTTATGATATTCTTCTTACAGGTCTCCAATTATGAATGTAGTCTAAGCCCAATTCTGCATAGTAATTATAACATTGTTAATGTGATACATGTATCAAGAACACATGCAAACCATAATTTTGATAACAGAAAAAAATAAATAAAATGGCTACTGTAACAGAAATACCTCTCACACTTCATATTGGGGGTGGGGGGATTAAGTAATATATAAATGCTAAAAAACAATTATGGGTATCCTTAATTTCTAGACGATTCACTCAGCAGTGCCATATATCTTCAAGAACAGGGATAGTCCCAATAACACTGAACAAACAAATTGAATAATACATATGCTTTTCTCCTATTATTAATTCTTAAATCTTTCCACAGCATATTTAAAAATTATTGATATACTTTGCAGAAAGACTTGAAGAATTTAGATCTCCACTTAAATATGCACTAAGATCACAAAGAAAGAGGAAGATGATTCTTATGCATAGGAATTATCATATCCTAAGACATATTGGGTGAGAAGGATGGAGGTTATAGTGTGGAAGGCACCAAATGAGAGTGAGAGCAATTTTAAGAGATTCAGATAATTATGTCCATTCTTCTATCAAATAATTGTGCTCCTGAACTCTGTTTCCCCACCTGCAATTACAATAGACATAGCTACTTCTTGCCCATGAAAACTGCAGAAAAAAGACGTGACAGGATGAAAACAGAACTCTATCACATAGCAAAAGTGCAGTAGTTTCCCCCCGCAAAGGTCCAAATGTAAGCTAAAGTAGCTTTTGCAATACCTACTTATCAGATCCTGTGATTTCATATTGTAAAAAATAAACCAGATTAGTGTGAAATTTAAGGACAGTTAACCAGCTAAACAGTTACAGCATGTAGCTGCACAAAGACTACAGATCAAAAACATACAAATTGATCAGAATTTTTTCTTGAACGATTATACTTTTGTTTTTATTATATGCTGCTCTTGTTAGGGCCTATGACTACTCCCAGTCATCTTGAACTGAATCAGATGCTAACCATTGCTAACACAAACAACTCAAGGAGGTATAACCAATAACTTCTACAGATTAGGACTATACATTGGCCAGAGCTTGACTGCCTTCCAGGGAAAAAAAATCTACAACAGGAGTAGGAATTGCACAACCTCTCCAGATGTTGGACTGCAAGTCCAGCTGCCCGAAACAGTATAACCAATGGTAAAAAATGCTGGGAAGTGCAGGCCATTAACATTTGAGGTACTGCACAGTTCCCACTGCTGAGCTATAATTAATTTCCAGAGGTACGCAAGAAACTGCTTTATACCACCAGACTGTTGGTCAACTTAGTTCCATATTATCTACTGTTTAACGCTCTCTGGAGTTTCACATAGGAACCCCACCTAAATATGCCAGGGATTGAAGTTGGTATCTTCAACCCCTGTGCTTTTCCACTGAGATACACTCATTCCACATGGTGCAGTAGTGTTAAGTCTGTTGCATCAAAACAGAGTTTTATAGGATCATTTAAAGATACACAAATATAAGTGCTTCAGTGATCTCAACACTTTTATAATACGGAAATAGAATATGGGCCTCCGCTGGCGGGAGTCTATCACAGAGTATGCCTACACATCAACATAGTGTTCAGCGCATGGCAAAATTAAGTCTTGCTTTTTGGTTATTTTTTTCCAAATATTTTCAAGCCATGGTTCGTTGACTCCACGGACACACAGCTGGATATGTTCATTTCCAGCAGTTAAAGATGAACATCTTGAGACGGGTTGCTGCTCCCATTCACCCCACTAGACAGGAGTGGTCCAGATTTTTGAGGAGTGCCTTTTAGCAGGAGCAATCCCAGTTGTTGTTGTGTGCCTCCAATTTATGGCAAACCTAAAGTGAATCTATCACAGGCTTTTCTAGGGCTGAGTAAGTGTAACATGCTCAAGGTCACCCAGTAGGTTTCCACAGCTGAGCAGAAAATCAAACCCTGGCCAGGGCCGTAGTCCAACGCTCAAACCACCACACCACACTGGCTCTGATAATGTCAGTCATATTATCAGCTAACACTCCAAAAAACTTATAACTCAGGAAGGTTAAGGAAATAAAAACAAAGAAAATGCATAACACAAGAAGAAAAGGCCTTTCCCCACGCTGTCAACTAGTAGAGTAATAAACCTGTACCAGCAGTGACCAAAGAACCTCTGTACTGGATGAGGGACTTCACCTTTCACAGGGTAAAACTATTTTTTCTTTTCCCAGCAGTGAAAGGCTGAACATCCTGAGCTGGGGCATACCAGAGCTCCTCAAATCAAGAGCAGAAGAACAAACTGCTGGTGTCTTAGATAGAAACTGTTACTAATGGCCTGCTGAGTGCCCTCTTGTTAAATGAGGCTTTAGCAGAGAAAAGGGCACCTGACTCACAGCACTTCAGAAAGGTGGGGCTGACTTTCAGGTGGCTGTCTGGCAGATGTCCACCAGAGAGGCCACTGGTGTAACTGCACTCTCAATGGGGTGAACGACAACTTCCCCAAGTAACCAGGTCCCTGAGGACTTGTAGCATGAAGTGATGCAGGCCTTCAGCCACCTGTTGTGTGGGAAGACTGAAAATCATCACCCCTGTGGATTATGGCTGAAAGAAAAGGGAAGGAGAATGAGACATAAAGAGCTCTTCATTCTCTTCAAATAAGTCAGAAATACCTGTCATATATCCAAGGTATGCTGGATTTTCTCCAACAGTTTCTTGAAAACAAAAGATGGCCAAAAAAAAGCCTTCCTGATCCTTCTTAGTTAATTAGTTAACAGGTACTTCTGTTATTGTCCTTGGTAAACCCCCTCAAGTCTTCTCAGTGGGGAGAAGATAACTCCTTTGTGGAACAAACTGATCTTAATGTTTTAGTCACTTCAGAAAAGGTGGGGGCGGGGAGAGGTCCTCCTGGGGTAGAAGGAACTCTTTTGCATCTGATTAGAAAATTCATAGACCCTTCTATTTTTGAGAACCTCTCCTTTAGAAGAAAGATTCTACATTTCTTACTCTCCTCCCTAGACAGGCAGCTCTCCTCTCTGAGGCTGGGGGAGGGATACTAATTGTCTTCTGGGAAATAGCCTATGGAGACTCCCTCTATTTCATAACAAAGGCCTGGCTGCTCTTCTTACCCCTGGGAGGGACTGCGCTGGTTCCATTAACCCAGTGGTTCTCAACCTGTGGGTCCCCAGATGTTTGTGGACTTCAGCTCCCAGAAGCCCCAGCCACTATGGTCAATGCTCAGGGCTTCCGGGAGCTGAAGTCCACAAACATCTGGGGACCCACAGGTTGAGAACCACTGCATTAACCCATTATGTGCTGAGTCTATCATGGGAGGAGAGGCTCTTGGTTTGTCACCAAGTTTGAAATAATTTTATTAGAAGCCTCCAAATGCATATAAACACTACAGATCAAACTGAGTCCCAACCAGAGAAAGGGAATGTTTCCTTCCTTGCTTGGGTCGGAGCTGAGTTTCTTCACCCCTTAGACTTTAAACAAATCTGAACTTCCAGAGCAAGAGCTCCAAACAGGGAAGTGTAGTAGCCAAAGTTACTCATGAGAAGAGATGTAAGCAGCTATAGCTTAGGGTTATCCTCCATGACAGCGGGAGAAAACCCAAGGCCACAGTCCCACCCTTTCAGGCATTGCCTTGCTCCGATGGGAGCTAACTGGAAAGAGGAGCTTAGCTGCACTGATCCAGCCTGGGGCTGAACATCACTGCTGGACAGGTCCACATGGCATTGGCTGCAAAGCTGCCGCTGTCTTACCCTCAGCCTTGTCTCTGGCCTCCTGACTGGGTACTGACAATGCAAGGAGGAGGCAGAGCAGCGGGATTTCCCCTCACCTGCACGCCCTGCACAGATCCCTCCCTTGGCTTTTCTGTGAGGAAGGCAAGGCCCTGGACAAGCCTCTTCAGCAGGCCAGGAATGGGCCACAGTGAGTGAAAAAAAAGCTTCTCCGTGCGAGAGAAAACCCCTCCTTGGGGAGTCTCACGGAAGAAAAAAAACTAAGACGGAAAAGCCTTCTCGTTGCTGCCGCCGCTATAAGGAAGATCTTGTGAAACAAAGAGAAACACAGGATCTGCGGGGGCTGAGGCAGGAATGAAGACTGACCCCAGCAGGAGTTGCTCGCCTAGAGGGCGCCCCTCGAGGGTCTGCCCCATTCCTGCCCGTCCGGGCGAGGGGGGTGCAACCCATTGCAAGATGTTACCATGCTCCTTAAAAATACGCTGGAGGCAGCAGCAGGCTAATACGCTTTCCCCTTTTCTCTCCCAGCGCTAGAGTGTTATAGCGCGACTATTCCACTTTCAACATCCTATGGAATCCTGGGGTTGCAGTTTCGGGAGGGGCCAGCCGGCCCCTCCCGAAACTGCAAACCCCAGGATTCCATAGGATGTTGAAACTGGAATAGTCGCGCTATAACACTCTAGTGCGGAAATAAGATCTGTCTCGCGGTTCGCACCTGCTGTGCGACGGGTTTTGGAGGTGGTGGTTGTTCACTTTGTTACAGAAAGGCACCCGGGGCTTCAGGAGGATCGGCTAACGGAGAAACCCACTTTTCCCCCAGCTCAAGCTTTATTGCTGTGTTTACTACAGGCACCCTGCTGCAACCTAGCACTAAAAGTCTGCGCCTCACCAGCCCTCATCCACCATTTTTAGCTAATGCTACTAGGGGGAAAAAACTTTCCACCTAAAAGACACTCCTTTGTCGGAGGCTCCGTTAACTGAGGTATGCCTGTACCCCAAGCCGTGCTGGCTCAACACAATGGCCACAATAGTAAGCATGTCCCCTAAACTGGCCACAGTTGCCCACTCGCGTACCAAACCAGCCAATCCTCGGAATCACTCCTTCCTTTCCGTAAAAGTGAGAACAGTTTCATTCGGGGAGAGGAACTGCGGACTCTAGTCGGCAAAGCCCCATCGCAAGACACTTTCACAGCCCTGTCCGGCATAGCGGAACGCATTTGGCGCGCGTTGCAAAGCAAGGGGTGCGGAAAGGCATCGGAACAGAAATCGCTATGAAAAAAGGTGGCTCATCCTCGGTGTTCTAACTATAATAAACCCACAAGCTCCGCCCCCTGGCCGTTAAAGAGATAAAGGACCGGGTCCCTGTTAATCCCAGCAGCAGCCAGGCCGGGACATCCAGCGACATTGGTAACATGGAAACCAAATCAACGTGGGCCGCCGCCGCCGCCGCCGCCGCCGCCCGACTCCCTTTTCCTTACCCGGCTCTAGTTCCGCTGCGCTGCGCTCCGCCTGCCTTCTCCCCCGTTTCCCACCGCCGTCTGCCTCTTCTGCTTGTTTCAAACCTCGCGGCCCATCCGATCAGCCAATCAGAACGTCTGAAACGCAGGGCCCAATCACCGCCCGGGGAATGACCATAGGCGAGCCAGTCGCGAGATCGCTCTTACCCGTCTCCAATAACTACCGAATGGGGGGGGTCGCCGGGCGGCCGAGTGGGAGGGGCTTGCTTTGTTCCGCCAAAGGGAGACCTTCCCCACTCCTCGTGCCCCCGCCGGCGCTGCTCCCGCGCCAGAGGTGCCCGGATTTGGAGTTTGCGTTCTGGCCCTCCAGCCACAAAACAGGGCTGCACCCTGAGGTATGTGTGTGACCCCGGAGGGGCCCACGGAGACATGCCTGCGATCTTTGCCTGTGATCTTTGTGTATGCTGTGAACTTTGTCTATAAAAGAGCTGTGAAACTTGAATTCAGGGCTTTTGGTGACATCCAGTCAAAAGCCCGCGGGGAATAAATTACTGTTTTTCTTGCTCTGCGGTCTCTGTGGTCTCTGGGCTCCTGCAACAAAACAGCGGTAAAGAACGGCGCTCCCGGCAGGGAAAGCTGAAATGCCCCCACCCAGAGTTTTGGCGTTTTAGACATAGCTCGCTGCCAGAGGCGTGGAGCTGGGTGGTTTAAGATCCGAAGCGTGAGGGGAGCCTCCTTGCGGGGCCATGTTGTCTTGCACGTAAATAACATTTCTCTCGGTGGCTGCGCACACTCAGTTAACCGCCATTCCATTCTTTGCAACTGCTGCTACATTCCCAACGTGTGAGTGAAAAAACAAAAGCCGCCAGCTTTGATAAAAGTAACGCTCTGAGCATGTGGACTTTTGCACTTTGAAGAGCAGCATCATGGAAACAAAGGTGTTGATCGAACTTGGTTTCTGCTGCCCTCATCGCAAAACGTTTTCCATGGGGAATAAATATTCCGTTGTAGAAATGTATCTTTAAATTAAAAATGGTAAAATTAATATTTGCAACCACATACATGCCTGAGACAGTGGTGAGGAAGAAGCAATCTAGTAGCACCTTTAAGACTAACCCTGAACAGCAGCCTGGCCACCATCCAATTAGAAAATTTAAAAAAACAATAATGTGAAGGTAGCTTAGCATAAAATATATTAAAATAAATAAGCAAATTGCTAATGTAAATTATAAGTGTTTAAAAACAAGATACTTTCCTACAGTACATAAATTAACTTTTTTGTAATCAATACATTCTTAAACATTTGGGTGTCTGTCTTTTTTAAAGCATTTACAAAAGATGTGGGCATTTATGTGCTACGGGAGCATACCCTGCTTTAGGCTGTTAATAGTTTGTAGAGTGTTATTTTATCATTTGTTGTAATCTATTTATTGTTTTATTTTCATTTACAGTCTACTTCTAATGAATAAAGTGTTTTATTTTTATAAATGCATGCACTTGGAACATGTATGTACCTGGTGATTTATTTCTCCCAGGTTCTCTAAGTGCAGCTTCCACTTCATTTTCTAAAATTAGTGGTTCATCTTCATATCTTTCTTCCTTCCTGTCACCCTCTCATTTCTTTTATATAGTTCTTTCATGTATTGTTTCCATCAGCTTTTTATTTCTTCTTGATCATGTAATGTGTTCCCCTGCTGGTCACAGAATATCCCCACTCTTGATTTAAATTTTTGTTCTTCCTTTTTGTTATCATCTTCTTCTATTTCTCTGCATTGATTATCACAGTAGTTCTCTTTGTCTCTATGCACAAGTTGCTGAACAGTTGCATTTAGGGTTCTGAATCTATTTCTGTCACCTTTTTCCTTTTGCTTCTTGTCTGCCCTTAACTGCTTGAAGAGTTTCATCTGTCATCCACTGAGGCATCTCTTTCTTTTTGGCTACAGAGCGTGTCTTTCTGCATTCCTCTCTGACACTGTCCCTGGCTTCAGTCCAGAGTTCTTCTGACTCCCAGTTAATTAGGCTTAATAGTGCAAATCTATTTTTCACATTATCCTTAAATTCTACACCTATGATTAAAAACAATTCCTGTTTTAGTATGTGATCAATTTCTTCCTGGACTCCAGCACAGAATCTTTCCGTTTCTTTGTCTTCTGACTCTGTAGTGGGAACTTGAACCTGGATTATGGTTATATTGATGGGTTTGCATTATATCCTTTGACTGCTCTTGCTATATCTCTTCTCATTATTCATGCCACTCATTTCTTCTTCATTTCCTGAGTAAAACACTCTGTAATTACCCAACTCAGAATGTCCATATCTGTCTAATTTAGCTCACTCACCCCAAGTATTGCAAAGTTTATAACATTCCATTTCTTGTTTTGCTATGTCTAGCTTCTTCTTATTCATGCTTCTCACTTTCCATGTTCCTATAATACATATTAGAAAATATCCTTTCACCTCTGAGCATGTCAACATGTGAACATCCCTTTGGCTTGAGTCCAGTTGCATCATTAGCCACAGCGCTACTTGTAGTTATCCTCTGCTGTACTCCAGTAAGTTTGTTGTGCCATCTGACCTGGGAAGTTAATCTCCTGTCACTATATCTCGTTTCATTCTGGATTGTCTCATAATAGGGTTTCATGGTAAAACATATTCAAAAGGAGGTTTACCATGTCTCATTCTATGCAGTACTGACAAGTGTTAGCTATGCACTACTGTTGTCTCTGGGAGAGTCTTCAGCAGTATCATCTCCCAAGGCTGTGGCAGCCTAGTAGCTGTTCGGCACATTTAGTCTGGCTCCTCAGCAAAAGCCTGTCTGACATGGAAGAACCTACCAGGAGCACTGCTGCCATCAGTATAGCATCTTGCCTCCCAATAGCATGCAATCTCACTATCCCAGAAAGGTAATGCATTGGTGTGGGGCTGCACGTTGCCCATCCTGATTTATGCCGATGTTGAAAGTGTTATAACTACCACACTTGGGTCCTGAGGGAAGAATCATACATTTTTTTATTTCCTAACCAAAATAATTTCTAGAGACACCAGTATAATCTCTCAGTTCTAGTATTGTCTATAGCAAGCCAACAAAATTTGAAAAACAGACACAAACCCTACATTCTTTGGCAATCAAGAACAGAATAGTTCTGGAACAGCTGTAAGTCAACACAACATTTATTTTGTGAAGATAACGTACTTCAGCTCCTTATGGACACCTACTACCCCAAAGGGCTCCAAGCTTTTGGTTATAAAGCCAAATAGACATACTTTGAATTAGTGCAATGAACTGTCCTTTCCCTTCATTTCTTCTTCACTAGGGTTCAGTTTAAGAAGATAATGCTCTTCTAGGAGTCAGCACTGACAGGAGTATAATGAATTTCCAAGATATAAATGACCCAACAAACAGAGTGGGACAAATACTAGATCACAAAGGATCTTAGGGAAGGGAAGGGGTTTGTCAGATGAGTAAACTTTACTGAAATACCAAGTTTCCCCCAGAGTAAGACTCCAGGTGGAAGGATTGAACGTTAGCATCTCAACTCCAGTTTTACTTTACTTGTCTGGCTCCTCAAGACCTGCAAGGAGAGAAAGACAGTAACTCTTCCAAATGCCTAAGGAGTTACAGTGTCCCAGAATAACTTCTATCAGTATCTATAGAAACTGTTGGAAGTGGAGACAGTGAAACCATTCCCATTCCTGCACATGCATACAGAGAGCAGTAAAGTTGAAGAAAGGTAGTTAGGATTTCCTGCCATGTTTCATTATTTCTAATGCATTGCTTCCTTGAATGTAAACAAGCAAAGTCTGGGGGCTAATCTTCAGCCTCCTGGAAGTTCTGTGGGCCATGCTAGCCCCAAAACAAGACCCTCCCAAACTGAAACCAGAAGTAGGCAGGGGGCTTTGTGTGGCTTCTGTGCAAAACCAGTGCTTCTATAAGCTTCCCTGTGCAGAAAAGGAAGTTTCTCATGTCCTTTTTTCAGCAGGGGACAATGGGGTCAACAGACTGTAAAGGCCTTGGAAATACCTGTGATGTGCCAGTTGCACCCTGCCCTGCTGTAGACTGATGTGGTCAAGTATGACATCATTTTGACTTGCCTGACCTCTCTCTGCTGTCTTCAGTCTCTCTCACATTATGCAAATACAGAATTTGGGTACCAATTTAACTATAATGGCCCTGTGATAATGGGGCTTCCCATTATCTAGGCTTATCAAAGGGAGACACTTCTCTCTTCAGGTAAATCAAGGGTTAATGAGATGTTAGGATTACATCAAAGGTCACAGGGTGAGAGTTGACCAACCAAAAGGAAAGGGTCAGCATCACAGGTCACAAGGTGAGAATTGACCAACCAAAAGGAAAGAGGCGGGCATCTTGGAGATGCTTCCAGATCCTTCCAAGGAGGAAAATAAAACTTCTGAGAGGCCATGTGGCCAGAAAGACACGAGAGAGACACAGAGAGAGAGAGGAGAGCGGGGCCAGTGGAGCTGGCAGCATGCCCTGTCTCCTGGACCCCCCCTCCTCCTTTAGACCATCTACGCCTATAACCTAATTGTGAGTAACTAGAAATAAGTAGTTAATCGCGTTAGGCTAATGTTGTTATTTTGGGAATTGGCTGATCTTAAGAATGTATCTGTGCTGTTATATCTGTTTGTAAATTCTTGTAACTAAGTGTACCTGGGAGAGGGGGTCTCCCAAGTGTGATATTGTTTATTTGCATGCCTTGATTAAAACACTTTTATAAACCTCCGTTTCTCTCCATTTCCACGCCAGGGTTGGCACACGCTACATAGGACCTCTCACTCAGGGGAAGGGGGAGGTGGAAGTTCCTTACACTTAGAGATTAGGCAGAGTCCCTCCTGTTCTGTCTAAGTAATTCATAATTCGGGGGGGGTGGCAGCATACTTGAGAGAGTTGGGGAGATTGCCAGTCGTTCCATGCGTGGAAGTCAGCTTTGGAAGGCTGGCAAGAACCCTAGTAAAACACTGGGAGGAAATTTCCAGTTTTGCAAAGGTGGAAGTCCACTAAGAGACTGGAAATAAACCTACAGTGTCACAGGCCCAGAATATGGAATCCTGGGATTTATAATTTCTTGAGATACTTAGAATTCTCAGCCAAAGAGTTTTCATGCCTCACCAAACTACTAATCCCAAGATTCTGAGAGATGCAGCCATGACAATCAAAGTACTATGCTATAAAAGTACTAAAATTATGTAGTATGCAAGAGGCTATGGCCCTGTAGCTGTAACCACATGACCACTCTTTCTCTATCAGACATATAGTTTTCTTAATAAATACTTTTTTCTTCATTTCAGGTGGTTTTTGATCCTGAGTCTAAGCAGCCAACTTCCACACAGAGCCAATAGAAACCTCCAAAGATGAAAGCTGTTCCCATCAGGAATAGCCTCTATATTTTACAGACTGAAAACAGGTTACTCATGGCAGGAACAGTAATTATGTAGGGAAGATATTTTATGTGGTTATACTAATAGCCAGCCCTCCATATTCACTAGGATTAGGGGCTCAGGCCTCCAGCAAAAGTAGAAAAAACACAAATATCAAAATATGTGTGTAGGAGGGAAGAGGGTTGAGGCAGGATCCAAACCAGGTCAAGGAAAGAAGGGGGAAAGTGGGTGGGTTGGCACGGTGGCCCTATACTTCCTCTCTGCCACCTGTCTCCTTCCTTTGGTGTGTAGGGAGCATCAGGAGAGTGTTTGTGGTGCTGAGATATCGGGGTGTGAGCCATCCTTAGCTGGTCTGGCAGCAGCTGGTGAAAAAAGAGAAGGAAGACTACCAGAGGTGGGTTTTTAAAAGGCTGCATGGCCTGATCGGAGCCACTGAGAGGGAGGATTCCCCAGAAAAGAAGTGCCTGAAACAAGAGAGGGGGTTGGAGAAACTTGCAAATAATCAAATCTGTGAAAGTAAAACCCAGAAATGTGGAGGGCTGGCTGTACGTTCTATTTTATTTTGTTTTGTTTTATATCCTGCTCACGGGATCGTATTTTATATCTGGCTCATGGGATCTCTAAGCATACATAAAATCAATTTAACCAATTTAAAATGGAAAAAAAATAAACAGTCTAAAAATATATGAAAATTTCACTAGTTAAAACACCATAGTTCAATACCAGTTAAACCAATTTAAGACAATTTCAAACCATACACATGTGTAGATTTGGTTGAAAACAAGTCACAGAGGCTTTTTAGAAAGAACCTTGTTTTTACTTGGCATCAGAATGAAATTAGTATTGATACCAAGCAGGCCTCTAAGGGAAGGCTGTTCTATAACCAAAGCACCACAGCAGAGAAGGCTCTCTCCCATATTCTCCCCACTGTATTACGGGACACAGAGGTGCTCTGCCTAGTAAGATCCTTTGAAGCTGCAATTACAGGTACCCTTTGCTGTCAAGGCTCTGAGAGCATGTCCTACAAAATGATGATTAATGCAGGTGTTCACCTCCACACACGAGCCTCTTACCGTCTCAGAAAGCCTTGCATTTCTTCTGAGCACAGGAGTGCCTCACCCAGCATCTGGAGCTGCTCCAGGACCTCTCGCTGCATTTCCACAGCAATGCGATGTATGTGGTGGTTGGAAGTATTGTACATGATTGCATTCTGGAACATCAGCATGAGATCCCGCTGGAACTGGATCATGTTCTGAATCTGGCCTTTGGAGAGGCTCCTCTTTATGGAGGAAAGATCTACTGGCCTTTAGAAAGTAGGAAGAAGTGAAAGTTAATGACTGACAGCAGCTTTCCCAACTTAGTGCATTTCACACTGGACTATTACTTCCATTATTGTATTAGCCATGCTGTCTCAGGGTGATAGGAGTTGTCATCCAACAGATATAGAAGGTGCCAAGTTAAGGAAAGCTGATTTATAGTAACTTACAGAGAAGCTCAGTTTTACAGAGCTCCCAAAAGCAATCAAAAAGTGTGCTTCCTATTCTCACCCATATGCCATTTCAGTCCAAGAGCCAGTGAGAATCAAGTCAACAGAAATATGATTAATAAAAACTAATATACCAAGGAGTAGTTGTTTTAGGAACAGATAAGTAAAGCATTGATCCACAAGAAGAATTTTAAGAAAGGCTGTGCCCATAAGCACATATATTTGGGAGTCAGCTCCATGTAAATCTGTTAAATGTAAACATACATGTAAACATACATATAGGATCAGTAGGGCACCAGGACCAAAGAGCCAGAGTACAGCATAGACTAGCTTTTAGTGCTTGGTGTGAGAAGCTAATTTTGTGAGGCACAGAAAAGATCTGTTTGAGCATCCTGAAAAATCCAAGCTTCTTAAAAAGAAAAGAACAATGATAGTGCTAATTTTGATGCTTCCATCTACAAGTCTCTTGCTAAGAGAAATATTTTAACCACTACCAACTACACAGAGGAGGCAAAAAAAACTGCTGTGGAGGGAGAGCGGGACAATCAACCTATAGAAACCAAAATGACGGCAGTACACCAGCCCAGAGTGGCTGGTCATGTTCACCACCCCTTATAGAGGGCTTGTCTTTCAGTGGATGCCACAAAAAACAGGGAGGCAAATGCTTTTCGGTATGTTCCCAAAATCAAAATGACATCACCACAAGCTGAAGGTCACTGTGCATTGAAGTGGTTCTGTGAATATGAAGCCTTCTGGAGCTTTTAGCAGGGTCTTGAAGGTTTCAGTTAGATCTTGGAAAAGTCACTTTGGAGGGTATTACAATCCCCACTGGACAAAACTGGCCGAGAGATGAGTGGTATTCAAAAAAAGCAACTTGTCCAAACTCATCAGCTGTAGAGCCAAAAAAAGAGAATGCTTTTGCTTGGGACTAGAAAAGAAGTTGCAGGAACAACTCTGCCCTGCTTTCCAAACATCTAGAACACAGCACTATACAGAACTGTATACAACATTGAACAGAACAGTGCTTCTCAAGCTATCCGATGTAGGGGACCAGTAATTATGTTTTGTTCCAGTGTAAAAGGGGCCATCACCATATTTGTGTGCATTTGGTATAATTGTTTTTTCCTTTCCCAGAAACTTGCCAGGGAAAGACAGCCAATGCTTCTGGGACTGGTACCTCAAATAGCACTGGTATAGAACACAGATTAAGCTAGTTTAAAATAAAAGAAAAAATGCAAAATCTTTGAAAATCATGCTCACACCAGTTCTCCTTTCTAACTGACCTCTTTACCACATCTTTGTAACCAGGAGCCTGCTTCTCTGAAACAGCCTTCAAGAAAGGGCCACTGTACCTAAGGAGGAAAAGGCCAAACAAGATGAAAAAAGTTATCTAGGCTTTCCCATGTACTTTGCCCAGTGACTGAATGTGTCACAGGACTTTATGTCATATCCTTCCTACCTTTCAGGATACTAATAGCTACCAGGTGATTAGCTGGCAGGGATAACAGTCAATCAAGCCAATCAGATGGGGAATGGTAACAAATAATGGCTCAGATGTTCAATATAAACCAAGGATATTTCTGCCACATTGAAGTGCAGAGACTACACAGTGCTGAACCAAGGGGCTGAGAGTAGGATGTTGCCTCAGATTATGGTAGTGTCTCCTTCTTTGAAGGTTTTTAAGCAGAGGCTGGATGACCATCTGTCAAGAGTGCTTTGATTGTATCTTCCCGCATGGCAGGGCTTGGACTGGATGGCTCTTGTGGTCTCTTGCAACTCTATCATTCTATGATTCACTGGGCTGGCTTTCAGTCCTAATCTGCAGCTCTGATCCCAATGAGATTCCCTAATCCCTGATATTCCAGCCCTAGACTGTCTGCATCTTCAGTCACAGTACTGTCAGTACTCTGTGGCTCTATCCAGCACAGCATACTGCTCTGCTACTCTTTACTCCCATACCTCCTCTCCACCTCCACAACATTCAACTCTGGTCTTTTCATGTAAGGTGCATTTGGTCAGCAATCTTGTCACATTTCACTTTGCTTTACAATTTCCCATTATACAAGGGCTAATGAAGGCACATTTCCCAAATATGTATACTACTTCTTAAACCTGAACTAGTTCTTTTGATCCCCTCCCCCCGCCCCGCCTTCTCTCTCAGACATACTGCACCTTTTAATAAATACTATGTTTGTGCAACAGAACTTGTCAATCCAAGCGCATCCTGGTCAATTAGATGGTGTTTACCAAAAAAACAAGCAGATAATTCAGGAGGGTATTGTGAAGCGATCTAGAAATGTTTTTTTGATTAAAAAAACTTAGCAGATGCAATAACTAAGGTGTCTGTGTGAATGAGTATATAGGTGCAGGTTCACCATTAAAAATGCTAAGAAGATTCAGATAGTAAAGGAGAAGGCTGAATCAGCAGCAAGGGAGACAATGTCAATGTCTTTCCAGACCAGCCAACAATGCAAAAGATTGCATCCCTTTAATGAGAAGTAGGGGGGGGGGGGGTGAAGGGGGGGGAATAACAGGAAATGGAACTACAAGGTGTTGACCAGCACTTCTTAAGCTGTCTGATACGTGGGACCAGCCAGGATTTTCCCCCCAATGCACCAGAGTCTGTCACCATAACTGTGCCCATTGGCTACAACTATTTCTTTCTTTTCTGGAAAGTTGCTGTGGACCGACAGCCAATAGCTTACAGACTGGCAATAGTCTATGGAGTACCACTTTGAGCAGCACCAGAATAAACTCCATCAGCTCTTGGCATATTAATCCATACCAAATTGCCATGAAAACCCACCACTCTGGATGTACCCTCAGTTCTCTTCCCCTCCCCAAACCACAATAACACACCTGTGGCCAGCCACCATCTTCCAGATGGACAGCAGGGTTTTTTTGAAGAGCAAACACTGTTGGAGTGAATCATCTTGACTCAGCTGCATCCTATACAGTAAAAGATACAACATGAGTCATAATTCCATTAAGGAGAAGGGGTGTGGGGTGGGTGGAAGTATGATGGCAAAAGAGACTAATTTATAAAAATCCAAATAAATATAAAAGCTGGTTGCCAAAAGAAAGACAGGTAGTATCCCAAATCCAAGACCTCTAGTGATCCAGGGCTAGCTGACCAAGGAACTTTGTTTAACTCAATAAAAGGCCTAACTTATGAACAAACTGGCCAGATGCAAAGCTATAATTTTCAGTCAAAACTAGGAATTAATTCAGAAAAAGGGGCATGAACCTCTCACCAGAGGACTGGATTATGTGCTGCCCCTTGCTCTTTCACGAATGGAGCTTTAGATAGGACAAGTCTTTAATTCCTAATTGAGAGTCCTTAGGAAAAAATTTTCCTCTGCTTTAGCTAAAAACTACAGGCTGTTCTACTTGCACAGGAAACACTGAAACATTTACTAGGTCCTTTCAACACACACAGATAGATTCATATTCCAAAATTTACACTAGCTGCTTCTATTCAGTATTGCTTTTATGGCCTCATTCAAGGCTCTTTTCATATTACACAATTATAGTTGTTTGATACCACTTTAACTGCCATGGCTGCATCATATGGACTCCCATGATTAATAGTTTTGTGAGATATTCAAAATCTCTTGCTAGAGAGCTCTAGTACCTCATGAAACTATAAATTCCAAGATTCCACAGAATGCAGCCATGGCAGTTAAAGTGGCAACATATTGCCATAATGATGTAGCATCAGCCTCCTGATCTGTTGTTCCTTAACTGCTTCTTTTTTATTTAAGATACTAGTGTTGTATTAAAACTAACATGGAGTAATGGGGGGTTCAAGGAAGGAACCTAAGAATCTGTTTTACTAAGTCAGACCACTAGCACATCTAGCTCAGTATTTCTCCATTGATGAGTGGTGACTTTCCACAGACTAAGACATGAGTTATTTCCAGGCCTATCTAGAGATATTTGTGACTTAATCTGGGCTATCTGGTTGCAAAGAAGCATGGAGAACAGGACGCATGAGTTACTCATGCTACCTATTCCTCTTGCATTATAACTGTTACATAAGCTTTTCTGAAAGCCATCCTGATTCTAGAGCCAGTCACCACTGCTCTGCTCGCACTGCCTTCATGTCTCCATCCTTTCATGGCCAGCACTTCATAATCCCTTGGACCTCTCTACTTTTAGCTTTAGGCAGCTGTCCTCAAGTCACTTACCTGGGAATGAATCCCATTGACCCCACATGGGCTTACATCTGAGTAGGCAGCTATAGAGGAACTGTACTGCTGTTGTGTGCCTTCAAGTCATTTCCAAATTATTGTGACCCTAAGGCGAACTTATCATGGGGGTTTCTGGGGCTGAGAGCGTGCGATGTGCCCAGGGTCACCCAGTGGGTTTCCATGGCCGAGTGGGAAATTGAACCCTCGCCTCCAGGGTTGTAGTCTAACGCTCACATCTGTACACCACTCTGGCTCTCACTGTACAGCTATCTTAGACACAAAACAGTAGGCTTGAAATGTAAAGGTGCTAGCATTACTCACAAAGGCAAGGAGGCCGTACTTGTGGAAGGAGAGCTCATCAGGGGTGTCCCCCAAGAACTGGAGTCATCATTGCTGTAACTCAGATGGAAGTCACTGTCCTTCCAGTCTTCAGCTTGCTCATCAGTGTTTTCCACAGATACCTCTTCCTGATGATCAGAGAATACAGATGGGCTCACTCGGCAAAGCAGCAAAAGGAAGCCCAAACTCAGACCCAGATCCACCCATGATGAAAGACAGAGCAAGAATTCTGAAAGGGGGAATGGTTCATTTCTCCACTTCTTAGAGCTTTGGTCTCAATCCAGCTGAATTCCCAAGCAGTGTGTTCTATATTTTTCTCTTCCTTCCACAAATCCTTTTTTATTGCTAGCTCACACATGTCCCTCTGGCTTCATTCACTGTATTTACTGTTTCAAAAGAATGCAATCTGCTTCCTCAAATGGAGAAATTAGGCACACAAACAGGACTTGCCCAGATCATCCCTGGTCCAGTAATCCACATACTCTTAAAACTAGTCTTCCAAGCAGTTTCTTGGCTTACCTTTACACTTTGTGGAATATCTTCCTTCAGTGTTCCCCAGTTGCAGGAAGTCTGATCCATATACTCTGAAGAAGAGTCCTCATCTTCCATTTCTTCTGCACTTTCTACTATTTCTTCTGCACTCTTTCCTAAATTTTCATGAAACTTGCTGTTCTGAATCGGAGAGTCTTCTGGTTGTTCATATAAATGCTCAGGCTCGTCTATTCTATCTGCTTGCCAGTGAATAACCTTAAGGCTTTTTGAAACCTGAAATGGCCAATTTCTCTGGGGATCTATGTCTTCCCTGTCGTGTTTTTTAAATATATGAAAGTGACTTTCTTCCCCCACTTCTTCCTCTATGGGGGCTGGAGAATCCTTTGTGTCTTCTTTGTCAGTCAAACGCCCTTTTCCATTCTTCTCCCCAGCTTGAGGGCCTTGTGCCAGATTTGTACCACCAATGTAGAGTGGCTCCATAAGATGTGTCACCTGGAATAGAAGATGACAGGTTAACACCTCTGAACTGTTCCAGAACCAGCAACTGGTCAGAGATCAGAGCATGTGGATCTTTCAGCCATATTCTTTCCCCCTAATGGGTGTACTTTGCATAAGCACTAGGATAACAGACACAGTGGTAATGTAGGACTGCATCCAATAGTATCAGATCTATATCAGAATTAGAATTAGATACGCGCAAAGAAGACCCAACCTTACAATTTAAACAAAGGAAATGCATGACAAGCCAGTGTGTGGATGCAATGACAAACAAGGACATTTATCCAGACCATAAGAATGTGAGGAGAAGAAATGCTGGCTTGCACCAAAGACCCCTCCAGCTGATTTTTCCATTCTCACAATGACCAACTACATGCTTATGGAATACACACAGCAGAAACTGAGTATGATATAGTACTCTCCTGGTTGTGTTTCCAACAACTATTGTTCTGATTACCTGTGATGCTGAAGTTCATATAACCATTGTGACTAGTATCTATTAACAGTTTTATCTTCTTTACCTTCACCTTTGCCTCCAGATTTCTGAAAACAGAAATTTCCTCTTTAGGGAGGCTGTCACACTAAGGGCAAACCCCCTCCAGCTGAATGGATCCCCTTTAGGCAAATTGTTTCAACAGATGGTCAACCATCTGCAGCCATATCACTTCACTGTCACCTTCCTCCCTCGTCAGTCACATCCACTACTAGTCATACCTCAGCCTCTTCTTGATTCCTGGTGTTAGCTTTTTCACATGCTGCAGGGTCCTCAGTTTCTGACTGACCATCCACTTCTTGGCTGCTGTTTTCTTCTAAGTCCTCCTCAGGAGTTTCTTCAGTCTCTCTCCAACTCCCCAGGTCCATTTCAAGATCTACGCTGGAGTCTGGAGAATCACAGAAGGACTGGCAACTGCTGCTTTTCTCAGAATCAGTGAAGAGTTCCCTTTTGGATTTTACCCAGGTCCACACATGACCCATCTATGAAGATACACATGAGATGGAAAGAGCATTTGTCACCCACTTACAAGCCAGCTTCTCCAGGTTAAGCTCATAGCACAGATGACAGAAAAGGCACTACAGAGAGGGTCAGGAGTCCAGACTCTGAAACACAGGACCTGCTCTTGTGACACTCTCAGCCACAACTTGGAAATGTAACTTTTTAGATTACAGCTCCCCAAATTATTCAGCCAGTATGCCCAATGACCATGCTAGCTGAGAGATTTATGGAGCAGTAGAGCAAAATAAGTTTTCTAAACTCTGCTTTTCCGATACATCTCATGTAATTAGAAAAATGTAATTGCTAATTGAGGTAGCATTGTGTAGTGCCTTGAGTGTTGAGTTAGCATCCTGGAAGACCAGATTTCAAATCCACATTTCATCATGGAAAGCCACTGAACAATCTTGGTCAAGTCAGGTTCTCTTAGTATTAAGGGGAAGGCAATGGCAAATCTTTGCTGAATAAATCTTGCCAAGAAAATTCTATGACAGAATCACCATAAACCAGAGTAGAAGGTACATAACAACAACTATTTCTAATTGCCTGTCAGCTCTAGAAGAATGCTTGTACTATTACAGAAATTTCAAACGCTGAGCCAAGATAGCTCAATGTGTGGCTAAAGCCTTGAAGAAAAATCATGAGGTCTGCTATCAGGGCAATGCAAAAGTACTAAAGATAAATTCAATCAGCTGCAAGACTATAAGCTTGTGGCACATTCCCAGGACCCATGTTTGAAATTCTAAAAATTTTCTTGTTTTTTTTTTTAAGGCACATAGATCCTCACACACTTGGCTTCAAAGTGGCTTCCCAGAAGTTTTACCCTTTTTTGAAATGTAAAAACAATGAACTTTGTGATGGTGGTGCTTCTAAGATCTAAAAAAACTGGGTAGGTTTGTGCTATACGCAGCGTACACATCACCCACTGCAATCTAGATCTATTCCAGTCTCGGCTTAGGTCTCATTTGGGAACCAATCAAGTCTGGTCACTTGCTGGATGGCCTTTATTGAGAGATTCAGGAAGAGTCAGAACCTGCTGACGCCCCTTGGTCTCTGCAGCTTCTGAGACCATCAACCAAAGTATCCTGCTGCTCTGAGTTGAGTGTCAAGAGCATGGTGGTTCTCCTGTCTACAGGTATTTATATTGAAGTCATTGGGATGGCTGTTAGAAGATCTGAAGAGAAGTGTCATCAGTACGCTGACTGGCCCAGGTCTTGTACCAGTGTCTCAGTTCAGTAGTGTATTAGATGAGAACCATTAAAACTGAATCCTGTATTACCATACTCTACCACCCCCCTACAAGACATGACATTTTCATAAATTGGACTTATTAATGACCAGAGAACATTGTTACTGCAGTCTAGGCCTACCCGGAGATAGCACCCGATATCGTTTTGATATCAAACAATTTGGCTTCCCTTGCCACCTTGTTTCAGGTGTTTGCGAGGCCACTGGACAAGCACGCAAACAGGCGCGGCCGATAATTGCTGGACATTCCATTCTCCACCCAGGCAGGCCAGATACAGCGGGGTCGTCACTTCAGGGACCTCTCCGGCAAACATCTCATTACATATGCGCGATACTAACAAAAGCCTCCCGCCCCGAGCAGGCTACTGGACAAAGGTTGTGCTGTCCACTGGTAAGCGCTGCGTATTTGCATACTGGCTACACTATTGTTAATTTGGCTCTGATTCCATCATGCAAAGTTGTGACCTTTCCGAGACATTGTCTCACACCCAAAACTCATTGTTTTTCCCCCAGTAAGGCATGGCCCACAGTCACAATTCACCTTATAAAAACCCCTGATTCCGAGACCTTCCTCGGATCGCTTGTATCGCTCCAGAGTTCCATCCTGCCTTGCTGCCGCTTTGCTTGGCGAGCTCCCCTCAGCTAATCAAGCTGAATTTCTTCTCCGCATCCCCAGCTTCTCTCACAAACTCCAGGACGATGAGACAGGTGTCGTATCACCCATTTCCCTCTGAAAATCCCTATCCTTAACTCAGTCTCTGATTCCTTAGTTGTCTGTGTGACTGTGGTGTCTTTAATATTTGTCTGTACTCAATAAAGCATAATTGTTATTATTTTAAACCCGTCTGGCGGCTTGACTGACCTGACCCCGTAGACGCTGGGTTGCAAAATCCTGCTAAGTTACCCTGCCTCTCGCTAGCTTAAGTGAGTGCTCCAGCTAATTTTCCCCAAGGTTGTGTTTTATTGTTTGGTTATTTAGGTGTCCCTCCTGGGACCCCCAGAAATCACGGTAACAACATGATTGGGGTCATGCTGACTGGAGACGTGTTTGGGGTCATGAAAGTCTCAAAAGGATTATGCAGAAGACCCTGACACTGATGGGTTTGTGCTGATCCTTTCACTGCTTCAGACTCTTTACGTTCTAGAACATAATGGAAGATGAACTGCCCAGATAAGGCAGAGACTATCTTTCGATCTTACTGTATGGAGATCTTGCCTATACATCCTACCTAACCGAACATTAAGAGACTGTCATGAGTCCTATCAATGTTTTGTCACTCCAGAGTTAAAGCAATCAGCCTATTCTGAACCCCTTTGTCAGTTCTGTGGAAAAGCCATTATGGCTTTGTCAACATACGCCTTCAGACTGTGAAATAGGGTATAAAAACCCTAGCTTTGACCCCAGCTAATTGTAGTACATAGTACACAGTGCACCCCAGACTGCTGTTCATCCTACCCTCAGACACTATCTGAGCCCCTCTCCTGTGACTTCCTTCTTCAAGGCTGGTAACTATCACCCTCCCTACGGCTAATCTCTCTCTATCCAACTTTTCTCACTTCACTTTCTGAGGGCCTTGTATGGTTCTTAAGAATGTCTGATTTCTTGTATGTTTGTCAATTCAAATAGAATTCTTTAACTGGAGTTCTCTCTATGGTTAGTACTGGTATACATAGGTGAAAAGATCCTGCCATTACCCTCTTTTCACAAGCCTCCTTTGAGCTATAATTCCCCCAAATTCTAAGGAGATGCTGGCATTGCAGGTGGACCCCAGCATCCCCCACCTCTTAGGGTAACAGCTTAGAAGGCAGAGGTATTGTAGACAGGTTATTCCCATACCTAGGAATCAGGGAAGTTATCTCTTTTGAAGAGGAAAGTACTTAGTGTGGAGGTGCTCCTGAATCCGTTACTGTCAATACTGGAAAAAGTTGCCTCCATGGCAAGGAAGACTTGTTCCCCAGTTTTGGCCAGTACACTAGCTGCATGAGTTCATGGACATGAGATCCATGCACTTCTAACCTCAGCATGGGATTAGTGCCATGTACCCTATGTGCAGCTTGGAAGTTGCAGCTAATACAGATGTCCATGGGCTAGGCTGCCAAATGGGACAGAAATATATTACACGAGTTCTGAAGAAGCTATACTCTCTCAGTATGCTGACAAGCCAAGCACATAGCTTAGGGTACAGACATATAATGGAGTGCCATCTCCCTTATGCACCTGTGTAGATGTTAACATCCAGTGGGAATGTCCTCTTGATAGTGCCACATTTATCAGGAATTTGATTATGAAGAAACCTGAGAGATGATCTTTTCCATACAGTCACCCCAACTGTAGAATTCCTTTCCTAGTGAGACGCAATTGGTGCTGGATATAATAAGACTTTCAATTTTTAATAAAGATGGTGCTAACCCTACTTTGATTCACAAACTTTATCGAGTTCTTAATCGTGCTGTTGATAGTGTCATAGGAATTTTGTCAATGATGTTAATGCTTTTGCCATCACATGCCCTGCACATATGAAACTTAAAAGAGTTAAAAAAATTTAAAAACCATACATTTAAAAGGTAGTGTCTGTGTACAAACACACTATAAAATAAAAAAGGCAGGACTGAAGTTTATGTCTGAACATTCACTAAGTCAAACCAAAATATAGTAAGAAACAATTAATGCAACTAGCCTCACAGCTCAGAAAAGGTTTAGAAAAATACAAGATGGGTCACTGCTGGAAAGAGAGAAATATAGACAGGACTGACAACTCAAAAGAGAAAATACCATGGAAGGAGCAGGAACCCCAAGTAGAAGGTTTTGGCCGCTGGTACTATCTGAAATGAGAAACAGTGACTCTACTCCCTTATTAGCTGCATGATCAAATAAACAATTGTTGAGAAAGGTATAAAAGGAGACTGATTGCAGCACTTTGAGCCATGTCTGTCCACTCAGGCAAGGAAGCCAAAGGTGCTTGATGACTGTAGCCCATACAATGGGTGAATATACTTTTATTTATAATAGAATCCAGGTATAACAGATATTTTTTCTCTTTTAAGAACAGTAGTGCTGAATTCATGCAATGCATATAAATGTACTATAATAAAAATATCTGAACTATGTTGTATAAGAAGCTCCATGCCTTACATGTACTACATCGTACTGAAAATGCTACAAAATACTGAAAGAACAGGTTGCTTACCTGTAACTGCGGTTCTTCGAGTGGTCATCTGTGCCCTCACACACTAGGATCTTTCGCGCATGCGCGGTACCGTTCAGAAAATTCTAGAGCGTAGTAGCTTGGCGGGAACCCCTCCCCCATGCCCCTACTGGGCATGCTCAGTCCGCCGATAAGGGACCTGAGAAAGAGGGGACAGCTGGGTGTGTGTGTGTGTGAGGGCACAGATGACCACTCGAAGAACCACAGTTACAGGTAAGCAACCTGTTTTTCTTCTTCGTGGTCTCTGTGCCTCGCACACTAGGAGATTTTGTAGCTTACCGGAACGACGGTGGGTCAGGACCTAAAGTACAAAGGCCAGCACCACTCGTCCAAACCGGGCATCTCTCCGGAACCGGCAGTCCAGTCGGCAGTGGCACACAAAGGTCGATGGTCTGGACAAGGTCACCACTCAACAAAGTTCTTGCAGGTCCACACCTCTCAGGAGGGCTGCTGAGGATCCCACAGCTCTGGTGGAGTGGGGCCGAAGCAGGGCAGATGGAGGCTGCTTGGCCATCTTGTATGCCAGTAGGATTGTCTGGGCCACCCACTTAGAGAATCTCTGGGTGGACACTTTGTGGCCTCTGTGACACTGACCATAGCAGACAAACAGGAGTGGAGTCTTCCTGAAGGTTGCAGCCCGTTGGGTGTAAAAGGCCAAGGCCCGACGGATGTCCAAAGAGCGTAGGGACCGCTCCAGAGGCATCGTCGGGTTTGGGTGAAAAGTAGGTAGAATGATGTCCTGGTTAAGGTGGAAGCGTGACACCACCTTAGGCAGGAAAGAAATGTCCGGGCGAAGGACTACCTTGTCCCGATGGAACACCAGGAAAGGCTCATCGGCTCGCAGCGCTGTCAGCTCACTGGCTCGTCTGGCTGAGGTGACAGCTACCAGGAAGGCCGTCTTCATGGTCAGGAACCTGTCATTGGCAGTGGCCATGGGCTTGAAGGGTGGTCGCGTAAGCTGGGAGAGGACCAGGGATAGTGACCAGGGCGGCAGCGGTGGTGATACCAGAGGGTATAGATGTTGTAGACCCTTCATGAACTGCTTCAAGGTGGCATCCTGGAACAGAGCTGCCGATGGAGAGCCTTGAAGTTGGTAGGCCACGATGGCGGCAAGGTAGACCTTCAAAGAGGAGAACGCAAGTCCCTGCTGTCGAAGGTGGAGTAGGAACCGGAGCACGGTACCGAGACCGACAGGCGATACCGGCTCGCCTCGCGCCTCAGCAAAGGCTACAAACTGCCACCACTTCTAACCGTAGTTGTGGCGGGTCGACTCCCTCCTGGCCGCGGTCAGGATGTCCTGTATGGTAGGATCGCCTAGGGCATTATCCTCCATGCGTGGAGGGCCAGGAGCAGCAGGTCAGGATGGAGAACGTGACCGCCGGAGTGAGACAGCAGATTGGGCGCTGTCGGTAGCCTGAGAAGTCGACCCCAAGCAGCTTTGAATAGGGCCCGAACCAGTGCTGCCTCGGCCAGTACAGGGCTACGAGGACAACGTCAGTTCAGTCCGCCAAGATCTTGGTGACCACTCGGCCCAGGAGAGGAAATGGTGGGAAGGCGTAGAGGAGCCCCTCAGTCCACTCGAATTAGAAGCGTTGCCGAGAGAGCCAGGTCCCCTGCCAGCTCTCGAGCAGTACCGGCGACACTTCGTGTTCGATGTGGTGGCGAAGAGGTCGATCATGGGCTCGCCCCAGCGTTCCCGTATCTTCCGGAACACCTCGTCTGAGAGGGACCACTCGTGGTGGGAGGAGGTGTCCCTGCTGAGGGCGTCCGCTGTGGTGTTCTCCTGGCCAGCCAGGTGGAAGGCAATCGGGTGGACCCGAAGCGACACGCACCGTTCCCAGAGTTGAAGGGCGATGGTGAGAAGCGTGGTGGAGTGGGTCCCTCTCTGTCTGTTGACATAACAGACGGCCATCATGTTGTGAGTCAGGATGAGGACTGTCCGTCCAGCGACCAGGTTGTGAAATGCCCTCAGAGCTTTCCGGATGGCGAGCAGCTCGAGGGCATTGATGTGTAGCTCAGTCACGTTGCCAGTCCAGTGTCCCCGGACTCTGAGGTCGTCGCAATGGGCTCCCCACTTGAACAGGGAGGCATCCGTCGTGACTGTGAGTCGAGGGGTTGGTTGTCGGAATGGCATCCCCGACAAGAGGTGGCAGCAGGAGAGCCACCATATCAGGGAGTGGCGTGCCTGCGGTGGAAGTAGGAGTCGCAGCCGCTGGTCGTCTCGGAGCGGATTGAAAGCTCGGACGAACCAGTGTTGGAGCGGGCGTGCTCAAAGTCATGAGAGGTAAGTGATGGTTGTGGTAGAAGCCATGTACCCAAGGAGCTGCTGGATCCTCCTTGCCGATGTCATCAGGGTGTCGAAGATGGCAGACGTGGCCTGGCGAAGGGTACGAGCTCACTCGAGGGACAGGTAGGCCATGGCAGAGACTGAGTCCACGGTTGCTCCGATGAAGTCGAGCACTCTCGCCGGCTCGAGGTGGGACTTCTTCGGGTTGACCCGGAGACCCAGACGGGTCAAGAGGAACAGAGTCCTGTGAATGTCCATGTATAGTTTGTGTTTGCAGGATGTGACCAACAGCCAATTGTCCAGGTAAGGGAAGACAGAGACGCCCTTCGTCCACAGATAGGAAACCACTGGGGCCATGCACTTCGTGAAGACCCTTGGCATGGTGGACAGGCCGAAGGCAGCACCTTGTATTGGTAACAGGTGCCGTCGATCACGAACCGAAGGTATCGTCTGTGCAGCGGATGGATGGAGATGTGGAAGTAGGCATCCCTCAGGTCGATGGATGCGAACCAGTCCCCTCGACGAAGGAAAGGAAGGATCAGCGACAGTGTGACCATCTTGAACTTCCTGGGGTGGATGTATTCATTCACCCCTTTGAGGTCCAGAATGGGTTGCAAGGTCCCGTCCAACTTTGGTACGGTGAAGTACTGGGAGAAGAAGCCAGTGGTAGTGGCCAAGGGCAGGACCTCTTCGATCGCTCCCTTCTGTAGGAGGGACTGGATCTTCTCCAGCAGTGCCGGGCTGGCCGGGGTGGAATAGAAAACACCTTGCGGTGGAATACTTGAGAACTCGATGGCGTAACCAAGATGGACGATGGTGAGGACCCAAGAGTCTGTGGTGATTGAGTGCCATTCAGCGAGGTGTTTGGCCAGGCTGGGATGATCTTTCAGGGCTGCTGACAGATGGAAGGTTGGCTGTGGAGGCGTCCTGCACAACACATCAAAAACGGGACTTGGTCCCAGACGACGACTTCGTCGAAGAGGTCTGACGGCTCTGAGGAGGTCATCGTGAGGAGGACACAGTCGAGGTTCACAACAGAGCCGACTGAGGCGAGCGTGGCTGGAAGCTAGATGACGAGGACCTGCGCCAGGTGGGTCGAGAGCTAAAGGCGCGGCAGGACTGTTGAGACTGGCAGATCCCCATCTTCTTGGCTGTTAGTCGAGGCTTGACGATGTGGTCCATGGCCTCATCAGTCGTCGCATTGAAGAGCCCCTTGCCATCAAAGGGGAGGTCTTCAATTCGTTTCCTTGTATCTTCTTGGAGGCCCGACGAACGTAGCCATGCGTACCGACGCAAGGCTATGGAGCCCACCATGACGCAGGCGGCTACCTCAATGGAGTGCCTGGAGGAGATGATTTGCTGGCTGGCGAATGCAACCACCTCAGTGTAAAACTGGTTGGCACTCACCCGATTCTCCTCTGGAACAGTGGACAAGAGAGGGTAGAACTTGTCCAGCAGGTTCCGGAGATAAGCCGCCAGGCAGGCCTGGGTGTTAGACACCCTGGGTATAAGGGAGGAGGCTGAGTAGAATCTCCTCCCGAAGGTGTCAAGCCAGCATCCTTCCCTATCGGGCAGGGTGGTATGCGCCCTGGTCCCTCCCTTGGTCTGGGCCGATTCAACGACCACAGAGTTCGGCAGAGGATGGTTGAACAGGAACTTGGCGTCATCCCTCTGGGTCCGGTACAGATGTTCAAATCAGTGCGGTATCGGCTGGGCGGAGGCCGGCTGGACCCATGGATGTTTTAGGGCCTCCATCAGGGCGGGCAGGAACGGAAGTGGAGCCGTCGAAGGTAGACGGGTTTCCACGTAGTGGAAAAGCGGGTCCTGCACCGCCGGGGCTGGTTCCGCAACCTTCAAACCCAGAGCTGCTGACATCCGAAGGAGGATGGCCGAGAACTGCTTGACATCCTCCGGTGCTGACTCTGGTGCTGGATCTCCGAAAGCCAAGGGCGGAGATTCGTGCGAGTCCGGCATCGACTCCTTGGAGTCTGAGTCGGACTCTTAGTCCTGGGAGGATGCCATGGACGACCTGTCTGGTGATCTGTCCTGGGACCTCTCAGCCGACGGACGGCGAGACGGTACAGACAGGGTGACTGTCGGGGCCGCAGTGGTAGCAGGCCTAGTTGGCGGAGATGGAGTGGCTCTTGTCAGAGGGATCACCGTCAGCACAGGGTGCTATATCGCCTGGGTGACCGTAGCGACAGTGGTAGTGGTCTGTGCCTGGAGAGCCTCCAGAGTTGGACAGGACACTGTGGAAGTGACCCTTGGAGGCAGAGAGACTGCCCAGTAGTGAGGCGTGCACTCACGGGATCGACGGTGGTGCGGCGATCCTTGCGGTGAGCGCGAGGGTGATCGTTCACACCGTGAGTGGTACACTCGGCAAGATGGCGAGCGGGAACGACGATACGGCGACCACTGCCTCACGTCGGGATGATACCGATCTCTGTATGAAGGCGAGTAGGACCGGTACGAGGCCGGGTACTCCCTCCAAGTCTGCTCCTGCCTGTATCTCATAGCATGAGAGGCGGAGAAATAGGGCAAGTCTCGCGTGGGTACAGACCATCCCAGATAGGTTTCCCGATGGCGTGGGGAAGGCTGTCTGACCCTCCATTCAGGGTAGGTTTCCCTTTCCGGATAAGCTTCCCAGTGGTGTGGGGAGGGCTGTCTAACCCTTCGTTCCGGTATCGGGGAGGCGCTTCTACCCTCAGAACCTCGGTGGTGATGCGAGGCCTGGGGAGCTACCAGAACAGCCTCTGGGCGGGCCGCCATTTGTAGGCATCCGGGCGCAGGTACCGCGGCTCTTAGAACAGGCAGGTCAAGATGTACAGCTGAGCCAGCGGTCTCTTCTGTATCAGAAACCTCCAGGACCTCCTGGGGTTCTAATTCCTCCTCGGGGTCTTCATGGAGTTGAGTCAGAGGAGGGGTAGGAGGAGCAGGTCTAGCCGGAGAGCCGTGCTTCTCCTTCCTCTTCTTCTTCTTCTTCTTCTCCTTTTCTTGGGATGGCTCTGAGGGGGCAGGCCGTTTGCACTGAGCTGCGGTCAGTGTTTTGGATGGTTTAGTGCCCCGCGAGCCCGCAGGAGCCTCCCTCGAAGCAGAAGCCGACGAGGTCTTAGGGATCTTCGGCAGGGCTGATGACGGAGCCCGGTGTGATGGTACCGAGCCTGGTACCATCGATGTGGTTGGGTCGGCAGCCGCCAATTCCGATAGAAGAGTGGTTGCAGGTCGGCTCGAGGTGGGTTTAGGCATCCTCGAGGTGGACGGGGTTGACTACTGTTCTGACGGAGATTGTTCCCAGCCATGTGACTTGAGGTGGGCCAAGCAGTTCCTAAAGGTCTGTGCAGTGAATTCTCTGCAGATTGGGCAAGCCTTGGTGTTGTCGGCCACACCCAAACACAGGAGACACTGGGTGTGCCCGTCGGATAGCACAACCTTACGACCACACTTCTCACAGGGCTTGAAGAGCGCCAACGTAGAAGTCAGAAGACAGGAAGAGACGAAGCGAAGTGACGAGTTGAAGACGCAGAGAAGACGACAAGGGGGGGGGTTGGCAAGTCAGGGATTAGGGGTCCCAGAAAAACAGGAACAAATCACCAAGACGTCAAAGCCAGTCCGAAAGCCGAAGATGAAAACCAAATACCAATCCGAGTCAAAAAACCAGAAAAGACTTGCAAACGAACGCCAAAGGCAGCAGCTAGGCTCAGAACCTCCATACACAACGGCGGACGAGAAAGAACTGATAGGAGACCGTTGCTCGGCAGGCTGAGCATGCCCAGTAGGGGCATGGGGGAGGGGTTCCCACCAAGCTACTAAGCTCTAGAATTTTCCGAACAGTACTGTGCATGCGCGAAAGCTCCTAGTGTGTGAGGCACAGAGACCACGAAGAAGAACATACATAAATATTCTGCATGAGAAGTGAATTTCCTCATCAGATACAACATGAGATATATTATACTCATGTATGACAAAATGTTGGCTAAGCTGATATTCCTTACGAATGAAATGTGCTACAAGTCCCATGTACTTTATAAATATAGAAAGTGTTCCCAGTAAGTAGTAATATCCATTATAAGCCTAGACTACATTATGAAAGGTATTTCTTGTAAGATGAAATGGCTACAGAAACAACAAGTCTAACCTATGGGATGTCTATGAATATGAGCATATACTTAGATTTGAAATGTCTTTGTACGATCCTCCACGGGGAGGTGTTTTGACTGCATAAGCTAATTAATTTTCTTAATATACAAAAGAGATAAAGTCACAAGACTATTTTTTTTGGTCATATAGTTTTTATGAAAATTCAAAGTTCAAGAAATTTTTAAGAGGAATATTGCTCTTGATCTGTCTACTGCACAACACAGTTGTTTAAATCCTATGGATTAAATCCTAGAGTTTTTAGGTAACCAAAGTGCTGAACTCTAGCTAAATACAGATTGACAAGCATAACACAAAGAATCTTCATTGCCTCCATAAAAACATAGAAAAGGGGGAATAGCGACTGTTTTAGTAACATAACTTTGAACACAACTTTGTTTCAAGGAATTATGAGGCTGTTTCACTCAGTGTACACGTGTAAGGGAACTATGGCCAATGACAGCTTGTTCTCACCCATAGCTTATCAAATTTGTTACTTCTTGTTTAAAAAAAATAAACAAACACATTTCCCAGACAATGTCTTTTGTGAAATGAAAGAAAACACTGATCTGTATTTTTTCAGATTATGTAATATGCGTTTGATGATTTTCATGTTAAAGAATGTGAGATTACTTAGATGAATATTACTAGTTTTTAAAACTTTGTTAAAATTCAAAGGATATTAATTAGTTAACATCATACGAGACTATTATTTCGTCAGTAGGGAAAGTTCTTTTTAAATTTTTTCTTTTCTTGTTTATATTTTTTTAAGTTTAGTGTTTAATATGTTTAGTTTTTTTTAGTTGTTAATAGACATAGGTATTTGTATTGTATTAGATGTACTAATGTAGATACTGTATTGTTTGTTTTTTTGGTATGTAGGCTATATTTATTTGTTCCAATTTATGTGGTTTGCTCAACAAAAAAACAAAAAAAAATGACACACACTGGAAGGATAATAGAGGGCCCCACTGCTAGTTTGTGTCCAGGATGACACCACTTTCTCAACCATAGGTTGGCTAGAAGGCAGCATCTGTCTTCAAAGTAATTAGTACTTCCTGTTTTCACAAAACTCATCTGAGCTGCCTTCTTTCTTTTTTCCCCAAGAGTTTGCTGGCCATGTAGGGGACAGTATTACAAGTTACTGCCATGTGACTCCAGTTGAAACATAGCACTAAATTCACAAGCAGAAAATCAGAGTTCATAATTATCTATAAACTAAGCTGATTTTTCTACTAGAGGGTAGTAATGTAGATAAATCAAAGTCAGAAGCACACTATGATACAGGATTCTCTACTAGTTTATTATACACATTTACACTCCACAAATACAAAAAATAAAAGTAAAAATAAAAATCTGTACACTTCACAGTACCAATCTGCTAGCTAATATGAGGACACTAACACGGCTCCAATACAGCCGCCCTACAACAGGCAGTGGAGCTACCCTCTTGTTCTTGGTTATACATTCAAGGACAACACTCCTTCAAACAGACAGGTCAGCCTTCTCTGTCCATAGTTGATTCCCCTTCTGCATCAAGAAGGCTCATGCTTTTGTCTCCTGTATCATGATGCCAAAGACTGGGCTGTCTCCTGCCACCTGCATCATTTTTTCATCTTCATGTCTGCTTCGATGGCACAACGGCGTCCCCTGGTTCCACCATCCTGGTCAAGATGCAAAGAAAAAGGAGAAAACGTTATTTGCAAGCTCAGTGGAAGAAAAAATGTTCAAGGGGTTGGCTCCCATTTATGTTACCAAGAATGATTCCACCCACTGGCAGTATTGTGCTCTTTCTTAAAACACAGAAGACTACCCTATGAAACTGATGGTGAATTCTGTGTGTCGACCCAAGATGGCAGGAAAGGGCAATATATCTCTTAACATCTGTGGAAATTCTTGACAGTGATACTGAATGTTGCTTGTTCCAAATCATTCTTCCAGTGGGCAGAAGGGATGCTACTAACATACCTGATAAATTGCTGCTCTTTAGAGGGGATCTCTTCCATGTGCGTGGCCCTGGCACTATCTCCCTAGCACCTCCTCATAGCGGCTTTCCACGAATGTAGGGCAATGGGAGAGCTTACTTCCATCTCCTGCCCTCTCCATCTGGCTGCCTTTCCTCATACGCTTCTCTGACTTTCAAAGATAGGTATTAGAAAACAATCCCCAACCCGATTCGCTTGGATAGAAAACACATTTTCTGAAGATCAGCAGACAGCTTAATGCCAGACCACAGTTGCTTGTAAATCCATAGAAAGAACAGACAAACCACTGTGTTTTAGCTTTCCTGTGTACATTCACTAGAACTGTCACATAGTTTGAAAAGAATCTGAGGGTAGGAAAAGGAGATCAATGTGCCAGCACATACTGTTATGAACAGTGTGTAAGAAACATCAGCTCATATTTTAATTTAATATTAATTTATTAAAGTATTCATTTCCCATCTATACAGGAACAGGTCCCATGTGATTTGGTTTCTCTTTACAATAAGAGAAGCTAGAAATATCTTTCATTGAGACACGACTTCCTAATAATCTTTTCTCTGTGAATGTCAGACCACCACTACAAAGTAAGCAACAGCAACGCTTGGAAAAATTACTTTTTGGAGTACAATTCCATCCTGGCTGAGAGATTTTGGAAGGTGTAGTTCAAAAAGTAACTTTTCCAATATCTGCTAATGAGTCCCATTTTATGAACATGACTAGAGGCTCTTTCGTGAATAATGCATTTTAGGTTCATGCCACCGACGTTGAAGAAATCAATACTTGATCAAGGGAGAAACAAAGACAAAGCAGTCCAGATTATGTTGCTAAAATTCTCAAAAATGAAGTACAAATGTTTTTTTTAAAAAAAATCAGCCACCACCATAATCTGTTACTGAAGAGCAGGCATGACAAGAAACAGAGCAGAATGGGACTCCTTCCATGAGAAAGGACTAATTTTAAGAAAATGTGTAAGTGGCTCCATCTTTTAAAAAAAACGGGAACAGTAACCTTAAGAAATCCTCCTCCACTGATAATGTATTAAACAAGCTTTCCTGTAAAAGACTGCAAATTGACAGATCTCAGGAATGTTTAAGTAGCAGCTTTTGGAGGAAGTGTGGTTTTCTTCTCTTCTGAGATTTTACACTATGGATTTTCTTTGTGCATAAATTATTTGTTGTGGGCAAAATCCAACTCTGTGCAAACAGACATCTTCTCAAGTAAAAGGACTTTATCTTTCTCTTTCTCACTGCCACATCCCTTTCTTCTGGAGCAAATTTTGAAAGTACAAAAGGAGAGGGGGACATCACTTTAAAGCAGACAATGAAGACACTGAGCTGGTCAAAGATTTCCTATACCTTCGTTCAGTCATTAATCAAAATAGAGGCTGCAGTCAAGAAATCAGAAGAAAACTAGGACATAGAAGGGCTGTGAAAGAATTAGGTAAGAGCCTCAAGTGTCATATATCAACAACAAAGAACTGTCTATGCCCTCATATTTCCAATGTCCATGTATGGTTGTGAAAGCTGGACAGTAAAGAAAACTGATAGGAAGAGAATACTCTCATTTGAAATGTGCTGGAGAAGAGTTCTTTGATACTGTGAAGTACTAAAAAAACAAGCAAATGAATCCTAGAGCAAATTAAGCCTGAACTCTCTCTAGAAGCCAAGATGACTGAGCTGAGTCCATTGTACTTTGGACATATCATGAAAAGATGACACATCAGAACAGTGGTCCTTAACCTTTTCTTTACTATGGACTCCCTGTAAATATAATTTGTCACCAGGGATCCCAGCCTTAACTCAAGATTTAAATATTCAAATTTAGATTTAAACATTCATTTTTTATTATTATTTATTAAAGGCTTCTGGAGACTAGGATTCAAATCCCTGCTCAGCCACTGGGTGATCTTGGGCAAGTCACATTCTCTCAGTCTCAGAGGAAGGCAACAGCTAATCCCCTCTGAACAAATCTTGCAAAAAAAAATCCCAGTGATAGGTTCACCTTATGGTTCCTATGACTCAGAAGTGACTTGAAGGCACACAATAACAAAGGGCTGTTGACAGAGGGAAGTTCTTTCTAGCAATCATGTCTCTCCTCCGTTTGAAAACTGACTTATGACGACCCTAAGGCAAACCTTCTTGGCAAGATTTGTTGTCCTTTGCCATTCTTTGAGGCTGAAAGAATGTGACTTGGCTAATGTCACCCTATCGGTTTCCATGGCTGAGTGAGGATTCAAACTTTGGCCTCCAGAGTCCTAGTTTAGGCATGCACACATACCTGCCACTGTGTCCCTTTCATCACAGATGTGGCAGTGGGTCTGTGTGTGCAGGTGCTGAAACTGCTCCCTCATGTGCAAATGAGAGAGCAGTCTGCGTACACACATGCTTGCTGCAGCATCCCTTTCATCAGGAACACAGCAGCAGGGAGTGCATGCAGGTGCCAAAACTGCTCCCTCCTTTGCAAACAAGGGAGCAGTTTTGGTACCTACACACACCTGCTGCTGCATCTGTACTGTTGCTGCTGTTGGTGTCCAGAAGCAGGGCTTCATGGACCCACTTTGAGGGCTCTGCAGACTCCTGGGGTCCCCAGACCCCAGGTTAAGAACCACTGCATTAGAAAATAAAATAATGCTTGGCAAGGCAGAAAGTCATAGGAAAAGAGGAAGACGTCGTTACAGGTGGAGTGACTCATTCAAGGAAGCCACAGCCCTGAGTCTCTGAAATTGGCGCAGGACTGTTGGTAACAGGGTGGCTCAGAGGCTTCCCCTTCCCAAGGTCACCACAAGCTGAAGTCAACTTGGTGGCAGTTCATAACCAACAACAAATGGTTCTTTTTATATTTCGTTTTACTGAAAGATGCTCCACGAATGCCAATTTTTTTAAATGTACCATATAAATAATGTATCCTGGAAAAACAAGCAAGAATATGTGCAGATTGTGCCCTTGATTGGGGAAGCCACAGTTGGCAGGTTCTCCTCTGAAAAAGACACAGCTTAAATGTATATATGAAGGATGCGTATCACGGCCACTGACTACACAGGTTGGGGATTCTGGGAGCTGCAGTCCAAGAAAGTTATTTCTTAAAGTAATGACCATACATATGCTTACTCCCTGAATATGGTGGACCCTGAATCTGCCATATGGGTAGCTAGGTGTGTGCGTTGTGCGTGCGTGTGTATAATAAAACATAAATGTTACGAAAGACAAATATGTGAAGAGAACCACTTTCCCAGCATTACAAACAAAATAATACAGTGAAGCACAATGAAGTAGGACATTTCTTCATGTTTCTTTGACCTTGAACTACATTCCTATGAGAAAACATAAAGGAATCCACTACCACCTCTGAGACTAACTGGGAAGAAACAAATCAGCCATAAGCTTTTGTGGGCACACTTGACTTTATCAGATGTGTGGAGTGAAGCCTAGGTAGACAGAGATATATACTATTACTGTCTCTTACTGTGCAGATTTTGTGGCCAATGCTATACAAAACATGACTATTAAAAGTACTTACAAAAAGAGAAAGGAGAAAGGCAGGGGAGCCCATAGGTACACTGTCCTGTTAAGAGAAATGAAGGTAGTGAACTGATTTATCAGAAACACACATAAATAATCTATCTGCCTGGCACCTGTCCTGGTCAACATCCACAGCTCAGTCCCATCCCGCCCAGATACTCTGAAGTACTGCAAAAGAAAGTACATTCTAGAGGACACTACCTTGGCTGCAGAGAGAGCTCCAAGATAATGAGGGTGCAATCCTATGTATGCTTTTCTTAAGCCTCAGGAAATGCAACAGGCTTGATTCTAAACAAATGTGCTTAGAGCTGCACAGTGAATTCCTTTCAGCCATATACTGGGTACTCACAGTGTCAAGTAGATCCCAGTCCATATGATACTGTTGGGTGTCATGTATCAATATAATCTAAATACCAAAGAATATACATCAATTGGGCTCAGTGCTTGTAAGTGAAGTCCTCTGCTTTCATGTTTGCAGAAAATAACATTCTTTCCTCTTATCTGGCTCTATATCCACCAGCTTACAGCTTGGAGTTGCTCTTTAGTATAGTCAATCACCAACCCTCTTTCCTCATCTATAAGCAACAATTGATTTTGAGACGCAAATTAATTCTTAACACTTAGTTAGATATTGAAGAATAAGCCTACCACAGCCATCTTTGTTATCAATTCAAACAAAAGATGCCTATCATTTGATTTCCAAATACAACTTCGAAATGAAGTATTCCAGAGAGACCGTAAACCACCTTGGGTGGATATATGTCCTAGATACCTTGAACCATGTCCCCTGAACAAAAGGAAACATTCACCAGCGCTTGTTAGCCTCACCTTCTCTGAAGCATCTTGTTTCCGTGTGGAATCTCGTCCACGCAGGCTTTTTGCACTGATTCCAGATTCAGATGTTTGCATGATCAACTGTGTGGCTAGAAATTGCTGCAAGAGACCAAGTAACAGCTATTAGGAATCTCAACAGGAACACCAAACTTAATGGTTTAGTATCACAGCACTGAAAATAAATTTGGGTATTGGTTTGATGGCATATGCCTGCATTCCTTCTACCTCAGTGGTTCTCAACCTGTGGGTCCCCAGATGTTTTTGGACTTCAGCTCCCAGAAGCCCTGAGCATTGACCATAGTGGCTGGGGCTTCTGGGAGCTGAAGTCCACAAACATCTGGGGACCCACAGGTTGAGAACCACTGTTCTACCTGATCTTGAAAACAGGAAACCATGGGGTGTAATGGCCCAGACATCACACCCAGTAAAGTTAGTCCATTTCTCTGTATACAAACCAGTAAGAGACACAAGATGCCTCAAAGTGGAGACTGTTTTTCACAAGTACTCAAATTCTTCTCTGCCAAATCAGGAGAGGGATTTGCTGTGCCGGTACCTGGATCTGCTCTAAGACATCTCGCTGCATTTCCACAGCCATGTGGTACACATCATGGTCTGAACTGTTGTACATGACAGCATTCTGGAACATCAGCATGATATCTCGCTGGAACTCTGCTGTGGTCCGGATCAGTCCATTCTCAATATTTTTTTTAATGGTTGATAAGTCCATCGGCCTGATAATAAAACATCAAGCAGGTTTTTCAGTATCTAAGACATGTATTTATTAATAACAAACGAAATGCAAATTAGCATGACCATTTGTTGAGAGGCAGCATGGTGTAATAGTTTTGAGTGTTGCACTGTAATATCAAGAGTTCCATGGCTCAACCATAGAAATCCCCTGGGTAGACTTGGCAAATCATATTCTCTCAGTCTCTGAGGAAGGCAAGGGCAAATATCTTCTGAATAAATCTTGTCAAGAAAACTCCGTAACAGGTCCACTTGAGGGGTGCCATAAGCCAGAAATGGTATGAAGGCACACAACAGCAATGATCTTTTGTTAAGACTAGCTGTTCTATACCCTTCTAGCTTTATCTAGTGCAATCTTCCCACCGAATGGGCCCTGCCAAGTACAGATTACGAATGCTTTGCCCCTGTCTACAAGCAGACTGAATACTAGTGCTGATCTGTGACAAATACCGATATAAATCTGGTTACTGACCTCTGTACAATACTGTGGTAACCTGGAGCAATATCATCAGTCACAGGCTGCAAAAAGACATTGGCGTACCTGTTGAAGGAAAACTGCATCAGGAAATCCTCATAAATGACAAAGGACTAGCTGTAGAAAGCTTCAGTCAAACTAAGTCAAAGTCAGCTAGCACAACTTCCACCTTCATAATCATGGAACACATACTGAGTATTGTTTCTACTCTCATTTGTTTTGTATGCTAAACAGATTCTGGAACTTAAAAAATCCACATCCTTTGATGAACGTTTGGTCCATCTATACATTTCTCTACCAGTTCTACCAAACTGATAAAGCAAATCTTTAGAGTATGCAAAGTACTGAACAGTAAAAACTATGCAAAGTCAAGTCAATGAGCTGAGAACTGCAGAGTGAAGATACATCATTCCCTGACCACCAGAAGTCTAAGTTGCCCACTGATCTTCTGAAAACTGCAACAAAAAGCAAAGGAAAAAACAAACAAAACAAAAGAAGCAATTCCTCTTCAGAGTTTTTACTATGCTCAGGAGCAATTGTATTGTGTTGGGTGGCGGTGGCTACATTTTAAAGTGGCAATTTCAGCTTTTCAAGATTTCAGAGACTCCCAGACTTTGTGCTACATGCTGTCATTGAAATCTCCAGAGCTATAATGTTTAATCAATTAAGAACAACACAGTTAAAAAGAAACTTTAAAAAATCAGACAATTTCTAAATGCAAGTCTTATTATAAGCAATATAAATGGCAAAAAATCTTCTTAAAAAGGGATTCCAACTTCCCTTATGCTCAAGAGGGAATGGCTCTTGCAAAATTAGGACTACTACAATGTGCATGTGTAGCTTTTATCTCCCTCTTCTTCCTATACAAATGCACACTGGATGCAAGCTTTAGGGCTGTTTGTTATTTACCTGTGGTTAGCAGCCGCTCTCCAAACCAACATAATAGCCTTTTTCCAGATCTTTTGGGCCTGAATGGCTTCCTGATCCTCACTGCAAACAGAGCTGGAAAGAGAAAGAGAGAAAGAAAGAAACACATTTATCAGAAAACACAGAGGTTCCCCAAATAAGCACAAAGGATACAGACAAGTAAGTAACCCCCAACTCTTATCTTCACTTCCTTCACATTTCTCCAAGTTAGGGGAAAAAGGCTGGTCTCCTTGCAGCTGGAGTCTAACCATGAGGGTGCGCTACACAGCAAACAAGCAGTTCAAAGTCCTTCAAGGTTACACAGGTCTCAGCAAATTCACACTACCAACAACTACACAGTGAGGGACACAGTGAGTCTCAACCCACAGAAGCTGGCAGCATGCTCTGGGATATCTACTGAGTAGCTGGAGGTTCCCCAATACTCACAACTGTGAGGAGGCAGGGCTGCTGGGGATGGAATCAGCCAGCGTGTGAGACTGCAAAGGCGCATTATGGATACTGAAGCCATCATCGCTCTCACTCACAGGGGGCTCATTGTCCATCTCTGAGAGATATTCCTCACCCTGATCTTCCTCTTTGGGCTCCTCCAAACTGGCAGCCTCGCTGGCACCATCCTCCTCATCCTCTTCACCCTGAGCAGCCCGAGATACAGGATTAAAAGTGCAGCCAATCATCTGTACAGCCAAGATGCAGCTGACAGTTAACAGCATCAGCACCAGCCTCCAAAGCTGACAGCAATGGGGAAAGCACAAGCTACATGCACAAACACCTGCCAAGAATGCTGTAACATGCTTGGGGAGAGAGCCCTTCCATCTCCTTTCTCCACTTTACACTTTCCTGCCTGCTGAGAATTTTCAGAGGGGATAGTTTCTCCATTCCACATCTTACTATTGTCTGAAGTCCAACTGGTGGGTGCAATGGTATTTCTAATGACAGGCACATCTAGTCCCCTCAATCTTTATTTTCAGGGGTGATAAAGGCCATATTTTCTCATCAGGCTTTTCATTAATACTCTGTGATTACCCTTTTTAAAAACTTTTATTGTTTTTTAGACTTCAACAATAAAAAGCAAATCAATCTCTATCACTCAATCTCCTCAAATTAAACAAAATCATAGCAATGTCAAATACTTTCATGTACATTCATTCATCTATAATATCTGTATCAATGCCTGTATCTGTATCTCTCTCTCTTATCCAATCACTTAAATATATTCATCCATCATTATCTAATGTCCATTATTAGTTGCTCTACTTCTGTAACATACAACATGCACCAAAAATCCAACTGATTAGCTAAAAGTCCAACGTTCTAATCTGGCAAATCCATTTACTGAGGAAAATGAAGGACTGTGTTATAAAGAACTGTTGGCAACCCTTGACGGAACTGAGATTACCAGAACTTGGAAACATGCCCAAGGACTTTCATTTCATAGATATCTTAAAAGAATATGGTCAACTGTACTTGCAAAAAAATTAACTAGCTGTTTCTATACAATCATTTTCAAAATTGTAGTACTAAGTGGTTCTCTACAAATTCTTTCCCCTGAATTTGTCATACTGTGGTAACTGCTTAGAGGTATAGATTTCATTGTTGCCAGGTTTTAGCCTGTTTAATTTTAAATATATTCCATTTTTAACACTAAGCTGCTTTTTTGGCCAGAGCTTCCCTCAAGGACTTTACATTCAAGTAATATAGAGCCACAGTGAAAAACTACAATGGAGGCCAAATAACACAGAGCAATAATGGAGTAATGCAGAGCTACAACAGAAGTACATGCGAAAGAGGTTAATGGAGCTTTTCCTTCTGGTCTCTGAGTCTGGGGCACTTTGTACGTATTGCGACAGGTCTCTGCTCTAATTTTGGCTTCCTTTGCCTGTGGACTCATATGCAAACAGCTAACAGCTTCTTTCACTCTGCACATATTATGCCAAGAAATGTAAAATTAAACAACTTACCTTCATTTGGTTCTCAAACAGAGCTTGGGCTTCTTCCTTCATTGATTCTGGGAAACAAAAACAAAACAAGAAAATCTCTAAGACCATTCTCCAGCACCAGTATCATTCTTTGTCAACCTACTAAAACTGATCCAAACTTCCCACAAGCGCAGAGCATTACCTGGAAGTTCATATTTGTGGTGAAGGTCTGCCTGTGAGGAGTCTTCACTTGCACTTGGAGCATGTGAAGAGGAAGTCTCATCATCAGCGGGGAGCTAGAATGAAAAGCACAATCCCACCACCACATGAGTAACTGGACCACCTTCCTCCACAGCTCACCATGAAGTCACCAAATGCCATGAGAAGTGTAATAGCCAACAATAATGCAACAACCCAGCAGCATGCACAGCAAAGCTCTGCACAGCTAACCTAGGACAAGAACAGTGCGTCTTTTGCAAGAGGACTGCAGAAAAATTATAGTATTGGGAAAAGCATTCAGCTTGCAAAGAACGCCAGCTTTTACTTTTTTTAAAAAAAGAGGAGGGGCACAACAGGCTTCAAAATTGTAAATACAAAGAGAATGTCTGCAGAAATAATTGAAATGGGATGGACAGCTGAATGATATTTCCAAGGGATTGGGAGCCAAAGCTTCAGGGTGGGGAAATCTACTTTTTTGACTCAGAAAACAAAAATAAACTTTGCAAGGTGGGGGATGATCTGATTCTCTCAATTTGCATACATTGACTTGAGCAATATCATCCTTAGTGTAGAATTTGGGAATGCTTTGGTGAGGACTGGGGTAGATTAACAATGGGAATCTAGCAGGCCACATTACTGCCAGGAGATCTTGGAGAACTCTCCTCCCTAAAACCACAGTGTGAATGAAAAAAATTGCCCCTAAATGTCCCCTAACACTCTAGGAAGGGGTGGACTACATGTAGCCTTTGGGATACCTAAGCGCAGCCAGTGGAACCCCACTCCAAGAAGCCCCTCAAAGGGCCTAGATCCCACACTATCTTTTAAAAAAAAATCACACTCATTTTGGAGCAGTTCTTTCCCTCAACTCCCCCAGCTCCCAAACTATCTAAAAAGATAGGAGTCTTGTTTCCATAACATTCTTCCTAGACCTCAAATTGTCCAAAACAGGCAAAAAATTGGCTGAACACCAGCCAAAACAGCAACATGTGACAACATGGAGCACTGCTATAGCCCACCAGGGAGGTACAGGAAGGAAAAATAGCCCCTGCTCTGTTTGCAGTTGTCCACCCTTGCTCTAGGGCCTATGGGCCGCATTTGCATTATGTTTTAAGGTCCAGGAAAGAGCCCCTCCAAAACAGGAAGTGCCCAACAATTACTTCTGACTTCCAGTTTAAAAAACCCTTCCTTAGGCCTAAAATGGCCCAAGGCAGGCCCAAAACATGGTGATAGCCCCCACCCCTTTGAGGGAATTTGAGGGCAATTTTTAAAAATTCTTCACAAAACATTTTTAGGACTTCAGGGTGGGGGCTGCAGGCAACAAAAACAGCCCTGGGGGCTGCACGTCACCCATCAAGCCATACTCTGCCCACCACTGATATAGAACTTCCACTGATGTAGAATACTAGTTTTAGTAGACAATAAAAATAGTCCCAAATTTGCCCCAAAATTAAAACTGAACTAAGCACAAACACTAGAAACAACTTCAAACTGTAGGCCTCTTTTGCCATTTGCCATTTTCCTTACTCGTGTGCTTCCCCATATCCCCAGTTACATTTACCTCTGTCTTCACTGCACTGTGATCCATTTCATCTTTTGATGATTCCATCTCCATTTCAGAGCCCTCTAGTCCAGCAATCGCTGTCTCTTCATCTTCAGAGATCTGTCCCCTAAATTCAGAGGCCTCACTTGTTCTTGCTGCTAGTGTAGAAGCTTCCTCGGAGCCCAAATGAATCTGCCCCTGCTCAAGAGGCTCATTTTTCACTTCCGCTCCCAGTTCCCCCATGCTCATCAGTTCTCGGATCCCCTTAGCCTCTGGTTCCTCACAGTCTTGTCTCTCCTGCTTTACTGTCACGGGCAATGGGGGGATCTGGCTTTGTTTCTCATGCTCGGATTGGAGTGGATGTTCCCGTTGGAGTGGATGCTCCCAGGGGCCAGTCAGTGACTGAGGGTCCTCTATCTCTTCACAGAAAGACAAGGCAGCCTCAACTGCCGCGACATCCAGGACTTCAGGATGGTCATCCACCTTTACCAACAATGGCCCAGAGAACAAAAAGATGCCATGATAAATGAGAAAGATGCAAAGCCTTTTCTATAATGACAACAAATACTGTATCTATTTTGTTCTAGAGGCCTAGATGCAGAAAACAGAAGAGCACCAATGAAAACATTATTCATTCTCATTATTCCCAGCACAAGGACGCTATCCACTGCTCTAATGGAGACAGCACACAGCTCTGGGGACTTGAAGAGGAATGTAATAAATGTGAAGTTTCTTTTTGGAAAACAAGGTGCTCTCACTTTTTGTACAGATAGCTATCCTGGACTGTTAAGAACAGGTTACTCTATTCTCTATGCAGGAGTACATTACTGGCCCCCCTTTCAGAAAATGAGACAACCAGGTCTTGCTTCTTTAAAGACCCTCTTCTCATGCTACTCGGTGGCTGTCATCTATCCAGATCCAGCACTCCTGTCTACACTGCAAATCGAACACTAATTAGTTTTGCCCACAACTGTGACCACAAGGTCAAACTGTGACAAGTTATTTAAAAGAACCATAACAATCAAATGTCACTAGTATCCTCACCACTGGCCACTGCTTCTAACTATAGAAGAATATCTGAGAGTGTATTAAAGGAGTATACATATAAATGAATTGTACAAATACATACACACAGACATATATAGACAGATAGAAAAGTTTAAAAAACACCATGGCAAGAAATCAAACGAGTGAAATTTCTATTTACTTATTTCAGACCAAACTGCGTTTTTAAACCCATCATATTGCAATGGATAAAAGTAATACCTGAAACAAATTTTGGTTTCAACTATAATGAGCCCCAGCCTGCCTCAGTTATTTAAATTTGACCCAAATACGAAATTTTTGCAATGCTTTCAAGAGAAGCTTAGGTTTTCTCTCAAGGAGAAGGATGTTCCATTAACTGGGGCAAAGTTGCAAAAAACACCTCTCTCCACACCTCAGTTATGTGAACAGATGTCAAGGAGAAGAGAAACAAAAAATCCCCTTACTCCAGTGCTACACATACTGGCTTGCCATGGTGGGCATCCATCAAACCCTCTGGAAAAGGCAATGGATGTCCTGCTTGGAAAGTTTGGTTTGTACTGCAGCAGCATCCCTAGCGCTTTCCAGGTTCACCACAATGCCCAAGTCAGGGAAGATACAGAGCCACTGAGATCAGAAAAGCTTCACATATGTAAGTGGATTCTTGGTTTAGGTCAGCCTTGATAACTGTAACAGATTTGAAGCATTAAGTATCAGCGATCTTGATAGAGGGTGAGGAACAAGGCAGGAAGAAATGCCCCCAAAATTGCCAGAAGCAATGACCAACAATGCAGGCCTGTAGCTCATTTACCTTATCCTCAATAATGGCTATGATGTCCCCAACTGTCTCAAAGTCCAGTTCTTCCCCAGTGTAGGAAGGCTCTTCCCCTGTATAGGAAACTGCAACATCCATCTTCTCAGCCAAATCCAGATCTTCCTTCCCATCCATGCTGTGGTCTTTGGAATTACCTACAGCACCAGATGCCCCAGAGCCCAGGCAGTCTTTTTTGATGGAATCAATGATCATGGAAATTTCACTGCTGTCCATTGACACTGTCACGGTGTGAGGATCAGGAACGGACTCCATTGAAACACAGGTACTGGGCTGACTCACTGGACAAGAGCGACAAGTCAAGTGAAAGTCTAGCAGCTGTGCCAATCAGCATGGGTCAGAGCAAGAATTAAAAGGTATTCCAGTTCCCAGTAAAGACACATACAGGCTGGTGTTCCCTTCTGACATCCCCACACTCCCACAATGGCAGGAGTAAATGCAGGAGCCATTTCTTTGCAACCCAGTCAAGCCCTAACCTTAACCTTTACCATCTTTAGTCCCATCCTTCCTCCTTTCTCTGCTCTGGCTGAAACTTAGAAAGATTCCTTCTGACAGCCCCAGCTTAAGTCATTTGCTCCCCAATGACATGATGAGCTTAAGAATCCTGAGATCAAACACCTGCTACAGAGCTGAGATGCTCACAGCCTGCATTCATATAGCCCTTTTGTACAACTTAAGGAAGAACGTCTTCTGTAAGGTACTTAGTGACACATGAGTGCAAGGACGCACCTGTCGCTACACTTTCTGGAGTTGCAGCTGGCGGCACCACAGCTGGTGCTTGTAGCGTAGGGACCATGACTATAGTTGCCTGTGACACGGACTCTACAGGGGGAGGCAGGAGTTTGGCTGGAGGTTCACTGGCAACAGCAGAAAAGGAAGCAAGCGATGTGGTGAATTGTGTTGGACCAGCTTCTAAAAGGCGAGAAAGAGTAGGAGCACCTAACAAAGTATGAAGAAGGGAAAGGCACATTAGCCAAGAAGCAACAGCTACAGAAGACTACTACTAAGCAAGCAAATCCCTTCCAGCACAATCAAGGCTATACATACAGTCACAAAACCAGGTGCAGATAGCTCTCCTGGGGGTAATTCCCTAGCAAAGCCCAGAAGCACATACAAGCAAGGGCACAGTGTGCTTTTAAATGATGGAAGATACTAATGTAAAAGAATAATAAAAGCCCAAAATCTGCTCCAAAAACCCCCAGAGTTGGGATAAAACAACCACATTTTTACACACTACACATTCTGGATATTTGCACTGCTTTCCCTGAATCTGCAAAACTCAATTCAATTTTCACCTTTTGAAGACTTATGGAATCGACAATATTCTGATACATAACTGGTACAGGGTAAGCAAACAGAAGTATGTAGGTCAAGGAGGGCTGGCCCAAGGGACAGCAGGTTACTAGGAGCAGTAGGACTTCTGCCTTTGAAAACCTTTTTCTGATTCCCAAGCCTCCTGCCAACAACGGCCCTTCTTTTCCTCTTTTCTCACATCATGTATCATTTGCTTAACTTTAAAAAGTTATCTGGGATGTCAAAATTTGCATCACAGTCAAGATTTCATGCATCTTTGTGCATGGCTAGATGAAGCCTGATGCAGAATTCTGAGGCAGGACCGCATACACATTGTGCTGAAAATGCCCAATTTTTACCCTAGCGGGTTCCAAAGTCTATATAAAATACAAAGATTTTTCTCCCATCTATCACTCCTGCAACATTAGAGATTTAATCAGGTATTACACACATTCAGCTTTATTTTCATTGTTTCAAGGGGCTAGAAACTTGCTTCAGAAGAACTTAAAATTTAAACTGTATTCTCAAGATTCATAATTGTGTGAACTGTATCAATTTTTATGTCTGCATGATACAACTACAAAATTATATAGTGCTTCTAATTAGGCATATTAAACTGAGAACAAAAAATGCCACAACAGGACCTTGTTCCGAGGTCTTAAGAAGTTATCTAAATAGAGACAAAATGGCAGATACATCAGTACTGGAAAGAAGAAAACTCCAAAGACAAAGGCTAGAAACATAAAAGGGATGAACAGAAGACGGAGAAACATACAGCTTAATTAGAAAATATTTACAGAAAAATAGAAGGAATGAGATAGAACATACAACTCAGAATGAGATAAAGCACAAGAAAAGACAAGGAAAGGGAATGATTTAAAGGCCAGGTAGAAAGCAGTGAAATTACTGACACAAGGCAATACACAAAAAAGTCTGACTACAAGCTTTGCCAATCATGCAAATCACCTGGTCCCTTAACTTATTAGCTTTTAAGGAACTATTTAAAATCTCCTACCTGAAGCAGCAGGGGATGCGGGAACAGTAGTAGAAGCTGACTGCATCTCTCCACCATGCAACACGGGAAGAACCCCTCCGACCTCTAGGAGGATACCAGAGCTGCTTGTGTGACCAGAAACAACCGACATGTCACTCTCGCCCACCTGCCAAAGGATGCGCATAGACTAAAAACTAATGCACAACAAAGTCTCATTTCTATACCCAGTTCCAATACACTACATTCAGGAAACCTGTTCCAGGCCCCTGCTGTCATTTGGCTGACACGCTCCTCCCCTCGGGCTGCTACTTCACAGTATTCAAAAATACAGCAGCACCACAGATGAAGATCATCAAGTACACATGCACTGAAAATAAACACCAGAACAAAACCCAGAACTTCCTCAATCCCATCCATGTGAGTAATACACCATGCCTCTCAGACATGACTTAGAAACTTAACTAAGTCTGATAAAACGTCAAAACTAGGGGGAGACTTTCACTGATATAATTAGCAGTAAAACAGAAGCAGGAACAGGGATGCGTGTCAGAAAGGTCACAAAAGAAGAGGCGGGCAGAAGGAAATAAGGAAGGTATATATCTTGAAACAAACACTTGATAAACTACATATATTAATAGTGCAAAAATTCCCACACAGGAAAGTTTTGCACACCAGTAGGGAAGGAGAATTAAATGGCTCAAATCTTTTTGTTCTCCTTCCTCCCAAATTGGTATCTCATTTCAAATAGGTGGGATGAAGGAAAACAGAGCTTTGTTGACATTTACAGAGCTCCTGTCATACACAAGTAAGCAGTTTGTTCTTATTATATTAAGGCATCCAAACAGGATAGAACAGTCTAAGTTGTTGTACAACTATGCAGATTTCCACATCAAATTGCACTGTTTGCAATTACTAGTACAGATATAATTTTAGTATAACAGGTTTGTACAATACATAAGAGATTTTATTTCACTGTATGTGACTTGGTCATTCTCTCCCCTCTTTTGTAGCATCAGTGTCGGCAGAATATATTTAAAACACTTCTTCCATTTATTCCACACCTTGAGGTAGTGCATTTGCAGCTAAATTAGCCCCAAAACACATCAAAAATAAACCCACATCTGGGAGCACCTGATAATCATACGTGTCCCTCTTGGAGAGAAAAGCACTGGAAGTCCAACATTACAGCAGGAAACAAACATAATCATTAACATTTAAAGGAAAGAAATCAACAAAAGATATATCAAGAACAACTTCCCTTTAATCTAATCTGGTGCCCTCCAGATTTCCTAGACTATAACCACCATCATACTCAACCAGATGAGCACTATGGTCCAGCACATCTGAAGGATATTAGATTAGGAAATGCAGATCAAAAAACATTTAGAATTCCAGCCAATAAGTTAAATGCATTTCCTGAACAAAACTATGTACGATCGTCAAGCTTTTCTAATTGTTGCACAGTGCAGTGGTTACCATGAACTGAACATCATCTCTTCAAATAACATCTCAGCCATGAACTCACTGGGCTGCATTAGGAAACCCACACTCCCTCTCTCTCTGTCTGTCTCATTCCCCTAACTATAAAGTGGGAAGAAATAATCTTGTTTGTACTACTGAGATGATGCATGCAAAGCACTTCTATGCATCTTGGAAGGTGTGCTACATACAACGGCTATATGTTACTTGGGCTCCTAAATCCTCTCTAAGCTTTCTCCTTTGACAAAGGTTTGTGCCTTTTGTGGTGAAAGTCAGTCACAGAGATTCACCAGGATGATTGCATATATAAAGCAGGGAACTCCATACCAGCCTGGGGCTCGTGGGCAGGAGGCTGCCCTTCTTCAGCAGCTCTGAAAGCAGAGGAGAAGGAGGCGGAGTTGCTTTCTGTCCTAGCATCTTTTTCTGGGCTGAATCATCTGTGACTGGGGTCATGGGGGCATCCAGGGAGGTGGAGCCCATGGGGGTGTCAGGGATCCCAATGAAGGAGGCAACTGGGGTGCTGGGCAATGTCCCTGGAGTTACCTGAGAAAGAGAAAAACCACACTGTTCAAAGCCACATCCTCACCATCTTGACATGTCCCACTGACTCCTCCCACCAGGGCCAGTGACCCAGCACATCCCAAACACCTCCTCCATCACTCTTGCTCCTCTCAAACCTTTGTGTGTATCCACCTTCTTATTCCTATGCTAGGCATCATCACCAAAATATGTTCCATATCTTTGTCACACAGGACAAAGCAAACTCAGTTTTCTGGACAAGGCTGCCCAGAAACCACTTTGTGTTAGACAAGGCAAAAGAGAGTGAGGGAAAGGCAGGAAGCCTTGAGAATGGCAGGAAACCCTGCACAGCCTAACATTCTCTCATGCCTGCTGAATCCTTACCCCTGGACTAGCCTCTTCCACACTGGGTTGAGACAAGTCCCCCAAACCATAGTCTGCTCCTGGCGAAGTTGAGCCTGCTGGAGAGCGAACCATCATGCCTGGCAGTCTTCGTGATGGGTTTTTAACTGCTTGACGAGCTGAGGGGAAAAAAGACAGAGTATGACATTTGAAAAGTTCTTATTTGGACCACTATCTTGATAAATGAGAAATCTCTTTGTATGACAAAAAAAATCCTCAAATGCCATTACAAACATTTGGCAGAATCTCTGCAGTTTCTCCCAACAAAATTTGTAGCAAGTTCTTCCACACTATAGCTCTGAGAGACAGCTTTCTTACTTTCTCTCTGATGCTTTTTTCTAACAGAGGAATATATCTGATACTCTGTCATGCCTCAAAACCTGGGCTAGTACTCTTGTACTTTTTACAGAAGAGTCAGAAAGGGTCTCTAAAAAATGCATGCACAAGATGCTAAGAAAATGAAGCTAAGCAAATGCTTGTATATCAACAAATGTTTCTATATCATCATCATTGTCCTTGTCATCATCATCGTCATCATCACCCTGCCTTTCTGCCCAAGTTGGGACTCTGGTATCTTACAAATTAAGATAATTAAAAAGATACAAAAAGTCAACATTAAACTTCAATTAAACTAGAATTAAATTATTGACAATATTAAAGCAATTTAAATCATTCACCTAAAAATGATAAAGTTGCTTGGAAAGATGATGCCAACCACCTGCCTGTTAGACTCATGTCCATCCTAGCTAATTAAAAGGGGTCAGAGAAGGATGGCCAACTAGATGATGAAAGTTGTAAATGCTTCTTTGAAAGAGCGCTATGTTCTAACTGCTCTAAAAGAAGCAACTGTAAAACTGGACCCCACCTCTGTAGGTAACTACCAGCAAGTCTCTAATCTCCTCTTTCTTAAGTAAGGTCATAGAGTAAGTGGCAGCAACACAACTTCAGGCTTTCTTGGGTGAAACGGATTATCTGGATCCATTCCAATCTGGGTTCTGGGCTGGTTATGGGACAGAAATAGCCCTGGTCACCTTACTGGATGATCTACACTGGAAGCTGGACAGAGTACCCCCTGTTGGTCCTCCTGGATCCTTCAGCAGCATTTTATATCATAGACATGGTATCTTTCTCAGTCATGTGGCTGATGTGGGACTTGGAGGCATTGTTTTACAGTGGTTCTGGTCCTTCTTGGCTGAACATTCCCAGAGGGTGGTGCTGTGGGGCCTGTCGTCCAGCCTTTTAGCCATCAGCCTGTGGGGTTTTAAAGGGGTTAATACTGGCCACTTTGTTTTTGAACATCTACCTGAAGCCACTGGGAGAGGTCATCCAGACCTCTGGGGTTGGGTGCTACCAGTATAATGATGACATTTAGCTCTATCATTCCTTTACAAGTGATGTCAAGGAAGCTGTGATAGCACTGGACCAGCATCTAGATGCAGTAAAGGACTGGATGTGGTTGAATAGACTGATATTTAATCCAGACAAGACATCTTTGCCCAGCTTTGGCTGGTGCCCCAGGTGCGCCTTTCTTGGGTGCAAAAGATCTGGTCACAGCGGTTCATGCCTTAGTTGCCTCTCTACTAAGCTACTGTAACGTGCGCTATGTGGTGCTCCCCTTTAAAAGTGTCCTGCATCTAGTGCAAAATACAGCAGCCAGACTGGTATCAGGTGTGCCTTTTAGAGACCATGTAACACTGGTCTTGCAAGAAACACACTGCCTTTGAATTTACTTCCAAGCTCAATTGAAGGTGCTGGTGTTGATCTACAAAGCCCTAACTGACTTGGGGCCAGGATATCTGAAAGACCACCTCTTCCCATGCAAGCCAGCCATATCATCTTCAGAGGAGGCCCTGCTGCATGTCCCAACATCTCATGAAGTCAGGTTCCTGGGTACACATAACAGAGCTTTCTCTGTAGCAGTGCTTTGACTGTGGAACTCCCCATCCAAAGAAGTTAAGCTGGCCCCATCTCTTTTGAGCTTCCAGTGAACAGCCACAACAATGCTGTTCCACATGGCATTTGATGTTTAATATTGCAGTTTTAAAACTGGATTCTAGATTTGTTTTTAGACTGCTTTTAGGAGTTTTTAAAGAGTGTTTTAACATATTTAAGATGCTTTTATCTTCGTATTGTTTTAATTGGTTATTTGCTCATTGCCTTGGAAGCCCTTGTGGGCTGGAAGGTGATATAGAAACACCTTAAATAAATAGCAACTGAAAGCAGCTTTAAAACAGTACAGTACACTCTTAAAAGCCCTTTCCTTAAAATCTTTCAGTTCTAGATGTTTGTCAAAGTAAGAAAATCTTCACCTGCTGTCAGAAGGACAGCAAAGAGGGAGCCACTGTGATCTCCCTAGGGAGGGTGTCGGAGAGGCTCGTGTTCCAACCCACTGTCCCTGTGAAGACAGTGGATGTGAAAGAAGAGCCTCTTCTGAGAACTCAGAATCCAGGCAAATTCATATAAGGAGGAACCACTTGTCACACAGCCTGGATACCCAACTGAATTCTGATGGAAACTGAATTTTACATTGCTATGCTTATTCTAAATGTCTTTGTGTTCAGGAGTTTGATTCTATTTTTTTAAAAGTGATGGCTTTCAACTAACCCTGATAAGCAGCATCGGTAGCTTTCCTCTTCACCTCTGCCTCCTCCTCTTCCATTCTTTTCTTCCTGAAGAAATTCAAGGCAATTCAGGGTTATACAAGGTTACTGGATATAAAGCTGAACTGGTGCCCTCCACTCACATATTGTACTGACAGCCCATAGAATTTAAAATAATGTGAAACTCATCACAGTCAAGCCCTCAGGAGAACTTTAGCCAAAATAAAAAAACAAACAAACAGGTAAGACTGTCAGGACAATTTTCTAAAAGCCATCTTCAGAGTCTTAAAAGTTGTCTGTAGGGATAGTAAAAAGCATGCAAATCACCAGAAAATATTGTGTAATTGCACAATGGGCAATAACATCATCTGACTAAGTATAGCACTTCTCCAGATTCAAGATTCCAAGTTCAACCATTTTGACAACACACTTAAGGAAGAGTGAAGGATTTAGAAACACCATCTCCAGAAAAGAAAGACCATAATGGAAAGAAGAAGAAAAAAAGATAACCCACACCACAATATCATTATACAGTTCCTCCAGCCTATGGTCCATATGCCCTGCTTGGATCAGTTCTGCATCCCTCTTCAGTTGCCTGTAAAGAAAACACAAAGTATAATCCATTTTGTTCTTATCAGTTCTGCCCTCAAAATAACCAGGGCCTTCAAAAGTTCCACATTCTGATAACTCTGAATCATACCTGTATTTCTCCTGAGTCTCCTTAATCATTTTCTTCAGCTCCTCTACCCGTTCTGCTGTCAATTTCCTCACAATAACATCTTCTACAGTTTCCACCACTTCACCCTTTTCACCACGCTTTCTTCTACATAAAAGAAGAACAAAACAATCTAGGCCCCCAGATTTCAAGTTCAAGCCCTCAGATGCAGCATCTTCTGTTCTGGCAAACCTCATCACTCTCGCTTCTTCTACATCTCCCAATCACCTTTTACTTGTGATATTCTGCAATTCATCATAAACACTATTGCAAAGACCAAGGAAACTTTACAGCATTCAGGCCTAAGTCACAGATAACCACTCTAGATACAGTATTTGTATTGGAATTTACAAGATGGCTATTTGCCCAGCCCCTATACAACACCAAAAACCATGGTTTGTTCTTGGCTAATGATTTTAGTTTATTAAGACTATTACACAGGGATCTTGGCTGGATAGAATGCTACAAAAACCAAAAAAGATTAGCCACTCACAGTGGCATGAGGAGACAACTTAGAATGATCAAATAATTTGTACAAAAAAGGCTAAACCAAACCAGCTCACTAAACCAATAGTTGAAAAGATAATGCTGCTTACAGCTACTTAAGAAAAAGCTTCTTCAGTATTTTTGAAGTTAATTGTGTGAAGATATTTTAAACTTCAGAAGATCAGTCATCAGGAAAAAAAAGAAAAATTGTCATGCCAAGCAAAGAAGTGCCACCATCACTACCGGGATACAGAGGAAAATTAACAAGGGAAGCACAAAACACGGTGAAGCAATGGGACAAAAAGGGTTCTGAGTATCTTACCATTGTATATAAACCAGGTATTTAGATGAGGGCAGGTTATATGTACTACTATAGCTGCTGTCAACCAGACTCAATAAGCAAGTAGAGCTGGAAACTAAGTTTCAGGTGCTTTGGTAAGCAATTCTAACTGTGATTCCTTCCCCATTTGGAAACAGGTTATAATGTTAGGTAGCTCTCGACTGCACAATATCATCCTTATAATGCCAACTCCTGCCCTAACCTTTCTTCCCCCAGACAAAGGAAAAAAGCAGACATCACACGGTTCAGCCTTTGAACTCACTTAGGGGTTTCTGTTGTCTCCAGAAGCTCAGAATATTGTGATGCACAATGCTGGGGGGAAAAAGTATACACAGTTCTCAGAAAATAGTCAGTACAGGCAATAAAAATCTTTGTGTGCAGAGAAAGACACTTTCCACATATAAAGCCTGTTCCCTCCCCCCAAATATGTTGGCAACAAGTTTTGCTCTGCTGAGAAGTCATTTGCATATGTGCTTATAGGCAGCCTTCAGGCAGAGAGGCCGATGCTGAATGTGCATGGCTGGCTGTTACAGAAAAGAGGTGAGCTACTGAGCACACTTATAACTGGCAGCAGGAAGAGGAGAAAGTTTGAAGAAATCTGCCAAGTTTAGGCAAAGTTGGAAAGGTATGGTCTGCAGGCTCCATGGAGATTCTAGACCCTACTTTTCTGGCCCCCAACCTTGCTTTCCCATTTCTTTAATTTTGGCATGATTTTCAGTGAAAATTGCCCCAAAGTCACTCTCAAAGCTCGCCTAAGGGGTGCAAATGTATTAAAACAAAACCCTCAACTATCTACAGAAACTCCATCTCCTCCCAAATACTTTGTTTTTCCTCTGTTTCTCCTTCAAAATGATGACAAAAAGTGACTTTATGTTACTTCTGAGTACTTCAGTTGGAGATGACGCCTGCAGTGGAGGGGTTCAGGGGTGGAATACTGCCCCTCTGCTGTCACTCTCCTGTTGTTTAGGGCTTCGTATTAGAAGTTTAAAGTGGAGTTACTAAGCCTTTGAGAGGAATTAATCACAAATAGAGAAGTTCTAGTTATCATAAGGAACAACTCTACTATTAGAACTTGAAATGGCTAACTTCTATAATTCGTACAGGAATTAACAGAATCAAAACAGCCATGAAAGGCCAACCCAATTTTTCTTCTACTATCTTCCCCTTAGTTTTTTGGTGATCCTGACACCCAAAAAGTGTAAACATTGATCCCAAGTTACAGCTAATTACCAAGAACAGTGTTTCACAAAAACAGAAATTATCTCAACAAAAATTGGGACAAAAATTATGTCAACAAAATGGTTTTCCCTGTTTTGGTACTTCTTTGTTCCAACCAACATATTGTATTGTGACCAAAACAAAAGCTCTATGTCATTCTTCATCAAACAGTGATAATGAGATGCAGAAGAGACATAGTTTTCTTGTCAACAGGTTGGCTGCTTGCAGCATAGGACAAGAAGGGCAATGAATTCTCAAAGGGCTCATTAAACACAAGACATTTTAAATTAACCTGTCCACTAAGTGTATACCACAATTTCCAGGGAGTCAGAAAATATTCCTAAACTCGCTCAATGCACATTGTTTTTTTTTAATTTATCCAGAAGAGGGTTAACATACAGAAAATGTTCACAATGAGTCCCTTGGACAAATACTCTGTAAGGATGAAACGAAAGTCTATTGATGTGCAAGGTAACACTGAAACATCTTACTTTCTGAGAAAACCAATCAGGTGGGCGCCCTGGCTCTGCAAAGGGTTTGATAGCTCTGCTGACAGACACCCTAGAGAACAGAAAAAAAAACAACAGATCTTTAATCCCATTTCTTTTAACAGTGTAGCGGGAAAAATTTTGGACTTGTGTTCATTGAGCCTGGGAAACCTTAGCATGCACACAATACACTTCAATAAAATAATGATTCCATTTTATTTTAGAATTGTGTCCCACCCCAGAGCTCAAGGAGGCAACAGTCTGTAATCCATAAACTGCAGTGGCTGAAGGAGCAAATTAATACACACATACCTCAGTTAAAGAAGCCATCTGAGAACAAAGCTTCTTTTTCTGAAGTTTTTGGGCACAAATGGTTACAGATCAGACAGGAGACTTAACCCTTTATGTTGTTTACAAAGCTTTACTAGAATTAAAACATATATAGTTATTGCACAGAGCTGATAAATTCTATCAGTGGAGAGAGCAAGCAACAAAGGGAGAGAGATAACAAGTGGCTATAGGATATTCCCAAAGCGCGCTCTCAGTTCTGTAGGATATAGGTTAATCCTTTGTGTTCAGATTTTTGGGGATTCAGCCCATGTCCTTCAATAGGAGCCTCAGAGAACTGTGCTTTTTTTGTCTGCTAGATAGAGATGTTCCATGATAAAAGGCAGAAAGGCAAGACTGACATCCCTGCACCACTTAAAGCATTCTTCAAAATGTTTACTTATGCAACCCTTACCTGACCTGGTTGCTTCATTTTACATGTCCATACACACAGTTTTGAATAACACTAGATTGAACTGCCTTTTTTTTTTGTGGTAAAGAAACTATCCCTACTCTTTCCACGTTATTTCTGCCTCTGGTACCAAATTTTCTGTTAAAGAAGTAACATACTGGAACACGTCTTCAGGCATCTCCTGCTTTTCACTGACTTTTTTGACATTCAACTGTTTCAACACTTGCAAAGTAGAAAAACTCCACTAATTTGACAAGGGGTCCACTCTTTTGTCATTTCTTCTTGCCTATAGAGGCTCTCTTGGGAAAGTGCACATGTTGCTTGCAAAGCAAGCTGAGCGGAAAAAGGAGGTGCCAAGCCAACTGAGAGACTTTGCAAGCAGTGCACATGCAGTCTGTCCTAAGCAAACCTACTTAACTCCCTCATTTTCCCTACACGGGTTCTGCTTTCTGACAGTGCTACAGTCCTTAACCCAGTGGTTCTCAACCTATGAGTCCCCAGATGTTTGTGGACTTCAGGTCCCAGAAGTCCCAGCCACTATGATCAATGCTCAGGGCTTCTGGGAGCTGAAGTCCTAAACATCTGGGGACCCACAGGTTGAGAACCACTGCCTTAACCCGTCATATAAGCAAAGAAGCCCGTACTTCATTAACTGAGGTATATCTGTACTGGGGAAACTGACCTAGGAAGCTCAGTGGATGGCCTTGATGCAGTCTTTCTCTCAGCCCAACTTACTCTGCATAAAGTCAGGACAATCCCTGATATTCCTCTACATCCCTGATTTGCCTCTACATAAGATTGGAACAGTTCTTGTTCTCCTCTGCAGTTCTAAGTTTGCTGTCTAGAGGAATTGTTTTCTAGTACTTGTAGTTACCAATTCTGTTTTTCACAATATTCAAAGCATACACATTTAAGAGCATTAACAGCGCTTAAATACTTCTTGATAAGAACTACAAGAAACTAATTCTGAGTTTTCTTCAAAGCACTCTCAATTTTGTTCCAAGATATTATCACACCCAGAATTTAGTAGCAAGTTTTTATAAACATCAGCACATCTCTCCTACCAGTTCTGGTCCCCACTCCGCATGACAGAGGAAGCCAAACATAGTTTCTCCCGGATAGACCATGGTTCCGTGGGTCCAGCACTCAGCAACTTGTGCTCTGGCAGGAAAAACAGATAAACATTGCAATGTTGCAACCTGCTCAGAGATACCTTTAGTGACATCTCTCAGAGTAAACACAGCTTGGTTCATGCAACCCCCAATCTCAATAAATATTCCCTTTCAAATGCCCACGGTAGACGTCGTGAGTTTGTAGTCCCATGGTTATAACTCCCATCATCTCTGACCAGTTGCCATACTGCCTAAAAACTGGATTCCTGCGCCCTGAAAGGTGCGTGACAGCAAACATCCGCCCGAACATGCGTGTTGATTTTCTACACGTACGAACTAGCGATTAGGCAAAACAGCAACTGACACTTTCCTGCCTCTCAGGAAGCTGTTAAAAATATCGGCACCCTGGTAGAAAAGGGGAGGGGCAACTCTAACCCCGCGACATCCCTCCATCTCAAAAGAAAGACCATCACTCACTACCCGTCCCGGCCGCCATCTTCGCGAAGGTGCGACCAAGCCCGGTGCTTGCCGGGAAATGGACCCGGAGGTCTACCATAGAGTTCTTTTCCCTGGAGTAGTGGGAGGGGCTCTCTTTTCACACGGCGACTGAACTCCGTTTGAGCGGCTTTGTTTCCTTCCCACCATTCCCTGGGCTGAGGCGGAAGCGGAAACTCTTGGGAGGCGAAGGCGCGTGGGTCCTGCCTTCGTTGAGCCGCGGCCATGGGTCGGGTGAAGCATCAGGAAGGCGGGGAAGCGCCGGAGGCCGAGGCCACCCCGGAGCGCTCCTACCACGAGCTGGCGGAGAACGTGAACGCGATCGCGCGGCCGCTGGCCTCCCGCAAGCTCACGCGGAAGCTGTACAAGTGCATCAAGAAAGGTGCGGGGCGGGGAGGGGCGGGGAGGGGAGGGGAGGGGGTCTTCACGGGGCGGTTTCAGCCCTTGAGCATTCTGGGCTCCCTGCTTTAAAAAAAACTCCCTCCTGTCTTACTTGCAGCGTCGAAGGTAAAGCAGATCCGGCGTGGAGTGAAAGAGGTCCAGAAATTCATCAACAAAGGCGAGAAGGGGTAAGAAGCATAACGTTACCAGAGGTGGGAGACCCCCCAAGGGGCATCCGGTGCAGTCTTACTCAAAGTGGTGGTCCCAGGACCGGTGCCGGTCGTTGGCAAGTTTCCAGGAAAAGAAAAAAAGTGTTGCAACCAATGGGCACAAATCTAGCGCCAGTCCCTGGCATATTGGGGGGAAAAGTTACTGGTGCCCCACATTTGATCGTTTTGGAAGCACTGATCTAGCGTAGTGCTACTCAGGGTCTCTGTTGTGAGGGACTGCAGGTTCCCGCCCCCAAGGTGCCAAGGACCAACGCCATATTTGTGCCCATTGACTGTAAGCGTTTCTTTCTTTCCTGGAAACAGCATAGAACAGCAGCCAATAGCTTGTGGACCTGCGCCAGCCCACTAATCACCACGTTGAGTTTCAGCGATTTAGTGCAAATTTCTGCTGCCACCAAAGCAAGAATCTGTGCATCTAGCTTAACACAGCATTGCTGGCCGCAGTCTACTCATTCAAGTGCAGATCTTGAAGGTGGATGCTCTCTGTGCAGTGTTCCTTTATGAGTAAATTATTTCTGTCATGTGGGAAAGTGAAATATGCCCTTATGTGCCTAGAAACACAAATCCAGAAGGAAAAATCTAGATGTTAACAGTGATAACGCTATGGGCAGTTTATGGTAGTCTAAAATAACATGTTACAAGCCTAGAAATAAACAAAATAATTTGTTCCTCCTCGAGTTGCTGTGGTATATTGAAGTGCTGATGATGAAAAGGAGCACACACACAAGAAAAAAAAAGGAAGCAGCAGCATGGAAGTAATCTGATCAAGTGTGAAAATGTGAAAGGGCATTTTTTTTTGTATGTAATGAGGCCAGGCAATGTAACAACAAGCCTAGAACACTTTCGTTTGGAGTTACTCTTTTGCATTGGTAATTGTTTTCATTATGAGGACCAGTGGTTTGAATGTTTGATTGGGACTCTCGAAGACCAGAGTTCAAACCATCTCTTGGCCATAGAGACCCTTGGGCAGGTCATGTTCTCTCACTCTAAGAGGAAGGCAATTGCAAACCCCTTCTGAACAAATTTGCTGAGAAATCCATTTGACAGAGTCATCATATGTCAGAAGGCACACATTGTTTTCATTTGGTTCTGCATAGTGCTAACCCCAGTTGTTTGCCCTGCTGGCCTTACCTGCCTCTTTCTCACATTCTCTGTGTGTGAGAGAGAAAGTGAGGGTTGGGGAGGAGTGTCTTCTAACCAGAAGCTGATGAAGTACTGGCCTATCAAAGCTTACACTACAGTAAATTTTAAGCTTTTTGGGGGGCAGAGAAATGTTTGTATATCCTAAGATTTCTTTTTACATACCAACTGCAGAGATCAATGTAAATCACATTTACTCAGAAATTCCACTATCATTGATGAGACTATCCACAGTATTGAAGCTTTATTACATTATGAAGCGACTAGAGACATTGACAGTAGCATTGTGGCTCTCCAGCCTCATTAAGGAGCACTGTCTCTTGTGATTTCCTCTAATGTCCATCCTTTATTTTTCTTGATGCTATCATGTTTCTATTTCTCTTAGAATCACAGTTCTTGCAGGAGACACACTACCTATTGATGTTTACTGCCATATCCCCATCATGTGTGAAGACAGGAATCTTCCATATGTCTACATCCCCTCCAAAACGGTAATGGTTTAGAGGAGAAATGGGAAAAGGATCCTCTTTGTGTGTCTTATGGGAACTGAATGCAACGTGGGAACCTACAAGGGTTCTTTGAAACCTTTCAACTGTTAACATTTTATTTTCACCTGATAACGTATTTTTTTCTCAAGCCCAAGAATCCCTTAGCCATGATTATTTATTATTTCTTCTTGCATTTTCGTCACCATTCCTTAAATTGAGTTCTTGGATGATATAGAGTAGTAAATGTAATACTGGCCTGACCTATGAACAAAGTTCTCCTGCTCACTGTTTTGCACATTTTTGTTTTTTTCTGGTTTCGATTGTGTTGCAGGCTCAGAACTAGTCTAGCTTTAATGCTATTGAATGTGAATTCAGAGGTAAGACAGATATGTTGAATTGGAATTTACAATGCATCAACAATGAACTACTTAATAATATTTTAAATGTGGTGACCAATTTCAGGGTGGCTGTACATACTGCAAGTGGTCTTTAACAGCAGCCCTACAATTTTAAGATTCAGGATGCTATGCTGTGCTGACCGAACCTGGGTTGAACTGAGAGGGTGATTTACAAGGTTCTTGTGTAATGGTTTAATGAGTTAAGTTGAAGCAGGTTTTCTATATACAGAGAGCAGTCTTGGATTGAGAGATCTTCTGCCAAACAAGATCACTGGAAAATGTTGTAGTTTTTTACCTGGGTTTAATTACACATGTGCAACACTGGTTGCTTCACAATAACTCTTGAAATAATATTTTTGTCTCTGTGTGTCTAAATCTTGGTTTGACTAAGACCGTTTGGTTTTGAAAGAATTTCTAGTTGAGAAAATACAGTCTATATGGAAAGCTGGATATGCCATCTTTACTTACTCAGCGTATTAATAACAAATATAAAAATGTAACAAAGGAGAAAAAGAAAGACATTGAGATCGAGTTAGCAAAAGTTAATCATTGCATCACAGTTTTGTGACTTGATTGCTTTCTAGAAGACAGTGTCTAGGTGCTGGGAAAGGAACTTAGGTAGATTAAGTTTTCATACCTCTGAGAAGATATGGGAATTTTGAATGGTACATATGCAGGGAGACAACTCAGGATATCTGGCTGGAGAGTATAATATATTTATAGCAATCAAGGTTATAGCATATGAAAAGTATGAATATAATATTTAAAAAAATTCAGGATATTGTACAGCTATAGCTGGAGAATCACTTTTAGCTACTTCTGTATACAATTCTGCCTTTATACTCTTTTTGATACCTTAGTGTTTCAAAGACAAAAGTTAAAGTTCGCTCTAATAGTTCCTTCCTAGCCTGAATTCAGACATTGAATCTTTAGGGAAGGGATTAGTAGATGTAATGACTATCTCTAAATTCCAAGCTGTCCCTTCCATGCAGATGCAGTATCTGAACCAGTAATACTATTTTTTAGTGGGCTCTGCATTCTTAGCCACTTTGCAGAGTTGTCTTGCATTGCTGCTTAGGAAGCTGGTACCAAGTTTTAGAATCAGGCTAAAGCCAGCACAGCATTTCTCAAACCCTGGGTGATGTGTGTCTGGAAGTTCAAAGCTGTGAAAATCCTTCTAAAATTGAAAATCCTTCTAAAATTTGAATCAGTTAATGCAAGCAGAGTTCTATAATTGTGTAACTGACATTCAGGAAGTCAGTTAAAATCTCAAAAGCACACCAAGATCATTTTGCCTCATCAAGATTCTGAAATAATGCAGAATCTTTACCATTATTTTATTTGAATGTCATTGCTCATATGTGACTGCAGGTTTTGTGAGGCTTTTTTTAAAAAAAAATGTAAACAAGTCAATATTTTGATCAGGGGAGAAATTGATTTGTGATGTTCTAAACTAATGGAGCCATTTGTCCTGCAATATCTTTGTGTAAATTGTCACAACCTGTGTAACACTGGGTCTGTCTGTGTGCCTCTAAAATTGTAATCTGGGCAAATGAATGCTGCTTTCTGTTTTCCTTTCTCAGGACTTGGGAGCAGCTGCAGGTTCAAAACGCCCAACATGCGTTATTATGATCAAGCCTCATGAGGAATATCAGGAAGCCTATGATGAATGTTTGGAGGAAGTGGAGGCTCTTCCTCTCCCATTGTGAACAGCATTAACAAGATATGCTCATGGACTGATGGAAATCTTCTTTTAGGTTCTTTACAGTTGAGCTACAACCACACAGACTTTGAACACTTGGACAGGAGAATTGGTGAAGAATACTGCAGCTAATACTATCAGTAGTCCAGTAGCTCTTGCCTGCTTCAGCTGACAGTTATGAAGATGTTCTCTAACAAAATATATCAGTGACTTTTTTTGCAATGAAAAACTGCCCGTGTTAAGAAGGGGATCTGTATCCAGCTGTAAAGGAAATCTGCGGCATTTGTATGGAAATATAAATGTAATCAAATGTCTGTTTCAGTTATGTGCCATAAATATTGTACATTCTTCCTTCACAAGCTGTTCTTACTTACATTTGCAGTAGATAATTCATCTTGTTTTTATTCAGCCTTTTCATATTCAGTACACCTGGAATAAGCTAAGTCTGTGAGTTGAAGGCTAAGAATTAGTATATTGAGCACTGGAGACGAAAGTTCAATTACCCACTCAGCTGTGGAAACCCACGGACTGACATTGGTTGCATCACATTCTCTCAGCCCCTAAACAACCTGTGATAGGTTCATCTTAGGGTTGCTATAAGTTAGAAATGAATTGGAGTCACACAACAATACTGCAATAATGCCCATTTTTCTTTGTTTCAGTTTGCTCAAGATTATTTGGAATTCAAATCTTGCGGGCTAGGGCTTTGGGAGCTGGGCCCGTCACCACATAATAAAATGAAAGGCAGTAATGTACACTAGAAAAGTGTGGCTGGAGCACATACACAGAACTTTTTTGCTAATTGCCTTCAAGTTGGCTCCAATTTACAGTGATTCTGTTCTGGGGTTTTCTTGGCAAGATTTTTCAGGGAAATTTTCCCCTTGCCTTCATGAGCTAAGAGAATGTGGCTTGCTGAAGGTCTCCAGTGGATTTCTTTAGCTGAGCAGTCCAACACTCACACTACACTCTGTGAATCTTACTAGGCTGAAGATCTTTAGAAACAATACTGTGTGGGAAAACACTTGCTTTAGAGAAATATTTACCTGGTTTTAAATAAGCCAACACAAAAAGCATCCACCAAGCAATCTGAAAAGAAATTTATTTAGGTGTATTCCTATGCCGCCACTCATAGTCATAGCAGTCACAGGTGTCCTAGAGAAGGGCAAAATAACAAACACATGCAGTCAGATAAACCCCAAGATTATATCTTTCCTACAGCAACACTAGAATCATAAGTGTTGCTTGCTGTAGGCCACTGAAATTCTACTACAAATTCAAGTTGTAGGCACTGACTCTTGTTCCAGTAGCCTTCAAGTCAGAATATATCTTTATAGCATAAGTAGCTATTTATAAATAACTTACATATCACTTTCTCTAAAGGAGGTAGGCTCAGCTCTTGAAGCTTGCTTTACAATTACACCAGCTCTACATTTTTACAAAGACTGTCAGTAGTTGTATTTACTTTTTGCTCTATTTCCAGGGATGTTATATAGATATCTATAAAAACAGATGTAATATCTCTGTATCCCATACATCCATTTTATAAGGTTTTTCTTCATATCATTGTCCAAAATGGTTTATCTATATTACCATATTTAAGTAACACGTTGTAATACAAGAGGGAAAGTTGAATTGCACCTTATGCATAGATCTACTTGACAGGTTCATAATTACTATTGTACCAGTTTTCTTACCCTGCCCTGGTCATTGTAAGTTTCACTGTTTAAAATCAAAGTAGCTTAGTTGTTTCTTCCCACTCTTAGCAGCAGGGCAGTAATATATATTCTCAACAGATAGGTGGTTATTCCATGGTGCTCTTACGGTGTGCTAGTTCTCCAAGTAGAAGGGGATGGAGAACGGCTGTTTGTTTGTTTTTTACTGAAGAGTTATACTGTGTGTGGCTGTACATCCAAACACTACCTTGGGTAAAGCCTGGGGCCAGGATTCCTTTCCAACCTACTTTAAAACTTTCTTAAGAGCAACAGAGCAAGGTCCCCCAAATTTTCCTAACTTAAATTAGATGTAATCCATCTTTCTGCACTGTCCTGTTTCCAAATCATGCCATAGAAGCAAGAAGGAAACTAAGTTGCCTCATATCAGACTTACTGAAACAAAAGTCTGTTGCAATGTTAAAAATGACAGCAGCAGTTCCTCTGGTATTTGCAGTATAACCCCTATTGCAACAAGACACAGAACTGCGCAAATGAGAAGTTAGATCACCTTGTCAACAAGGAACACTGCTCGAGCGCCAAGAAAAGAGGTCTAGAAGAGAATAATACACTGGCAGGAATACAAAATCATGTTTTGTTTTCCACTAGAAAATTCTTATCTAACCCGAGAGTTTCCACAGCTACAGCAGCTGAGACCATTCCCAAGCAAGCCACTATGTACTGTTGCAAGTACACAGCACTTCTCATTTTGTTCCCACAGCCCATTTTCACACATTTATTTCCAAAGCTTTCCATTATCAAAAGATGAGGCGCTTTCCGTCAGCTGGGTTTTGTTCCATGGGACAATATGGACACTTCAGCCTGTAGAAACAAGAGGCAGAAATAAGGCCTTAGAACCCTAACAAGCAGTTAATTTCACAGACACATCCACCTGGAAGCAAGACTGCAGAAAGCTGGCTCAGGCTCACACTTCCTGCTGGATTGTCCCATTTGTACACTTGTCTCTAAACACCTTAACAAGGGTCTGATCCATGGTCACAAATGATTGATCCCTATCTCCAAAACTAGCCAGGGGTGTGGCTCTCCAGATGTTGAAGTCCAACTTCCAGCTGTACTAGGCAGCTTAGTCAATAAGGAAGGATGCTAGGAGTTACAGGTCAGCCATTGTGTAGAAGGCCACACAATTTCCATTGCTGCAGAAGGGAGTGATACTAGATCTCTTATAGGTAACACAATCTGCCCATTTACTCAGCAGAGGGCAGCAGAAAATAAACTGAAGGTGTGAACTCACTTAAGAGAAACTTCTTAAATATAATTTAGTTATGAGATGCTGGGGGCAGGGAGAGACTTCTGTATCTATGGTGTACAATCATAGCAGTTTAATTCCACTTTAACTGCCATAGGCCCATCCTGTAAAAACTGGGATTTGTAGTTTGATGAGGTTACTTAGAATTCTCTCCTAGAGAACTCTGTACTGTAGAGTTCAGAGGAACAGAGTAGAACTCTCTAGCAGACAAAATTTTAAATAATTTATTTAACTGTAAATCCCAAAATTCTATTAGATGGAACCAAACTAGTTGAAGTAGTATCAGATGGTTATAACTATGTAGTTTGAATAAACCCTTCATCTAATCAGATCACATCAGATAGATGTTTCAAACAGCTGCTATCTGTGGAAGAAAGTAAAACTGGTGATACACAAAAGGCTGGCTACAACAGATGCTAATGTCAATTTTTTAGGTGCAGTTTTCTCATCCACTGTCTCCTGGAATTTTGGCCAAAGGAACAAGAGTTGGTAAAATCACTCACTTCCCTCCATTGATGAGTTTGTTGAGGGCATCTCGAGAGATAACATGTCCACAGATTAGCTTGATAGGGGGGTTAGAGTCTGTGGTCTGCTGTCGCAGGATGGGGCATGCAAAAACTGAGTGGTACCAGCATTTCATGCCTAGTTCAATTTCAATCTGTTAGAAAAGAGAGTAAGTTAACCCCAACAGCTGGCTGTTACAACTACATTCTTCCAGAAGACCCTCAACCCCATTCTGTATCATCATACTCTTCCCCGGGATGGGCCAGACACTCACCGGCAGCTCATCCTTGTGGCTCCAGACGCCTGTGCACTGTCTCTGCTCAATCACAGCCTTGATGTTCATCAGCACTGGAAGTGCTATGCACCCTGCAGCAAAGCTGCAAAGAGAGAGCAACAGCTCAGCACTGCCCAGCCCTGCCCCCAGTCCCATGCCTAACTGAGCTTTACCTGACACTCAGAGGTGACTCTACTGAGAGTCCCAGTAGGGCACAGGCATCTCGTGTAAAAGTCTCACAGATCTCAGTCCAATGACTATCATCCAGCAGATGCCTGTATGGGGAGTTCTTGAGGCCCAAACGCAGGTACACCAAGCTGCCCATCATGACCTGAATCTCTGAGTAACAAAACAGAGGAAGCACCCCTCACATTTACATTCCTCCACGCACACAGTCACCTGGCTTGTTCTGTAATCAAATTATCAGAAACAGATGACAGCACTTAACAGTGATCAGAACAAGCTAACAACTTCTTCATTTTCATTTTCAATCTTTCCCTACTTAAAAAAAGAGATGTAATACAAAATATATACCAGTAGGCTCCCAAAAAAAATCTGGGAATCGCTGCCATTGGACCTGGCCCAGAGAAACACCACCCAAAGGCACTCCTTGGACAAAGTTTATCACTGAGGGAGACCCAGGAGAGAAAGGTCAGTCCCTACCAAAAGAGCACTACTTATGATAAGTACCAGAAATAAGTTTCTGGGAAGAGTCTCACCTTGTTGGTGTAGATGAGCAAAAGGCTGGAAATGACGTGCGTAGCTCAGGGCCTCCAGCTCCTTTCCTGGGCCACCAGCAAGGAGCCTGATAAAGTGGAGCCGATGCAGTCGGAACTCAAGAGAACTGTTCAGTTCTGCCAGCTGCTGCCTGTGGAATATCGCCCAGCTGGGCAAGAGAACAACGTTGCTCAATTCCAGAGTCTATGAAGAAAGCTGCCCTTGAAGTAGCTGCCAGAGCAAAAGAGGAGTGCTTGAATCTAAACTACAAATTTGTAGACTATGAAGGCTAAGGCAGGTTATGGACAGTGACAGTATGTTCTCACCATTCTATAAGCTCACAAAATTCATACAGCTTGTTACAAGACTATAGTGAGCAAAGCACTCAAAATTTCAAAGGCCTTAAATAAATAAAATACTATACTTACCCCCTGACCCTGCAATCCTCCAGCCTGGATAGTCTCATTGGTTGATGAGGAACCTGACTACTCCAAGAAACCTTGCCAAGTATCCTGTTCCAGAACTACTGGCTTAGGAAGTACAACAGCAGAAGGAACAGAAAACATAAAGGACAGAAGCATTGCACAGCTCTTCACTGTACCTGAGAGCAGGCTCCAAGTCTTGTTTGCGCAGAGCTTCCAGTATGCTGTTAAGTTCCAGAAATGGCTTTTTGAAATCTACATCCACATTTGCGGTAGACTCCTGTTACAAGGAAATCCAGAATTAGATTAAAAATGTGTCTTTTTGATCCTCTTCTCAGGTAAAACAAGTGAGAAAAGAAAATGAAAATATTCTCAGGCAATCAAATAAAAGTCCATCTTAATAACATGATTGGGCGGATGCCAAAGAGTACACTCCAGATCGTAGGAGTCTGCATTTGCCCCTTTTTTCAGGACTTGATATGACGGGAATGCTATTTTTAATCTGACGGAAAAACTATTTTGAGCTAAAACACTCACTCCCCCCCCCCAAGAAACTACTTTCATGGCCAATTACGTCTCTGTATATTTCTGGGGTGTACAGCTGGCCTTTAAGGATAGAAACTGTTTGTGTAAGTGAGGGACTCATGGTAGACCACACAATTCCTGCCCCTTCCTCATTCTCCATGCTGAATATGATGAGCACGAAGCAGAGTGGTCAGTCAGCTGCTCTTTGCAGTGGAACAAGTTGGCAGTATTAAGCCAGCATTTGTAGGCAAGAAACAAAAATGTTACCTGGCAGAGCTCAATGGCCAAAACCAAGTGCCAGTCACAAGACAGCATAGAATTATAACCACAAACTTCTATACAACATGCAAATATTATTTTTCCTCCAGTACCTGACACAGTTCCTCAGCTACCCCGAGCATCCCCTGTTGGTAGAGGTGTTCTATAATGGCCATCACCAGGATCTGCTTCTCTTGGGACTCCCAGACCACAGCAGGAACAATGCCACACAAGTCTGCATCAAAATTCTGAAACAGAACAGAAAGCTGGCCATTCAGAAGAGCCAAGAAGCAGCCCATATTCTTATGTCCAGTAGTCTATACCCCAAAATTACAGCCTATCTTCCATCACCACTTAATAAAGCACTGGCTATGATTACAGATAGGGATGGGAAAACCAAATCCTTGAATCCTGGGTAAGGATTCAGATTCCCGAATCTGAATCCCTGTGCCAAAATAGGCAAACTGAATCTTTCAAATCCACCAGCCAAATAGATCACTGGAGACTGGGATGCCTGAAAACCATGGAGATCAGGACTCTTGAAAACCTGGGATTCCTGAAAATCTGGAAGACCAGACATACAAGGGAAAACAGTAAATAGGTGAGTTTTTCCCTTGGAGTAATAATGGCCTTGGCTAACAATTTCAGAAATTACATCTCGGGTTGTATTCTAAGGTATTTAAATTGAACATTTCATATTTAAGTCCAGTACTTGACTGGAAGCTACAGGCTTGAGATTTCAAGGACAGCTGAAACATTCATTTGCATAGTTCCCTTGCAAACCTCTTTTCAGACACAATTCTGGGGTTTGGAGTTTTACAAGGTGTCACAGCCTTCTCTGCCACAGAGTACTGGTGTATCATCCAACTACAAACCCCAGGATGCCAGAAGGAGTTATGCAAAGAAAAGCCAGTTTTGACCTGGATTATCTCTGGGCTGTAGTATGTGGCCCTATTTACACAGGCAGGAAAATGTGGGATTAATCCACATTTTCCTGCCTGTGTAGAAAGGGCCTTCATGTCATTTTCAGTCTGGGGACATCCTGGGGCAACACTATGACAACTGTCTTGGCCAGATTTCTTCAAAGGGAGGTCTGCCTTTGCCTAGGCTTTTGTTAAGGCTGAGAGAGCATGTCTCACCCAAGATTATCCTTCTTTCACTTGCTTTTTAAACTCTTTTTTAAAAAAGGATTCGAAAGATTCAAGATTCATGAGATTCGTGGATTCCCAGAACCTTCTAGGGATTCGGAAAATTCTGGATTTGTCCCATCCCTAATGACAGATTATTATGAAATACACATTGACTGAAAGCATGAAATCTGCTTACTGGCAATACAGTATAACAATAACTTGTTGCCAATAATTCAGTCTTTAAAAGACAGGCAGTCAAGAAAGATCAGGAACTTGAATACTGAAGATCAATATCCTTACTCAAGGCTAGTTTAAGGCAAGGAACAGGGTATGCAGAAAAGGCCTATACATACTCCAACAAAACACATTTAACAGCAAAAGGAACACTACAACCACACACATGGGCAGGGCCTCTCCATCAACAGCTTCTACTGGGCAGGGAGTCCAAGTCCAATCCTTAACTGAGAGAAGATGACTTTTCTTTAGTTCTTAACAGAATCATTTGACCCCAAAGCAGTGGTTTCAGTTCAGACTGTTACTGTTACAATGGTCTTCCTTTAGTTTGGCTTTAAAAATGAGTGCAAAACCAATTATGGCTTTTTTGCATATTTAAAAAAAAAAGCAATGTGAGTTGCCATCACAGCAACTGCCTAAACTAGCCCACCTTAGGTAGGTTAACCTTAGGTAACACCTGCCTGGGAACCAGAACTCTTTTTTGCTTTATGAAAAACAAGGTTTTACCCATCTTCACTTAATTATTGTGCAGATTTCTCTACTTAGGAAAAATCTAGAAGGCCTTCTGTATTTTCTCTGAATCACTCACCTTTTAGTACCCTCCCTCAAGTTTTCACTTTTAGCACAACAAAACAAAACCTTTCCTATTTAAACCATTTTTGTCAAAAAAAAGGACACCAGTGTTGTTTCATCACTACAAAATACATACATCCATGAATATAATCTATTATACTTTGGAGATTCTGTTTTATTGGGAAAGATTTTGTGATTCTTTTGTGCGGAATTCTAGCCTTTGGGGTAATACCTAGAGTGCAGAGTGGGTGCTGCTGAAATACAAAATTACTGTAATTACTTAGAAAGCAATGCCATAATCACTAAAAGCCAGTATGGATTTCTCAGAAATAAGTCATGCCAGACGAATCTTATCTCTTTTTATAATAGAGTTACAAGCTTGATAGATGAAGGGAATACTGGAAATGTAGCATATCTTGACCTCAGTAAGGCCTTTGACAAAGTTCCACATGACATTCTTGGAAAGAAGCTAGTAAAATGTGGGCTGGACAGAGCTACTGTTAGGTGGATTTGTAATTGGTTGACCGACCGCACCCAAAGGGTGATCATCAATGGCTGCTGTTCATCCTGGAGAGAAGTGACTAGTGGGTGCCACAGGGTTCTGTCCTGGGCCCAGTGCTGCTCAACATCTTCATCAATGACTTGGATGAAGGAGTGGAGGGTATGCTGATCAAATCTGCAGATGATACCAAATTGGGAGGGGTTGCTAACACACCAGAGGATAGGATCAAATTTCAATACGACCTTGACAGATTGGAGAGCTGGGCCAAAGCTAACAAAATGAATTTCAACAGAGAGAAATGTAGGGTCCTGCACTTGGGCAGAAAAAATGAAAATCAAAGTATAGGATGGGAGGCGTGCAGCTGGATAAGAGTATGTGTGAACGGGATCTAGGAGTCTTGGTAGATCACAAGCTGAACATGAGTCAGCAGTGTGACGTGGCAGCCAAGAAAGCCAACACGATTCTTGGTTGCATCAATAGGAGTATGGTGTCTAGATCGAGAAAGGTAACGGTACCACTCTATTCTGCATTGGTTTGGCCAATTTGGAATACTGTGTCCAGTTCAGGGCACCTCAATTCAAGAAGGATGTCGACAAGCTGGAATGGGTCCAGAGGAGGATGACCAAAATGGTGAAGGGTCTGGAAGCCATGCCCTAGGAGGAGCGCTTAGGGAGCTGGGTATGTTTAGTCTGCAGAAGAGAAGGTTAAGAGGGGACATGATAGCCATGTTTAAATATTTGAAGGGATGTCATGTTGAGGAGGGAGCAGGCTTGTTCTCTATCGCTCCAGAGACTAGGACCAGGACCAATGGATTCAAGCTGCAGGAAAGGAGATTCCACTTGGACCTCAGGAAGAACTTCCTGGCGGTCAGAGCTGTCCGGCAGTGGAATCTGCTGCCTTGGAGTGTGGTGGAGCCTCCTTCTTTTTAAGCAGAGGCTGGATGGCCATCTATTGAGAATGCTTTGATGGGTGTTCCTGCATAGCAGGGGGTTGGACTCGATGGCCCCTGTGGTCTCTTCCAACTCTTCCAACTCTATGATTCTATGAAAACAGTAAAAGGAAACGTCCCTAGTTCAGAAATACCAGATGACATGAAACCACTTGGACTGACATTTGTTCTCATAGTGCACAGAAGGTTCATTTTGACAGGCTTTGATTTCTATCTTTTTTCTGGAGCCCAAAACAGGCAGATTACTTACTCTATCAATTGCCTTTCCCACACGGGAAATGCTGCTGTGAATGTCTTTGTGGTCTGAGGCTAAGTTCTGCACCGTATCCTTGATCTTCTTACAGCACTGGGACATAACAAGGGAAAGTGTAGCAGACAGTGGTGTCCGTTGCAAGGCTGTAGAAAAAGTAGCATTGGTATCTTAGCTCAAAACAGCAAGATTTACAATTTCTTAATGACTGTTCACAGGTTACTGCTCATAAATAGGCAAGATCAAAGCATCAATTAAAACCTGTCTGGAAAAAGAGTAGGAGAACACTCTTAAGTGACACAAATAATTATTTCTCTCATTAATCTGCTAGTAGGAGGAAGAGATACAGCCTGACATTTCTGTTCTGAGTTCCAGTATAAACAAGATAGAGAAGCACAGTGACCATACACAAGAGCTTTAACTAATGATACCACAATTCTTAATTACACTAATTTAACATCTATACCAGGAACAGAAGTCAAGTGGTCTACAGATGTTGGTTTGCAACTCACAGCATTCCTCACCACTGGCTATGATAGACCTGCTGGGAACTGCAGTCCATCAACATCTAGAGGAGTCCCACACCAGTTAGAAAAACTTGCCTCCAACCAAGAGCTAAACAAATGCACACAGAAATGCCAATTCATTCTGGTTCAGCAAGTGTTATGTTGGATTCCTCCCCATTATCTCAAACCTCTTCAGAAAGCTACAGAGTATTGAAAGTCTCTCAAGAATATGGTTATGCTGATTAGCAACTACGGGAGTTGCAGTCCAACACATCTGAAGGGCACTATATTGATGAAAACTGCTATAGAGGCTATACATACTAACTTTCCCCATAAAGATGGACTAGACAACATCAGGATTATCATTCCTAAAGATATTATCTCCTCTCCTCACCCATAATTATTCTGGAACTGGGAACAACTTGTGTCCTATAGTCAGTAGCACCAACATCAGTATCTGCAGTATTTCACCTTGTGCCAGCATATTCACAGCTATCTTCGATCAACTGTTGGGAGTCATTCCCAAACGCCCCCCATCTACAAATATACATAGGTAGACGCACAGGAAGGAGGCCCACCAGAAATTCTACTAGGAGCTTCAGAACGTGAACCTGCTGTATGAATTGGACAAGGTCCATGCTGGTGCTGGGGTAGAAGTCGTTGAATACGGTAGCTCCATATAGCTGCACGTTTCCTGCCATCACAAACAACACACCACATGCCTTGTTATCCATAACCAAGCCTAAAATGCCAACACATTTGTTCCAGGGAAGAAGTTTTAAAGCTGCTTAAAAACAAACCATAGCCATCAAATACAGTCAACAGACAGACAATACCAAACTCGTAACCAGGAAAAGACTACTACAGACATGTCCACAACAGAAAGTGAGAGAACGCTACTTGCTGTCAACATCAGCTCTAAGCAAAAACTGCTCCAACATATCCAGAATGACCTATCATATCTCCTGGACAATGACACTGCTCTCACAACACTTGGGTTTCAAGCCCTAATCTAAAGTGGCTACTTGGCATCAGTGATGTGTCAGTTAAGAGACATACAACTCAAGGACTTTTGCAAAAGCAAATGCACAAAGAGAAAACAGATGCTACTTCTGTCACAACATTTAGGCAACAGCATTATGTCATCTAACAACAACAACTATATTATCAGAGGTTCATTCACTGGCTCATTCTCCAACACAATATATACCACCAGCAATCAACAATGTTCTTCTTTTGTTTCTGTACAGGACATACAGGCCATTTCCTGTCCAAAAGAGTAAATACACTTCGTCTGATATGAGCAATGGTAATATTCAGAAATCACTGGAAGCACGTATCAGTATCCAAAGGCACTGTATTCCTGATCCTTGTTCAACAAGGGAACTTTAAAAAGAGACTCAGCATGAAATTGCATTAAAGTTATCTATTAGCATGACTATTTTCATTTAGGACTCAGCAGTTACCAAATGTCTTTCCCATTATGACAGGAAATTAGCATAGCAAAACTAAGAAGACAGTATTAATATCAATTGCTGTTGTTTGTGTATAACACTATGCGTATCTTGTACACACCTGATGTTTGCACACAGTCTATATTACTTCCATTTCATCTTTAGGTCCCAGCATTTACTGGACTCCATACCAACTCACATGCTGTTATCTGTCCAGTCAGGATAAAATCTCATGCATTTCATAAATCAGACTCAAAGAAACAATGCCACATTAACAGACTGTTAGCACGAATGTTGTCACCAGACTGTTTTTCATACTCTCTATATTGCCCTCAATTCAAAACCAAGTCAGTAAGCCACGCTTAAGTTGAACGCCCACGAGGTAACTTTGGGCCAGCCATTATCTTTCAGCCTATCTTTCACTTCAAGAGGTTGATGAGAAGATAAAATGGAAGGGAGAGCTACATTTTCTGTACTGAGCTCCTTAGATGAAGAGTGGGCTACAGACACAAAGTGTACACTAAATAAAATAAAGCTAATGAGCAGGGCCAACTTTTCTGTGTGGCAATTGCCTCTAGTTATCATGAAAGGACAGAAAATGATTTTTTGTTTAGTTTATTAATGATTTTTAATTTTTTATCCCCACGGAAGGGGAGAGATGGTTGCAGGATATCCTGTACCATGTGGCAAAATACTATGTTTGGCTCTGGGTACTTTGACCTGATCTTATGGTGGTATGTGGGATATATCTTTTGCTGGTGTGTCTCAGGTAGGAAAATGTACTGAGCTTGCCCAGATTTTGAGTTCAGTAAGACTAATTTCCAACAATTTATGTGGCACGGTTGGGGCGTATCCAAAGTACACAAATGACAACAGTTTTGATACCACTTTAAACTGCCATAACTTCACTCTATGAAATAGGCAGATTGGAGTTGTTGCTAATTGCTGTCAAGGTGACTTTAACTTATGGCAAATCTATGGCTATTTCTGCACTATACTATTATAGTGCTATTATTCCACTTTCAACATCCTAAGGAATCCTGGGGTTTGGAGTTTAGGGAGGGGCCTTCAGAATTCCCAGCCAGAGAGCTCTTTGGCCTCAGGAAACTACAAACCTCATAATTCCACAGGATGTTGAAAGTGGAATAATCGCACTATAACGGCATAGTGCAGAAATGGCCTATGAATAAGAGATCCCCAAGTAAGCCTGCTCAGGTCCTGCCAACCCAGAGACCTGGCTTCCTTCAACGAGTGTATCCATCTGTAATACAGTCGGCCTCTTTTGCCACTGCCTTCTACCTTACCACATGTTATTGTCTCTTCTAGTGAGCCTTCTCACAATATGTTCAAAGTATGACAGTCTCAGTTTTTAGCTTCTGGGGAGAGTTTAGGCTTGACTTGCGCTTGGACCCACGCATCTGCCAGTGTCGGGAGGCACCCTCTGGTACATTCCTTTGAAACACTGTATTTAGAGTTCTCTGGCAGGGGATTCTAGGCATGTCACCAGACTGCGGATCCCAGAATTTCACAGGTATGGAAGCATGGCAATTTAGACGGTATCAAAGTGTTATAATTCCATACTGTGGACACAACCTTTTTGTTGTTACAGCAAAAACAACAAAGGCTGCCCAGAGCACATCTAGTTTTAGCCGGGACTTATTCCGGCAGTCCGCCCAAGCCACTCTACATCCTTCTGTCCTCTTCCTCTTCTAAGTCCAGAGAGCGGGCTCCGTGCAGCCCCGGAACGCTCCGCTGCAGAAGGGCTCCCCCTCCTCCTCCTCCTCCTCCTCGCCCGCGCCCCCTCCCACACGGGGGCTCTCCGCCTCCCTCCCAGAGGGCGAGGGCGCCGCCGCCGTTGCCGTTACCTGCAGCGCCCAGCTCCTCCCTCAGCTGGCTGACGTAGCAGAGCAGCTCCTCCAGGCCCCGCTCGCAGTGCTGGCCGTAGCACAGGAACTTCTGCAGCACTTTGTCCAGCTCCCTCTCTACGCAGGCGCACCGCTCCATCGGCCCGGCCTTCCTCCCGGACGCCGCCTTCCTGGCTGGCCGGCCAGCCGCACCCTGGAGGCGGAAGAAGAGCGTCCAATCCAGTCAGTGGCGGACCTTACACGGCCACGACTCCCAGCCGGGTGGGGGTTTGGCGTGCTAGGCGGAAGGCGGGCTAGGGGCGCTGCTGGTTCCCCGGCCGCCGGCGCCTCCTCGTCCAGGGTGGACGGCCTGAGGAGAAGGAACGGGGAGAGGGGGCCAGGGAGACACAAGCGGGCAGTCCTTTATTGGGCCTTCTCAAGGGCAGTTTAAGGAGGACAGTTAGAAGGGCTGTGGGGTGTGTGTGTTCGTTTCACGACTTGGGTCCCCCGCCATGTAAACTGGGCCGGACCAAAGCAGTACAGAGCCCTCCACCCATGAGGACAAGCCCTGCTCTACACAGCTACTTCTCTACCTCTTCCTCCCCCGTACAATACAATGGCACGTTCCTATAATAGTGGGTATCGGGACTTAGACGGAACCACTTGGGTGGGGAAAAAAGGAAACAAAAGAAGAGCTAACCTGAGAGTTGCAGGATGAGACGCCAATTTTCTTCAGTGCGGGACAGCGTAATAATAATTATGTTTTAATTTAGTACCTCCTCCTTCCCTTGGTGCGGGCACGATAAAGTTCTCTAATGATGGAGCAAGCCATTCTTAGTAGAAGGGGTGTGCCTGGAATGAACCACAAACTGGCAACAGCTGGGTGGAACAAACCTTTTCTTTCGTTTTGCTTGGGCAAATTCTAAGTGACGCGCAGCATTGGAATGAACCATTTTGTAGCGAATCTGAGCTACTTGTAGTTTTGAGAGCTCAGTAGGGTGTAGCTGCACTGAGAGATTGGGCATCGTCTTGTCCCTCTGAAGAAAGCAATAAAGGTACCTATTAAGGAAGGTCAGCTTTAGTACTTCCACTGATGACTCAACCCTGGTGCTGCTAATATACCTTTTGCAAAATATGGTTGTTAATTCTCATCAGTTCTAGAAGTCATAGGCTTAGAGAAGCCTTTATACATTTTTAATTCTGCCTCTGAGATAAATATTCAGTTTGATTGTCATGCATGCTAGATCAGATTGCCCTTGAAGAGAATTTAGAAACTTTGAATGACGCCCAATGTGTGGCTTGCTTGTTATCTAAGGCTGACATCTAGTATGTCATGTAAGTCCCAGCATGCTGTAATATTTGGAGTGTTGCATTATGACCCTGTTCAATTCACTGCTTGGCTGTGGAACCCCACATCACATTCTCTCACCCCCAGAAAACCATATGATAGGTTTGCCTTAGCATTGCTGTAAGTCAAAGATTACTTGAAGGCACACAACAGCGTCATATAGGAAGCATGATTTCTGCAGCTCCTACTTAAGGTGGATAGTGGTGGTTTTGATCTTTAAAGATGTAAGTAGCTAGGCCAGAATACAGCAGGGAATTTTGTTGGCCCCCATGACCAAGAATGGAGATCTAACAATAAGGTCTCATTGTGCATTCTACTACTTCATTACTAAGTGATGGCTCCCACATTGTACAACTTCCTTTTGATGAGAATCCTTCAGATACACGTTATTGCCTTTATCAGAAGGATGCCAAAAAATGCATTATAAAAAAAAAATCAAGGCTCTTTAAAGATATCTTGCTATTTTATATATTTGAGTACAATCTTTTATTTGTTATACTGTTACTGGTTGTTATTTTTATTTTCATTTTGCAGGCCACTTTCAGAACTATATAGTTGGAAAGTAACATGTTGTTGTGTGCCTTCAAGTCATTTCTGACTTAAGGCAATCCAAAGATCAACCTATCAACAGGGTTTTCTGGGGCTGCGAAGGTGTGACATGCCAAGGTCACCTAGTAGGGCTCCATGGCCACATGGAGAATCAAACCCTCATCTCTAGGGTTGTAATCCAACGCTCACTACACAACTATGTTAGTGGGAAAAATTAAAATCCAACTTTGATTGAAAACTGCAGAGAAAAGCCAAGAACCATTATTCAGTATGATATGTGTTTAGACATAAGCTGCTAATATAATTATATTGCATTGTTGGTTTCAGATGTTTCATCCTGCTTTTTAGTTTATTTTCTTGCTGTTACCTTCAAGTCATTTTTGACTTGTGGCAACACTAAGGCAAGCCTATCACAGGGTTTTCTTGGCAAGATTTGTTCAGAGGGGCTTTGCCTTTGCCTTCTTCTGAGGCTGAGAGAATGTGACTTGCCCAGCTCACCCAGTGGGTTTCTGTGGCTGAGCAGGAATTCGAACCCGGGTCTCCAGAGTCATAGTCTAGCACTCAAACTGCCATATCGTACTGGCTCTCTTTTGTTTACTGTTGATGTTAATTTTAAAATGTTTTTATCCTGTGAGCTTCCTTGGAAAAACTTGTTTTAAAAGGAAGCACAGGAATCTTTAAAAAATTATAAATGGATCAACCAGTCTCTGTTTGAATGAGTGCTTCTTGTCTCAGAGACAGGTGGTGATTCCTTGTGCCCAGTAAGATGCTAACTTTAGTCTCACATATGTGTCAGTTTCCCGTGTTACTGTTCAGGATAAAGAAGAAACAGCTAACATCTCCCCTTTCTTAACTGGTTAAGTTCATATTGTAAGATTCTTGGAAAAGGGACTTTTTTTCCCCTTAATGGTGTTCTGTACAGCACTGCTATGCAAAAGTGGTAGTCCATGGGCAAGTGCTGGTCCCTGCCAAGCTTCCAGGGAAAAAAGAAACAGTTAAAACCTTGCACAAATATCGTATTGATCCCTGGTGCATTGGAAGGAAAAATAACTACCAGTCTCCCACATCAAATACCTTGAGACTGAGTGCTGTACGTGCTGTACTAATATATACTAATACAGTGAGCCCTCAGTATCCGCTACGGTTTGGTTCCAGGACCCTCCATGGATACAAAATCCATGGATGCTTAAGTCTCATTACATACAACAGGATAGTGAAATGGCATCCATTATATAAAAGGGCAAAGTTTGCTTTTTGGATTTTTTATTTTTTTTATTTTTAAGCCATGGATGGTTGACTCTGTGGATACTAAATCTGTGGGCACCAAAGGCCAACTGTACGTGTATCTGTGGTTTATCTAAATAGGATCAAATAAAGAAATGTTTTTTCTTCTAGTGCTAGAGTATGTTGTTCTAGCAGTATAATGTTTTTGAGGCAAGGGGAAAACGCAGAATTATTTCTAGAACATTTACTGAACAGGCAGGTTGATAATAGTACATTACCTTTGAGAAAACACATGTGGTATCTCTTCTTTGACTAGTCACCAGCTAAGGAAAAGAGATATACCATAAAAGTAAACATTTCTAATATATGTATTTGATTTGTTGTTCTTACCAATCAATATGTGGGTGAAGTTTTCTTTAAAAGTACACCTTGATTATTTTATATTTCTTGGATTATGGTAGGTGAATCTTGTCCTCATGTAATCTCAGAACAATGCTGTGAGATAGGTCTAACTGGAATAAAGTGACTCGTCCAAAATCACACACTAAGTTTTATTATCAGGATGCTCAATCCAGCACTCTAATGGCTATAGCAGAGTTAGGTAAATGTGTGAAGTTAAATTGCACTGGTTTACATGCAGCAATTTGGCCATTTCTTATTTGGAAAAGATGCCTTATATCTATTATGTCAGTAGATTTAAGTGCTGAAGCATACTTATGGCCTGTTAATACTATGGGAGGGTGACTCTGCAGCCATTCTGCATTATGAGTAGAGGTCACAACTACTGAAGTAACAGTTGAGAGCCTTGGCTTGTGACAAACATGTGGCGTCCAAATTTTTGCTGGACAGAAATCAGAAAGGTGGTAAGGGAGTGTTTGGTGATACCACATTACAGATCATCCAGTAAAATTATTAGAATAGTCAAGAAGTGTGAAATAACACAAAAATGGAAAAGTTTTCAAAGTAGTAGCCATGTTAGTCTCTTGCAGCATAAAAAGGAGGGAGGGAAGGGGAGGGAAAAAAAGGAATGTAACCATACCTTTAATACTAACTGATTTTTATTTTAACATGAGCTTTCATGGATATAAACCACTTCCTTAGGTGCAGTTGTTGTGTCCCTTCAAGTCATTTCCGACTTATGGCAACCTTAAGGTGAACCTGTTGTGGTGTTTTCTGGGGGCTGAGACTGTGTGATGCATCCAGGGTCACCCAGTGGGTTGTCATGGTCAAGCAGGGAATCAAACCTGGTCTCCAGTGCACAAGCCACTACACCATGCTGGCTTTCTCAGATGCACTATAGTGATATTAAAGCCACAGGCTATAAAGCACATTTATACAGTTGTGGGAGTGGGATAGAATGTAGTTGGATCTGGAAGGGTGGAAATCATGTCCCATGCCCTAAATTTTCAAAGGGCTGGGTGAGGTGATACAGGTCTTTCAGATCTTTACAGTGATCAGATAGTGTTGAGCATGAAAGCAGTAAATCTACTTACCAAAACTTGGTTTCCTTGAGTTCAAAAAGCTAAAAAGATTTTTTGTTGTATATGCAGTAGTGAGGGCTCTTATATTAATATATGTAGTGTACCATGAAACCATTGTTGTCTTTGTTCGTAGCTTTGCTAATGAAATGGAATTTGTGCATATAACTATTCTGCTGTTTCTCTTTCTAGTCTTCCATTGTATTTTCTTTGTTCAAGGACTGCGGCCTGTAAATCTCTTACTGTATGCCTAGAAAGGTTGAAATGATCTGCAACCATTTTTTTTAATACTGTCATCCCTCCACATTTACTAGGGTTAGGGGCACAGAACCCCCTGTGAAATTAGGAAAAAACATGAATAACTCTAGGCCCTCCCAAACCATATTTAACACACAAAAAAGTATGATTACCATATTCAATCCACCGTGAATTCCTTTGAGGCATTAGGGCAGAAGTGGGTGGCCAGTGGGGCTTACAGCCACCTTCACTGCTGCCCCACATCATTTTTAATAGGGACTTACAAGCCTCATTCGCAATTGATGAGGCTTCTGGTCCCTATTAAAGATGGCATAGGGAGGTAGCAGAGGGGACAGCAAATAATCCATGAAGAACCAAATCCACAAAAGTGAAACCCACAAATGTGGAGGGCTGACTGTATTTGCCATTTCTAATGTCTGATTTGTGTGCATTTATTTATCTTGCATAAAAACAGTCCTTTACATCCAGTGTTGGGTCTAGATGGGCATTGGTGGCATAACCATGGCATATATCACACTGGAGGAAGAGCAAGTAAATGCACCCATCATGTTGTGAGTGATTCTATTGGCCCTTACAGTAATGCCCTCAGAGTAGATGTGAATCAGAGTTGGCATCTCAGTTTATGGCAAGGTCTTGTTGCTGCATTACCATTCGTGGTGTATATTCTGTTATAAATGAGTAATTAAAATTTGGAGGCTGTCTGTGGGCCATAAAGGCCTGTCTCCCTGTGAGGAGGCTGTGTTACTCCTCAGAATTGGTAGTGGCTTATTGATGGTTTGAGTGGTTTCAGCTTGGGACCATAGGTGAAAACTAGGGGTTGTCCTGTCATTAGATGGTAGATGGTGCCTGAGTGTTAATTTTGCCTTGTTGATTTGTTTGTTTACCTCCTTAAACGGGTATTGTAGTTTGAAAAATGTAAGAAATCCAAGAGTTGAGTTTCTTTCTTGTAGGTCTGCGCAAATGTAGTTATAATAAGTCCTGGCAGTAAACAATAGATTTGGTTGTTCTGGGTGGAAGACTGGAGGCATGTAAGTATGTGTAATGATCAGTGGGTTTTTGATAGTGTGTGGTGCTTAGAAGTCTATTGTGCAGTTGCACAGTGGTACCAAGACAGTGAATTTGTTGTGTGGATTGTTCCAGGCTCAGGTTGATGGTAGGGTGGAAGTTGCTGAAATTCTAGTGGAACTTTAAGAGATTGCCTTCCATATGACCAAATTATGAAGATGTAATCAAGAAACTGTAGATAGGAGAAAGATCTTTGGATGTATGTACTGAAGAATAGTTGTTCCATGTCAGCTATGAAGATGTTTGCCTACTGTAGTGCCGTGCAGGTTCCCATGGCAGTGCCAGTGACTTGGAGGTACATCGTATTCCCAATAGTGAAGTAGTTATAAATACAAAGTAGTAGGATTTGATGGCTAGGTATCTGTAGCCTCATTCAGGATGGTATTCTTGATGGCTTGTAGTCTAGTATGGGATGTTGGTGCATAAGGATTAAACATCTATAGTGGCTAGGTTGTTGTTATCGGGGAGAAAAATTAGGGCAATGTATATGATTTGCATTTTTCTGGATCCTATTACATTCTATCCCTTTCCTACAGCTGCATAAATTTGTTTTATAAGTTGAGGCTTTACTATGACTCTCATGCTGCATCTGAAGAAGTGGGTTTATATCCACAAAAACTGATGGTAAAATAAAAACCAGTTAATTTTAAAGGTGCTGCCACATTCCTTTTTTTCCTTCCCCTCTCTTCCTCTTTTTTATGCTATGAACATTGAGAGGACATGCACAAGAGAAGACCTTCATACCAGGGGTAGCCCATTGAGCTTGGGACGGCCACCTCACCCCAAAATGGAAGAGGAAGGGACCTCCACTCTTCAGACGATGAGCTGCCAGTGCATCAGACTGTGTTAGTGAGGTGGCCTGGATTCAGCTGGATACAAAGCCACAGCAGAAGGAAATTATTTGGAATTTGGGAAAGGCCTCCAAAAAGAAAGCATTTGACAGTAGGAACTGGAGTTGCATACTATCTGCATTGTAGGGAGGACTGTAAAGACCAGATTTCTGGGCTGGGAGCCAAGAAGGAAAAGCTGCTGTCATACTATGCCTTCAGAGGAAACACATGCCAGATCCAGCATGGCTGGAGGGGCCAGGATGTCTGAGCGCTCTGAGTGTTTTTTGGAACAGAGCTACAGCCTTCCTTGTATCAGTGACACCTGCCTGGGCCCCAGCCTTTTGGAGTGAATGAATCAGTCCTGTGGAATTCAGGAAACGCGTTTGTCCAGCAGCTTGAATGAAGTGAACGATCCTGCTTCTTCCTGTGACGCCTCAACTCTTCCCCGTGGCATCTGAAGCAGCAGCTTAGTTTCTGGCTCAGCTGCCAAGTTTTGGTGCCACCCTCTCCTAGGTTGTTCCTCATCTCCCCAGCACTCTTAATTGATGGGTGGAAACTTGCTCTAGGGGTTTTGGAGTGAGGCGCCAACTGAGGCTTGGACTGGTGTGGGCACAGTGAAACAAACAAGATATTTCAACAGCCAGCTGTCCCACAAGAAAAACAAGCCTTTGCAGTTTCCTGGGACCAGGGAAGTCAAATCCAACTGGGTTAGTAGGAAAGACATTCCCTCTCTAGACCTAGCATTTTTATGCAGCTTGATTTGCAGTTTCTTCATAAATTCCTGATTATCATTTGCTAACTCAAGCCAGTGGCTCGTACTTAAGTCAAGTACGTATCGTAGGTAACTAGTAATGTTGCATTAAGTTTCTAGATTGGTGGAGCAGACATGAAACTTTGCCAGCTTATCACAATAATAAATGTATTAAATGGTTGGGTGCTTCAACTCTACTATAATTTAGAGAAGACTTTGCAGGGGAAGATTGTTGTATGTTGTATAAGAATATTTTATTCCACACCCTATATTGTACTTCTTCTCGTTATCAAACTTCAGAATCAGCTACGAGCCTGCAACTCTAGCCTGTCTTCCATTGTAGCCTGTTGCAGAGAGTGAATGCCCAGTTAATCTCCAAACAGCTTACAGGATGGCAGCAAATAAACAAACAATGTCAACTCCATCAGGGGGTATGGAATAAAACAAGTAACATAATGAGAATAAAATGTGTTGAGGCTTTTTCCATCTACAGACCCATACATACTTGACACCAGTTTTATCCCAAACATTTTTAGTACAGGCTTCAGGATTAGTGTGCTATTTTGAGCAGTGGCATGTCAAGAGCAATATAGTTTGAGAACGCATTGGGAATGTAGCAAGACAGCACTCAGGCTTCTATCAATTACTGGAAGAACATTTCTCTTACAGATTGAATCAGAAAGCTTCCAGCTACAAGCCACTGCCACATTTCTGCCCTGGCCCAAAAAGTGTCATATTTCCATCCTTAGCATCAGAATTTTCAGTCATAATGTACAATGTAATCAGTTGGTTTGGGCAGCCGCACCTCTCCATGGAAACAGGTTGAAAGCCAGAGGGCAAATCCTATTCTAAGAAGAAAGAGATGTTGCAGGATGGCAGCTATCTCCATCCATTACTCTGCTGTCACAAAAGGCATTCCTTGTACAGGTTTATACTCTCTTTCCATGACTAAATTTGGTAAAAAATTTCCCCAGAAGATTCTCCATTTTTGTCACCATCAACCTCCAGACCCTCCTTCTCCCCCAAAAGAGATAGAAGAGAGTTCCCTTCACTTCTTGAGAGAGGGGAAGAGAAGACAGTGCTCCATCTCCTTGTTTCTTGAAACATGCACAGTCTCCAGTCTCAGTATCTGTTACACTGGCTCAGGCCCAACCTCTGACTATTGATTTTAGAGTAATTTCAGATTAAGCGATGTCTGTTGGGAACAACTATTGCAGTAAGGATGCTATGGTTTACAGTATCAGGACTGTGAAAAACAATACCACTAGGGCCATTTCCTCACTACACTGTTACAGTGCTGTTATTCCACTTTCAACATCCTCTGGAATCCTGGGGTTTGTAGTTTAGGGAGAGGCATTTAGGATTCTCAGCCAGACAGCTCTTGAGCTTCAGTAAACTACAAACCCCAGAATTCCACAGGATGTTGAAAGTGGAATAATAGCACTATAACAAGGTAACGTGGAAATGGCCTAAGAGCGGAGGGGGTGGGAAAGCAATAGCCTTGGAGCCAGGAATGATTCAGATATTTTATTCTAGGAATTGACAGGCAGAACTTCCACTGCAGGGCTCACCACTCTGGCCAGAAACTTCAGATCCAGGACTGGGGCACCAAACAGCAACAGAACACAGGAATCAGCAGTGCTCACAGCCCCCTCTCTGCTCTTCCATTAAACTATGGAGAAGCAAGCCCCAGCTCAGGTATCTCTGCCCTGTGACCTTTTGAGGTGGCTGTGTTGAGCTGGCTTGACTTTCATGGTTTTGTTTTGTTTCTCTGTCTCAGAAGCCAGTGGGGCTTATGCTTCAGTTTCTTATGCGTTCTAGAGCCAAACATAGAAGGCTCTCTGTCACTCACTCACTCACAATGCAAGGCACACACACAACCATGTCAGACCTAGAGCTTCAAAACTGCACAGCTTGAGAACAAGCCAGATGGATTTTTAAAGTAATCCTACAGGATAGGCTCATGGCAAGGAGGCTTGCTGTCAACCTTTCCAGCACAACAGAATGGAAGGGACAAAGGCCCAGACAAACAAGGACCCACTGTTTGGTAGCACAATAATGGTTCTTCCTGTCAGATCTTATCAGGAGTAGTTGTAGCTCCCAATCACGGTCATTCACATTCCCCAATAATAAGCCTTCCATTCTGATAGGCAGAGCCAATGTAGACACAAAACAGGACACAACAGGAAAGCAATCTGCCCTCCAGGACAACAGCTGCAGGTAGGCAACAGCCCACCCAGACAAACAGAAAATGCCAGATGTAATGCTAGGATTCCATTCAATGAATGGCTGCAGTCTACAAACTCCTACATGTTACAATACGAGGAGGCTTCTGAACCAGGTTAACAAGCCTTTTAGACATTTCCTCCACCAAATCCTGTGGTCCATGTTGCAGTGTATTGTCTCTGCCCTTCTGCAATCCCAGAGCACAAGGCCTCTCTCTCACATACTGTTCAGATCTTTGAGGACTCAACTCTTTCAATCCAAGGTGATTCTGAGTTGATACCTCTGGGCTCAGCTTGGTACTGCCGGAATTCACTCAGCTGCCTTTCCAGAGCCTGATTCCGGTGATACATCTCCATATAGCTGGCTTGAATCTCCCGCTGATAGCGCAGAACCTTCTCTTTCTCTTCTTGCCAGGTTTTTCGCTCTTGCTCAAAGTTTGCTGCTTGCAGCTGGGCCTGGCGCCTCTCCCGTAGCAATTCCGCCCATAGCCACTCAGTGCCCTCTGCACTCTCCCCCTGCCTTTCCCGACATTTAGAGTCATCTGTTTCACAACCCAAGAAGTCCTGGCATGGCTGCATAGGAGAGTCCCTTGGAGGAACAGGAGAACCATGCTCTGACAAGGGTTGAAGAGAGTCCCCAGTTTGGCCAGTTGTGAGTCTTTGGCTTGCAATTCTGTTCGGGCCTCTCGCAGCTGTGTTTTCAAACTGAAAATTTCACCCAGCTTCTGGGCCATTTCCTCCTGAGCATCTCGGAGCTGCTGCTTAAGCAATGAAATCTCTGCAGTCTTTTGACACACCTGTCAAAGTAACACATTAGAATAAGGACAGGGATCAGGCTCCATGCAAAAGAATAAGTGAGCCACTGAGTCCTGTGCAGTGCAGCAGCACTCAGTCAACAGAAAAGGTGGAATATTCTCATGACAACCCTGAGGGGATGAGAGATGGCAAGCAAATGGACTCATGAACATACTACAAAGGCTTTGCAACTGAAAACTGGATCTGCAAGCTGGGAAAATCATAAGCCAGGATGGGCCAACTTAGGCCCTGGAGCCTCCTTAGATGGCCATAGGACCTTCTCCGTGACACCACTGTTTAGTGGTTTCTCAGACTTTGTATGGGCTTTCCCCATTTTTCCCTATTCTCAAATGTTGGAACACTTCTCCTAAAGTTTGGTTGCTAGCAGATGATAGCTTTAAGCTACAGTATACTATTTTTAGTCCCTACCCTTTTGTCCTTGGCCCCATCTGCCACTGGAATGCAGCTCCCTGTGAATGTTTCTGCAATTGAATTTGGCCTTTAGATCAAAAGGTGCTCCTCAACCTGCCATAATCAGTAGCAGCAGTAACCTTGCCAGCTACCTTTTGAGAGATTAATCTGCTTCACAAACATACATTTCAGTATGCTTGGCAGCCTACATTCAGACAGGACAGCATAGAGAGCAATAAAATCCTGTGTGCAGTGAGATGCAATCAGGAACCACAGTCAGTGAAGGGATACTCTAGGGCACTGCAGATGCTTTTCCCACTCACCTCCCATTTGGTCTCCTCTAGCTTGGGGCTCAGGCGTTCTGCCTGCTGCTGCTGCAGCCTCAGCTCCTCACACTGGCTCTGCTGAAGATCCAGCTCTTCTTGCAGCCGCTTCTTCTCCTGCTGTGCTTTGTAGAGCTGTAGCTGAAGAGCTCGCTGGCTGCGCTGGGCCTGTTGCATGACCTGCTGCAGCTTGGCGAGGTACATCTGCTTCAGTTCATCCAGCTCATCCATCCACAAACGCTGTTTGTCCTCAAACATCTGTCAAGAAAAGACCACATTATGGAGGAGACTCCTTCCAGCCCTAGAAATGAGAAGCTAGAATCAACTGGCAAATGAACAAGTTTTCACAATACAAGAGAAACCATGAAACTGAGGCCCTCTGTGGAAGGAAACTCCATTCTCCTCAGTAGAAGGTTGCAGAATATCATCCTTGGAGCTCCCTTGCTCAATCCATCACATTTCCAGCAGGACCAAAAAAGGCCTTTGCCTGAGACTAAGCACCACTCTGCTTAGAGGGTATTGGGGTTGAAGGTCTATTAGTTCACTTCAGAATAAGCCAGCTCCTCATAACAAACCTAATTAAATGATAATATAAGCCTGATCAACATGCATTAGTTCCAGAATGTAAGTGGGAAAAATGAGCAGCTTTCCAATATATCTTTCTAGTCAGGAATTTTAAGGACAGCCCAGTGATTTCAGCACTTAGCAAATCAGTCCCCAGGAGCACACTTCACACTTGTGGCCAGGATGTCCATCTTTATACAACACATTTGCAAGACATATGTATGTATGTGTAATTCCTAGCCGTCTGGCTTAGGATGGGGAATGGTTAACTGCAAAATCTTTTCATGCTAAATCCTGTAGGCAGCACCTCTACTTAAGAATATGACTCCCCTAATACCACCAACAGGAGTGTGAAAAATACAACTTAAATTATTGGCTGCAACTGAATGCCCACAAGGCAAGGTTCCACTTCCCCCGTTGTGACATATCCTGCAACTGGCCAAAAAATGCATTACAGACAAGAGCTCAAACTGATAAGGAAGGTCACCTTTAAGACACAGGGTGATCAACTCAACACTCATCTCTCTGTGTTAATCAGAATACAGCAAAAATCTTTTTCAGGTGAGCTTTAGCCAGCAAAATGATGCAGTATCCTAAGACAGTGCAAGACTGTGAAATATTAAAATTTGAGCAAACCTGAAGGATCTTTTCTTACCTGAGATACCTTTTAAAAAAGATTCCAAAAGTAGTTTATTCTGCAGGAAGAGTCTTCAGTTGGCCCTCCACATTTGCTAGGGTGGGGCACGGGATCCCCGCAAAAGTGGAAAAATCGCAAGTGTCAAAATGGGTCTGTGGGGAGAACGGGCACCCAGGGTCCAAACCAGGTAGGGAAAGGAGAGGGAAGGGAGGAGGTTGGCATGGTGGCCCAATATTCCCTCCTTTGTGCCCATCTCCTTCCTTGAGTGTAGGGGAGCATCAGGAGAGGGTTTGGGATGCTGAAAAATTGTGCTGCAAGCTACTGCTGCTGCTGCCGGTGCTGGTAGTGGTGTGTGATGGTGGTGGAGGACTAGAGGCAGATTTTTAAAGGCCTGCACAGCCTGATTGTTGCTGCCGAGAGGGAATGTTCCCTGGAAAAGAAGTGCCTCAGGTGAGGGGACACGGATTGAAGAAAACTCAAATAATTAACTCAAAAGTTAAACCCGCAAATGTGGAGGGACAGCTGTACTTGAAACTTCCATCTTCAACCAATACTTTTGAGAAGAAACTGTCTGCCTCCAATTTCTGGAGGCCTTTTGCTAAATCTCTGCTTAGGTCTGTGCCTTTCAAGCTGAAATAATTCTCTGGACACTCCACCTCCAGAAATTGGGATTTTGGTCAGAGAATTTTGGTACCTTATTCTCTTTCTTTAAAGTCCTTCCTGTGCTTCTCAACATTTAGACCTCCATACAGTTTGTACTTCAAGACCAAGAAACTCTTAGCTAGCATGACCAATGGTGAAGAATTGTGGGAAATAAAGTCCCAAAGATCCAAGCTTGAGAAGCACTGGCTTAAAGGACCTCGATTACCTTGGCCTTCTCTTTTTGTGCTCTTCTAACCAGGAGTACAGTGCTACCTGGCTTTTCCCCAGAAAGTATGGTACCAAGGAGCAGTAATATGTGTCACTCCTAAGCTCTTTCTTTCCAGGAGTATTTTTCCTGCACACTGCAGTTCCTCCATCCTGCCCCACTTTCTCTGGTATGTGTATAGGGAGTAAAGAAAATATTATGCTGCCTCTAATTTGAACCTCTCTCTCTCTCCTGCCCTTCCTTTTAGCAATCCATAAACTTTGGATTGCTTAACCCCAAACCCTCTAAGCTTTGTAAAGTCACTCCTATGAGCTACTATGGTCCATTAGACAGCTATTTGTGTTTTGCATATACTGTTCTCCATTTGTGGAGTTCTTTCATAATATTTGCTGTTCTTCAATGGAATTATGACAATGATATTAGATCCTTTTGTGTTCACTAAAAATTCCCCTTTTAGATAGATTCATGTAGATGTGGCCTAGTGACTCCAGTTTACCTAAGACACACTATTGCCAAGGTAACAAAGTCCCATCCAGGCACGTGCACTTAGATGAGGTATGGTCTCATGCATGTGCTCTGAGGGCATACCTGATAATACATTCAAATGTTTTGTTTGCCAATTACTTGATAAAGGGTGGGCACAGATGGACAGGAACGCCATCTTACTCTGTGTTCTATGTGTGTGCATGCACCCACATGTCTGTGTGTCTGTGTGTGTTTATAATCTGGAGAGCCCTGTCTTTCATTCTGTTTTACTTCCCTCACCTACCAAAAAAGAGCAAACAACAACAAGCAGAACAACAAAGCAACAATGTTTGAGGTGTTACTGACCCGGTTACCTATGATACATATAAATTGCTTCTAAGCAATTAGGCAAAAAACCCCAAAACCTTACTTTAGAAGTGAGTCCTGTTTACTTTTTAGGCTACAGGGATCTCTAATAGAAATAACATGGGCAAATATTGTGGTCTATAACTTTTATGGAAAAAATTACAAGGTTATTTTAAAAGCTGGCCTGCCCACACAAAGACTTGGCCATTGTCTCTCATTGATGGGAATCCAGCGTCATTCCAAATATTGGTACAAAGACCAAGGAGCAAAATAAGATACCGGTTCTGAGCCAGAGATCAACAAATTTGGTGAAATGGCTAATTTTTGGCATCAGTCATTAGCTTAACCTTTTATAGCAAGTTAGTATGAGTTGCAATTTATGGGAGAATGCATTACCACATTTGTAAAACTATTTTTTAAAAAAACTTTAATTTTCAAACTGATCAAATATCTCCCAAAAGACATTAAAATAATGGCTGCAATCCTGCATTGGGAGGCATAGGAATGAGACATAGCTGTGATAGTCTCCTGTTCAATCCTTCCAAAACACACATTCTAGAGCACAAACTCAGCCATTTCCTGGTTAGTGGAGAGCAGTAGGGGGAGCAGTAAACAAGCATCCAGCTATTTTCCTGTAGCTGGACACATCCACAGAGATCTCAAGGGTGCAGATGATGACATTGCTCTGTATCCAGCTGCAGAAGAATAGCTGCATGCTTCTCTGCTACTCCCTTTGCTCTCCACCAACCAGGAAATGACCAGATTTGGGACTGCTGTATCTGTGAAAAGGTGGAATGGGGAGAGGGGGTTTATCACTGTGCAGTCGGTAGAGAATCCTCAGCTCTGCAACAGACAAAAATTGAATTCAACTGGATGTCAGCCAACAATGGGTAAATGTTATACAAACTATGGCTTGGCATTGTTAAAATGCCCCTCAAAAACTGTTGCGATGCCCTTGTTATCCTGCTCACAGGTAATGTGTCGCAGGTGATGTTGTTACCTCTTACATTTTACTACCAAATTCTATTTTCAACTATACACAGTCTGTTCCACAGAGTGGATCTGTCATTATCACAACTTTCAAATTAGCAGATTTCAGTAAGGAAAAGTATCACCATTTGTATACATCACACCCAGCACCGTCCTCCCAGTGAAACATGGGCTACTACAAACAACCTCAGGGGAGTGGCACACCAGCGCCTACATAAATTCTTTCTTTTGTCTGACTATTATGAATTGGATACTTAATGTGGAATGTACAAGGAACTAGGAAGCCAGCTTGAGGATGAGATCAGTGGCAGGAGTTAGTTAGTATGGGTGTGGAAACCAAACATGAGAACCTCACAAAGTAGCAGTGAACAATTACCAGCCTATCTGCCCGAATATACCTGTCAGTCACTTGTGTCCCATGAAGGAAAGTGTGGGAGAAGGCAACCCACACTTTCTTCTGTATAAAATCTTCACTGATTGGTAGCATTGAATCAGTTGAATCAGTTCTTATCTGCCAAAGGTATTCAGGCAAGTGGCTATTAACAAGCCTGGAGAAAAGTGATGTGACAGGTAACAATGTGTGGGAGATGAGAGTCAAGAAGAATTTCAGGAGAAAACAGGATTCAGAAGTCAGAATGAGAAAATGGAGAGCAGTTTCCCATAGCCACAGGACCAAGTGACACCTGCCCCTCATCGAGAAAACTCACCCACCTGTGTGAAGGGATCACCATTCTCACTCAGATTTCTCTTAAGCTGGCGGAGTTCCGTCCCTTTCTCACTTAGCCGGTCCTCCAGCTGCTTCACCACATCTTCCAAGGAATACGTGGGCTCATATGGTGGGGGTGGCTCCCCAGAGCTCTGCAGCCGGCTCAGGCTCTTGCAGGAGAGTGGTGCTTTCTCTACAGCCAAGGGATCCCGTGGCCCCCGAGAGGCCCGATTAAGGAACCACCAATGTGGTTGATGTGGCCTATGGAAGCACTGAGCTGGTTGGAAGCAGGTTTGAAGCGGGGGTTGTAGGTGGGAAAGCTTTGGATGGAGTTGGTGCCCTCATCCAGGCTGATAGTGTGTAGCAGGTGGCTGCGCAGGGGGCCACACTGTGAGGAGCTGCTGGTGGTGCTCTGCGTCAAGAGTGTGTGGAGACTCCCATTGCTCTTTGAGAGCTTCTGCCCTTTGGCTGAAGATAGACCCTGCAGGGACAACATGCTCTTCCCAGACACCACCTTGAAAGCTGAAGGCCTGATTCGACACTAGAAGGAGCACAACTGCCGTTAGCAATTCTATCAAGTAACAACATTCTCTGATATGGTTTAGCAGAATGGGAATGGCAGGACGGGCAGCATGTTCTTGCCCTAGTTTTGATACAAGCATATTCATAAATGAATTGCCCCACTACTCACGCCTCAACTTCCATCACTCTCTCCGCTGCTGAAAATGAGATAGACACTCCAAGGAAAGTGTCTCTAAAAATAAAGATAGCCACATTCTTTTGCCAAGGAGACTGGACACTTCCTGGCCAAGCTGCCGATGAAGAGACGGAGAAAATTCCTCTAAAATGAGTTGCCTTGAATGAACCCAGATATGGCTAAAAATCTTGGAAGGCATCCTTCCCGGCATATAACAAGGATATTTCAGAATGTCAGGTATTATGCATACTGAGAGGGATACCTGTTGGATCTAAAGCAGTCAGTCAGGTGCTCCTGCTGATCCAGATTGGCATGGGTGGTACTGAGTTAGATAGCTGCTCTTCAGCCCTCCCACTGCTGAAGACTGAAAAATTCCAGAGGCCTCCATATTAACATAAAGCCCCAAGATTTTCCTCTATTCCAACGTTGGAAAGTCTGAAAGACAGCACTCCACCTCAGAAACATTCATCAGTTGTGTTTGGCTTGGGCTGCTGTGCAACTCAGGCGAGTCCTCAGGAAGTAGCACAACTCAGCTATGCTCAAGACACTTGACAATTTTGTGTGCCAGTCAGTCCACCACCATCAGCCTTTCCAGTGCTAGCACAGAGAAATATTCAAGGGTCCTCTGCAATGACACAAGGGGCCTCTGAGGCAGATCTCCCTTAAACATCAGGAAGGGCTGAGTGGTAGCTGGCTTGGAAGTAGTGACTCACACACAGCTGATGATCCAAGAGGCATTTCCCAGGCCAGAAGCAGCATGCTGGGTGCCCTCTCTGAACTAGCAGGTGTTGGAGGCCATGTGGAACAGGCTGTAAGGCTGGGTGCGGTTCAGGGATTCCTCATTCTGCCAACTGCAGACCACGTAACTTCTATTTTCAGATTCCACGGTGGCCATTAGTTCCTCCTATTGCTCTCTTCTAACCTACTTCCAGGATGCTCCTACACACACAAACATTTCCAAATCCCACAGTGCCAGACTGTCTCTAAAGTTACAGGCTGATATGAGAATACATAATAAACTCAGAAATACTGGAGGTCAAAATGCCGGGGTAAGCAATTTTCCATCCAAAGACCCACCCCACCCCATGTGCACTATTCCCTTTCACCAAATTCAGATCAGCCACTTCTGATTTGTTAGCAAAAAAGTATTTTTCACCTTTTTCAAACAATCAAACAAATAAAAAAGGTAAGCAGGGGCTGTGAGCCTTGGTTTTAAAGAACTGAACACCCTTGAGTGCAATTCTTTATGTTTAACAAAATAACTTCTAACGGACAGCTGATGAGAAATGTTAATGGAGAAAAATGCACTGATCTGATGCCAAGAAGCCCTACATCCCAGTCCCCTTCTGATCACTTTCAGCCTAGAAACTCACTTCTCCTCACTGCTACCACACCTCCTCACCTTGTCAAAGCGTCCACGTTCAGGCAAGGAACTCTTAGAAAAATCTGCTCCCCGTTGATTATCCCGGAAGTACCGCTCTGGGGACTGGTTCTCCCGGTCACTCTCATAGTCTCGTTTAAAGCCACCACCTGATGACTGGTGCTTCTTTTCCGACCGAGCATCCCGTTTGCCCCCATGCAAGTAGCCAAAGACTTCACGTTGGGACATCCCTTTCCGAAGCAACCCATCTGGCTGACGCATCCCGCGCAGACCTCCAGGTGCAGCTGGTGAGAAATCCTGTTTTTCGACGAGGCTGCCCACACTGCCCATGCTGCAGTCGGTGTCAGGCTCCAAATCCAAAGAGTAAGGATCAAAGAGACAATGGCTGGGGTCACAGGTCATATGAGAGGCCTGTGCTGTTGCCATGGAGATTCAGAGACAAGCCGAATTCCAGCACTGCCAAAAGAAGTCACATGCACACAAAAGTTACTGATATGTTTGTTCACACCTGTCCCAGGAAAGGGAGGGGGCAAGGATCAAGCTAAAATCCATCCCAAATTATTCCTGGCAGTGAAAGAGCATCACCCAATTCCTAGAATAGCCAGGCTCGAAAACAAGCTGTCTCTATAGCTTTGTAAGCTAAAATTACCCACAGGCGCCACTGATGTTTACAAAACTCAGCATGCTGACTTGGAGTCCCTGATCTGCACATCCCTCTAACTCTCTTGCTTTACTCACCTGACCAGAGCAGAGTTCGAGTGGTGAAGATGTCTCATCAGGAAGAAGCAATTCTAATCAGATCCACCCAGCCTCGCTCCTCACACCTGACTAAGCCGCTCCTTTCTCCCCATGACAGGCTAGCTCCCACTTCAAGCTCCTCCCTTTTCCTCAGGCAAGAGGGCGGGAGGCCACAATTAATGCATGGCAGGAGTCCAAGGAACTGTTCTAAGAGTGGTATTATTTGCGAAGCCACCAGTTCCTCTCTACTCAAAGCTAGTCCAAGCATTTTCTTTGTCTGTAGGTCAAACCAGCTCTTTGGTCTGGACTAGCCACTCTCCTGAGGAATGCCACAGATGGGTGACAACCACTCCACCCATTGAATTTGGCCTGCTGCGGTCAGAGTCATTCATGTATATTTGGGGGGGGGGTGCTCCTGCGTGTCCCGCGTGTCTCAACCTTGGGAGCAATAGGCTGCGTGAGGATGTGGAACAGGACCTGCCCAGCTTGGATTGCCCTTGGCAGGAGGTTTAATTGATGCCAATGCTGGCTTCATTATGGTACCGAAGTTAAAACATGGCTTCTTATCCGTGGGTTTGTATCTGTATAGCTAAATGGTTTTAAATTATTTTACTTGTTTAATAAGTTTCTAGACTATTTAAATTATTCCTACTGCTTTAAATTTTGAAATTGTTCTCAATTGTTTTAAATTTATTTTATCAGTATGTCCCCGTAAGATCTGGTGATAAAGGGTGGAATATAAATATCTTAGTAAATAAACATTTTAATAGATAAATATGAATTAATCTGAAGACAGGAGGACAGGTCAGCCAGGAGAGGCTGTCAGTTATTGTCATGTCCAGAAGTAGGAATGTTAATCAGAAAGAGTAAATCAATTTGATTATTTACATTAGAATTGGAGAAATTTAACTCTTACATTTATGTATAATTGCCATGTAAATTAAAAGCCAGCCTTGAAACATTTATGAGAACAAAACTGAAAAATGCTGTCATTGATTTTCCCTTGTCCTTGTCTTCGGTTTGAAGAGGCAGAAACAGCTGCATGAATTTGTTGAAGTTCCATTTCTCATCTACCTCACTTGCCTTCTGTTTCCCTTCTACTTCCATCTTCTTAACCTCTCCCTTTCTTTGGCTTACCAATTGCCCTGTGGATTCCAGCAAAAGTCCCAGGATAAGAGTTTTACAGATTCAGTTTCTGAGACAGATGAGAAACCTACCATATTTTCTGGTGTATAAGATGCACCGGTGTATAAGACACACCCTATTTATACGCTGGCAAACACTATTTGCCAGTGCATAAGACACACCCCATTTTCAAACAGTATTTTTCAGGAAAAAAGTGAGTCTTATATACCAGCAAATACAGTATATGCAGTGTCCAACGTACAGGAGGACCAACTTGTTGGAGCACAGGACTCCCATGAAAGTGGAAAAACCATGAATAAAAATAAAAATCATGAACACTAATTTTTTTCTACCTGAGAACAGTTATCTAGGAATCTCTAGGTCCTCAAGCAAGATTCTATGGTTGACTTCCAATGGAATTGGGCCACAGAGTCACACTGAAGGACCTAGGAACATCTAGAGAAGTATTACACAGAATCTCACTGAAGGACTTTGAGGTTTCTAAAGCAATCATGCTTTCTTCTGTGGCAGGGGCAAATACAGTAAGAATTTTTTAAATAAAACAAATAAAATAAAATAACTTATGGATAATCAAATCCATGAACGCTGAACCCACCAAAGTGGGCAGCTAGCTGTAAGTATCATACTCTAATCATGAACTAATGTAAACAAAGATTTCTCATCATAAGCTGAAGTAAACAAAGATTTCTATAGCTGTTTTCATTTGTTACAAAACCAGCTAGGACATGTACACGAGCACAGTCTCTCATTTAATTAATAACTTAATGAACAATTTAATTCTGGAATTAAGATAATATTGAAAGTCCAATCTAAGTCAATCAACCAAGTTAAAAAAGAAGTTTTATTAAGTTATTCATTTTCCATTATAAAATTTTGTAACTTAATTGATAATGTAATTGTTTCCAATTAGTTCCAACAACTGGTGACACTTTCATATGCTCGTACATATATTGTGTCATACTGTGCTTGGCCCATTTACTCACAAAACATACCGTTGGCAGAGCTACATCCAACAACAGCTTGTTTTGCAGTCTAAAGAGGCTGAGCACAATGTAACATGCTATGGCAGGTGCCTTTGTCCAGGATTCAACCTTAGTCTCCTACTCTCGAGTGAGAGTGATGCTGCATCTAAAATTGCCCCCACCCAGCAAAGACCAGGATCTTTATTCTTGCTATAAATTCTAACAACCACTACAGTTCCACTGCCCTCAGTTAACATGTGTGCACATGCACACACAAGACAGGACTGACATGTGCTATGGATATTTATGAAATTGACTACTTGCAGTTATGCTAGCCACATCACAAGTCCATCTAAGATGGTAGGGCTTCACTACAATAATGGAACTGAGGACCACGTTTTGTGATTTGCAGAAAGCACTCTCTGCTTTCATTGTTGCAATATAATACACATGATTCCCATAGTTCATGAATATCATTATGCTCCTATATTCAAATCTCCATCACTAGTCCCAGAAAGACACTAGATCCAGGTGCTTATCTAATTTGGGGAACAAGATTATATAATGCTATTTAGATTCTGCTAGTTCACTCCCCCAAAAGAAGTAACAAACATCTGTTCTTCCAGCCAAAGTTGAGACTCCCATGTCTTTAATTGCTTACTAGAAGAGGACAGTCTGACATCTTTGGGGAAGAACTGAAAATATATAGGCATTAATTCATTCTGTTGAGTTTCACTTCAGTGGATACTGTTCCAGGCAACTAAACTGGAAGCAGATGTTGAGAGGAGAAAGAGTAACGCAAACAGCTGAACTGGAGGAAACAGAAAAGCATATTTGGAAGAGAAGAATGGCCAGCTTGCACCATTTCCTGAGCAGGTGTGAAGGCTTCAGATACTCAGCATTGCTAGGAGGGAAGCCGCAGTTAATTTCTTCCTTGTGAAAGACAGGGAAGTGTCCCTTCCTGCAGCAATGACAGATCAATTTGGTCTCACATCTCACAAGCTGAAGTCTATACCTGCAACAGCATAAGGAATAGGTGTGGTAGATTCGGTGGTGCACCTTCTTACTACAGGCAGTGCACCTAGTTTTACCCGAAAAGTATTCTGCAAGTTGAAGCTAGCACAGCAAGCAAATGGACTTTAAGGACATGGTTCTATATTCAGGACTATCCCTAATACTGTTTTTTCCATATCTACTGAGAAGAGTTTTTCAATATTCAGAAATGATGTCTTCCATCTGCAGTCTGAAGTGGTGCAGCCTGATTCTGTTGCATGTTTAAGAGCAGGTCTAAGTCCACAGTAAACAGAATACAGCTCTGCTCTGTTCCGAGCGATATATAATTTCTGCATTAATAGAATCAGATGATGTGATGGACCCCATCTCTGCTGGTGGCTGGCTAACACAAAGTTCTTTTTAGGGCACCTTCATTCAAGGCCTTCCCAGAAGTCAACTTCAAATTGCTTACTAAGGAAGGGCCAATTTCCATCATTACCAAATGAGGACTTAATTCCCGAATTGCCTGGGACAGCAAGACTAGCAGCTCCATTTTAAATGAACTTGCTTCCAAGGACTTATGTTCTTACCTTGCAAGAAAATGGCCCTAGGCATAGCACGGGCTTAGTAATTATTAAATATTTAATTAAGTCAACGTCTTCATAACCCAGGGTCAAATAATTGCCATCAGTATAAAAATGAGCCAGACACCCAGACTTTGCCAAAAGGTGCAATGATGCATACAGATAAAGTGGCCAGAAATCACAGGATCCCCACTTCTCTTCTGGAGAGGCCAGTAAGCCAAATTCAGTCATGCCAAGTGGTCAGGACTGAGGCAGTCCCAATGGGGAAAATTTCCATGGCAATCACTTTCCCCAAAGCTGTGTATGTTCTCTCACGCACTGATCACATAGTCGGTTCCAAGCAGGCTTGTGGCAGTGCATCCACCTAGTTTTAGGAGATGTTGGCATAGTAGAGTGAGAAGCTCTCCATCTTTACTGCAGATATCTGCAGTAAAGATGGAGAGCTTCTCACTCTACTATGGCAAGGGTGTGGGGAAGGCATCCAAAAGCTCTCATTATAATGATCCTGTCCCAGCTTCACTGACAGATAGGATGGGGTGGTTCATTATATATCCCAGAGAGCTGATGATCCAGATTCCTAAACAGTGCCAAGCCCAATGGTTCACGGAACTTCCCTGGCCTAGAGGGTCACACCCCTTGCCTTCTAACACCCTGTGTGCATTGTAAATGAAAATAATGATAATAACTCTCCTTTAATTGCGTTCTCTTTCTCTCTTACTCATACATACACACACACGTACAAACACACACCTACACTTGTCTGACAGCTTTGGCCTTGTGCTGTCATTGGCATATAGAGGATCCCAGCATCTCTTCCCAAAAGCTGAGTATGCAGGCTTCGAAACAGAAGAAAAAAAAAATCAGCAGCTAGGGTTCATGCTTTCCTTATTGCCTGGAGCTTAAAGCGGTGTGTGGGAGAGCTTGGAAAGAATCAGGACACAGTGCTTTAAAATCTCTCGGAATAACACCAGTTGATACACAACACCAACTGAGATATAAAAGGGAACCAGATAGGGTTGCCTCCGCTTATCTTTGTTGTTTATTTTGGCACTGCAGACTTTACTGAGAGATATCAGACAAGATATAGTATGTAGAGTGAGGGTGAAAAAAAGAACCATATAAACTGAGGGCTTAAGTGGATGGTCTTGTGATAATGATTCAATACCCGTTGAACTCAATGAGAGGTCTTTTGGAAAAGATTAAGATGTTTGGGTCATGTTCCTGGTTTAAAGTTGAACTGTGATAAAGCAAAACTGTTTACCAAAATATGACTTTGGATAAAGAAAATGTATTAACTGCCCTTTCCAACTTTAAAGTGGTAAAAAATGATTGAATATTTGTGAGTTATAATTACAAAGAATGATAATCTATCATTTAAAAATAACTATGAAAAAGTCTGCAAAGAAATTAAAAGAGACTTAGAAAGAACAAATTAAAGGTAAAATTAAATTTATTCCTTTAGGGGAAAATTGCAGTAATAAATGCAAATATTTTTTCCAAAATTTTTATTTTACTTTCAAATGATCCCCATCATAAGAAACAGAATATCCTTTGTACAATGGTAGAAAGAAATTTCTGGATTTCTCTGGCAGGCAAAAATCTTAGAATGAAATCAAACCATTGCATGATGCTAAAGAAAGGGGTGGTCTGGGAATGCCTAATATTATGAGGCCCGTTGTTTTGTATCGTTGAAGGAATGGATCATGCTTAGAGATGGGAGACACCTGGAATATGAACATCATGATTTAAGATTTCGATGGCATGGTTATTTTTGGTATGATGAAGCTAATGTTAATTTAAAATTTAGATTTAACTTAAGAACCACTGTATCAGAAGGTCTCTTTTATGAGTATAGTATAAATACAAGCAGAGATTTTTTCCTTAGATAATATTAGCCACCTCACTGCAAGGATTCTTTTTCAGGAAAGACTGGGTTAAGAATTGGAGACAGCTGCATTATGATGGCCTCTTGTATTTGGAACAAGATAATTGTTACTTTAAACCAAATGAGATGCTTTTTAAGGAAGGCAAAGATCTTAACTGGTTTGCTTACATGCAACTTAAAGATTGATTTAACTATGATAAAGGAGATCTTGCCACAGAGTTTGGAGAAAATGTGCTCTATCTAGAGTTCTGTAAAGATGACGACCATGTAATTAAAAAAATGTATAAATGTCTTTGAAACTAGACATAGTGGATCTATTAAGGAGAATATGATAAGGTGGGCCCAAAATTTTGGACACCATGTCCAAATGGAGGAATAGGAAAATGTGGTGTAAAGATAACTTTTACTTTGTGCAGTAATCTAAAAAAAAATCATGCATAAGATGATATATAGATGGTATGTGATCCCAGATAAGTCGTCAAAAATGTCTAAGTATGTTTCAAATCATTTTTCTGTATGTGGTGGGCCTGTAAGAAAGCAAAAAGTTATTGGTTTAAGATTTTTATATTAATTCAAAAATGTTAAAGGTGGATTTTGTAATGTTATCAGAAATGTTATCAGAAATGGATTCAAACCACAGGAAAAGAGATTCCACCTGAATCTGGGGAAGAACTTCTGACGGTCAGAGCTGTTTGGCAGTGGAATCTGCTGCCTCGGAGTGTAGTGGGGTCTCCTTCTTTGGAGGTTTTTAAGCAGAGGCTGGATGGCCATCTGTTGGGAATGCTTTGACGGGTGTTCCTGCATAGCAGGGGGTTGGACTTGATGGCCCCTGTGGTCTCTTCCATGATTCTATCTTTTTGTGGGATTTATGGAGAAGGAGTTGGACAGTAAATATGAACTTCTTCATTATATGATAACAGCAAAAAGAATATTGTTTGCTCAAACCTGTAAATGGACTGAAGCACCAGTAACAAAAGAATGAATTGTTAAGATTGCTGAGTTATCCCAAATGACCAGACTAACATGTGTCTTAAAGGATAAACCAACTGAAGATTTTTTTTTTGAAAGACTGGAAACCATTTATAGATTATTTTTGAGCAATAAGAAATCTAACAATGCAATAATCTGTAGATACGGTTGCTAGTAATTCTAGTAAGATTGTTTAGTTCAGTGGTTCTCAACCTGTGGGTCCCCAGATGTTTGTGGACTTCAGCTCCCAGAAGCCCCAGCTACTATGGTCAATGCTCAGGGCTTCTGGGAGCTGAAGTCCACGAACATCTGGGGACCCACAGGTTGAGAACCACTGGTTTAGTTGGACCTGTAATTGTAGAATAATAATTTTTTCTTTATTTTTTTCTTATTCATTGCAGTTTGGTTGGGAGGAGTCAGAAACCCTTTGTGTTTTAGTAAGTTAGTATTCGTTTAGTTATTAAGTTAGTGTTTTAGTGAGTTAGTGTCCAGTGTTTTAGTTCACTTTTTAGTATTGTGTTTCATACTGTGTGCTTTAATTTTATTTCTTTTCATTTAAAAATATCAGTTCACATTTATGTTATTCTGTGTTAAAAATCAATCAATAAATACATATTTTAAAAAACCTTTGTGAAATTGGGTTGGTTCAGGCTGCTGATGAACCTGTACAGGGCAATCACATTTAGACTGTAATGCTTTGATTCTGTAATGTAAATTCACCCATCAGACTTGTTATCTCTGCTGGGACCAAAGGAAGCTTCTGTTAGGTCTCTCTGTCTTTCTGTAGTGTTTAATCCATAGACAGGTGTCCAACAATTGTCCACAATGAACAACACAATGTATCATCGAAAATCCTTTCAAGTCAGCATGGGTTTCTACCACTTTCCTTTCTTTAATTTCCCCATGAAACCATAGCTCAGCCTTTCTCTAGTTCTCCTTTTTAAATTCCTTTCAATCATTCATTGAATTACATGACTCATCATATATAGAATACAATGTTCCTCAGGATATGTCCTATTTTGCTTGACTGACTCATCAGCAAACTTCTGCAGCCCTCATCTGTCTCCAGTTTGTTCAGTGGATGCTGGAGGTTCCAGTGACTGTGTGGCACTGAAACCACTCTGCATTTTAATCCAGCTTTTCAGGGGAGCTATCCAAGGTGCTGAATTTTGTTTCCCAAATAAGTTCCCAAATAGCTACTTTACAACTGGGACTGAAACCTAGAGCAGTTCTGCCACCTAATTGACATTGGAAGACTGCCAGATAATTTGCTTCTTGTTTCCCTTCCTATCTGATTCACATTCTTCTGCAACATAAGCTTCAAATGTCTTTTTTTCCATTTGACCTTTTATCCATCCATCATATACATATAGAATTATATTCTAATACATATGTTTTTATGCCTTTCTTTTCTAAAGATCTGAATGCATCTATACTGCCAGATTTACTGTGGTAAATCTTGTCTCATTTTGCTCAGTGAACACTCGGTTTCATAGGATGACATCTCCTTAAAATCAAACACATAATGAGCTTATTCTGAAAGAACATATTCACCCTCAAGCTACCACATTTATATATGGAGAAGATACATACTGCTTAAAGTAAGAACAAGGAATGTGTAACTCTCCAGATATCATTAAGCTACAAATACCATTATCCTTCACCACTGGCTATAGTGGCTAGAGCTGATGGAAATTACATCCCAATAATATCCAGGAAGGCCATTCTATCCTTCTCCTAGTCTAAATATATATGGTGGCTTTATAATAAAACTGAGGCCAAAACAAGGAGAATATAGAAAGAAACATATCCAGAATTGAATTCCAAAATATTGGAACAATTGGAGGGGCTTCCTTTAATATAGGAGTAGGCAATTTAGGGCTCTCTCAACAACTACAATTCTCATCAAACCTACTCAGCATATTCCAATGGTAATGGTTCATGTGGAGTGCCACAAGTGTCCCATGCTCACCCACCCCTGAACTTTCATGACAGGCTTATTTATAGGAAGACAGTTGTTTGTAGCCTTTCTTTTTCTGATAACTTAAGAAAGAAACAGACTATATTCACAATTCATCGGCTGAGGAGCTACAAAAGCCGTCTTCAATCCAGCAACCTCTGTACCTCCTGAACTACAGTTCCCATGATCCCTAAGAAAACTGACTATGCTGCCACAAAGTGATAGGAGTTTTGGGCCAACATGTACAGATGGTGGCAGACCGGAGAAAACTAAGTTATAGGATGTCACAGAAGTGACGCTGTTGACACAACAGATATGGAAACATTTTGCTGGTGGAGCCATTCTACTTGGAAAGATGCATCTCTGCAAGAGTTGGGATGGTGTATTATTATGGGCAGAAAGTGAGTACAAGAGAGGAGGTTACTGAATGCTATATTCTATATACCTTCAATCTATGGCCATGCTGTTGACAACACACTTTTACAGCAGAATACCTGTCATAAATAGAACTGCCCATGCTCTTTCCATGCAGCCAAGACAGAGCATAGGCTATAGTGCTCGCACAGTCCACACTGTCAGGGATGTATTATGTGTGTGCTCCTGAACTGGAAGTAGGCTTTTCTACATGATTATTGGGATCCCTTCAACTCTACACTTCTATGATTCTACGTTATGCTCACTTACAGCTCACAAGGGAGAATTCTGGTAGTGATAAACTTCAGAAAGAAGTCAATTAGCATACAAAGAGAAAGAGGTCTTTACGTAAAACAGAATGGCCTCAGAGCACACAGGATAATCCAAGTACATTGCTAACATATATCTGCTCAGAACCTTTAAAAGAACACCCAGAATGAACTCCACTCCTAACAACTGTGGATACAGGAAAGAGAATCTTACTGAGACATGCAAGGGAAGTCAAGAACATTTTGTACACAAAGTATAAAGGCTGTGATGGAATGTGCCTCCCCTCCCTACAGTCCACTTTTCTGTGTGTGTTTATTATGTCCTATCCAAGTTGTATTTCTCTAATATTACCCTCCTCCATCATTTAAGAGCAGCATCACCACACAGGGAAGGCATTCATCCCCACATACATGTAAGCTCTCTCGGGGCACTATAGCCACTGTCTCTGCTGGCCCAAAACTCACCAGGACATATACTTCTCAAGATCAGAACCCAGATGGATATGGGGGGGGGGACAGCCACTGAATACACAGTGTTTCACTATAGCCCCTGAAGAGGAAGAGAGTTGTAGAGCTATAGCCTCTAAAGTTGTAGAAATGGAAGTCTGAATGCCCTGATCCTTCTCCTCTCTCAGTCTTCAGCTACACCAGTTATGTTTCCATGTCCAAGGACTGTGTCATCCAGGTCCTAATCTATTGCCTCTTCCCTCTCTTGGCCCTCATTCTCCATGGGCTGTCACCAAAATTACAGGGATCAACCTGACCCTGGATCCAGACCAATGAGCAGTGGTACTGATCAAAATTTCAGGCTACTATGTTGTTAAGTTACTACCCTGTTGGCTCCGTGTAGGCCCTTGTGCCCTTTCAGATGGATTGCTAGCCCCATCCTTGACTAGTGAACATTGACAAATTTTCCAGGGACACTTGTCTATCGTATCTATCTACCTACCTACCTGTTTTCTGGCAATGTGTTTTTCCCTCCCCTTCCCAGAGAGTTAAATACAAGGTATAGTGGCTGATCTGCTGGTATAGCGGCAGCATCTCTCAACATCTAACACAAGCTGGCTGCCCTGTATAATTAGAATATAAGATCACTCACTTTGTGACAAATTCTAAAATGATTCCAGATAATATCTAACTGATCTATGAAAGTCTCTGCCAAAAGTTATCTTTGAATATAAGAATTTAACCAAGATTTGAAGTAAAATTGGGCAGCTCTATAAATAAGTAGAATAAGAATAATAGATGTTACATAGCTTGCAAAGAATAAATGCTTTAGGGAAAAATGCCATTATATTACAAAAAATTAGGAGATAATATACGGTAACTCCAAAAGATCAGATCCTAATGAACACTCTTCATGACTGTTCACCTCCTTCCTGAAAAGCCAGCAAATGTTCTTGTCAGAGAGAAAGCTGACCTAATTTGGCAATTCCTTTGGAAATGATATATGTGCTAGGAAATTAATTGGGTTTAAAGACTGGCTCAGTGCAGCCTGAGCCAAAGGGCTTTCAGCTACATTGAACCAGCTACTGAACAGCCTTCTTGTATAGCACAGATATTACTATCATAGGGATTGTTAAAGGTCTACTGACTACAGACTGCAGTAACATCTGGATTAATTCTTTCTGACATACATATTAGATCTGATTCCTCCTTGTTAGATCAACCTCCCTGTCTTCCAAAGAATTAGGCAGATCTATGATCCAGTAAATTGGAAGGGAATGATTCTGCATACTCTATACAAGTGAAAAGATCTAAGATGGAGCAGGAGAAAAACAGTAAATAGAACACATTCCAAGCTGAAGCAGGAAAAATTTGGAGACCTTAGTATAGCTTTGGGCGTAATTCAGGATTGCTACAACGGAGATATAAGAATGATCAGCAAATTTTCCTTCCATGCACTATGCCAGGTGTCCTTGCAGCTCATACAACTCCTTGTGAGAAAGATGCATGATTTTTTGGACATTACTTAGGTGTATAGGAAAAACATCCTCTTTTCAATGCTCCCAGACACATTTGAAACCATATACTGCTTTGAATCCAGAAGAAATTAATTGTTCGTGTACTGTTGCATGATCAAGAGTTGCAGGCAGAAAAAGGGAAAATACAGAGGGGCCAGGATTAATTGTGAATTACCAGAGAGCATTGTTGTGATACCCCCACCATCAGAGTGAGAACATGGGAAAGGAAGAGGCTTCTCAGTGGCTGCACCCAGGCTGTGGAATTCCGTTCCACAGGAGACCTACTTCGGTCTTTCCACCAGTAGACAAAGATCTTTTTATTTAAACAGAGCTTTAGTTGTTAATGGGTTAAGACACAAAAGGTCCTTTTGGGGATGTGCTATTCTTTTTATCTTCTGACTGTTTGAAGTGGGTTTTTTACTGTTTCAAGTTAATGTTCTAATAAGACTGTCATTAAAGTAATTAAATTTTTATTATGGGGTTTTCAATTGTACTTTGTTTTAATGCATGTTGTAAGCCACCTTAGGTTCCATACTAGGAGAAAGATGAGATATAAATTGAAGAAATAAATAAACAATCCAATTTCATCTTTTTTAAAAAAACAAAACTGACTACTTAGTCTAAGAGTTATTTTTTGTAAATATGCATATCTTTATCATTTCAATTACCTCTGTTCTGTTCCAGGTGGATTCTACAGCAGTTGCTCAACATAATTTATAGAATTCATAAACAGACACTGTGAGGTGTACAATAAATTAGAAGAAATGAATATTTAGAAAATTGCAATAAACGCAGATAAAAGTATGGCCCAAATTTATCAGTATAATCAGTCAGGAGATGGTTATTTGAAAGGATGTTTTCAGAAGAGCTAATCCAACCTTAGTTGGAAAAGCATACCATAGGGAACCAATACACTAAATACCCTACTCTTGGGTAGTCTCCATGTAGAAGAATAAAGAGTTTCTCAACATTCAGGAAGGATGATCACACAAGAAGAAGACATGCCCATAATGTATCTCACCTTAACTACTAGCTTTGAACAAAAGAAGCAAGTATAGAGAGAAAAAACTGACCTGTCTCTACAATCAACAGATGTTGGCTTGAGCATTATATTAGGGAAAGTGTGGACTTTGTGGACCAGAAAGAGACCTATCCATTGATGTGTTGAGGCTAGGGCTAGTGTGGAACCACTATATACTTCATACCTCTTTATCTAAAAATTCTGATTTATGTGGTTTTAAGCAAAACATTTTTGGAGCCAAGGAACTTTTGATCTCTTCTGAGAATATAACTGTTAATATATTCTCCTTTAAAAAAAATGTTCCTCAATTTTATGCTGTGACAGAATACTGGAAATGTAGCTCTCAGATTATTCATGTCAACAGCTAGATTATAGGAACACAGAAAGCTATGTTATTCAGAATTTCCAGGGTTTAAGAACAGTCTTTTTCCCCATCTAGGGCCACATTAAAGCTTTCGTAGGCACTCTTGTATTTAACTCCTCACCGCAACGTGATGTTTTCATACGGCCTAAAATCCTGTTTTCATAGGCCCTAAAATTTCTGTAGGCCCTAGGGCTGTGCCTAAATTGCCTAATCGATAAGGCAGCCCTGTTCCCATCCTTACCTGGAGCTGTTTGAAGGATCAAATATAGAACCTTCTGCTTGCAAAATGTATGCTTGAACCAGTACAGTTTTTAAGTCAATGTGTCAGATTTGTATAGGCTTGGTATGATTCTGAACATTTGACGTAGGCCCAGAGATACATAAGAAGAGACCTATAAGCACAGACAAAGGGCCCATCGAGGCCAGCATTCAGTTCCCAGTCCCAGCCAGTGAGATGAGGGTGATAATTTTGCCTCTGCTATGTCCTATCTGTCCCAACTGATGATATTCAGCAGAATACCATCTTTAAATCTGGGCTTTCTGGTGAACAGTCAGAGTCTGGAACATCACATTAATAGAAAAACTAACTGAAAGAGTAAGGGCTGCTCAAGATAAAAAAGACCCCCCCTAAATTCTGTGTGACATGGTACAAGTTTATTAATTACGCAAATAAACATGCTAGTCTTTTCTCTCCCCCATCCCCACATGTTAATTTTTGGAGAGATAATTCTATCACAGTAATCTTTGCTGTGTCCTCCGGAAATTTTTTAAGATAGACTGTTATAAATCAGAGCCAGTATGGTACAGTGGTTTGAGCACTGGATTACAATCCTGGAGAAACCTTGGGCAAGTCACACTCTCTCAGCCTCAGAAAAAGGCAAAGGCAAACCCTCCCCATCTGAAAAAGTCTTGCCAAGAAAACACCATGATAAATCTGCCTTAGGACAGTCATAAATCGGAAAAACTTGGAGGCACTCAACAACAGCAGTTATTAATCAAACTTGATTCACCTCACTGTATTGAATCCAAAGATTCATTCTATTTTGCTTCTAAATATTAACAAACATTTAAAATATATCTGGGCTTTCCACATGCTCATTGGAAATGTGGCGTATACCCAGCTGCCTGTTTTCCTTAAATGTGTCCAATCCCATTTGAAAATAATCTAAATAAACTCTTAGCTACCAATGCATTTAGGTCATTAATGCAGGAACAATACTTTGTTGGAAGTACTTACTGCTCAGGATGTACTGCAAACAATTATTTTGGGTGATCCTGAGGTCCAATATTATAAAAGAGGAAGGAAGTTTTGACTTATCTATTCTCTTCTCATTTTTTAAAGTAAACTTCTTATCAGTACTCTTTTTTTGCTAAGCAAATTAGCCACAAATATTTGTACTTTTTCTCCAGTGTGTGTGTTGATAGTTTCCTACACTGCTTCCAGATCTGCAATATCTGTTTGGATGCAGAACTACAGCCATGAACTTCAACCAATGTAACAGCCAGGAGAGATCTCATGCTCAAGTCATCCCCTCTTATCTAGCTGTTTGAAATAGAAGTTACTTGGAATGGTATCCATCAGACTTTATTCCTAGAGTAGCATGTCCTGCAAAACAGCCGGATGTTAGTGACTACAGCAGACTATTTTATGTGGTAAGCCTCCTCTGTGAGTCAATACTTCAAACAATAAACTTTCCCTATATAGACAGTGCTTCTGTATAGGAAAATAGCATGGTATTTGCCTTGAGTATATAGTGTATATACTCTGGGAATCCACACCCACTTGCAGCTTCCCAGCATGTATGCATGCAACGCATCCAGATGTGAGCACAGCACACATATCTTCCCCTACTGAAGTTCACCATCCAGATCCTCTGAAGATGTTGGCCTTTGAAACTTGAGACATATACTCCATACACTGTTCATAGAAGCCATACAAGTTGCTTCTCCAAACAAGGTGAGGCAACAGTTGAAATAAGGAAGTAGCTAATGTTTCTAAATCTAAAAATAGCAGTTCCACAGGAAACAGCTTGTGAAACCCCCAAGCAGGTAGGGATGACTCTCACTAGAGCATCTGAGGTAAGGAGCAATACCCAGACATTCCTTTGGGTATGAGTATTCTCAGACTTGGCTCTGTATTGATCAGTTCTATTTCAGAAAAAGAACAAAGCCTCCCACGGAATTGCTCAGCCATTAGACTGCATTTACAAACAAACCCAACTCACAATAGAAAAGAAAGTGTAGACTATCTCAAGACCCTGATGGTCTTGCTAATAATTCCAAAGACTCCACATACACAAGAGGCTTCTTCTTGTACAGGGACACTGAAATTGTTATTCCCATAATTCCACAGCCTTGCTTTTCAAATATGTCCCATTTAAAACAAAATGACAGAGACTATGTTCATGTAAAAAGATTTATTTTCAGGTATCTAATAGCCTCTCTACTGTTAATAAAAAAAACAATGGAGAATACAATTTACCAGTACCAATATAATAAATCTGTGTAGGATTGCAGTATTAATCTGTGGAGATTAACACATACAAAGTTGCCTTACACTGAATCAGATCAGTGCTGCATTCAGCTCTGTGTAGTCTAATTCAGCTGCACGTGACTCTCTAGTTTCCAAGTACAGGTTTTTTCCTGTCCCTGCAACAAATGGAATCTTAAGATCCTCTCCCACTGGGTCTAAAAGCAGAGATCAGCAATTTGCAGCCCTTCAGATGCTGTTAGCTTACAATTTCCATGATCCTTCAGCATTTGACAACATCTGGAAGGCCACAAATTGCCCACCCTCAGTCTAAACTGGGACTCATTGCATACAAAACTATGTGACCATCTACTATACTATGGCTTCCCTGAAAGTTACACACGGAGAATGTTGTACAGATTCTGGTTTCTGAGGTAGAATTCATACTCTTGAAAACAATAGCTTTTCTTTTTCAAAGATATTACTATATTGTCACAGACAGAGTTATACCTGAAGGAGTAAAAACAGTGTGCAAGAGGTCTCCTCAAAGGTGTTTGTGTTGGGAGGGCTTCATTTCCCACTCAACCTTTGTAGCCTTCAGTCATGCATGTTCCTTTGATGACTGCATCTTTCCTTTCTGCCATAACATTATTTCTTGAAAAATTTTGCAAGAACCCAAATCTTGGGCTAGATGAGAACACATAAACTGAATCTTTTTTGCACTATATTTTCATCTAATAATTGTAGTGAAGTGCAGAACAGAAAACTGTTCTTGAGGTGGGAAGTTCCACCAGCTTTAATGTCTGCTCTTGTTTACCTATTGCTGTAACACAAATTATTTTTAGAAGATAAGGCCAGAAGAAAATGGGCATAGTGACTACATTGGTGCTTCTGACAATTCCTGCAAAGAGCAACAAATACAAGCCCAAGCATCATAAAACTCTTAATTAAGTTTCCAAGCCCACAAACTCAGCTTGGATTCCTTTGCCAAGAGAGCGGATAACAACAAACCATACACCAACTTTAAATGTTCATCTGATATTCTGAGACTACTTCTGTACACACAAAATAAGAGCTGATAAACAATGTGAAGAAGAAAAGATCTTAATATGAGCAATGCCAAGATAAGATTTGTAGTAATGAGAATGTTTTATATGCCCTTCTGAGCCAGAGACAATCCTGTTTGTGATCTGGATTATACTTCGGTTGCGGCACTGTTTCATGATGTATGTCTGGAAATCAACAAAAGAAGAAATTGCACAATGTCAAGTATATAGGACTTTTCCAGGGTTTGACACAGCTGGAATTTTCCTCAAGGATCAGTGAGCCTGGGGGCTTTTGTGTTCTCCTGCAGCATGTGGCATGGCTTTCAGTATGAGTCATCTCAAGCTATCTTTGCCCTGTACCCACTCTCTGCTTTTGCCAAACTATGTTGTGCACTGTAGAGCTTGATCTGGGGGTGGAGGGATATGCTGCTACCTCTATGTGAACAGTTGTGCCTTTCTATCCCCTCTAATGATATGATTCTGTTCATGTTAAAGGTGGTAAGTGTTGTAAACTATGGTTCAATGAAGAGCTTGTGAGCAGTAGCACTGAAGGTCTTTAATCTATTCCAGATATTTTCTGCAGAATCCTCCTCCACAGGTCCACCTTGTCATTTTTTTCCTACATAACCTATAGGTAACATTTGAAAACAGGCATCTTCAGTATGATGAAGAGTCTCAGGCAAGTTTTTAATTTCAGACCCTGCAGCCTGGCTGCCAGGCTGGAGAGAGTTGAGATATCCGTTTGGTGGCAAATGAGGACCGAATTCCTGTACCTTAACAGTTGTTTTGAAGAGCTAAATTCACAGTGGATATAGATTCCTTCACAACCTAGAGCTGCTGAAATTCCCTCTTTTGTCCACTAGAAAAATGGCAGGAGCCACCTTAGATTTTCACAAAATATCCAACCACCTAAAATATTTACAATATTCTAAAGGGGATTACAAGAAAACCATCAAGTCATTGCCTTATTTTATATATTGCTATGTTTAACTCTATGCTCCCCATTGACAAATAGGGGCAAACCTTTATGCTTGCAATGCTTCATGCTCCTTCAGGGTGGTCTCTGCCAACAATAGGGTTAGATTTCTAGCAGAAGAGAGCCACCTCTTTCAATGTGTTCATTCAATTCATTCTAGTTAATTCAGTGATTGCAGAGTAGGAACCTTCAAGTGTTATTCTCTGCCTTGTGCTACGTGGAAAACCCAAAAGGAATTAATTGATGGATTTCATGGTTCCTTTCTTATCGTGAATAAGGCAGGCCAAAGGGAGAAGTGGAAGAAAGGATAAGTTATAGAGGAACTAGTGGAGATTATACAATAGAGTTCACCTCTTCCAAAAACATACTAAAAAATAATAACAATAAAACAACTAGAATAACTACTACAACTTGGATTCATTCTCACAACTGCTAAAATGGACTTCAACATACAATACACACAAAGCCATGAATCTTTGCTGCTCAGTTGTGAGATTAAAATTTCACAACCAAGGACGGCATTCATCCATATAATATAAAAGGACACTATTAATCCATTTTCAAGTTATTTGGAGTTTTTGCCACTCTCTATTAAAACACAAGACACCTGATGGTAAACCACTTTCTAAATGATACTTTACTTCCAAGAGAGTGGTCATACATGTGGTATCAGTACAAAAGAACCTGAGATGTGGCAGCCCTGCATCTACCTGGGACGAAGCTATCAGGATGTTTTATGGCATGACAGATATGATGCTATTAGCTCAGCATTTGTGGGCATACTGTGTCCTGCTTGTCAAGTCTTAGTATGTTCCAAACAAAACCGCACACATAATACAGACAACCACACACCTACTTATAATGTGTTCCGGTTTATCCAGATCTACAGCAAGGTAGAAAAACCATTCTGGAATGGATGTCACAATGTCAAGTTCCCCAGGAGGCAACCTCTGCACTGAGGTTAGTTCACCACACACACACAGAGCATATATATCCCGACCATCACTTCCACCCCACAGACAAGCAGACCCTTTTAGCGCAGAACCCTTTGCCACACCGTCCCAGCGAAGGCTCGCCCTCACAAACACAAGATTGTGCTTTCTTTCCACGTCCTCCTCCCTCCTCAAACTCTACCGAGTCACCGGCTCGCCGACTGCCTCCATTTGGGGTGAAATTTTGCAGTCTACCTGTGGGGACACTAAAGCGATGGAGCTGCCTGGCTCCACACCCGAAACGGCACCAGGGCCCCCCTACTCCAGATGTCTCATTTCCCCCCCGAAACACGGGCAGAGTCTTGCTCTGTCTGCCAGCCACCACTCCTTCTCGCCTCCACTCAAGGCGTCCACCGCACTCACCCCAACCATCTCAGCCCACTCTGGGCGCCTAACTTTAAGCCGGGACCGCTTGCTTGCAGCTGGTCATCACGGGGACGAGCAAGAAGCATCCCCGCGTAAAAGACGAACAGAAAATACGGCTAGATCGACTTGGTTTCACAACTGGGTGCAACGGGGAAAGCAAGCGCGGGCGTCCGAAAAGGACGGAGAACAAAGAAGAACCTTGCCAGCCGGACAGATCCCAACCGAAGCGGGACCCAGCCTTCCCAAGCGAGAGGGCGACTCACCATGTTTGCTGCCTGTAGTCCCGATCCCCGGCTAAAGCGGGACGGTCTCCATCCTGCTCTCGCCTCCCGCAGCCCCTCGGCTCCTTCCCTCGCTGAGATTTGAACACCCCACTCGAGGCAAGGAGCCCGGGAGTCTTTGCCTGCGCCGCCGAGGAGGCGGCAAAATCCGGACTGGACTCCCTCCGCGTCCGCAGCGGCTCGCCGACTAGAGGCTAAGGAAGCGACGGCGCCTCTGTGTTGCCGCGCGGGCGGTAGGAAAGCGCGGCCTGGATTTCCCATCCTTCAGCCAGACGTAGCCTCCCAAGGGAAGAGGGAAGGCAGTAGGGAAGGCAGAACCTGGGCAGGATAATTATATGCGGCACTTAGTTTGGGTGTAGCCTCACTGGCTCAGGTGAGATTATGTCAGGATAGGAAATCAATTACTTTATCCCCGCAAAGCAATACAGAATTAAAACTTCTGAGAAAAGAAATATAAAAATACTGAAAATATGACAAGCAAATACGGAGTTACATCAACAATCACAGATTCCAGTCAGCAGTCATTGCTCTGAATAGATCAAATGGAGTGGGTGCCCTGGAAACTCTTACTGGAAACAGAAGAGTTGAAAAAGAGTGTGAATCTCAGTTTTAAAAGAATTGAAATTACTCTTTATGTAACTGAAATACCACTTTGTACAGACTATTTGCTGGGTCAGGGTTCAAACGGGGTTTATTCCAGGGATGTTTATATTCTTCTTGAAAGCTTTAAAAGGATGTAAAATCTGTTTTGCAACATCTGTAGGGTACAGTGTAGAACCTAAACTTGAACCTGAGTCCTAAGGTGTTTCAAACCACAGTTCAACTGTACTTAATGGTAAGAAGTCTTGCTACTCTGTACCTTCAGTTTTCCCTTCAGTGAAATGGGAATAAGGGCAGCCTATTCACAAGTTGCCATAAAATAATATCGCTAAATATGCTTTGTGGTACTGAAGAACATGGTATTCAAATGCTCTGTGCAATTCATGCTCAGTTTGCTTCACTAAACTTTAATAATCAATATTTAATAATCAATATTTAATAATCAATAATAATCAGTATCAATAGATTTATTATCCACCTTTTTTGTAGGGTGTAAGTCAGATTAAAAAACTTTATAAGAGCTTTTTATGGTTTTTTTTAAAGTACTATAGGGTACCAGTTTAGATTTTCTCTTTCAGGCAACAAAATATTTTAAGCCTTTTCCTGAGATCAGTAATGAGAATACTTCCTCTTAGTTTTTTTTCCATCTTCAGACAAATTTATAGTAAACACTTTTGCCCTAGCATTTCCATTGGCATGTACAATGCCACTGCCAGAGAAGCTTGACAAAATGGTACTAGGAAATTGCTTCCATGGCTCTTTGGGAAATTTTTAGCAGAACCTCATTCCCTTCTTTGTCTGAAAAATTAGCAGGGCTGTGTGGAAACCTGGTTAGAACTGGACATGCATGTTTAGGCAGGCATGGTCAATCTTTGCAGCCAAAAGTAAAAATATTGCTAGTTTGGGGGCAAAGACTGCAGCAGAGCAAAAGCCATTTCTGCCACTGAAGTCAGTGGACCTGTCCAAACTCAGAGGTACGAAAAAGGATCACTGGACTGAAAAACAGGACTCACAACCCAAGATGATATTACCAGTGGACTTCTGAACATATCTGGGAAACACAGTTCAATATTGACACAATGGGACATATTCAGAGGAAGGAAACCAAGATGGTAAAAATTCTAGAAACCAAACTCTGTTAGAAACAGCTTTGGAACCTGGATATATTTAGTTGGGAAATGAAAGACTGAGAAGTGATTTGATAGCTATATTGGAACATCAGTAGAAGATGGAGCAAGATTGATTTCTGCTGCTCCAGAGACTAGAACACAAACCAGTAGATTCAAATTACAAGAAAAAAAGAATCCACATAAACATGAAGAAGAACGTTTCCACTGTGAGCTTTTTAACAGTGGAGTACACTACCTTAGAGAGTGATGCACTTTCATTCTTTGGAGGTCTTTTAATTGGTTGGATGGCTTTTGTGGACTGCTTTATTTGTATATTCCTGCATGGCAGGTGTTTGGCTTAGAATAGATGGTGTTTATGGCCACTTCCAGGTCCATAGTTCTATGCACTGTCAACTGAGTGGGTTTCTTTGCGCCAAACTACATGTGCTTTTTCTAATGGGATTAAATAGGAGCCATGAGGAAAGCTAGGGGCTAATAAAAACTGGAACAACATGCCACATAGGGAAGGATATTAACACTTCCTCCCCATGTAACATACCCAGTGACTCTGATCCCCACTAGATGGGAAGCATTGCACATAGTAGCAGAGATGAATTCTAATCATTTAATGTCCAAAGTGGGACCTGCACTATGAAATAAAACTCACCATAAGCAGACAGAACCACCCATGCTTCTAGTTGCTGACGATAACAAAAGAGCTGCTCTCAACCTGTCCTATCTTGTCAGAATTTAGACTCAGCCTTGGATACGTATTTGTCCAGACTCAATTGCTCCACTCCTGCCTTTGCTCTTATCCAGGCTCACATTGCCAGAAAAAGCATGTTGTGATTTTCTTCTGCACAGCTGAAGCCCAGCTGCCCCTCCTCCCTAGCCATGAAATCCCACAGTTGTTACCTTTTGACTATAATTCTCCCCTCATTTCCAGCTGCTAAATCACATTAAAGAAGCTAAAAATACACTAAACACTCCCTTGATGTGACAGCATTGCTTTACATGGGAAAGTAATTGCCACAGGGATCATGAGCTGGAGGAGAGGCATTGACTAGATGCTGGCAACGAGAGAACCTTGACCCTAGAATCAAAAATAAAAATGTGGGGAAATGATATAGTCCTGACAAGACAGAATTCTAGTGCTTATTTGGAGCATGTAGACAGTGAGGTGGATTGAAATTACAGGGTAAGGAAGTATTGTGATTACCTGACTTGATTATTGCCCTTTGCAGCTACTCAAATGTGAGACATTCTTCATACCAAACCAAACAGCGTCAGCAGTTCCAAAGGCCTAGACAGACAAATCAACCAGGTTTATGAAAGATCTGGCAGTGAAATTATGGAATTCCTATGGAAGTCAAAATGGATATTCAAGAAGGACCTGAGCCTTGGAGGAGAGACAGGAAATACTACTTTTTTGGACAATAGTTGCCAGAAAAAGTAGTCATGCAAGATGGGAGATTCTAGGTCTTGTGGGCTAAAAAATAATTTCCCCAGACTTTACCTAGAACTTATTGTAGTACAGGTAATTCAAAACATGCACAGCACATAAGAGAAAATTCACAATGCAAGGTTTTACATGTTCTCTACTTCCTTGAACACTTTTTCATCTAAGATTAGAGTTGTATGGTTTTAGATCAGCAGTTCTTAACCTTTTCTTTATTGAGGACACCCTGTAAATATACCAATAATTTATTGCCAGGGACCCCCAAGACTTAACTCAAGATTTAAATATTTAAATTTAAATATTCAAATATTTATTTATTTAAGACTTCTGGAGACTAGGATTCAAATCCCTGCTCAGAAACTGGGTGACCTTGGGCAAGTCACATTCTCCCAGCCTCGGAGGAAGGCAAAGGCAAATGCCCTCTGAAAAAATCTTGCCAAAAACAAAAACAATAACCTCTGTGATACCTTCACCATAAGCCTGCCACAAGTTAGAAGTGACTTGAAGGCAGACAGCAGGAAATGGTCACTGATAGGGGGAGGCTCTTTCTAACCATCATGGCTCTCCCTTTTGAAAACAGACTTATAGTGACCCTAAGGTAAACCTATCATTGGGGTCTTTCCTGGTAAGATTTCTTATGTTTGCCTTTCTCTGAGGATGAAAGAATGTGACTTGCCTAAGGTCACACAGTGAGTTTCCATGGCTGGTCTCCAGAATCATATGGGCATGAGCATCTGCACATGCCTGCTGCCATTTCCCTTTTGTCAGAGACTGGTACCTGTGGGGTGCAGGTGCTGAAACTGCTCCCTTGGCATCTGAACCCCCCTCCCACTTCCGCATCCCTATTGCTGCTTCTGCTGTGGGTCTCCAGCAGTAGGACTTCACAGACCCCCTGTGAGGGCTTTGTAGACCCCCAAGGGTTCCCCAGACCCCAGGTTAAGAATCACTGGTTTAGATTTTATGTTGAAAGAGCACAGGAGACTATGGAGTCTTTGGAATGCTTCGTACATTTACAGATATGTATATCTGTAAATACTGGAAATAAGTAGCATACTGGATAAGTAACGTACTGGAAATAAGTAGGTTCTTTCTGCAGGTAGAAATAGTCTCTTGCCTCAGATTCCAAAGCATCTTCTCATCCATAACCAAGGCTATACCTGGCAACAAATACTCGTTGTATCCATCCATCAGGGCTATACTTGGCAAGAAACAAACTGAAAACCTTCCCATTCAGCTGACTCTTTCTGTTTCTATCTAAATCCAGTCTGCAGAATTGGGTTCATGCTATTTCTCTATTCTTTCCTACTAGTTGACGTGTGTTACAACCACAGACTGGTTTTATAGTCATGAAGGAGTGATCTTGGAAGTAAATTTCTAACTATTTTGGACACATACAACAAACACCACCAAATATATCATAACTGGCCAGCCGTACATCAGAGAGAGGAAGATTTATAGAACAGAGACAAAGATACAAGCCTTTCATACCACAAAGTTACTGTGCATCACTATGATTCCATTTTAACTGTCATGGCTGCATGCCATGGAATCCTGCAGTTTGTAGTTTGGTTGAGGCATCAAAGTTCTCCAGCTGAAGATTTTAAATATCTCTTCTCCCTAAACTGCAAACCCTGGGATTTCACAAGGATGGCAGCATGGCAGTTGAAGTATAACTATAGTGCAATAATACAACGCGGTAGTATGTAATGTGAAAGAGCCTTCTGTCAAGAAGCAATTCTCACCACTATAAACAGTCCCTTATTTCAGCACACTGCATCTCTATAACATTCTATAGAGCAGACCATGACAGATGTGAGTATCTTTTTTGTTTTTGCTTTTTAGCAAGCTTCTCATTTTTCTGGAGAAGAATCTCTAATAATTTGCCATTTACTATACATTTTCTAGTTACCCTAGCAAAAAAGCAGGCGATTCAAATCATCCACTTTTAGAAAGAAGAGAATATGTTGTAATGTCTCTATATCACTGTGTACTGGTCCTACAGCAACGTGAAGAAATTGACAATTTCTCCTCCTATTAAAAAATTCCTAGAGACTGTGGGTTTTGAGAATGGTTCATTTACAATTACGGTAGTCTGGCATTCACAGGGAACAGACTGTCACCAGGCTGAATCAATGCTGAGGGAATGTGCCAAAATTAAGGCACAAAGATAAGGAACTCTTCTATCTCTGCCATATCTAAACCCACAAAACTAGACATTATGTCAGTACACATATGGTTCCAGCCAATCTCACATTTGCTGAGATAAGGAAATGTAGATGAAATGGCATAGGAGGTTCCACAGGCAGGGGGAGGAATTACAACTCCTTGATCTTTCTGTCCTGGCCATCAGCCCCACATGATGACCTTTTCCTCATCCAGATTCACTTCTTTTTTTTTTCCAGAACCCCGCAGGAGTGGTGGCAGAGCCTACCATCACAGTAGATTAAGATAACCACCTCAAGCAGCAGATAGTGGGAGCTCGCAGAAGCAATGATTTTCTGGCACATATTATAACACTATTTAACACTCTAGCCTCATGAGGGCTATCTTGCCCAGTTTATCACATCTCCCTTCTGGTTCTCAGCCAACATCATATAGCACTACATTACAGTAACTCCCTCCACCATTCATATTCTACTTACCGTGGTTGTAAACAGTATCTTCCTTCCTGCCTTTGTTCCCCTACAACCATTCTGAGAACTGAAATTGCCACCTCATCAACATACCACAAGTTTTGCTTTTCTGTTGCTTTTTAAAATATGTAACCTGCTCATTAATAGCTATAAAGGTCTGCTCCTAGGCACTTCATTTCATGCGTCTAATGAAATAAACATAGGCCATTTCCGCCCTACACTGTTATAGTTCTATTCTTCCACTTTCAACATCCTGTGGAATTCTGGGGTTTGTAGTTTACTGAGGCCCAAGAACTCTCTGGCTGAGAACTCCAAATGCCCCTCCCTGAACTGCAAACCCCAGGATTCCGTAGGATGTTGGAAGTGGAAGAACAGAACTATAACAGTGTAGGGTGGAAATGGCCTTAGTCTGAAAAAGCTTATGCTTCCAACTTATTTCAGTTAGTCCAGTTGTTGCAGAATCAGAGATAGAGACCCACGGTTAAGGAAAATTGTTTATTGTGCACAACGTCCCAGTGAGATCCTTCTCAAAAGTCTGGGCCCCGCCCCTTTACATTCACGGCAATTTATACATCTCCAGTGCAAATGTCACATGTTCAAGAAAGGAAACTGACACATACAATGGTTCCCACCATTCTTTACCGCAATCTTACAAATGTTGCAAAGTGAAGGAAGCATAGCGAGGCACATTCTATCCTCCCTAACATGCTATCTCACAGAGTTCTATTGTATTCCTTTCAAACACAGAGGGACTTTGTGATTCAAAACAAAATAAGACAATCAGGGGGAAAAAATTACTGGTATAATAATATAACAACTGGAGGAGGCCAGTCTTCAAAGGCATATTAGGTTTTGATTGGGATCACAAAGGGAAAAACTATACAATGTGGTTCAAACAAGGGGAGGGAGGAAGTTTAAGGAACGGGATTGTATATAGACACATTAGTAATTGGATGTAAAAGCACGTTTTTAGAATGAAAAATTGTATAGATCAGTGGTTTGGAAATGGATTACCTTGGTTTTAATAAAAATAAATAAAAAAAACACACAGAGGGACTTCAATTGCAGAGGAAATTAACTGCTTCTCCCTTACACCCTGAGGTCATCTAGACTGACCCGAAACTGCATGTCCACCACACAGTCAAGTAGGAACGGGGGGATGGGCTGGCCCTTCGCCCTGGGCGGCAATGTTTTTGGGGCATCCTGGCTCGTAGCCACACCCTCACATACCCTGGCCATGCTCCCACACACCATAGACATGCCCTTCACACCATGGCCACACCCCCATGCACTGTAGCCACGCCCCCTTGCTCCTCCATTGAGTTAGTCTCAAAGGTGCTACAAAATCCCTTTGCATATTGATCAGTCCCTGCCATTCTCTTCTGTTGCAGGACAGAACTACGTGTGCTATTTGGCCTGTGCTAATCTCTGAAATGCACCCAGAAACAGTGGAAAAAGCTATCCCATCACTAGTACTGAGGCATGATTCATTTGCTCATGCAGTTGGCTTCTGTTGTCAAGTGGAGAGGTGGTTCTGTCCTTTGCTTCAGGGAGTGGAAAATACCTTTCACCAGCTCTAGGTTGAGAAGGAAGGGTAATATAGTCAGCCTTCCACATTTGCTAGGGTAGAGGTGCAGGCCCCCTACAAAAGTGGAAAAATCACAAATATCAAAATGTGTGTGAATGTCTGTGGGAAGGGGGCTGAAACATTCTGGGGAGAACAGACACCTAGGGTCCAAACCACATCAGGGGAAGGAAAGGGAAAGGGGGCGGAGCAGCACGGTGGCCTATATTTCCTTTTTTTTGCCCATCTCCTTCTTTGCGTGTAGCAGGGGCATCAAGAGAGGATTTGTGATGCTGAGAAACTGGGCTGGAAGCTGCCCTTAGCTGGCCAGGCAGCAGCTGGTGGAGCAGGAGGAGGACCAGAAGTGGGTTTTTAAAAGACTGCACAGCCTGATAGGAGCTATCAACAGGGAAGGTTCCCCTGGAAAAGAAGTGCCTGAAGTGGTGGAGGCAGGAGTTAAAGTAACTAGCAAATAAATCCATGGAAGTCAAACTGAAGTGCTCACATCTAATTTGTTCCTCATTTTTGAACTTTTAAGATCTGACAGATCATGGAGAAGGTTGAGATTATATAGATCGACTGTTCTATGATTCTCTGTTTTTGTCAAATAAAGACGACAGTGATTCTGAGGCCAGAGTGACCTCTGACATAAATGAATGTTTCTAGCACACAGAAAATACTAGTTTCTCTCAAGGAACAGAGTTGCAATTATCACCAGGAACTGAATAATGTTTCCTTCTTCCTCGTCCCAACGTTTTGGAGGATTATTGTGAGCACTATGCCTTGCAGCTTGGTTCTATTTAAGGGGTTCATTCCAGGACAGGTTACTGAGTAATGGTTACTCATAGGTCTGTTATGTTGTCTAAACAACCATGATGTCTGCTTCCAGACATAAGACCAACTGTGTGGAAATGTTCCCAAGTTTGTCTAAATCACTGCTTGTTTCTAAGTGTTCAGTTTGAAAGCCACTCTCCCTTATTACATATTGAGGACAGCAACTAAATGGACAGCAACTGAATGTCCCCTAAGCTTTCCTCCTGTCCTCAGATTCAATGGTATTCAGCATTTGAAATGGCCATTTTAACAGTTCTAAAACCGGATTCTAGGATTGTTTTTAGACTGCTTTTAGGAGTTTTTAAAGAGCATTTTAATGTGTTTTTAAAATGTTTTTATCTTTGTATTGTTTTAGTTGGTTTTTATTTGTTCATTATTTCACAAGCCCTTCTGGGCTGAGAGGCAATACAGAAATAATTTAAATAAATGAATAAAAATAAACTATCTGGTTAGCTTTTATAAGAGAAATCATATGAGTATGAGTCCACGGGACATCATCTTCTCCTTTTCCTCAGGTGGCAAAATATTTTAAAGCATTCCTGAGCACCACCTTTCTCATGTGACAATGCATCTGAAATTCATAAAGTACAAATTCTTGCCTGAGCTTGGGGAAAAACAACTTTTTGGACTATAACTCCTGTGACGATACCGGTTGGAAAATTCTGGGGGCTGCAGTCTGAAAAGTTAATCCCCCCCCACAAGCTCTCCATCTGCTTCGCTTGGGGCCCTGAAACTTTCTTTTTGGCTCAACATTGGCAAAAAGGTTGTTATTAATTTTGCCTTGTTGCAGGTATTTGGAGAGGAAGGACAAATTACTAACCTCATCCACTATCATTCGAGTAGCCTTAAATATGAAGACTCATGTAAGTACAATGTATACTTCTGTGCATTCAGTGTAGTTTACTCCCAAGTAATTCCACACAGGATAGATTGTAGGCAGCCTTTGTTATTCTTGGGAGGCTCTGGCATAATAGCTGTCTTAGTCTTTCTGTGTGCTTGATCATTTATTGTACTTCTGACTAATAATTCCAGAGAAGGATGAACTACATAGGAAGTACAGCAGGCTAAAACTTGAAGGGCCCAATCAGAGCACAGATTAAACTGCTACAGACAGGAACAGTCTGTTTCTATGCAATTAACCCTTACAGGAACTGTTTTCTGTGACCATTCAGACCTGTCAGGACTCGCCAAGCGTACCATCCCACAGCTAACACAACAGTACCTTGATACACATCACTGTTGTGAGCCAGATTGTGAAATCTGCTGAAGTCAATAACAGGAAGCAGAATTGGCTAAAGATGAAACAGTTTGACTGTATGATGAAGCATCCCAAATTGCCAGCCATGTGCAGGTCAGAATCTGGAAGGCTGCCTGGAATTCCAGCTCTGGTTCTCTGATGTAAGAGCTCCGGCACTGCTCAGGCTGCAGTGCTGTTCTGAGCCATTAAAGGCTCAAAATAATACAGCCATAGGGGGCTTCCTGCAGGATTCTTCTTCATTTCTAAAGACTATTCACTCAGCACAAAGCCGAACACTCTCCCTGCAGTCCTACACTTCTCCATGGCAGTCTTGGCCATGGAGAATCAGTGGGCGAGTTCATAAGAGACCTGTAATCCTAGTCAGCAGGGGCAGAATATGGATTTCCTGAGAGATGTCAAGAAGCTCTTTAAAAAGCACTGATACTGCTGCCAAACAGGACATGTGTGTGTGTGTGTAGCAGGAAGCAAAAAGGCAATGTTTCTTGGTTTCCACTGAATTTAGATATGAAATGTATTTTAAACTATCCAAATTCTAATTTCAACATCTCACATTAGAATATGCTACCAGCATAATTCTGTGTGTATATACTGCTTATTTAGGGAATATTTCATTCATCTTTTAAAGTGGGACTGCAGTTGACTAATGCCTAGACGATAATAAATTTGTTAGTATTAGGGTGCAGTAAAGATCACCATTATCACATCAGACAGGCAATTTCAACCCACTCCAAATGAGGAGGAAAGTCAGAGATGGCCAGTATACAGTACCGTGGCTTTTTGAGAATTACTGCTGACATAATCAAATGTGGTTTATGTCCTAGTCCTTTGCTCAGAGGTGAATGTATTACATTCAGAATTTATTGTTTAGTATTCCTCGTTCGAACAATGTCTTTCGCATAGATACAACAGATAATCATCCAGGAATCTGGATGATTAAGAGCAATGTCAGTATAATAGCAAAACAGAAGAAAATCTATTGTGTAAAATACATAAAATGGAAAGGAGTGGGGATGAAAGAATCACCTTGAGACTAAATGGTTTATTCTACCATGAGCTTTCATGGATATCAATCCACTTATTTAGATGCAAATATGTAAACCTCAATATGTGGAATATTTGGCAGTATTTTATGGGTAGTATCAGGATCAAAGATTCATTCATGGCCTTCAAGCACACAAGAGTTGCCAAAATTTGTTATTGCAAAAGGCCTAATTCTTCAAAGCAACCATCCTTAGGCGGATGTACAACTTACCTTGGCTTGACAAGTCTTTTTCCTGCTCCGCCATTCCATTATGCAAAGAAGACACGACATGGTTAATGGCTCTGAGTCAGCCTTACTCCCTCCTAGCCGCATTCTGGGTTTTGTTACTTTCCGTCCCCTCCCCAGCTGTCATACTCCCATGAAGCTGGGATGGGGGCGGGTTGTCAGGGAGCCTCCTGGCTGGGTGTGATGGTTACACCTGGGAGGAATGCCAACAACACCACAGTTCAGTTCAAAACAGGAACCCAGGCAAAGCACCTTCTGCCTTAGTAATTACATGCTGTGCTCCTAGCACATGCTTGGCTGCACTGGCTGTGTTCTCCTCCAGCTACACATGACATGTTCCAAACCTTCGTCACCCACGATATGCTTTCCTCAACCTTTTCTCAATACCATCCCTGCTATGTATTCCCAGGCACGGACACCAATACTGGCCTCCAAAACTCTCTTTGTAAACACAGTCCTAAGCTTTTGTTCTTTGAACTTCCTTCCCATCATACTAGGCCGCTCTGAAAGAACAGCGACCTTTTCCAGGTCTGTGTTTTCAGCTGGTTTTCTCTAACACCCCTACCTCTTCTCAGTATGATTTCTGTAATATATGTTTGGCTTCAAGGCTGTCATTTTAGAAGAACTAGCCATGTCAGTCTCTTGCAACATAAAAAGATCAGAAGGGAGGGAGGGAGGGAGGGGGAAGAAAGGAATGTGGCCGCACATTTAGGACTAACTGGTTTTTAAGATGCAGATGTAGATCAGATCAGATGTGGTACCAGGTGATATGAAAGCCTCAGGTTAAAAATCTTATTTATACAGTTGTGGTAATGGGATACAGTGGCATCTTAATGGGGAGACAGGGAAGTGCTCCACCCTGGGTGCACAAAATAAGAAGGTGCAATGGCAGCTCTTCTCTCCCCTCTCCCCACTGAGACACCAGAAAAGGGAAGCGGAGACTCGTTGCCAGGAACAGGAGCTGGGCAGCAGACACTCACCATCTGCATCAAGTCAAGCCTGACTTCTCCCTCCCTCCTTGGAATTTCCTCAAGTTAGAGAGTCAACATGGTGCCGTGGTCTGAGTGTTGGCCTATGACTCTGGAGACCAGGGTCTGATTTCCCTCTCTGCTGTGGAAACTCACTGACTTTGGGTGGGATATGAGGGCAGTCTGGTGATCTGGCTGCAACTTTGGGTGCATCACACACTCTTAACTCCAGAAAACCCTGTGATAGGTTTGCCTTATAGTTGCCGTAAGTCAGAAACAACTTGAAGAAACATAACAACAACAACAACAACAATAACAACAGCAGCAACAAAGCAGAAAAGGAGTAGTGAGGATGGGGGTTAGACAAAGGTAGCTGCAGCTTCCTTTTGAAAATGAAACCAAGATAAAAACAGGGAGGGAAGGAGAATAAAACAGGATTCTAGCACCCCCTTTCAAACTGACGGATTGATACTTCAGTGTCAGCATTTGTGGATATCAATCCACTTCTTCAGGTGCAATGACTGAAGATGTGGATTGAGAACCACAAAAACTTATGCTAAATTATAAACCAGTCATTCATTTAAAAAAAAGTCTCTGGACCATCTGGAAGCAGAGAGATGGCAGAAAAGGAGGACCATTGGGGGAAAAGAGCTTCCTCTGGTAGCCAGAGTTTCCCAGGTGAATTCCAATTTTATGATTTGTGGTCTGTGCAAAGAGCAGAGATGTTTTCATTTTCTTCTTCTTTTACAGAGCTATAAGCATAACAGCACATAGAGCAAAGATATGGTAATCATTACAGGGTTTCCAGAAATGTAAATTCTATTGTATTTTTCCCAGGCACCCTGAGAGCTGAACTGCATGCTTCCAGATGGAAAGGAGATGAGAAAAAGCTTGACAGAGGATAGAAAGATGCATAGATGGATGGATGGATGGATGTGTTACCCCAAAACATGGATGACTCAGGGATCCACCCGTGATGCCAGTACCTCCACATGACAATGGGGAATTAATTAGTTCAAAATTAGGAGGCCTGAGAGAGGGATGGGGTAACTTAACAAGATCTTTCCCCCAATGTTTACAGGGTCATGCAGGAAAGAACCAGCCAGAGATTCCAGAATGTCAGCTACAAATGTGTTTTATAGAGATTCACACAAGAACTCAAAAAATCCAAGTACTCATACACTCAAACAAGGACTAACTGAAGGAAAAGGGAGGAAAGTTGTGGACAGAGAACCTTTAGGGTTCGGGTGATGTGACACTGTAGGTTTATTTCCAGTCCCTTAAGAGACTTCTAGCCTTGCAAGACTGGAAATTCCCTCCCAGTGTTTTTACTAGGGTTCTTGCCAGCCTTCCAAAGCTGACTTCCACGCATGGAACACTGGCAATCTCCCAGTTCATATGCTGCTGCCACCACCCCCCTGAATTATGAATTACTTAGACAGAACAGGAGGGACTCTGCCTAATCCCTAAGCGTAAGGAACTTCTACCTCCCCCTTGCCCTGAGTGAGAGGTCCTATGTAGCGTGTGCCAACCCTGGCGTGGAAATGGAGAGAAACGGAGGTTTATAAAAGTGTTTTAATCAAGGCATGCAAATAAACAATATCACACTTGGGAGACCCCCTCTCCCAGGTACACTTAGTTACAAGAATTTACAAAACAGATATAACAGCACAGATACATTCTTAAGATCAGCCAATTTCCCAAAATAATAAACAGCCCTAACGCGGCTAACTACTTTATTCTAGTACTCACAGATGTTCTTAGAAGAAAGAAGCCAGGAGGCCAGGCATGCCTGCCTGCCTACGACTGGCATAGATCTCATCTCTGTGTGTGTCTCTCTCTCTGGCCACATGGCCTCTCAGAAGTTTTATTTTCCTCCTTGGAAGGATCTGGAAGCCTCTCCAAGATGCCCGCCTCTTTCCTTTTTGGTTGGTCAATTCTCACCTTGTGACCTGTGATGCTGACCCTTTCTTTTTGGTTGGTCAACTCTCACCCTGTGACCCTTGATGTAATCCTAACATCTCATTAACCCTTGGTTTACCTGAAGAGGGAAGTATCTCCCTTTGATAAGCCTAGATAATGGAGAGCCCCATTATCACAGGTGATAATTACTGATCTGGAGAGAAGCGAGGAAAAGCAATGATGTGGCTTAGGTAAGCACCTAAGGACAATTCTCATTCGGCAATCTAGGCAACAGCATGGCATTCAGCAAGGTGAGAGACTGCACTGAACCACTCAAAACTGAGGATTTTTATACCCAAAAACTACCCGGCAGGTATGGGTGTGAATCGCTCTTCCAGCCAAATTGACAATGGAAGTTGCAACACAAACAATGAGGTCCGGAAAGTGTTAATCGTAGAATCATAGAAATGTAGAGTTGGAAGAGACCACAAGGGCCATCCAGTCCAACCCCCTGCCATGCAGGAAAACCCTCAAAGCACTCCCAACAAGTGGCCTTCCAGCCTCCGCTTAAAAACCTCCAACGAAGGAGACTCCACCACACTCCGTGGCAGCACATTCCACTGCCGGACAGCCCTGACCGTCAGGAAATTCTTCCTAAGGTTCAGGTGGAATCTCCCCTCCTGTAGCTTGTATCCGTTGCTCCTTGTCCTGGTCTCAAGAGCAGGAGAAAACAAGCCCACTCCCTCGTCTTAGTGTTTAGGTGACAAAAGGATAATGGCTGTCATAATAGCTCTGTATTGTGGAGAGGTTGGGAAGACAAAGCAGAGAAACATCCAGGTGTGATGGATCAGGGTTAGAACTACCACAGTTTGGTGAGAACTTCCCTTTTCTGCACAGAGAGGTTCCAGCTTCAGCTTAAATTTATTGTCTCCAGAGTTGCCTCATAATCTGCCTGACAATGACTTTGGTTGCACCTAGAGGGGGTGTGGGCTGACCTGCCTTGCAATTTCACATTTAGAGTCAATAATTTTCCTTTGTTCAGCTTGACCTTCCAGTCACCTCAGATTCTATTTTATGTCACTACCAATTAATATAGTTGCCAATTAAATAATATTTGGCAATTAAATCATATCAAGTCGTGGGGGCATGTAGGGCCATAACGGATGGATAGATGAATGGATGGATGCTCATTGAGAAAGGGCAGATGTTTACTGTGGGTTTTAGATTTCTTGTAAGTAATTTCAAATATTAAATGAAGCCCTTTGGGAAGATCTAATATCATATTTCCTTGTCTTTGATGTATGGTATGGTCTTTTGAACCCTTCATTCAGACACATTAATCCCTAAGTTAAATACATCTTCAAATATGAGTTATATATTTGTATTTTTCAGGATACCATTTCATTCTCTAGTGCAAAATATTCCACAGCAAGAAAATAAAACAGAAGCTTTAAGGCAGATAGAGGCAGAAGACAGGAGGAATTTATTTTAGAAAAGTGGAAATAGAATATAGAAGGGTAGTGTTAATGGGGAAAAGTGTGCCACACCAGATTATTACCTACTTTGAGCATGTGTGTGAGCACACATATTCTTGCACAAAGAAAAACATACTTTTCAGGGACTTAGTCATGTTAGTTTGTTGCAGAAAAAACAACAAAAGTGTCTTGTAGTAGCTGTAAGGTTAACAAATTTTATTTAGCATTATCTTTCATTGACGCCACTGCTCCCAGCTGTCCAGTGACCTGCAGATTCACGGGTCATACAAGACTAGGTGAGAGGGGTGCCACAAGCCACAAAAAAATTCCACAAAAACTACCTTCTTCAACCCATTCCAGGCAAAACATCCAGAACATGGCCAATTTTTCAGGAAGCCAGGAACACCAAATTCAGCAGATGTACAATACTAGATGGAAGTTTGAAAAATGCATTCAAAATTGCTTTAGTCTAAGGGGAAAATGTGCACTAAAATGTGTAGATTAGAAAAACGCATATAATGTTCATGTGTTTGGGGGGAAAATGCAAGATTCATTCCATATGGGAAGGAAAGACAGTCTCATAATCCACCAGGGATCTTGGCTTGTCTGGGTTATCTCTTATCACACAGTATACTTGATCTCCATTATAATTTGGCTCTGTGTGTTATTTAGGCTAGCAGTGCTTTCAATATTACACCAGTTCAAATATGACCTTGGATCTGCTTTCATGTAATTAATAAGCAGAGCTATGAGCACAGGGTAGAGTGTAATCCCATCTCCATGAGCATGATGCTAACAGATGATGACACTAAACTGGGATGGACCAACTGTAGGTTTATGGGATCTGCTTATTGTACTTCTGAAGTCCAGTGACCAGTGCCAGGTACAGAATAATAGCTGATGGTAGTGGAAAATATAGCCTATTCCCATGTGCTTCATGGGCTCACTGGCTCATCTTGAAGGCACTCAGTCTTGCTTCTCTATTGGTGGAGAGGATAAAGCTGCACCTTCAAAATTCCCTTTTCCACATAAATTGTTGAGGAAGCAGCGGCCTTCTCCTCTCTTTTCACGTGACCAAACTACTTGTGGCCCTCTGCCCCAGTAGCATATAATACTTGGTGTCCTGTGACTCTCACTACTGTTCCCCAGCTCATCATTGTACAGTTTTAGGGAAGTGAAGTTAAAGACACAATTTTCATGCTGGTTGTGACAAATATACCCTCTCAGGCTTGACTGTACCTCACATCAAAATATTTCTAAGTCCTGAAGAGGTATGCAGGTTAAGGAGCAGAGCATCCTCTGTCTCTCCTCACTAAGAATGTAATTTGGGAGCCCATGTATGTGTTTGTCAGCAACAATGGCATGCTGTTGAAATGATAAAGCATTGCTGGGGAGGAGCCCTATCCTGCTTATATTTTGCACTGTACATGCACAAACAGTTCCTGTTGTTTTGCATTCCTAAGAAGAAAGTCAATGGTTGCCAGGCAAGGAGAAGGATCCCCACTTGGTGTTCCATTGCCTTTTTCTTACAATAAATTAAATGAAGAAATACTTTGCACCCAGCTTATACCTCCAGAGAAATTCATGCTATGAGCTGCTTCCTCCATTTAGGTGGCTTGATGTCTTTGTTTGAGCTTTGAGGGTGAAAAGGGCTCATAAGATATCACCTGTCTCTTTCTGCCATGGTACCACATAGCTGGGCACAGAAAGGCCCACTGTCTTTCTTGCATATCCCTGTTACTATTAATGGGCAACACAAAATCCACCTTAAGCTCTCTACTTTGTTAGTGTAATGTGATCTACGTGGGGTTTTCCCTTTAAAGATCCTCAGAAACTGCAGCTGGTACAGAATGTGGCCACCCACTTCTTAACAGGAGGCTTGGATTAATCCGTCAGTTTCACTCTCTCCCACATTTAACTTTAAAAAAAATCAATTTGTTTATGAACATTTTAGTTGATCTTGGTAAATTCTTATCAAAAACAAACTGAGTTAAATTCCATCCCACTTGCCCTGGCTACATCATACAATACAATAGGTACAGCTATTTGCAGCATGGAGAAGACTATGCTGTACTTGCTTGTCAGGTAGCTCTTCAAAACGAGGAATGCCAATGTCTCTCTCTCACACACACATTCTCACTCTGTCTCACTCACACACACACACACACACACACACACACACACGAGGCACACACAAAGATGACAGCTCTAAATTCAGTATTATCTGTTGCTGCATGCCTTCCAGTCATTTCTGACTTATGGTGACCCTACAGCGAACCTATCACAGGGTTTTCTTGGCAAGATTTGTTCAGAGAGGATCTGCCTCTGCCTTTGCTTTCATGCATGAGCACATGCACAGGGATTCAGTCCTAGACTTGTAGGAGCTAAGTACTCAAAAGTCTAGTCTGGATGAACATATATGTCAGTTTCACTTTCTTTTACATTCAACTGTACAAATTCTCAAATTCTTTATGTCTTGTTCATGAAGGAAGCTATTGTTGAAGTAAGTGATTGTTTCAAAAATGAACTGAACGAAACCGTCTCCTGTCTCAGTGAGCAGGATGTTGGGATGAAGCACGCTATACTACCAATAATCTCAAGTTTGCACTAGTTTTCTGTAGTTCGCATACTGCTGGCAAACCCTCAAACCTTAAAAATGCATGCCAGCCATTATTTTGAGGTGGGTTCTTTTTCCACTGCCACCTTTCTCTCATTAATTTCCAGTGAAAATGAAGGAAAGGAAGATCACGCCCACACTGACACTTAAAGAACATATGGACTAGCTTGTTGTTGTTAACGGCTATCAGGTTGGTTTTAACTTATGAGGACCCTATGAACAGAGAGCAACGAGTCACCCTATCATCATCAGCCCTACTCGGGTCTTGCAGATTCAGCACTTGTGGTTTCCTTGAGTCTCTCCATCTGTAATGCACTCTTTCTCTTTCCTACTGCCTTCTACTTTGCCAAGCATTATTGTCTTTTCTAGTAACTCGTGTTTTCTCATGATTTGTCCAAAGTATGACAATCTCAGTTTAGTCATACTGGCTTTGAGGGAGAGTTCAAACTTGATTTGTTCTAGGACCCATTTATCTGTCCTTTTAGCAGTCCATGGCAACTGTAGAATTCTTCTCCAGCACATTATTTCAAATGAGTTGATTTTCTTCCTATCAGTTTTCTTCACTGCCCGGCTTTCACAATCAGGTAGAGAAACTGGAAATATGATGGTATGGACAATCCTAATTTTAGTATTCAATGATATATCTTTAGGATCTCGTCTAGTTCCTTCATAGCCTTCTTTCTGATTTCTTGCCTGCAGTCTCTATTCTGATTGACTGGGCCAAGGCATGGAAAATCTTGAACTATTTCAATGTCTTTATTGTTTTCTTTAAAGTGATGTAAATCACCTGTTTTTATTATTTTTGTTTTCTTAATATTCAGCTGTAAACCTGCCTTTGCACTTTCTTCCTTGATTTTCTTCAGTTAATTGTTCCAAGGTTTTGCTATTTTCTGCTAGCGGTATGTTATCATCTATGTATCTTACACTGTTGATATTCCTTCCTCCAATTGTCACACCTCCTTCCTCTGAGTCTAATCCTGTTTTACAGAGCATATGTTCAGCATATAAACAGAGTGATAAAATACAGCCTTGCCAATTGGAAACCATTCTACTTCTCCATATCCTGTCCTGAAAGTAGCTTCTTTTCTTGAATATAGGTTATACATCAGGACAATCAAATGTCGTGGATCACCAGTTTCTTTAAGGGCAATCCCTAGTTTTTCATGACCAACCCAGCCAAAGGCTTTGCTATAATCTATAAAATTTAGGCTCATTTTCTTCTGAAATCCTTTGGTGCATTCTATTATCCAATGTATGTTTGCAATATGATCCCTACTGCTTCTTCTTTCCTGAACCCACATGGATATCTGGCATTTCTCACTTCCTATGTGCCAATAGTCTTTGTTGTAGAATTTTGAACATCCTTTGTGTGCATGGGAAATTAATGCAATGGTGCAATCCCTGCAACCTGCATTACTGCAATCCCTGGTATCCCCATTCTTGGGGACTGGAATATATATTGAACATTACCAATCTGTGGCTTATTGTTTTGTTTTCTATATTTGTAGACAGATTTTAGTTAGAACTAGACTAAATTCTGTCTCTGCATCACCATGGCAAGGTAGTGCCGGTGGTGGTTATAGACTAGCACCATGACTAAAATTCTGCACAATGACATTCAAAGTATAAGTCTGCAGAACTGAATTTCAGAGTTATATTCATCTAGTGACTGTAGAGAGAATTTAGGCATACACTGTGCATACAGTGAGGACAAAAAAAAATGTCATGAGTTGTATGAACATTCACACTGACAGTGATTTTTTACTTCTCACTGAAATGAAACGAAGAGAAAGGTGGTATGTTCATTCATTTTGCGAAGCTATCCCCAGCGTAGCAGCCAGAACAGGAAGGGCAAAGGCACCCCAGGTTAGTAAGTATGCTTACAAGGGTGCTTTCCTTTCTTATGGCGGTGTGACTTCCAGTCGTTCCGGACGTCTAAAGCGAACCTATCACGGGGTTTTCCTGGGCCATTTCCGCACTAGACTGTTATAGTGCTATTGTTCCACTTTCAACATCCTATGGAATCCTGAGGTTTGCAGTTTAGGGAGGGGCCTCAAAGGCCCCAGGATTCCATCGGATGTTGAAAGCGGAACAATAGCACTATAACAGTCTAGTGCGGAAATGGCCCTGGCAAGATTTGTTCAAGGGAGGTTAGCACAGTAAAAATAGAACATTCAGGATTTAACAATGTTTCGCTATATGGGTTATTTCGGTACCTTTTTGCGGTGTTTGCTCGCTGTGTTTCTTTTCCTTTATCTCCCTCCCAAAAAAAAGCGAACGCTCACCTCCAATGCGGACCAATGAAAATCGTACAGATCGCTCACACTGGCGGATTAACTCAGAATTTGGAGCGCCCCCTCGAGAAATTACGACGTCTGTTTTCATTCAGGCCGCTCATGAGGCCGCGGTTTGTTAAACTGAGACGCGAACGCTGCCGTTATTTGATTTTCGACACTGTGAAGGAGCGCTTGTATTTATGGGGGTATTTGGCCCAACGCCTTTCCGTAAAACCCACCAGCAGGGTCGCGCCATTTCCGCACTAGGCTGTTATAGCGCTATTATTCCACTTTCAACATCCTATGGAATCCCGGGGTTTGCAGTTTCGGGAGGGGCCGGCCGGCCCCTCCCGAAACTGCAAACCCCGGGATTCCATAGGATGTTGAAAGTGGAATAATAGCGCTATAACAGCCTAGTGCGGAAATATAGGCAGACTCTCCAACTGTGCGTTAACTGTTCCAGTCCGCTAGCCACCAAGGTTTTCAAAGCACCCCCCCCATTAAACCAGGGGCATTCTCAATTTCCTAGAGAACGTAGGATGCAAACACCTGGAGTTTGGTGTGAAGGCTTACACGAATATCAACATCCCCCAAGCTCGGGGCTGCGATTGCCTTCACCTCCACTAGCCGCCCTCGATGCAAGGAGGACACGCCCCCACCCGCTTCCCATCGCCATCCAGGCCCGTTTAATTTCCCCGCAGCAAAGACCCCTCCCCCACCGCAGTTTCCAACGCCACGCCCACCAGCCGTTGGCCAGTCTCCGCCCCCTGGCCGAGAAGCAGGCAAGGATTGGGCAGAGGGCGGAGTCGTGCCGGGTGGGGCTAATTCTGATCCCGCCCACCCGATTGTCGGCTGAAGGGCGAGCTGCGTTCTCGGGCGGGGTTCCGAGGAATTGGTCCCGCAAGGGGGACGCTTTAGATTTCGGCGTCGAGCAACATGGAGAGGACCGGCAACCAGGGGGTGACAAGGCCCTTGCCGGTAATCGGGTAAACAGTTGCCTGTAGTCCAAGGTGTCCCGCCTATCAGCGCACTTTAAGGAGACCAGCCGTTGTGAATAACGGTTACGCAGAACTCGTTTCTCCAGGGGTCTCTGGGCAGCTCAGATGGGCTTTCCCCCACGTTATCCTCTCGATGAACCTGTTGTGGTTAGGTCGAAAAGTATCAGTTCAAGGGCGCTTGGCGGATTTCCTAGCCGATTAGGAATTTCACTCCGTATGCAAAACTACACTTGCTCTTTCCCGCTCATTTTTACCATCATCATCTGCTCACAGACCCAGTCTTAAGTTGCTCAGGGTATGAAGAGCAGGAAAGAAGGAAGATAGGTGGGGCCTTAATTTTCTTGAAGGGTTTGGCTTCTGTAGAAGAGCAGTTAAGCTGTTACCACACATATATATACCTGCTTTGGACCCATCTGTCTTTGATTTCTTGGTTTGATGCTGAAAATGCTAAAGTTGCCTTGGAAAAGAATTGGCTGTCTTTATTCCTTACACAGCAGTCCCTCTTACAGAATAATACAAGTACAGCTGCTAGCTTCTGTCATGTGTTGCACAACAGGTATTCCCTCCTTCTCTCAACCCAACAGTAACACTTTTTCCCCTCTCTTTGCAGGCTGGAGGGACAGCTAGAAAAAGAGCAGACATGGCACCCTACCCATCTACACTTGATTGTCCTGCAGGCCTGCTGTCTGCGTCCCAAGGGATCCACAGGCACCAGCAACCCTTATGTTGTGATTCAGCTACAGAAGCAAAAATTTCAGACCTCTGTGGTACCCCACAGCCTAAGTCCTGAATGGCACGAGGAGTGTACATTGCAGTTGCCTGCCATGCTGGATGACTCCGAAGAGCACGGCCTCATCCTCACTGTCATGCACCAGTCTGTGCATCATTTCAACCAGTTCCTGGGCAGAGTGTCCTTGCCTCTTGCCCAGCTCTTTCAGGATAAAACAAAGAGGAAAAATGAGTAAGCATAGCCAATGGCCAACCAGACAGTCGCCAGCCATTTTGTAGATTTAGTGGGCACCAGGCAAGGAATTTGGGAGGACACAGCTTGGACGTGATGGCCCTGGGTTTACCCTGCTTTAGCAAAGTAGACAATATCATAAGCCGCAAAACAGTAGATATACTGGTGCACCATTGCACAACCAAGGGCCACAACAGAAATACCAAGCCCACACAATAAGACCTTATAATAAGAAAGCCATCTCTAAGCAAGAGGCATATATTAACATAATCTTTTAAATACTGCACACTCCTTAAGGGGTGGTATAAATGTGCCCACTTTTGGCAGGGACTGGAAAACTGGTAGCTATTGGGAGAAAAAGGAGCAAGTGTGCTAGTGAAAGTGAAGGGGGGGCTTTTTATCTTTTGGCTATGCAAATATGCCATCTTGATGAAAGATTTGGTAAACCTCTCTTGTAGATGCCCTCTTGCAGACTCTACCAGGCTCAAATTGTCTAGGCATGACACTTTCACCACCTGCTCTATAGAAAAGCACACTTGTCATGTGAAGCTATTTACTAAACTGTTAGAGCAATAAGCACACAAACCAAGCAGCAACTGGTAAGCTCCAAGATACCGCTCAGTCCTAAAAACATTAGCAGATACAATTAGAAATGTTGGGGAATGGCAAAATAATTCCAAGCGCTTGGTAGGCCTCTTGTCAGTTTACTATACGGTTACATTAGCTGTGGCAGGCTGTGCCTTCGTACATTCATGTGAGCATTCCCCAGCAGTGTGTGATATCAGAGATTGATACCAACTCCCATCAGCTTTGGCCAACATAACTAGTGGTCAGGGATGATGGAAGTGTAAACCACTAATATGGTGTCAGGTTTCCTAGCTCTGCCCTACATATTGTCACCTGCAATTATCTAGAAACATAGCATGATATCGCAGGGAAATCCAACAAAAAAGTGATGAGTCAGACATCCACAACAGGTGACATGGCATTATTTCTGCAGGTGGTTTGTGCTACAGTCTCGACCTGGAAAGAAGGAGAAGATAAGAGGAAAGCTGCAGCTTGATATCCAGTTCTTACAAATCTCCTCCCCAATCAGTGAGACAGTTATCCATACTCATGGGCCCTGGGCCCTCTTCAACAGATTCTGGGGAAGCAAGAAAGGCAGGAGGTACAAGGTATACAAAGAAACTCCATCTCAGTCAAGCAGTCTGGTACGTGTTGCATGCAGTTGTTTTGTTCTGCCAGGAGAGCTGGGCAGTACTTGGGTCAGTTCCCCCAAAAGACATTAAACACACTTTGTTTTTCCTCCATGTGTAACCTATATTAGTTAGGATGTACATTCAGTTTATGAACAGCTGTGTCTCCTGATTTTCATAATTCAAATCTGACTGAAAGCGTTCTTACTGTCACTTCTAAAACCCCTTCTCGGTTTAAGGATCAAAAACATACAGGTTTGAATGCTATGTCTGTTGGGGAATTCTAGTGTCCAGATGGAATAATATGGAGGGAGGCAGCTTGGTGAACAATCTATGTCCATTCTTAATCTCTGTCCTCCACAAACAGGAGTTAGAGAAGCAACTGATACCCCTTTTAGGAATTGCTTCTGTTATAAACAGTTCTCTAATGGGCCTAAGAAGATCAGGAGGGACACAGTCTGGGCAATGTACTACTAACTATCTTAAAAGTTTCATAGAATATTTCTCTGTGAGCCCCATGTCAACTATGAGAGTAAGCAGTGATTCATATTGACAACTCATGATTTAATACAGTTGGCTCTACACATTTGTGGGTTTCACTTTCATGGACTTGAATATTTGCCACTTTCTCCAACCCCTGCCCCGCCACCTCAAGTGCTTCTTTTCTGGGGGAACCTTGCCTCTCTGTGGCTCCAGTCAGGCCATGCAGTCCTTTAAAAACCCACCTCTGGTCCTCCTGCTCCTCCTTGACCAGCAGCTCCTGGCCAGCTAAGGACAGCTTAGTCCAATTTCTCAGCACCAAAACCCTCTCCCAATGCCCCCTATATACCCAAGGAAGGAGATGGGTGTGAGAGAGAAATATAGGGCCACCCCGTAGACCCATCTTTCCCTGACCTGGTTTGGACCCTGGGTGCCCACTGTCTGTACCATACCTTGGCTTCCTTCCCACAGATACACATTCATATTTTGATATTTGCCATTTTTCCACATTTGTGAGGGCCCTATGCCTCTAACCCTAGCAAATGTGGAGGGCCAACTGTAGTGGTATCATAAGCTTTGGACTGTTGTGTTGACCACATCTGCTTCTCTTCCATTCAGGCAAATGAGGAGGATTCATCATCCTCCAGTGTGAACACAGAGCTGGAGGCTTCGGCAGTGAAATCTGGACCCAGGTCTGGCAGCACCCTGCACATGGTAGCAGGTGACTAATTAAGGGACAGCATGAAGACTGTAAGCTGTACAAGGAGGTACTACATTGGCCTCCTTGCCTAACTGAAGAGAGTTGAAGTTCTCTTCTCTCTGCCTTCATGCAGCCTCTGTAGGATACTTTAATTCCAGTGAAGCAAAGACTGGTTCCCATCCTTACTTCAGAGTAGGAACAGCTTCATGTAATCAGCACTGAGCTGGGGAACAGTGGCCTTCCAGATGTTGTCCACCTCCAGTTTCCATCAGCTTGACTGATAAAGGAGGATAGGAATAGTAGTTTATTAGCATCTGGACAGCCACAGATTCTGCCACCCTTGCTTTAGGACATACAACACAAATATCTATAGCATCATAGAGTTGGAAGGGGTCCTGTGGGCCATGACATCAAACTCCCTGCTCAGTGCAAGGTCCTCAGCTAGAGCATCTCCAACATGTAGCTGTCCAGTCTCTCTCTGAAGACATGCAGAGAAGGAGACCCTATCACTTCTCAAGGCGGTTGTTTCCATTGCTAGAAGGCTCACACTGCGAAGAAGGTCCAAATGTTCAATCAAAATGTACTTTCCTATTACTTGAAAGCATTAGATCTAGTTCTACCCTCAGAGGCACAGTAAACAAGCCAGCACCCTCCTGTTTGTGGCAGCTGTTAACAAATTTAGGGTGATCCTAGTACCCGATTCTTTCTTTGCAAAGTTGAACATGCCCAGCTTCTTCAATCTCTCATGTAGTTTGTTCTTCATACATCTTATAATATTTGTTGCCCTTCTCTGAACTTGCTCCAACTTGTCTATATTCTTCTTAAAATGAGGTGCCCAGAACTGAACACAGTACTTCAGGCTTGACCAGTGCAGAATATAGGGGGAGTTGTTATTTCCCTCCACTTGGAAACAGTTTCAGTTAATGCAGACTAGGATGGCATCTGCCTTCTTTGCTGCAGCATCACACTGCTGGCTCAGTGTTCAATTTATGATCAACAACCATCACAAGGTCCTTGTCACTGCTGAGCCAAGTATCCCCATCCTATACCTGTGTAGCCTAAATGTAGACTTCTGCATTTGTTGCTGTTGAATTTCATTTTATTCATTTCAGCCCAGTCTTCTAATTTATCAAGGTCCTTGTCAGCGGTGGGTGGTGGTCAACCAGACGCAGGACGAGCAGCTGGAGTTGGCAGCATTTATTGGGCAGCCAGTAAACAGGGTTACAGCACCCCCCACAGATGAGCCTTACCATGACGTAAACAGTCCCAAACACAAGGCACGCCTTAATGTACAAGCAGGCTATTTCAGAAAACAAAGGAGGGTTACTTCACCCAAACGCAGACCAAGTACTCGGCCGGCAAGGAGGCTGGACGCGGTCACTGGCGGAAGGGGCTGGATCCAGACACAGGCGGAGGAGAACGCGGAAGGCCGATGGTTGTTGCTCCGTGCCTCTCCCCGCCCAGCGCCCGTCTTAAGTAGTCCCCTGGACTGGCAGTGACCAATCCGGCGCCAGCTCATAGCTGAGGGCTCCCAGCTCGGCTCACAGCTGGGAGCTCTTAGCCTGGAGCCATTTCTCCATCAGCCGCCGGGACCGGCGGACCACCTCTTTCCCTTGTCGCTGCTGCCGGAACGTGGGAGGAGGGGTGGCAGTTTCCTCTGAGTCGGAGCTGCAGGTGGGCAGAGACCCCGGGCTGGGACCGGAGCCCACCTCCCCCAGTGAGCCACCCCCGGCACTGCCAACAGGGCCATTCGCGTCGGCAGCACCGTCCAAGGCGTCCGCCCCCATGTTGGCAGCAGCCTCTGCGACGTCCAGGCCTCCCCCTGCGTCGGCAGCAGCCTCCGAGGCGTCCAGGCCTCCCCCGCATCAGCGGCAGCCTCTGAGGCGTCCGGGCCCTCCTCCACGTCGGTGGCGGCCCCTGGGACGACACCGAGCTCAGCTGAGCCCAGGCCCATGACAGTCCTTTTGAGCTCTGTTCCTACCTTCCAAGTGTTAGCTACCCCCTCAGTTTTGTATCATCTGCACATTTGATAAGGATCCCTACATCCCATCATCTAATTCACTGATAAAAATATTGCAGATTGTTGGTCCCAGGGCAGCACTTCACGTGATGACAACGGTTTGAGCATAGTTTTCCAACCAATTATGGATCCATCTGATGCTGTTTCCATCTGTTCCATAGTTAATCACTTTGCTAAATTAAATATCATGAAGGACCTTATCAAATGCTTTGCTAAAATCCACATAAATGCTCTCCACCATCTAGTAAACTAGTAACCTGATTTAAAGAAATATATCAGGGTAGTCTGGAAGGATTTGTTCTTGACAGACCAGTGCTGGCTCCTACTAATTACTGCACTGTCATCAAGATGCTTGCAGACAGACTCCTGCATAATCCTAATATTTTTTCTGGTAGTGAGGTCAGGCTGACTGGCGCATACTTTCCTGGATTTTCTTTTTTGCCCTTTTTAGAAAGAGGGACGATGTTTGCTCATCTCCAGTCTTCTGGTACCTCACCTATTCTCCCAAGATTTCTCAGAAATGATGGCAAATGGCTCTGTAAATGTGTCAGCAAGTTCCTTCAATATTCTGGGGCTCAGTTCACTTGGCCCTGCAGATCTGAATTCATTTAGATTAACTAGGTGATTTCTGACTAACTGCTTATCTTGATTTGCAATCCAGATTACTTGTCAAGGTCTCTGCTGATGCATGGAAGCACACAGTCCTCTTTTGGGGTGGAGGTAGAAAGGAAGCAAAATAGGTATCAAGCAGTTCTGCCTTTTCATTGTGATCTGTTAGCATCCCACCATTTCTGTCACTTATATGAACCCCCACTTTTTGTTGCTCATTGCTTGCCAAGCCAGTCTCAGCTCAATTTGAGCTTTAGTTTTCCTTACACTGTTCCTGCAAGCTTGGGCTACATATCTGTATTTTTCCTTGGTAATTCATCCTTCTTTCCATTCTTTATACATGCTCTTTTTTCTTTTCACTTCCTCCTCAAGTTTTATTCTGCAGGCACCTTGGCTCTTTTAGATATTTCTCATTTTTCTTCTTTGATGGAATTGTTTGTGATTGTGCTTTTAGCAGTTCCTTCTTTATGAAGTCCCTCCCATGCTGGGTGCCTTTTTCCTTTAGCATCTCTAGCTATGGCATTTTGCCCAGTATTTCCCTGAACTTGATAAAACCAGTTTTCCAAGGTTTGTGTTTGACTATAGAGTACTTATCTTTGGCCTGTTCCACAATCATGAATTCTAGTGTTACATGGCATTACAAATACCAACTAGTTTGATTCCAGTGACCTCCTTGTTGGTTAGGATCAAGGCCAGGATTGCTGATCCCCTTGTTCTTTCTTCCACCTTTTTGAAAGAGGAAATTGTCTGCAAGCACATGAGGAATTTGTTAGAAAGCCTATGCTTAGCAGAGCTAGTCTTCCAGCAGGTATCAGGATAACTGAAGTCTCCCATAACTAGCAGTTCTTGCCTTTTGGAGATTTCTGAGATTTGTTTCAGAAACACATCATCCACCACCTTGTCTTGGTTTGGTGGCCTATAGTAAACTCCTACCATAATGTTGCTTTTAGTTCCTTCTCCATTTATTTTTACCCAAATTGTCTCCACTGGTCCAGTTTGATCACTCACATGGTTTCCTGTACAAGTGAGTTCTTCTTTAACATATAATGCTACTCCTCATCTTTTTCTTCCACATCTACTCTTTTTGAACAGATTATATCTCTCAGTTGTTATGTTCCAACCATGGGAGTCATCCCACCAAGTTACACCTATAAAATCATATTTATCTTTCTATCAATCAGTCAAATTAATTAATAAGTAAAATCATACCCTTCTTCATACCTGCAGCAGTTCGATAACTGTTTCATTACTTATGGAACAAATCTAACTTTAGAAGACAGAACCAAAGATAAGTAGATTTCTGCTGTTGGTTAGCTTCTTGACCAAGGCAGCACCTCCACCTGTTGTGCTACCCATTACTGGATTTTTGGATTTTAACATCCAAACATTGGAGAGGGTTTTTTTCCTTATATTTCAGCCTCTTGGGCTGTTTAAGGCCCAGGAGAGGTCTTTACTTAACCAGGAATGAAATCAGAACTGTTTATCTTTGTTATTTAGTAAATGTCTTTCCTGGGCCTAAAACAGCCCAGGCAGTGTTTCACAAAGTGGTGAAATTGCCCCCATGGGTGTTTTGAAAAAAAAAGAGGAAAGAAGAGAGGGCTATACGGCTGCATGCAGCCCACAGGTTGTACTTTCCCCATGCCCACTCTACTACTTTTGTATTATGTGAACACCATGTGTGCTAGCCCCAGATGTAAATTTAGCAACCATCACAAGGGTATGCAGAAAGTGTATGCATAACTTCTCCATGCAAGGGGCAATCCAGGATCAAATGCAAGCTCTTTGCAGTCTCTGCACCATACTTTGACCATGAAATGGGGAGTATCTAACCCTTCCCCACTCATTCCTACTCCTTGCCAGTCTTACAAAGACCAGGAATTTTCACAGTCCATCATCAGCTTTTGGCCTTCTTCTGTTAGCCTCAGGTAGATATAATCATATCTTATATTTAAAAGATACTCTGATTGTTTTGTTTGCTTTGCTAAGAGAACAGATTTGGCAGTTAAGAGAGATCATACAGATAACTAAAAGCAGCTTTACCTGATGGCACTATGGGTTGTCTGCAAAATCTAGATTGCTATGGAAGGAGGGTGTTGAGAATGGGAAACAGAGAAACTTGAAAGTCAAGGGGAGGAACAGCTAGTTACTGAGGACATACTTTTGGAGGATCATTTTAATATCCAAATATCCAGCAGTCATATAAGGGCAAAAACCCTGCTTTTTAAAAACCCAAGGTCTCATGTCCTGAATTTTGTAACATATATAGGGAACATGTACCTTGAAACATCTGTCTTACATTATGTAAGGCTTTTCTTACAATTCCATAGTGTAACAAACACTAAAAAATACTCTCCCAGCAAGAAATAAAGAAAAGGTTAGATAAAAGATGCTTTTGGAGTCTATGCAATCAGAACTCTGTAACCCTTGTGGCTCTACCCTACCCTACAGCAATCTCTGTTGGGAAGAAGCCTACATCCAAAACTCAGCTGCAGAAGTTGATCTCATGTAACTACAAGGAACTTTCCTCTGATGCTGTGAATGCAAATCAGTCAGAGCACCCAAGTAGCCTGGAACAGTTCAGCAGTATCTTTTCCCAACAGCCCAAGAAAAAATCTAAGCCTCTGAAAGAGGAGAGGAGTCCAGAGGCAGCAGGTATATCTATGGAGTCTTGGCAAGCATCTCTTCCTCCCCTTCATGTTGCAGGGCCCAGCCATGTCCCACCACGGGCACAGACTCTCCACCCCTCTACTGTGAGCCTCCAGCCGACCCTCAGCTCCTCCACAAACAGCTCTGCACCTGGCCACCTCCACAGATGCCGGATGAGTCTACATAGGAGCTATCAATTTTGTCGTAGGTGTTTTGGCCTTGGTTCCTGATGCTGGAGTTTTACTTTTGTCTCTACCTTTCTTGGTGAAAAAAATTACTGTACAAAGGCATTATATTCAGACAATATATCTGTGTGCAACTGTGGTTAGTTGTTTTTGTTTTTGAACTAAACAATGTCTGATGAGCAAAGCTAAAATCATGGTTTAGAAGGATGGGTTTTTAGCTCAGGATTCTGGATTCCAGCATGAGAAAGTTATGGTTTAAATCTAACACTTCACTGGCAGATCGGATTTTCTCTCTCTCCTGCAACTCAACTTACTTGGGGGAGCTTCTGAGCAGTTTTGAGGGGCATAGGGTTCTGCAGTAGGGAAGGAGGATCATCTTTCCTTGTTCTACTGATGGAAATAGTTCTGGCAGGAGAATGGCCCTGATGAATCTCACATTGTATTGGTAAGAAAAAGGGGGAAGGTACACACCAGGGGATTTTGGTATTACTTGTGGCAATGCACATAAGAGCCATGCTGGATCAGATCAAGGCCCATATAGTCCAACATTCTGTTCATATGGTGGCCAATCAGCTGCCAGTGGGTCATAATGACAGCCCCCTCTATCTCATCAGCTCCAGCAGCTGGTATTGCCTCAAATGCTAGAAACAACATAAAACTATTTTACCTAGTAGTCATTGATGGCACCATGAGCCCCCATAAATTTATCCAGTTCCCCTTTTAAAACCATCCAAATAGACAGCCATAGCTACAACTTAACTACAATTCTGTTCATTCCAACTGCAGTGTTCCTTCAGCATCCAGTAACTCATGGCTTTTTTGCAATGACCCAATAGCTTTTACACCGCCCCCAAGAAACTGCAAGAACAAGATCCTTGACCATGATGGCTTTAGGTGAGGTTGTTCCAGATGATGCTCTTAAAGACAGAGTGCAAGGTGTCCACTGTCTTAGCAAGACCCCCCCCCCGGAGGATGAGTTGGGGGCACATAAATGTTTCACAGCAGTACCTGTTTATGCATATTTTATCATGAAGAAGCAAAGTTCAAAGAAGGCTAACCAGATAGTGAGTCCTGTATGTATTTGCCTGGGCAAAGAACTCTGACAAGTCTACAACTCTAGCTGCCCCTTATCACCTGGGTGTTCGAACCTTGGCAGGCAGGAAGGGAGAAAGCTGATAGTCATGATTCTGACTCTTACATTTCCTTCAGTTTGTGGAGATGTAGGTAGCTGAGATACCATCCCTCTGAATGGCAGGCAGGCTAAGCAAGGAGTCAGCCCGTTTAATCTTGCCAGTACCTCTGTATTCACTATGACATGGAAAAGGCAATGCTGTGTATATGCCTGTCAATGGATGTGGATCCTCAGTCCTCTTCTTTTTAACCATCTGACTCAGGGGCATCCAGTGCTCTGCTGCTCATTCCTGCAGAAGGATCTGCCTCCAGAGAGTCCAACTGCTGTGCTCGTCACCAGTTGCTGCTACTGCTCCAGCAAGAATACAATAGGCAGACTGTGCAGGAGGTAGTTCAGCCAAATGCGCACCACGGAGTCTCACTGGAGTCACATTCTAGCAAGATGTTGAGGATTGTGCAGGGAGCACCTGCCACACTCAACGAAGTACGTGATTCCACTCTGTATTCAAGGTTAGTCAAACCTCCAGTACGGTCCACCTTGAACTGCTCCTGCACGGAAACAAAGCCCCACATGTCATGTAGAGGAATCCAGAGTAGGAAAGAAAGAATGACAGCATGGAAGGTGGTATAAGTAAAGTTTGAGTGACAGGGCTCAGAGAATGCTGTAAATGGAGCAATCAGGGAGAACATGAAGGAGAGGGGCAAAGGCTGAAAGCACCATCATGAAAAGGAGGAAATCTAGAATAATCAAGAGCTCTGGAATTCTACACATAAAAGATGCAGAATTATGTAGCATCACAATTTCAAGGCTCCAACCAAAGTAAATTATGTAAGCTTCCATGAATTCAATTATGTAACATGATTCACATTATCAGGTTTCTGAAGTGCTTTTGTGAAATTAGTAATTTGTGTTCAATAACTTTCAAACAACACTAGGAAGGATGTAGAGAATCCCATCTTATACCTTATTTTCAGCAAAACCTGCCTTCATTGGTCCAAAATCTTTTTCTGTAAGCATGCTGAAACTAATAGAATAAAATTCAACAAAGATAAATGCAAAATTCCACATTTAGGCCACAAAAAATAAATGAACACATATAGGGTGGGAGATATTTGGCTTGCTAGTACTAAATGTAAAAAGGCCCTTCCCTTGGGATTATTATTAATCATAAGCTGAACATGGCCGAGCAGTGTGATGCTGCGGCAAAGGTGGCAAATGATATTTTAGTCTGTATTTTATAGAACCATAGTTTCCAAGTCAAGGGAAATAATAATCGCACTATATTCTGCATTAGTTAGGCCTCGTGCAAAATACTGCATTCATTTCTGATCATCTCATTTTAGGAAGGCTATAGCCAAGTGGGAGCAGGTTCAGAGAAGAGCAACAAGTATGATAAGTGAAATGAAGAACAAAACGTGAGGAAAGGTTGAAAGAACTGGGCATGTTCAGCCTGGTGAAAATAAGACTCAGGGGTGGAACGACTATCCTCTTTGAATACCTCAAGGGCTGTCAGAGAAGAGGGGACAGATTTATACTTTGCTCCTGAGAATAGACCAGGTCTAATGGTTTTAAGTTACCACACTATAGATTTCAAGTGAACATTAGAAGGAACTTCTTGATTGTAAAAGTGGTTTGGCAATGAAACCAATTATCGAGACAGGTGGTGGAGTCTCTTTCTCTGGACATCTTTAAATAGAGGCTAGACAGCTATATGCTGGGAACGCTTTAGCTGGAGTTCCTGCACTGAGCAGGGAGTTGGACTTGATGGCCAATGGGGCCCCTTCCAACTCTATTATTCTATGTGGATTTAGGAAATGAGAGGGAAGCTTTTCTGGATTCTCTGTTACATACCATAGCTTACTCTGTAGAGCGTGATCACACTTTTGCCACTTTTCAGAGCTCATGGTTCAAAATTAAAAATAATAATAGACACTCTGCTTTACAAGCATATTAGTGTTGAGACAAAACAGCAAGAGGAAAGATGTGCCATGTCTGTTCTCTTCTTAATGGAAGTCATATATGCACATGCAAATACTTCCCAATTTTAGAGGGAGGAAGAAGTTGTATACAGGGTATTTTTCCCCAATGTGGCATGTGTGCTACAGGGAGAAGCACATTTTAGCATGCATCCAATTCCCTGTGTCTACCCTGACATCCAGTGTAGTTCCATTGTAAGTTGTAACTTGGGCACTGTTTGGAGGGAGTCTCCAAATAGTTCATCATAGTAATTATATTTTTTGAAAAGACAATACTGTATATTACCCTTTCTATAAAACACAGACCTTTAAAAGTTCTACGAGTTTCTACCATACAGATATCTGGGCCCTCCGCTTACCAGAAAGTTACACTTTTGAGCAAGACTACATCCTAACCTATGGATAGACCAAGTGCAAAGTGCAGGGCTGCATGAGGTGCCAAGGTTGTTTTTGCTGTCTGCTGGGTTTGCCAGAGCCCCTAAAGCCCCACTGAAAAAAAGTAATCAGTTAAAAATGCATTTCTCTATTTCTGGAGGCCTCCAGGAAGAATGGCTTTTCTTTAAAATAGGGCACATGCTCTCTCAACCAATCCATTCCCAAAAGTTAAAAAAAACAAACTCTAACAATGAAATGGAATTCCAGGCACTTCAGGAATTTTTAAAAGTATATTTGAGCTTGGTACGGCCCGCAGATAGTCCTGGAGGACAAAAATATCTCTACTACTAATTGAAGTTGCCCACTCCTTTTCTAGAGAACAACGTTAAGTGGAAGTAAGAATGTCTAAGGAGTAACAGGGGACTTAACTGCAATGCCATGCGGGAAGTCTCTGCAAAGATAAATCTGTATCTCCCAGTTCCAAAACACAAACACACATCCTTCATCCATCCCCCACAAAAGAAACTCCTACCTGCTTCTGGGAAGCAATGCGCTTCTGGTCTCTCTTGCGCCAAGCTGGGTCATGCAAATGTTGGAACGTCTTATACCCACTTGTAATGCCCATGGGCCGAAAGAGCTGAAATGATAATAAAAAGGCATAGCTTGCATGAGTAATTTCTCTGAGCTAAAAAAAAATATGAAAACTCACAAAGCAAGGAGAAGATCTAAAAAGTCACATCTGTCACTGGGAAATGGAGGAAATGGTTTGTGGCAGGCCCAGCCTCAAAGCCTAGAAGTAACTAGTTATAAAGGCTGAGCTGGGTAACCATATTGGTATAACTGCGGATGGCAGAACAGCGGATGGCAAAAGAAAAAGGTCACAAATGTACCAACAGCAGAGGACAGCAGGCATGTCAACATCATCATTAGGAAAAGGCCGGTGTTGGAAAAATAGGCTACTCAGAGCTGGCAGCATTGCTCACTCACACAGACTTTGTCTATTCTCTCTCACTGCTGCTGCTCCATGGGCTTGGAAAAAAGTGCAGCTGTTAGCATAGGAGACCAACAGGATTCTGGCCAAAAAACAAGTTTCCTTAAGCAGTTCCTTTTTCCAATAATGATGATGTAACTGTATTATGGCTAAAACTTGGGTGAGGGATTTCACTCTCTTTTTCTGCTACAACTGTACTTTTAAAAGTTACTTTTACAGTTGATTTTCTCCTATAATGTGGAGCTACAAGACACTGCTTGCAAAGGAGGGCTTTTGTGCTGCTGTGTGGATCATCATCATCACTATCACCACTGCAACTCCATGCAACTGGGTGGTTTCTGATCTCAGAATTTGCTGCCCATGTAAAGTCATGAATAACCAGTCCTTTATTTCTGAGTGGACACACAGAAACTGGATTTTTGTACTGTGCTGTTTTTCACCATTTCTTCTGAGTGCAGCAGACATGCAAAGAGATTGTGCCGAACATTTTTTACTGATGTATCTTTTCTGTGTAAACTCTCACTTTTGACTAAAATGCAAAGGA